>OZ012727.1:21803261-22451940 GCA_963942605.1 Poecilus cupreus
TGCTTTAACTGTACATTTGTTGGTTTTAGTACAATTTTGCTTGCCATTTTTTAAATTAACGGGAAGAATCTCAAAATTCAAAATTATTTTTGATATTGTGCACTTTGTTTCATACATCGCAAATTTTTGGACTAAAATATGAGTTGCAAATAAATACCGATGAATACTTATAGCGTGTCATTTTAAAAAGTGTACATAGGAGATTAACATAGGAAATCAGTTTTTTGCGTGCTGTTGCTTTGTGTTCTACCGGACAATAGAGATTTTGGTATCAATCGAAAGATATCATTTTTTTAATGAAACGATGTAAAATACATTACAATATAGTTGTAATTTGATTCCTAAGAAATTGAAAATTAATTTCATATTAGAAAGATTAAAAGAGTTCTTCGAATTTCATACCCAATATTTCATCGAAAAAACCTTGTTAGACTTACAGACGCATAATGAAAAGACTACTTTCAGGTATAAAGCGTGGATTTCACGATGAAGTTTTTATTTTCAATTGGCGTTAAAATTTTTTCTCTCTTACACTTGCGTAATTGTGTGAGGGAGAAAAAATTTTAACGCCAATTGAAAATGAAAACTTCATCGTGTAATCCACGCTTTAGACAAATTCGTTGCCGAAACTGCCATGAGTTGGGACATGTACGAAGCCCCTGCCCTGAAAAAAAGAAGAAAACACCAGCTGGAACAAGTCATCGAAATATCGATGTTTTATCTAGACAACCAGGGTACCTATTCTGTACAATTCCACTATTCACGATCTTGGAAAATGGTGAAGTAAGCAAATTGTATGCAACCAGTATACATTTTTGAACTGATATTATAGTGAGTTTAATTTCGTTACGTTTTAGTTCTTTGGAAGTTAGGGTGGCAACTGTGCAGTTCACTTTGAAATGAAATTTTAATTTTATTACTGTTGTATTGTCGGAAGAAATTGTAAGCGATTTGGAATTTTTACGTTAAGTTTATATAGATGATTTATTTAAAACGAAACTTTTAAATCAAAATTATTTATTTGTACGTCATTTCCTCGTTTATAATAAAGTAATAATTTTACGTAAGATACAGCCATTTATTATACACAAATTATTCTAAATTAATAATATGTTTTAGATCCTCTTAAATTACTTAATTGAAGTTTAATCATTAATTCTCGATCAATGTATGTATTTTTGCTGATGATGACTTGTATTAAAATCGAAACATCTAAATAATAATTTGTTATAATATTTATTTATCTCTTTTTTATCCTGAGATCTACCATTCTAACTTCAATTATAAAAAAAAAAAATATATATATAATTTGTTTCCAGATTACATAAAATTTTAATTTATTTATATTACGTTTTCCGTCAAAACAATTCAAACAATTAGCATGGAATACCTACACCGTAAATCATGTGACTAAACTCGTTGTCATATGCGTTAGTTCGCGTTCTCCGTCACAAGTTAGCGCAGTGAAATTTCACGATCGTGAATGGAATTCACAACGGAATTGTGTACAGAATAGGGGTCCAGGTCCAAAAGACTGTAAACACTGTAACAGGGTAGAGGAAAAATCTGTTTCCTTTCGGAGAATTGCAGTGGTAAAATATTGACTGGCAAATCGGAGAATTAGAGAAAGACCCAATTTTAAAACATATTTTCGACTGGAAGAAAAAAGGCCGCAAACCAACTTGGGAAGAAGTTGCACGACACTCGCACAGTGTAAAATCATACTGGGCGCAGTGGGATTCAATTGTTATGGAAGATGGACTACTCAAGCTTGTCCTGGCAACTCGATAGCGTAATAATTAAAAATGCATTTGTATGTAATGTCTAAATTTAAACTTGTAATATATGTCATGTTTGCTGAGTTAGCGTCGACAGAATTATTACGCTATCGAGTATTGAACTGTCTATACATGCTGACGTTACCGGTGGTGACTTAGCGTTTACACACCCATAAAGGGGTAAAAGCCGTGATGATATATTGATTTTTATTTATATTTTATTGAAAAATAAGCTATTGAAGAATTTAAAAAATCTAATATGACCAACACAATAATAATCATTTATTTATCCAGTATATAAATACATGACATAATATACGTCAAAATTAAAGAATATCAAAAAAATTTGTACCAAAAATTATCTGTATAGATATTGAATTAATGGTAATAATAACACAGTCGTACTATATTATTGTAACGGGCCACAACGGCCCTGGGCCCGTATTCTCGACCCTTCGTAATGGTCAAGGTTATACGCTTTCGTACGCATAGCGAACGAAATCCGTAAAACGGTATTCTCGATTCTTCGTTTCAATACGAATTCGTGCAATTGTGTTCGTATTGAAAACGAATGGGTATACCCATTCGTCATAACGGATTTTGAGATTATTTGTAATATGTACTTCGTGGAACAAAGTGCAATCGTGAAATAGTCAGTAACATTTGTAAGAATTGTTGCAATTTTAAATTAAAATGGACGAAGTAGTCAATTTATTGTCAATTGAAGAGTTAGAAAATACAGAATTTGTTTAGGAGGTGGAACACAGGGATATTGAAAACCCTGTAGATATATTAAATTATTAACAAATACAACAGGGGTCCTCAAAGTGTTTGCCGCGGCGCCCTGGGGCGCCGCAGACAATAAATATGGGCGCCGCGACGCACTCCGGCGAACGCGGGCAGATAGTGCTCTGGAATATTCTAGATTAAGCATTTTGAAACGGCTTAGAAACTAATGGAACTTTATATTTGTACTAGAACCGTTCCCGTAGTTTATAGATTTTTCTAGAAATATATAGAATATTGTCGAAGCATACACAATGTTCTAGAAAAGCATGGAACTTTATTGAAGTTTATAAAACTTTTTTGTAGGTTAAATAGCATGCTATCGGACATTGATGAAAATTTGCGATAGATCTTTGAATGTGGGGCGGCTAGTATAAATACAGCACTCTTTATTATTATTTGCGTCAACCTATCGAAGTCGAATTTTAAGCTGTAGCTGTAATAAAAAGCAAATATCGCTCAAAAATCGCTGTGGAACGAGAAATGAGAGTGGCAGTGCCAAACCTTATTCTGCGTTTTGAAAAAATATGTGGCGTCAGTAAGCACATTAACTTACTTATTTTTTATTTATAGTTTCTTGATTAATTGAATTTTAATAAATGTGAGGTTTTCCTTTTAAGAGTTGTTTTACTATTTTGGACTGGGCATCTTTAAAAAAAAAAAGATGCATAAAATTTACAGCTTAATAATTTTGGGTTTGCATTCATGAATTCTATTAGTGTTGTTCTTTGTTTTTCTGAAATTTTTGCGTTATTTGTTTCCATTTTTGTAATTTCATACAAACTAGAAATTACACAATTGACAATAACAGGGATTTGAAAATTACCGGATTGAAATGTCAAAATAATTGTGAAGCCTGAAAGAAGCAGAACTATCCATGCGACGTTGCCAACTATTATCGTTCGTGCGTTGCGACTCGCGAAGCGAAGGGTAGTCGAGAATATGCTTCAAGCTTACTGTTCGTATTGCGTTATTCGTTTCGCATTCGTATTCGTACGAATGCGAACGAAGTCGAGAATTGAGCCCCTGGACAGGCAGCGCAGACGAAGACTTCCATGGCAGAAGCATCGAGAACAGTCCAGTCTAACAGCGCAACAGATGAATAAACGAGCTAGCCTACCCAATACGGCATTCTGCTCCGACACGCTCTTCAGAAAGTATCGAATATAGTGGAAATTTAAAGAAACGTTTGCATAGTGAATATAAATAGTGTAAATAAATATTTCTTGTGGAATATTCTTAGTTTATTATTTATTTGTTGTTCTTTTGTGTTTATTAATAAATAATAATAATTTAAAATAAATAAGTTGTTTAATAGTTATTTACGATACAAGTACGTAAAGCTAGTCTTTAGTCACGAATGGGTCAATTAAAACACGAGCGTAGCGAGTGTTTTAAGACCCCTGAGTGACTAAAGACGCTTTACGTATGTGTATCGTACAATATTTTATCTACGATATAATGAAAAACCCAAGAAATATTAAAAAAAATATTTTTATTTATGAAGTAGGATCACAATATTAAATGACATTCGTCTTTTGACAACTGACTAGTGCCAACCACGTGTTAAACGCTGTTCAAAAGTGTATATTATCAAGAGTACGACTCGAGTCTAAAAACCAGATTGACGCAAGTCATATCCAAGGTAGGGCTCAGATCTTATAATTGATACATATTTCCCATCTACCACTACATCCCTGTTAAATAGAAAAAAACCCTCCCAATGATACCACTAACGGAACTATCCCCATCTATCAAACAATAGCATTATCCCAAACTACAGACCGCTGTTCTACACGGTAACAAGTACCAATTAACTACAGACATGACCAACCTAAACACAATCCAACAGAAATCATACGCAGTAGCAACAAGTCAAGAAACCTTTCCTGACAAAAACCAAGCAATTCTTATGAACTCGATAGATGGACTTAAAATTAAAGATTTCATCATAGCAGTCGGAAATATTGTCGGACCTAAAAATGTATTATTTGCGTCCAGAATCTCAAATAAACGAGTATGCATATACTTAAAAACAAAAAGTATTGTAGACAGACTGATAGAAACACACAAAGAAGTTAAAATAAATGAGCAAGTTATAAATATCAGAAGACTAATAAATCCAGCGAAAAGAATAATACTATCGAACGTATGCCCATCCATACCGCACACCATCATAGAAGATAATCTTAAAAATTTTGGCCTGAAACTAGTATCACCTATTAACTTTTTAAGAGTTAGCATGCAAGAAGCTGAATACCAACACGTATTAAGCTTCAGAAGGCAAGTTTACATATCCCCCGACCAAAACATACGTATACCAGAAAGCATATTACTGAAATACGAACAAACTGACTACCGAATATTCGTCGGAGAAGAAGACAAGACATGCTTCAATTGCAAGAAACTAGGACATAATAGCAATCAATGTCCAAATACAGAAGAAGAAGTGACACTATCAACAATAATACAAACAACGACAGCTGCCGACAAAAAAAGACCACTATCACAAACAACAGATGAAACAGAAGTAGAAAACTCAAACAACAATGACCAAAATATCAGCCAAGGAAAAGAAACTACACCAATATTCAATGAACCAAAACCTATAAAACCAATAGGTAAAAAACCAAAACCAAATATTACCAAAGACAACACGCAAATCGAAATGGCACTGCAAAAAATCAAAAAAGAAATAAAAGATAATAAACAAAAATACATACTGAGCTACGAACAACTAATAGAATTCCTAGAAAATGTACAAGGAAGCACCGATCCCCTCGATATAGCTCACGATTTCACAAAAGAAATTCCAAAACTAATAGAAATGCTCAACACACTGTACCCACTACTAGAACATAGCTTCATGAAAAATCGCTTCTCACGACTACAGAAAAAACTAAAACTAGAATACAGAAAACAAATAAATCTAAACATGTACAGCAGTCAGGAATCCATACTTACTGAATCTTGCCAAGACTCAGAATAATGATAATACAATGGAACTGCAACGGCCTCCACTCACATAGGGGAGAACTACAAATACTTTCAGCAGAACACAAACCAGACTATATGTGCATACAGGAAACACGACTAAAAAATACCGAAAACTTTAAACTAGCGAACTACAACATATTTAGGAAGGACAGAATAAATACAAACATAGCCAGCGGAGGAGTTGCAATTCTAGTCAAAAACAATAACTTCGTAGAAGAAATAGATCTGAATACACAGCTCGAGGCTATCGCCATAAAAACACTGGCACCATTCAAATTGACTATATGTTGTTTATATCTACCACCAAATTCAAATATAACATTGACACAAATTGAAACACTAACAAATCAACTACCAAAACCTTTCATCCTACTAGGGGACTACAACTCACACAACGTTATATGGGGCTCAAAACACACAGACCAAAGAGGAAAAATAACAGAAGACTTAATCGACAATCAGAGCTTAGTAATATTAAACGACGGATCACCAACCCACTTTTGTAGCCAATCAGGGAATTTCTCAAACATCGATTTATCCATTTGCGAACCACAAATTGCCCAAAACTTTTCCTGGGAAACATTACAAACATTACTCAGCAGCAACCATCTCCCAATCAAAATCACCACACCTACACAAAACAAACACACAATACACCCTGTATACTCCAAATGGAAATTAGAAAAAGCTGATTGGGAATTGTTCTCTGAATTAACAGAAATAGAAAAACCGATAAATCAAACAGATACAATAGACCGTCTAACGAACGAACTAGTAGAAAATATAACACACGCAGCAAACAAAGCAATAGGTATAAAGAAAATAAAACAAGACAATAAAACAGTACCATGGTGGAACAACGACTGCAAGCAAGCCACAAAAGGCAATAAAAAAGCATTATATCGATACAGGAAAAATAAGACACAAGACAACTTAATAGAACTAAAAAGAACACAGGCAGTACTGAGAAGAACCATACTAAAAAGTAAACAAGACTCATGGAAAAAATTTGTCTCACAAATGAACCCAAATACGCCGCCACAAACAGTTTGGAACAAAATTAGAAAAATAAAAGGAGGAAAAATAATACAACAAACAACAACATTAAACTACCAATCAAAAACCATTACAAACAATCAAGATATTGCCAACACATTAGCACAAACATTTGAAAACAATTCCTCAGATGAACAATACCAACCACAATTCCTTAAATATAAAACCGAAATAGAAACCACACATACAACAGACAATGATACCCAAAATAACTCTATAAATAATCCATTCACATACAATGAACTACAAAATGCACTACAAAGCACAAAGAGAAACAGCAGCGCGGGCCCGGACGGAATTCCATACGAACTGATCAAACACCTTCCTCAAAAAACACTTCTATATCTACTAAAGCTATATAACTTTATGTGGGAAAAACGAACATACCCAAATGCATGGAGACAAGTCATCACAGTACCAGTACTAAAGCCTAATAAAAACAAAACCAACCCAACAAATTACCGCCCAATATCCCTCTCCAACTGCCTAAGTAAAATCTTCCAAAAAAATGGTAAATAAAAGGTTAACCTGGTACCTTGAATCAAATAATATCCTGGTAAAAGAACAAAGCGGTTTTAGAGAAGAACGATCAACCATCGACCAAATAATAAATTTAGATACCTCGGTACAAAAAGCATTCAAAAACAAGCAACATCTTATAGCGGTATGCCTCGACCTACATAAAGCATACGATACAACCTGGAGACGCTATATAATCAACATGCTCAAATCCTATAACCTACATGGTCACATAATACATTACGTAACCAACTTCCTACAGAATAGAACATTCCAGGTCAAAACAAACGGATGCTTGTCACAAGAAAAAACCCAAAAAAATGGACTTCCACAAGGAGAAATAATAAGTGTAACGCTATTCCTAATAGCAATAAATGAAATAACAAAACATATACCCCAATCAATCAAAACATCCCTATTCGCGGACGACCTGGTAATCTATTACAGTGGAAAGAACATCAACACTATAAAATTAAAACTACAAGAAACTTTTAAAAATTTAGAAGAATGGACAGAAAAAACAGGATTTCAGTTTTCAGAAGCCAAAACAAAAGCTATACATTTCTGCAAATTACGAAAAGCTCACGATCACCCTACCCTAAAAATAAATAACCACAATATAGAATACACAAATAAAATCAAATTCTTAGGAGTTATATTCGACAACAAATTAAGCTGGACACCGCAGATACAAAATCTAAAGAAAGAATGTATACGAAGATTAAACATAATAAAATCAATCAGCCACACGAAATGGGGAGCGAATAGAGACACAATTATAAATGTATATCATGCATTAATACGATCCAAAATTGACTACGCATCCACAATATACTCTACCATTAGACACACAAAACTGAAATGTATAGAAACAATACAAAACACCGCCTTAAGACTAGCCACTGGAGCATTTAGAACAAGCCCTATAAACAGCATATTAATTGAAACAGGAGAAACAACACTAGCACAAAGAAGAAAACTTCTAACACTAAATTATGTGTTAAAACTAACCAGGAACCCAAACAACCCCACGCATAACAAAATATTTGAAAACAACAACCATGTTAAAAACGACATCCCACTCCAACAAACAATAACCTCCTACCTAAACGATCTCCAAACCAATATCCCCAATATACAACAACAAACATTCCATAACACTCCCCCGTGGACCCATACACAACCAATCTACAGCTTAAACCTAACAACATATCCAAAAAACCATACTCCTTCTGAGCTCTACAAAAACATGCACAAAACAATAAAACAAAACTATACCAACTCTATACACATCTACACGGACGGATCTAAACAAAACAACAAAACTGGAGCGAGCGTTATAATAGAAGACAAAACTCTCGACTACCGCCTCCCGGACCAATGTAGTGTTTATACAGCAGAAATCTTCGCAATATTACAGGCCACTAACTATATAAAGGAAAACACCATAACAGCCAAAGAAGTCATCATCCACACCGACTCGCTGAGTGCCATAGACAGCATCAAGAATATCTACAGCAAAAATACAACTATCCAACAAATCCAGGAAAACATACACCTAACCGCTACCCAAAAAAATATCAAGACATCAATTTCATGGATCCCGTCGCACCAAGGTATTGACGAAAACGAGAAAGCTGACAAAGCTGCAAAAAATGCAACCATGAAGAGCTCCGTAACAGTAATACCAATTCCGATCAACGACATAAGAACAACCGTCAAAGGAAAAATAAAAGAAGAATGGCAACACAAATGGAACACAACCCATAACAACAAACTAAGGACTATCAAAGAAGAGACCCAAGCATGGACCACAATGGAAAACAGAAAACAACACATTACATTAACAAGACTACGTATTGGACACACACTACTTACACATGTACACTTAATAGAAAAGAAACCACCACCCACATGCGAAATTTGCAACACACCGCTAACAGTCCACCACATAATCATAGAATGTAGAAAATACACCACAGAACGAACAAAACACAATATCCCAAACACCCTAAAAGAAGCCCTCGCAAACAACATAGCAAGACAAAATAATATTATACAGTTCCTAATAGACACTAACACACTAAACAAAATATAATGTATCACTAGAAAACTAAATGTAACAGCACTGTACCGGGGAACTAGTTACCTAGATGTAGAAGTTCTCCTAAATAAAACCAATAAAAAAAAAAAAAAATATTAAATGAGAAGTTTGCCATGATAACAAAATTTTTGCAAATTTGGCGTGCTTTAAAAATTTTAATCACTCGTTGCTTGGCAACCGGTGACTGTCCGTGACTTATGGGATCGTGTTACTAAACAACCGTTTTACATACTTGAAACAAACAGTTAAACATCAATTTTACACACTATCGTAGATAAATAAATATAAGTGTTAGTGAATAAATAGTTTGTGACTTTTAATTGTTGATCAATAAACTTCACCAAACCCGTCAGTTACAAATGCAACATTATTCTAATTTTTTTAAAGGCCTCCACCAAATGGTTCATTTTTAAAATTACTAACTGATGCGCCACCACATAATTTCTCGTAAATTAAAACTTGTAACTTATAATACAGAAACAAGTTTCAAATCAAAATTATAGCCAATATAATTACATCTGTTTGAATATAATATAACTAAATTTACTCTAAATCCATTATTGTCTTGAGATAAACCCAAAAAAACATGATTGATCTTCAAGTAAATTACCAATTTCTAAATCTGATCAGATCATAACTTGACCTAAAAATTCAAATGAGGACATATAAAAATGATATCGTCCAGAAGTAATCGTAAAATAGTAGGATCGTATTTTAGGTATATGCTTATCTTTTTAAAAACCCACTGCTTCTATACATAAATGATAATATACAATTAAAATATTTAAGGTTTATAAAATGCTAGAAAGCATCGGTGGTTCAATGGTAGAATGCTCGGCTGCCACGCGGGCGGTCCGGGTTCGATTCCCTCCGGGCCGATGCAACATACATTTTATAAAATTACGACTGTTAAATATATGTTGTTTCCTCGGTTGTTTCAGTTCAATTCGGTCACATGTGCAGGTAGGTTGGCGCCGTGGCTTAGTTGTTTAAAGCGCCTGTCTAGTAAACAGGAGATCGGGGGTTCGAATCCCCCCGGGGCTGGGATAACGCTCGATTTTTACATGTATCTGCAGGTGACGTCACACTTTATCTGCGTTCCGAGCGATTAAATTACATCTTGCAATTAGCAACCGGTAGAAGTATCTTTGAACTATAGATTTAAAAATATGAACTATATAAAATCTCACACAGTAGCAACATTCACTGTCGGCACTTTTGATATTTATGTCGCATCGACCGATGAGCGTTAACCTTGATCCGAGCGGCCATATTGACAATATAGTATATGGCGGTAAATTTGAATAGCTGTCAATTGCAAATAAGATAAAATCTAAAAATATTATTCTACCTGCACTATAAAAGTTCCTACAATTTATCATGATTCAAATAAGTTTAACTTAATATGAAAGAAATACTGTGGCTTGATATTTGATAGATACAATTGACACTGAGATTTTGCATAAGCCGGCGCCACACGATGCGGTGAACGTTTGACTCAAATGTTGGGTTCCAATATTTGGGTCAAATATTGGACAAATGATATATCAAGTGTCGTGCTACACGGTAGAACGAATGTTCGATCCAATGCATTTGATTCCAACATTGGTTCAATTTTTGTGTCAAATTATTTATCATAAATAAATTAAAATGGAAGATGCCGAGGATATAACTATTGCTGCTGCTCCAACATTTATTTTATTGGCTTGCTCCAAATTACTACTTACAAAGAAGAAAGTTGAAAGTCTTAAAAAGAGGTCGTGGATGGTATCTCTAAATAAGTTTGTCTATTTGGAAATTTTTAAAATAAAATATTTAGAAATATTTAAAATAAAACTCAATGTTTTAACTGTAATAATTTAGCTTTATTACCGGGTTTAGTAAAAGAACCATCAGGTAAATTTGAAATTTTTTGTCGAATGTCAGCTGAAGATTTTGAATATCTATTGAATAAAATTGGAGGAAAAGTAACAAAACAAGACAATAATATAAGACAAGCTATTCCAGTCAAAGAACCTTTAGTTGTTACTGGTTACTAGCTAGGTACTGGAGATTTTTTATGAGTCTTCCATACGTTTTAAAAATATTTCATCAGTCCATAACTGAATAAATTCTAAAATTAACTCGTTTGACTAATCAGTTGTTGAGTTGTTATCCATTTCAACAATAGTAACGTCACACTATTAAACGACAATTTTATTTGTTTTAATACTTTATTTATTTATATGTCCAAATACATTTATGATTTTGCTGGATTGGACGAATCGTGTAGCAGTGTGTCAAATGTCTTCCAAGTATACCGTCAAGTGAAAAAAATCCTTTGAAGCGCGCGAAAAGACCGACAATAGCCCGAACGTCGTCCAACGCCAACGTTGGACGCTTGACAATGGACACTCGAAGTTTGAGCATGGGTCATACGATGCGTCCAATCATCAAGCGTCCAACGTTGGAAGGTGTTCGTAGCACCGTGTGGCGCCGGCTATACTATACCCCCTTTTCTATGGTTATTAAGATATCAACCTATGAGCAGATACTGCGGCCATCTTTTCGGTAGCGCACCATTGAAATATTGAGATCATGAAATATGTAAATTCTGTATACTGTAATATTATCAAACAAATACATTTTTGGAGTCGCTGGTTACCATAGTTACTGTTTAATATAACTTGCCAATTTTTTTTTAGTTTTCCCAACCTCAAAACATTCTGGTTGCATTATACCGCTATTTTATAATTTTAATAATAGTTATTATTAATCAATATATTTGTTTTTGCAAAAATTGGTTTACAAAATGTGAAAATGACATTTTTAAAAATCAATTATTTCAATACTATTATAAAAATACATGGACGACTCGTTAACTTACGGAGTAGTAAAAATGCAAAAAAACTACTGCCATTTAGAAGAAAAAGTTATTAAGAAAATTGTTGTTTTCGACGAGTTATATCAGTGTAACAACCTGTATTTAGTGGAAATGACATCTATCGGAATATTGTTGAAGCAACCATTGCAACAATTTGATTATATAATGATAAATATAGTAATATTTGTCATATGAGACATATAATTTATGTCATTTATCCAAGTCACATTATTTTCCCATTTGATAAAAGTAAGATTAGGTATGGTACTGTTTGACATTTCTGACCTAAATGAAAAGCATATTATCTCTATAGCACTAATTGTAGCGATTACAGACTTCTCAATCAGTACTTATAGATGAACGACATAATTTTGTAGGCATGAACGTTGCTGTTGATTCCCATAACTCAAAGTGCAACTGCCAATTTTAATTTCAAATCGTAGTTGGTAATTAAGTAGATGTAAACGCAGCTTAAAAAGCTGTTCGCCTTACGTGAGGCTCGGACCCATGACCCTGAGATTAAGAGTCTCATGCTCTACCGACTGAGCTAGCCGGGCGCATATTAGTCCATTACAATCGAACAAAAATAAAACTAATCGAAATGTGTTTGAAAAAACATTGCAATGAGAGATTATGTTTATGTACATACGTGCATACATACATACAGACCGAAACTAGAAAAAATGGATTGAGGAAAGGCCAAAATGGATATTTCCGTTGAAATGAGCAAAACCGAAATTTTTCGTATTACAATACCCGCTTTACTTTGTACAAGGAAGTAAAACTAGAGTGATATCGATATTAACTTCCTACAAATTTCCGGATACATGTATATAAAAACTTGTATTCTTGTTCTAACATGTAGTCCCTACCCGTAATTTATTGAACCTCATTTTCTGAACACCGTGTACTGGTGCGGGGTCAACACTATGGAACAGAATGCACTCATGAAGAGATCCTATTACATTTCAGTCCTTGCAATGAGATATTTTTTGTTTGTTTAATTCATATTAAATTGTTGGTTATTTTAAATGACTAAAAGCGATCGCCCCCGGGTGGGGTCGAACCACCAACCTTTCGGTTAACAGCCGAACGCGCTAGCCATTGCGCCACGGAGGCTCTTGCTGACTTATACTAATCATTATGACACTGAATTGCTTAAAGTTTCATTAAAATAATGTTATCTTGTTATCATTGATATATAAATTTAGCCTTCAATGTTTTGGTCAAAGGTTATTTACATAGTTTTCAATATCTACAATTTTTTTATACGTCAAAGACCTTTAAGTTGATACCAAACTATATAAGATTTAATTAACTATTGTAAAAATAATTGACGACCGTTTAAATTCAAATTATGGCAAACTTGATGGAGTTGAAGTAATATTTATTATGAAAAATATATTTTTTCTCAAAATCAGAAGCAATTTTGAGAAAAATGCAAATAACCTTTTATAATCCAATTAATATTACCAACATCTTTATTTGAAATATTTTACAAAGCTAATTTAATATTTAAAAAAAATTGTTCTGTGTATCAAGGAAACTCCCAATTCTGGTTTTGTAATTGTTACCAAAATCAACTCCTTTCTTTGCATGGTTTTATATTAAAATTTACAATTATAAAATTTTATTACTCTATATTTTATTCTTTAGGAGTTATAGAACATACCTGTACACATCCATTTAAGAAACGGAATAAGTAGTTCGGTGAAAATCTTGCAATCAGTTTATTTCATGATTGCTAGGTATACTACGTATGATAAAGTAATATTATATCTTAGAATATTATTTGTGTTTATGTCAATTAAATCTTTAAACACTTTTTATTAAAATAATAGGGTTTAAATCGGATTTGTTCTTTAAAAACTTGCTACAGTAATAAATTGCTAATTCGTAATAATTATACGTTTTTCGACAGTAATCAAATATTTTCTCGATGTGATTTTGTCACTCTTAGCAAGCAGCTACGGTAACAACTTCATTAGAGAATTGGACCGAATGTAGATTTGTATGTTTTGCAAACTTTCCAGTTGATTTAAACGATATGCTAGCCAACTAATTACTTAATCAAAATGAAATAGATGAATCACTAAATCCTCTGCAAGATAATTGAACTTTCACCAAACAATTTTAGCCATTATGATGAGATTGTATTTTCTAAATTCGAATCAGTTTTAAGTCGTGTGTTCATTTCTTGATTATCACTAGCATCGTCCGGGATGGTCTAGTCAGTCGAATCCATAACGAACACATCGCATTTATTTGAATCTTGAAATGTAACATGTCGGTTCCATGGTGTAATGGTTAGCACTCTGGACTCTGAATCCAGCGATCCGAGTTCAAATCTCGGTGGGACCTGCTTTTGTCGACATATATTCAATTCCATGTTCTTATGATGTGCAGCTTCCTTCGCTACACACTAAAGAGCACGACCCCTCAGTCGGTAGAGTTTTGGACTTTTAATTTTTCAGATGACTTGGTTCTAAATTTTAACTGTGTTTCTGACAGACTTTGGTCGGTCGGATATTTCGGCTGTCTATCTCGTGAAAAAGAGATGCATTGAGAAATCAGGATCCCAAATGCTCCCATAACGCCTGCATTTCAGTAAAATGCAACTAGATACACAGATATGTAGTTAGCACGAAATTTTCCATATGGTTGCCTATCTATTTAAGATATTTTTTAATCAATGGTAAATCTTACAAACTCAGATATACTTAAATAAATGTTCGTAGTTAAAACTAATTTCATTAAATAAAATTAGTTACAGAAAAATTTGGTCAAAAATAAAAATTAATGTAACACACACATGTTCTTGTATAGTCCACAATGAACTAAAAAAAAAAAAAAAAAAACTAAAGATCAATCCAGAGTAATGCACATATAAATAAACAATGAAATTCAACCAATAACATAAGAGGAATTTTGTAACCAGTTTGAACACATAAGTTACATAAATAAAACAAAAAATTATGTATCACAGAACTAAATATTGTCAAAAATAATAATACGTACATACATACATACTTTCACGCTATATCCCACTCAGTGGGGTAGCACGAATCCAAAAACAACATCAACCAACAATCAAATCCTCCAAATATTCCTATAACTCCTCCAAACATTTCTATCCTGACACACCACTTTTGCCTCGTCTACATTAATAGTGTGATTCATACATGCTAATTTATTCTTCACAATCGGAATCATTCGTCCACGCAATAAACCATCAATCATACCTAACCACTTATTCCTCGGTCGCCCACAGAATTGTCCACCCTCAATCTCACCCACATATATTAGTTTTACCAACCTTTCATTCGACATTCGCTCAAGATGGCCAAACCATTTCAACTGACTCATAACCACTTTCTTAAAAATAAAATATCTTATTTCTTCGTAATTCATGCTTTTTCATCCACACCCAACATGCAGAATCATATTTCAATGTAGATACAAACATAACATTATAAACACTCAATCGAGCATATTTATATACATAACATGTTTCTAACAAATGTACCCAGAGCAACCAATAGCTTGCACCCTGCAGATATCCGCCTTTTAATCTAACGTTCATTCCTCGAAAATACAAAATAATAAGTTTATGTCATATATGAATCCGAAAAACAATATTTTTTCTACGGCCACTTTGAAATCTGCTCATTGTATGTTTGTTATTGCTAGGGATATGAGGTACATTGCAAACATTATGCGAAATAAATTTGTTTTGTGAGTATTTCAATACAGGTTATCATTTCAGTACAGATGTCATTGCTAGGATACTTATTTAGAATTGTCAAATATTGGAATGATGAAAGTGGAACAAATTTGTTATTAAAACTTAATTAATTAGGAAACAATATCGTGGTCGTAGAAAAAGTATAATGTACAACTAGTAACCTGCACCACTAAACTAAACTAAAAATATGTACCTTTCTTATTTGAAACAATTTAATAAATATGAGATAGTTTGGAAATAAAACGATTGCGTGAATTCAGTCACATTTATTATGTTTTCAACATCATGACGTTGTCAGTCAAGAATATTTTGAGCATTAGTTTTTTTCTATATTATTTAATAATAATAAAAAAAAAAAGAAAAATAAATTTTTCGTCCAATTATAGTGAGCTATGCATATTTTGGGAAAACAAAAGTATAATTAAATTGGCCTAATTGTGAGGCAAGTCTTGTATAATTTAGCCGAAGTCGTAGCTCTTACAGATCTCGAGATCGCAATGGTACCTCGAAATTGAAACAGACTATATAACTAAAACACCTGCTTTATATTTATAATATTTGCATGTATAAGAAAGTCGTATGTTGCCCACAGTTGGTAACAAATAAATATTAAATTATAACCAAACCAATAATATTTGTTGTTAGTAATTATATTTTATATTTGTTTATTTTGCACAAAACTGGCAGTGAAATAACATAACCTAATTATTTACATTCTTAATTTCTATACTAATATCTAACAGGTCGTTCTGCGAAGGAAACTCTTCTTTTTCAAGTCTGATGTACCAGTCAACTGGACTATCGTAGTCTACCTCCGGTGTGTAGGTGCGTGCATATCCAGCGGCGGGGTCACTGAGGCGCACCACACAGCGAAACTCACTCAGCCGCTCACTTGGCACCGGGATGTGCACCTGGAGGAGAAACTGTGAGGCGACCAGCTAGTACTCGCACAGCGCGGGGCCAGCAGCACTAGACACGAGCAAGCGCGTCAGACCGCCCCGTGTCAGCCTCCACTTGGAGCCGGACTCGTAGGTGACGTCCTGGTGACGAGATGCGTTGTGCGCGGACAGCCCTCCAGGCGACACTTGCGTGAAGCATATGCAACACCAGCTGCTCTGCTCGCAGAAGTACACCTCGTGTTTCTTGCACTTAGTATCGATGTCGGTGTATGCGCAGCCCTGGGCCTGGTACTTGCAGGCTTGTCTGGCGGGGGCGCAGCGGCCGCAGCGCCAACCTCGCGCGTCATGGTACCCGTGCCCTGTCACCTCTACCTCGCACATCATGCACTTCACCAAGACGTCCGCCGGAATGTTCATTGCGTCCTAATAAAAACACATGCCCGGTAAAACTAGGTCTTGGTTTCATTGGTTCGATTTGCAGTATACGTCACCCTCCACCCTGAAGTTGGCTATGTAACTGTTAGAATATGGTTTGTTTTCAGGAAAATTTAAATTTGTGTTGAACCATGCAAAACAACGAAAAACGACTATTTCATTAGTACTTTTTGTGAAACATACAGGTTGTTCAGGAAAATCGATAATCCTAATCCAAAAAAATTGTACAATCTTTAGTCAAGTCGCCCGCAGTCATCAAACTTGTAAATGTACGAGTAGAATTAAACGAAATTTTAAGAATTTTTTGATGAATATCATTGCTGTTTACTTTCAAGAAGGATTATGTAAAATTGCGTTGAAGTAAATAATCGTTTAATAATACCATACCCGAAATTTTTTTTCAGACCTATTTTTTAAATTTTATTACACATGGCAACCTATCACAAAAAATTGTTTGATTAATAAATGGAATATAATTTGTCAAATTTTGACATTTAACATTTGACATTTTTACATTCGTACTCATTTGTAGTTTGCAGCTGATGACAGTTTTAAATCCCAATTCACAATGAGCGTAAGAATAAGAACTACATAACATAAAACGTAAAAAAATATTACTTTCATTAGGTTAGTCTACAAAAAAAAATATGAACCCCTTAAAAAGAAACTTCATTAAAATAGAAATGTTTTGAGCCAATTTTAAAAAAATATTAATATTAACTCGGGCCCCACTCAAGTTGATATTTAAATGGTGTTCAACATAAATTTTGGACACTTTCAGATATCGAGTTAGAACTGCCTCGATTCTCGACAGTTTTTCTTTGATCAACTATTTTTATAATCTATTAAGATCACGGAATCCGAATGTTATGCGAAAAAATTTTTTCTGTCAGTATGCAACTGTCAAAATTGCTGGTTAGTGTTAAACTCCATATAAATTTCAACTTAACTGGTTTACGGGTTAATATTAACAGTTATTTTTAATTGGCTCAAAATATTTCTTTTTTTAACGAAGTTTCTTTTTACGGGGTGCATAAATTTTTTTGTGGACCACCTAATGTTCACAATGAACATAAAAATAATGAAATTTGTTTATTTTAGAATATTACGTTGGTAGTGCTTAGCGTTAATCTGGTTGCTTTGCCGGTTGTACAAGCTGTCATATCTTAATATTTGTTATAAAATAGGAAACAATATTACCGTCTTAGCTATATTCTTAAAACTTAAATAATTGACGATAGCTATTATATTATATTGTTAAAACTAAAACTTCGCAACTTTATCAATAGAACGAAATAAATGAATAAACAATAAATTCAATATTAAACATTCTTTCTTTTTTTTTTCATTTATTTTATTTGGTCTATTTGGTCAAGAGAATGTAATTTCACATCTTTCTCTATTATCCACTTCAATATTCAATATATAAGGAACAAAATTGAAGAGCTAGAAATTTTTCTCAGCGAACATCCATGTAAAGTACGGGTATTATGTCTAACCGAGTGATCTTTATTAAGCTAGCACAACATTAGCTCACAACAACTGAAATATGTTAAATATTTAAAGCTCTTTTCAAGCTATTTTATTGCTACCTGAAAAAATTTATTGCTGCTAGCATTATAGAGAAAAATGCAGTGAGCTGGCTGAAGGAGGAAGAAAAGTGTCTACTAAACAAACAATTTTTTATATGCGATAGGTTTTTTTCGTCAACAATATATTCATGGTGAAGTGGTAATTTTTAATAAATCAAATATAATTTGTGAAAAACTAAAGTGCCTCTACAAATGTAATGTTGAACTTCATTTCGAATGTTGTGGTATTAAAAATCAATTTGATTTAATTATTGAGGATCTTAAAACCGAAATTATGACACTTAAAAGTGAACTATCAATTTATAAATCTATTGTGGAAGCAAATACTTCTAAACCGCAGTATAGTGAAGTGATTAAAGATATATCTAATATATCGGATAATAAAGTCAGTGCTGTAAGTAAAAATATGGCCTTAAAAAACAAGCGAAATACACCATCCACAGTCAAAAGTTCGTTGACCTCTTCAATGAGCTCAGGCAACTTAATTGAACAAGCTGGAACATCAAAATCAGCTGGTAATGTTCAAAAGTCCGGTGTTTCGCGCGCGAATCAACGTACCTTTGGCAACGCACAGAGTAGTACCGAATGCAAATTGACGGGCGCACCGAGATACGCTTACATTCACAGGGCAAATCCCAGGGCAAATCTGGAAAGTACGAGTGCGAAAAAATTGAACACGATGGCGATTACGCTTCCTTCAAACTACGGGTTCCGCATGAAGAATTCGCATCTTTCCTTACTCCAAATTTATGGCCTGCTGGTATACTGGTGAAAAAATTCTGGTTCCCCCGTAAACGTACTTCTCAAGGAAGTGATTTTTTAGACAACGCTCAAAGTCAGAAGTGAAGTATCCTACTAGGATTTATTATCAAAACGTCCGCAGTATCAAAAATAAAATTTCTGACTTTTTTGCTAATATCTCTGAAGGTGAATTCGATATTGTTGGTTTAACCGAAACGTGGTTGCATCCAGATGTAGAGAATTCAGAACTTTTTTCCCCCTAACTCCTACACTGTGCTCCGGAAAGATAGGGATTTTACTTCAATGAATGTCTCTCGTGGTGGCGGCGTGCTGTTAGCGTTTAAAAGTTTTTTTGAAATTGAGCAAATTGATTTATCTGTACTACAAAATATTCTAATCACATTTGATATGATAGCTTGCAGATGTAAATTTGTGAATATCTCACTTGTAGTGTTTATTTGCTACATACCTGAGACACCAAGCCTCTCAGATTTAGAGAATCTTACAACGTATCTTGAACAATTTTGTGTTAATGAATAAAATGTGTTAATAATGGGTGACTTTAACATTCCAAATTATATCTCACATCAATATAATGACATCTTACGTGATCATTTAATTAACTTTGAGGCGTTCAATGACTTACAACAATGTAATACCATATTAAATTGTAACAATAAATTATTAGATCTCGTCTTCACAAATCTACAAGCTACAGTTTCTCAAATAGACATACCCATAGTCAAGGTGGACGTGTACCACCCACCATTATCCATTGATGTAACAATTAAATGTAATATTCGTAAGAACTTCAGCTCAAACAACTTGATAAAAATTATAATTTTAGAAAAGCTAATTTCCCTTTACTATATGAAGCACTGTTGAATTGTGACTGGACTGCTGTTACTGAATGTATCAATGTTAATGATGCATGTAACAAATTTTACGAGTTAATGTATTCCGTTCTCGATCTGTATGTTCCACTATATAATTGTAAAAAGAAAAGATATCCACCATTGTTCTCACATGATGTAATTAAAAATATTAAGCTTAAATCTAAATATTATAAAAAATATAAGAAAACAAATTTAATTTATTTTCTAGATAAATATAAACAAATTAGTTGTTCTGTGAAAAACACAATTAAGCAATTGTATACCAATTATATCTCTGAAATCGAAAATTCTCTTAAAACAAATCCTAAATGTTTTTGGACATTTGTACAGAATAAAAGAGGTTATTCGAGAATTCCAGGTAATATGAAATTTAACAATTTATTTGCTGATACACCGCACTCAATATTAGATTCTTTCCGCACTTACTTTAAAAGTGTTTATATGGATTCATCTAATTCTTTACCACATCAGTTTGCATCGTTAAATAGCCTAAGTATGTCTCACAATTTGTATCTTGATGTTACTGAAAATGATTTGCTAGATGCCCGTCACAAACTTAAAAACTCCTTAACTGCTGGACATGATCAAATACCTAGTTATTTATTAAAAGATTGTCTTGTAGCTTTCACTGTTCCGTTAGTGTTCATATTTAATCTTTCAGTTTCTACTTGTCAATTTCATGATACCTGGAAGTATACAAAGGTTGTCCCAGTATTAAAATATGGTGATCCTTCTATTATCTAAAATTATAGACCAATTTCAATTTTATGTAATTTTGCTAAATTGTTCGAAATTATTATTTATAAAAAAATCTTCTCCGGTGTAAAATAGTATTTAACATCTCACTAACATGGTTTTATGCCCAATAGATCTACTACCACCAATCTATGCATTTATACCCAATTCGTCTCAGAAATTTTGGATAAGAAGGGCCAAGTCGACGTCATATATACTGACTTTTCCAAAGCCTTTGACAAGCTAGACCACTCGATTATATTGAGTAATCTTTATTTCTTTGGTTTTCATGATAACTTAATTAAGTTTTTCCACTCCTATTTATTTAACCGACAATTATATGTAACATATAATGGCCACCGTTCTGCTTACTATACAGCCAAATCAGGTGTTCCACAGGGTTCAAACCTAGGCCCACTCTTATTTCTATTAGTCATTAACGATATTGTTGATAATATAACCTGCAACGTATTACTTTTCGCGGATGATGTTAAAATCTTTACAGAGAAAAAGAGTGTGAGAGATTGTAACAATCTACAGAATAATATCAATAATATTTCTGAGTGGTGTCGCAACAATAAACTTACCCTCAATATAAGTAAATGCCAAGTTATGACATATACATGACAAAAGATTCCAATTTGCTACAATTATGATATGTTCAGATATATTATCTCGTTCTACACTGATAAAAGATTTAGGTGTTTATTTTGACCCATTTTTAGCTTTCACGTCATATTTAGATGAACTAATAAAATCGGCAAACAAAATGCTCGGATTCATTATCAGAAACAGTAGGTACTTTTTAAATCTCTTCGTCATAAAAACTCTATACTATGCTTTTATCCAATCTAAAATGGATTACTGTATAATAATATGGTTTCCATCTTTTGAAATTCATATAGCGAAATTAGAAAAGCTACAGCGCAAGTTTGCTAAGTATCTATGGTTAAAAAATTATAACTCTTACCCAGATCATAATACCAGCACTGAAACTTTACTTTTAACTTTTCAAATTGAATCCATCAGAAGCAGACATGAGTTGATTTCATTAAATTTTCTAAGAAATTTAATTAAGAATAAAACAGATTTTCCTGACCTATTAGCTAAACTATACTTTCGAGTACCTAGATATTATTCGCGTTGTACTCAAAGTTTTTATCTTCCAAGTCACACTTCTAATGTTCTGTACAAATCTCCAATTTATGTTATGTGTAACTATTACAATAATATATCTAGCGAATTTGATATATTTCTTTAATTATTTATATATGTATTTCTTTCTTATGTTCATTTACTTGTTATAGGTTGTAAACCTTTTATGAGTAATAAATTTATTATTATTATTATTATTATTAATTGTGTCAATGTGCTTAGTAAATAAGAAATTACTTTGAAAATGGATTCCTAAGTCTTTTACAGATAATACACGGCTCAATACAGTACTGCCCATCATATAATTGAAGTATATAATTTCCTTTTTTCTTGTGATAGACATTATGTGACATTTGTTAACATTGAAATATAGCTGATTCTTGAGTGGCCATAAAAATATACTATTCAGATCATTTTGCAGTTTTACACAATCAGAAATATTATTAATTGAATGATATATTTTGAAGTCATCCGCAAAAAGGAAACATCGTGAGAACTTGACAATAGAAACAATGTCGTTAACAAACAATATAAATAATAAAGGCCCCAGAATACTACCCGGGGGAACACCAGATATGGAAACATACCTACTAGAGCAATAACCATTGATGTAGACATACTGAGTTCTGTTAAGTAGATATGACGAGAGCAAATTCAGCAGATCAGCACAGAACCCAATAGATTTCAATTTATTAAGCAGTAAAGTATGAGAAACTGTATCAAACGCTTTCGAGAAGTCAGTGTATATAACGTCTACTTGCTGATTGTTCTCTAAAGCGTTACTTGTAAAATGCGTGAAATTCATTAAATTAGTAATGGTTGATCTACCACGCATGAATCCATGTTGGTGAGGACTAACATAATTTTGTACCTGGCTGTGTATATTTGTATACAACACATATTCAAAAATTTTAGCAAAACAGTTCAGGCATGAGATTGGTCTATAATTTTGCAAATTGGTTCGATCTCCAGATTTGAATATTGGGCAGATTTTAGCATCTTTCCATTTGACGGGAAATGACATCATCTTAATACTGAGATTATACAAATAATGTAACGGTTGCAGAAGAATTTCGGAGCAACCTTTGATTATATAAATAGGTATGCCATCAGGGCCAGTAGATTTGCTGTTGCTTTGCCTAATTATTGCTGTATAGATTTCTTTAAATGACACTGTGCTAATTTTAACATTTGATAAGTCATGTACAGATATATCGACAGTTGTGGCATTAGAAGTACTGTTATACTGAAAAACACTTTTAAAAAAAGAAGCAAAAGCCTCAGCAACTGCATCCCCACCAGTAAATGAATTTTCACCATCAGTAAACGTCGATGGGATGCCATTGTTGTTTCTTTTACTTTTAACAAACGACCAGAAATGGTTTGGATTTGAAGACAGATCATTTTATATAGTGGTAATATAATTTTTGTGTAATGTATTTACTAGTGATTTTACTTTTGCTCTATATTCTTTAAATTTATCATAATAGCAAGTGAAATTATGTTGTTTGTACAGATTGTGGTAGCGTTCCTTAATTTTAATACACTGAATCAACTCAGAATTAAACCATGTAGGATACTTGTTGCTCTTAGATTTCTTGACAGCTTTGGGTATGCATATATCAAAAGTACCATATAAAAGTTCATAGAACTTGTGTAAAGTTTAATTAACATCATTGCATTCAAAGATAGGAGTCCAGTCGACATCACTTAGTAAATTAAGCAACAATTCATAATTCCCTTTACTGAATTGATAATAATATTCTTGTTTAGAATTTAAAAGCGGTGTGTTCTGAGCAGATTTATAAACAATTATTAGTGAGGGATGATGCGCATCTCCAGGTACTAAAGCGTCAAGACATCGAGAGACGGAACATTGATCTATATTAGAAATGACAACATCTAAGAGTCGATCATTAACATTTACAACATTGTTGAATTGTGACATATTTATCAGATTGATAAAATTTACAAACTGTTGTACACTGTTGTCTGGAACGAAATTGGTAGTATATAAGTTGACAAGGTTAGGTAGGTTAATATCGGCTAATATTATAGTAGGAGACTTATAAATAAATGGTAACATTGAAATAGTGTCGTAGAATTCATTGTAGTCGGCAGTAGCAGCGTCGGGGGGTATGTAGACAACAATTAAATAAGCACTGTTATTTCTAACAGTGTACTTGACACAAACTAATTCAACTTTGCAAGATTTACAGGTAATTATTTGTTTGCACGGATTTTGTTTGCGATCGCAACGGAACACTGAGTAACGTTTATCAAAAAGTTCACTATCATGAATATTGTCACCAATCCAGGTTTCAGATAAGGCAATAATGTCATATGCACTAGCCGTACCACTTAGATAAAGTTCTGAAAGTTTCGTATTAATACCGCGAACATTTTGGTAATATATGCTAATATTACTGGAAGTAGAGATTCTTAGTTTTTTGAACTTACTATGCACGGAACACCGTTCTTGTATTTAATAGTTATATCAGTTTCACCGCCCGCTTTACGCCTTTCGAGTTCATTACGCACTAGAGACAAGTGCTCACGTTGTTTTAATGATAAATAGTTGCCTATTTTAATATCTTTGAATTCGGGATTAGCTCTGAGTTTAGCCGAGTTTTTTAATAGTGTAATAACGTCAGTACGGTTATTGAATTGAACTTTTGTAGGGCGCACCTTATTATTAGCACGAACACAAACACGCACTGATTTAAGATCATTAGAGGTAGCTACGACCCGTGAAATATATGTTACAATTTTTTCACCTCTGACTGATCTTGATTTGTATTTTCAGGCTGTCCATAAATCATTACGTTCAAACTACGTTTATTACGATCTATGATCTCCGATGCAATATTTTCGAATTCGACTGATTTTTGATATTTATTGCTTTTAAGTGATAATAGTTCATTCTTAATTTCTTTCAGTTCAGACTGAAGGCTCTGAATTAATTCCTGCAAATCGGAGATGTTGTCATTAGCACGTTTGTCAAATGATGCATTACAGAGATCACAAAACCATTTTTTCTACTCCCGTAACTAAAGTACCTTATAATACATTGTTTCGTCGTTTGCTAAGCAACGTTTTAAACACTAGTGTTTAAAGAATTCTTTAGTCACGGCTTGTTCGATATTTTAAATCCGAGCCGAAGTTAACTTTCGAGAATGTTCGTATTCGTGGTATATGAGCAAAATAACACTATTTAATAAATTTTCCTGTTTCATTTAAATAAATAAATACTATAAATCAATATTTAAAACCTATTTTCATTATCATAACATTCTTATTTCACAATGCAAACATCTGTCAAAATAAAATCTGTATTATCATTGTGCATAATACCTGCATTACCGACATAGTTTTGTTTGGTTATGTAAAACGCTAAAACGTTTAATGCAATTTGACATAAGTTTGAGATCGGTGTTCTGTGATAAAGAAAAATGAATCCCAATAGTGAAAGTGATGAAGACATTTTAGAAACTCCAGAAGAAATTAGAGTAGCCGCATCATCAGCTACCGCTATATATAATAAATATTAATATGAAATAATTTATAAATTTGTGATTTAATAAAATATTTTATTTTTTTTAAGGTTGGTACTTCCGCTCGTAGAAAAAGTATAGTATACAACACGTTTTAAAAACTTCTCTAGACACTCGTTATGTTAAACACTCGCTTCGCTCGTGCCTAATAAAACTCGTGACTAAAGTGGAGTTTTTAAAACTTGTTGCATAATATACTATAACATTCTTATTTGATCGTAGAACACGGGTATCCGATTGAAAAAAATTAACGCAATCAAAATGACTCACAGCAGAACAAAGACTACATTTTATGGAGTTTTTCGAAGTAGCAGACTCATTACAAATTTTACAATTATATGACATTTTATTGCAATGGTAGAGATATACATCAGACGCAAAGCGAAATTAAGCACGTTTACTTGCGAATTTTTAACTGTCACAATTAGGCGCACTGTCAATAAACTTTGAACTACTATTCACGGCACCAGGGTACCACAGCACTTCAACGATAAGTACTAGATTATTATGCACTTTATTACGAACAAGACCATGTAAGACACTACTGTAAAATTTAAAAAAAAAACTGCGATTTACTTAGAAAAAAGCATGAGCGAAAAAACTACACACTTCTCATACAACTACTGTCTTTCATTAATGATGGCGGCTTACAGTTTGTACCCTTCTATGAATGATGCGACAAGGGTAACAAATATTAGCAAATCCTGTATAGATAATATTTTTACCAATATTAATAAAAGCAATTATACTGCAAAGGTAGTTAATAAATCGAATATGTCAGACCACTTTCCTCAAAATATTATCTGTACAACAAACCAGAGGTGCATTGTAGTTACTCCGGAGAGTAAACACATATGCTGTGCTTATAATATTAATATGTTTATCCAACGCCTCTCAATAAATGCTCTATAACTATGGCGATTTTAAACAAGCAAAGAAACAGATTACCCACTAGTAGGTATAATTTTGAGGAAAGTCACTAGTGAGTATTTTTTTATTTTGAACAATAATAATAAGACACAACACCTTGGTAAGTACTTAGATTGACATTTTAATTTAAAAATTTACAGCGTACGTCACTGTCAAATAATATTTCTTTAATAATTTTTTCATTTATTAAGAGGTGTTGGATAAAACGTTAAACTTCACGCGTGGGCAAAGTGGAATTACCCACTCGATAAAATTATCACACTCAGCCTTCGGCTTCGTGGGCTAAAATTTCTCTCAGGGGTAATTCCTTACTTTGCCCACTTGTAAAGTAAATAACTAAAATTCTGTCTTTCGAACGAAAATTGGGAAAATGTTTATAGTGCCGCAGATGCAAATCTAAAATAAGACCATTTCCTGGATATTTTCTTACATTACTTCAATACATGTTTCCCCAAAATCAATTTTCTTCAGAAAAGAAAATCGGGTTACAGATGACGTAATAAAGCAGTCAAGAAATATGAAAGATTTATATATACTGTACAAAGATGGTTTAATTACTAAACAACACTATAATATATGTAAACAAAACTACAGGAATTCTTTAATTTAGAGCAAAACAAATTTTAATACTCGTAGTATAGAAAAATCTATAAATAACATATATGCAATGTTATAAACGACAAAAATACATTTCAAAAAATTAAAAAAATTTACAGGAGCTCAAGTGTGATAATGAAACTGCTAGTTCTCCAGAAGATAGGGTCAACCTATTCAATGACTACTTCCTAAATATAGTAAACACAGTTGGCAGTACAGCAGTTGATAATAATAATTTTGAAAATATTTAAAATCCTACTTCAAACATAAACAATAAAACTATATTTTTATTTCCAACTACTGACAGTGAAGTATGTTCTGTTATTAAGTCATTAAATAGCTCATACTCTGCTAGTTTAGATGAAATCCCTACGAAACTTTTAAAACAATGTTATGAACTCTTCATTACTCCTTTAACACAAGTGTGTTAAAGTAGTAGCCTTACATAAGAAAGGAGAAAAAATAATGTTGTGAATTAAAGACTAATAAGTATAGTCTCAGCTTTTCATAAAATCTATGGAAAAGTTGTTTAAATTGGAATTCTATCTTTTCTAGAGGAGAATGAGATTTTAATTTCAGAACAATATGGTTTTCGTAAAAATGATAACACTATAACTGCTCTAGAAAAATTATTAGATTATATATACAAGAACTTAGATGCTGGAAATATGGTCACCGGCATATTTTTAGATGTTATGTATGATCAGTTAATCAATATTATCTCACATTACGGCTTTCGTGGGAATTTTGAGCAATGGTTAAGATCTTATTTGACGGATAGGGAACAGGTTGTTTTTTTTAATAATAATTGTAAGTCTGAATATAAAGTAATAAAATATGGCGTACCGCAAGAAAGTATTCTTGGCCCCATTCTATTTATTCTTTATACGAGTATGATGCTACGCCCCTTAAGGGTTATCCCGCGCAAGCAACGGTTGAACCACGGCCAGCTAACAGTGGAGACGGGTCGTGGGTCTCCAATCTGAAAATAGGGGTGGGCGCCAGTCGACCTTGGGCCTTCGGTTCAACCTAAATCAGGTTGGTCAACTAACCTTCGGGAAAAGGGGGGGTATTCAACAATCAAGCCCGATAATTAACAGTAACAAATTATATTGAATAATAAATATGTACAGAAATGAAGTAACTTTTTAAACTTGGCCCGCAGACTGAAGCGAAACAGATCAGCTCGCAATGGAACAATGAATATAATCGGAGGATCACGTAGGAGGTGGTCCGCGACAAGCGAAGAGGACAACGCGGGTCCAATAAGTAGCGCACATCAGATCACGGTTCGCCGATGGTACCAACGTCGTTCGTGACGCGCGAAATGGAATGACCCAAACTGGCTTCGTCCTACCCGCCTACCCGTCGTACGCACGAGCTACGGTTCTCCGAGTGCAACGAGCACTCCAAATTAACAAAATAAACAAGTGATCCGATTCTTATCAGACAGTTAGGGAACAAGTCGACAATAACAACAATTTAGATACAAATAAGGCCACTGAAGTGAATGAAAAACAATGAACAAAGAAATCTTAGCTGCACGCTGGCTGGAGGGTAGCGTCTTCCCGCTGACGGAGTGGTGGCTCTGGCTCTGCCAAACGTAGGCTCGTACAAGATCGGCTGCCGAGTGTCTCCGAGGTTCGAAAGGTAGCGGACGCAGCGTTGTAGCGGGGGAGCCCAAATTCCAAGATGGCCGCAACTGAGCTCGCCAAAATGAGCTGATGAGGTGCGGCGAAATCCCGCTCAGTTCAAGCGCACACCAAATCTACCCGAATGGTAGAGCGCGAAATAAACGATAACAACAAGTAAAAGCCTAGAAGAATACGAACGGTTAGGATATTTTGCGAAGTCGGTACGCCACTAATTAAGTTAAGCCAAATTAATAAAACTAGAGCAATTTCAACAAAACTAATAAATGTAATATCTTAATACAGCTGACTAATAAAATTTCTACTTTATTTACATGTGATTATTTCTATAATTACGTATTTAAATTTACCTTAGTTGTAGGGCGGCTTAAAAGTAATAGAAAACTGTGGTAACTTGAAATCCGGCACAGCCGATGAATATATAAACTTATAATTCAATTGAGCACGCACCAATAAAAAAAAATCCCACAATGGATATAGTATCAAACCAACGCAAAAAAATGCAACAAAACTAGTGCGTGTGCTCTCACCAACAGTCAATTCAAAAATTAACGTATTTTTTTGCAAAAAAAAGTGAAAACTTGTAAAGTCGCGAAATCGCTAATTAATCCGACGACTTAAGTCAATGGCTTAACCTTCGCAAAATCCCTTCGCCGTCCTATTCCGAGGACCACCTGAATATTTACATAGCCGTAGGAGAAGTTGCCTACAGAGCGGCAATAGAGGAGACGAATAGAACGTAACAAACTCTCCCCTCACCACTTGAAGGAAATTTTCCTGAAAATTTTCGATTTGAAGATAACAAAATCACGAGAAAAGACAAGAAGGTTAATATAGTTTAGAAGGAAGGACATTAAGAAGAGAAGAAGAAGAGAGACAACACAAGGTGATCTTAACCTAGTTTAACTTCCTAACCTAAATCATCATCTGGGTGTGCCTTCAGGTGCTGGCTGTTCCAAGTCCCAGGAAGAACGTTACCATCAAGAGTTTTTAAGATATACGTGTCAGTTGAGATTTTCTTGTGTATCAGAAACGGACCTACAAATTTGTCGGCTAACTTAGCTGTAAAATATTTAGAGGCATCTGACAAAACAAAATTTTTCCTCCACACCATTTGTTCGGGATAAAAGGAAACCTCCCGATGTCGAAGATCGTACCTCATTTTTGATTTATGGTAAGCCTTGTGAAGGCGTGAGCTCACATCTTTATATAACTCTTTAAAATGACACGCTCTTTCCACAATTTTTTCTTTCTCTCTAAAACATTCAATTTCCCCAGAATCCGAATTCTCGTCATCAGGCGCATTTCCTAATAGTATTGCTTCGCGACCAAAGTTCACAAAATAAGGAGTTAAACCCGTGACTTCATGTTTTGCCGTGCGCAGGGCACAAGCGACTTTTGGCAAAAATTTATCCCAGAGACGTTGATTTTCCGATACGAAGGATATAAGCATGGTTTTTAAAACACGATTTATACGTTCTGTTGGATTGGCTTGTGGGTGATAAAGCGACGTGTACGAAGGTCTAACACCGTATGTGGATAGTAACGTTAAATATTCTCTAGATTTAAACTGTTTTCCGTTATCAGAAATGATTTTACGAGGCGCGCCAAACAATAGAAAAACGTCATTTTCCAGGTGACGCACGATACTCGATGCCGACGCCTTCCGCAATGGGAAACAGAGAGGAAATTTACTGAAACAGTCGGAGACTACTAAAATATAATAAAATCCCTTTGACGACCTAGGTAAAGGGCCCACTAAGTCCGTACAGATTACTTCCCAAGGCCTAGTAATTTGCGAGTGACCACCCATGCGACCAGTGGGAGCTTTCTGCTCTGGTTTAGATTTGAGGCAGACTACGCACTTGCGTACATATTCAGCGACGTCTGATCTCATTTTTGGCCAGTAATAAGACTGTGCGAGTCGGTGGTAAGTTTTATATACTCCTAAATGACCGCTAAGCGGAGTATCGTGACATTTTGAAATGAGTTCCTTGCGCTGATTTTTAGGAACCACTTCTTTCCATTGAGTATCTTCACCCGCTAGGTTTGACCATTTTACCCTCACGAACTTATATAATCGACCGTCATCAGCTCGAAAGTCAGGATATTTGACCGGATTATTAGTGACATTGTCAAGAAGCCTACCGAACCATTTGTCTTCTTCACGCGTAGCTACAGTAACCGAATCTATGACTGGTACGGATCTCGATAGCGCGTCGGGAACGACGTGTTCCTTGCCTTTACGATGAACTACTTTAAAGTCATACTGTTGTAGCCGAACAGCCCATCGCGCAAGCCTACCAGAAGGGTTTTCAAGCTTGTGAAGCCACAACAAGGAATAATGATCGGTGACGGCCGTAAACTGTGTACCTTCAAGGTAAGGACGTAACTTTTCAATAGCCCACAGCAGTGCTAACAGCTCTTTTTCCGTAGTGGAAAAGTTTCTTTCCTGACGTGTCAGTGAACGCGACAAGTAACATACCACTCTCTCACCATCATCGTATTGCTGACTCAATACGGCACCAAGTCCAAAATTTGACGCGTCAGTCTGCAAGAAAAATTCCCGAGTATAATCCGGACATGTTAAAATAGGCGCCGAAACTAAGTTATTCTTAATTTCGTTCCAAGAACTGTCACACTCCGAGGTCCAATTAAACTTTGTATTCTTGCGCAATAAATTTGTAAGTGGTGCGAGAACAGTGGAAAAATGTGGCACAAAACGGCGGTACCACGACGCCATACCGACTAACCTACGCACATCCGAGACCGATTTGGGAGGAGGAATCTCTAAAATAGCACGAACTTTCTCGGGATCTACATGTAGTCCACGTTTATTCACCACGTAACCCAAATAACGTAGCTCATCTCTGCAGAATTTACATTTATCGCGACCTAATGTTAGCCCAGCATCTTTAAGACGAGAAGTGACTTCCTCCAATATCTGCAGGTGTTTTTCAAATGTCTGAGTTACAATGATGATGTCGTCTAAATAAACAAAGACATGGGGCTCTAAATCTGACCCAATAACCTGGTTAATAAAGCGTTGCCATGTTGCTGGTGCATTATGAAGTCCAAACGGCATGCGACAAAATTGAAAAAGTCCGCGATTCGGTACAGTGAACGCCGTGTATTGTTTTGAATCCGCAGCAACGGGTATCTGCCAGTACGCGGATTTAATGTCTAAGGAGGTCAAAAATTTAGCGTCACGCAGTCGATCGAGGGTATCCGAGACGTAAGGGAGGGGATAGGCATCGCGTCGAGTGACTTTATTCAGTTTCCTGAAGTCCACGCAGAAACGAAGGGTTCCATCCTTTTTCGGCACAAGCAGGATAGGAGAAGACCACGGACTATCCGATTTTTCCACGATACCGTTCTCGAGCATAAATTCAAGCTCCTTATCTACTTGTTTCTGTACTGCTGGTGAAATTGGGTAATAGCGTTGTTTTATTGGTTCACTATCCGTATAAAGTTTAAGTTCCACCTTATTTGTGCAACCTATTTTATTCTCGCCCATATCCTTAAATATATTGTCAACCAACTGCGCTAATTGTTGTTCCTGCTCGGAGGTTAAGCTACCGCGGGCATTAATAGCGTCAACAGTGACCGATGTAACCGATGGTGAGCTTGAGAAGGTCCATTCTCCGCGGCGCAAGTCGGGAACTATTCCCATTTCTCGCCAAAAATTCGCGCCAAGAATAAGTAAGTGAGGCAACTCCGGAACTACTAACATATCTATTATTTTCACTTGATCACGCAATCTGACTGGAACCGATATTGTACCAATACTCGCACAACGTTGCCCATTCGCGACGGTGCAGTGTGAAATAAATTTATTTAGAGGCAAATTTAAACGGCTTAATACTTCCCAACCCTGTTTTCCTACTACAGTGCACGAAGCACCCGAATCCAATAAACCTAAAAATGAATTTTCAAATATATAAACCTCTAAATAAGGTCGTTCATCACCTTCCGCGTGAGCCAAGATAAATTCTAACCTAGCATTATTAGTGACCGATAGTAAGTTATCGCGGTGAAGTATACGGTCTTTTACTTCATCCGACGCTCGTTTCCCGAGTTACATGTAGTACAATTTCTAACCGTCACATCCGGCTTCCCGCATCTATAACAGTGACGTTTATGTGGTGCGCGGCAATTAGCAGCTAAATGTCCCGATTTTCCACAGTTCCAGCATGAACGAACATCATGATGTGTAGTGTCAACAGAATTTCTAAATTCGGAATCATTACGCGGCCGGTATACGTCGCGATACGAGGTTGAAGGTGGTTCCGTAGAAAGGTAAGCTAAATCAGGTTCCAGCATCTGACTACGACGCGGCGGTGGAGCGAAGTGCTCAACTGACTCTCTCCGTTCGTCCATTCTGCGACACAATCGTAATAATTCTGCCACCGATCTGACATCAACGAGCGCTAATTGTTTTTGGTAGAAGGGTAGAATATTTCTCATAAGTATATGAATTTTAAGTTCTTCTGATATCCTTGAACCTAACCTCGAAAACATAGTCGACATAACCGCGAAATAAATACCGATTGATTCGTGAGGCCCTTGAGTGCGGCGTTTAATTTCATCCAGTAATTTCTCCTCATAGTTGAGAGGTAGAAATTCTGATTTTAAACCATGTACCAAATCATCCCAGCTATTAAATAACTGCCTATTTGCCCTATACCAAATTAAAGCGTTTCCTTCAAATAAATCAATCGCAGATGACATCAGTTCAGTTTTGTTAACGTGACGAGCAACGCGCAATTCCTCTACTCGATCTAAAAATGAATTTAAGGACATCAACCTAAGATCGCCCGAAAATTTCAACCCCCATTTCGATACCGGTACCGATTTATGAGACGTAGTAGCTAGCTTAAGTTCCTGTTCTAAATCGGAATCGGAAGAGACGGAATCAAAGTCGGATAATTTTAAATCAGCAACGGATAAATTCAAAAGTTGGCTGGCTGCAGTGGACGAGTGTTTGACGGCTTTGGCTTTAGTGCGCAGGTCCGATTGCAAGGTGATTAATTGGCCTAGTAATTTTGACTTCGCCGTACGCTGTTCCTCCGTACTAACCACACAGCGATTAACACGTCCAATGGAGTGCAAAATTTTCGTCTCTAGCTTTTTAAATTCAGTCGATGTTTTTAGCTCGGCAAAAGATTCCAACAGTGATTTTATCTCTTTAATTTTCTCGAGAATAGCGACACGATCTTCGTCGAATGTGAAGGGGTGTTTAGGCAATGCTAAATTTGAAGATTTTTCGAGCTTTAGAAGGTAGCGTAATGATTTTCTCATGGAATCTATACTACTAACTTCATCGATTCCTCTGACCTTTATCTCGTACGTTAGCTCGTCTTTTGATAGGCGATTTATTTCTATTTTAGGGTCCATAACTAACTGATACACTGACACAATTAATAAAGAAAACGCTAATAATGAGAAGGAGTTGAGAAACAACAACAACAAAAATAAGGTGAGTAATAATAATACCCCAGATAACCTACTTAACTATCTCCCAAAATTCTAAACTCTAAATATCTTTCAGAAGTACTAAATGATAACGAAACCAAAACTAAGATTGCAACACGACTGTGCTAGGTCGGTGCCAGGTCGGCGCCCCACGTACAGGGTGCCAATTAAACTTGCTACGCCCCTTAAGGGTTATCCCGCGCAAGCAACGGTTGAACCACGGCCAGCTAACAGTGGAGACGGGTCGTGGGTCTCCAATCTGAAAATAGGGGTGGGCGCCAGTCGACCTTGGGCCTTCGGTTCAACCTAAATCAGGTTGGTCAACTAACCTTCGGGAAAAGGGGGGGTATTCAACAATCAAGCCCGATAATTAACAGTAACAAATTATATTGAATAATAAATATGTACAGAAATGAAGTAACTTTTTAAACTTGGCCCGCAGACTGAAGCGAAACAGATCAGCTCGCAATGGAACAATGAATATAATCGGAGGATCACGTAGGAGGTGGTCCGCGACAAGCGAAGAGGACAACGCGGGTCCAATAAGTAGCGCACATCAGATCACGGTTCGCCGATGGTACCAACGTCGTTCGTGACGCGCGAAATGGAATGACCCAAACTGGCTTCGTCCTACCCGCCTACCCGTCGTACGCACGAGCTACGGTTCTCCGAGTGCAACGAGCACTCCAAATTAACAAAATAAACAAGTGATCCGATTCTTATCAGACAGTTAGGGAACAAGTCGACAATAACAACAATTTAGATACAAATAAGGCCACTGAAGTGAATGAAAAACAATGAACAAAGAAATCTTAGCTGCACGCTGGCTGGAGGGTAGCGTCTTCCCGCTGACGGAGTGGTGGCTCTGGCTCTGCCAAACGTAGGCTCGTACAAGATCGGCTGCCGAGTGTCTCCGAGGTTCGAAAGGTAGCGGACGCAGCGTTGTAGCGGGGGAGCCCAAATTCCAAGATGGCCGCAACTGAGCTCGCCAAAATGAGCTGATGAGGTGCGGCGAAATCCCGCTCAGTTCAAGCGCACACCAAATCTACCCGAATGGTAGAGCGCGAAATAAACGATAACAACAAGTAAAAGCCTAGAAGAATACGAACGGTTAGGATATTTTGCGAAGTCGGTACGCCACTAATTAAGTTAAGCCAAATTAATAAAACTAGAGCAATTTCAACAAAACTAATAAATGTAATATCTTAATACAGCTGACTAATAAAATTTCTACTTTATTTACATGTGATTATTTCTATAATTACGTATTTAAATTTACCTTAGTTGTAGGGCGGCTTAAAAGTAATAGAAAACTGTGGTAACTTGAAATCCGGCACAGCCGATGAATATATAAACTTATAATTCAATTGAGCACGCACCAATAAAAAAAAATCCCACAATGGATATAGTATCAAACCAACGCAAAAAAATGCAACAAAACTAGTGCGTGTGCTCTCACCAACAGTCAATTCAAAAATTAACGTATTTTTTTGCAAAAAAAAGTGAAAACTTGTAAAGTCGCGAAATCGCTAATTAATCCGACGACTTAAGTCAATGGCTTAACCTTCGCAAAATCCCTTCGCCGTCCTATTCCGAGGACCACCTGAATATTTACATAGCCGTAGGAGAAGTTGCCTACAGAGCGGCAATAGAGGAGACGAATAGAACGTAACAATGAATAATATTAAGACTGTTCTAAAAAATTAATCTTTCGTCGCTTATGCCGATGATGTGTGTCAGTAACGGTTCCGTGTGCTTAATACTATTAAATATTAATACTAAATGGAAAAAAATTAACACCTTTGTATTATGCAATTAAAAGATTAACACACATAGCTCGCACAAAAACATCTAAAATGTTTTTGCTAAGTTTAACTCCATTGCAAATTATGGTATAATATTTTGGGGATATTCTACCGCAGCTCTAAGAATATTTAAATTGCAAAAAATTGCCATTAGAAATTTGTTTAAACTTAGCTACAACACATCATGTAGAGATACTTTTAAACACGAGAAAAATTTAACATTGGCATGTATGTATATGCTTTCTATTTTAATATTTGTAAGAAATAATTTGAAAAATTGAATTAGTCATGAACATTTACATGATTATAATACTAGGAATAAAAATGATTTAATTTTACCTAAATATAAATTATCATTAAGTCTAAAAAACCCAAAAATAATTGATGTTAAACTTTATAATAAATTACCTGATATTTTAAAAGATATAAAGTCTAATAAACTCTTCAAAATCAATTAAAAGTTTTCTGATAAATAAATTATTATAGTGTCGAAGACTACATGAATGATTATATGTAATTTTTGTAATACTCTGTATGTTTTATATGTATTTTACATGTAATCTGACTTGCCACATTTCTCACTAAGATCGATAGGTAAAATAAATAATAATAATATGCCTATCCTCATTGTGAATTGGGACCAACTGTTTGATTTGGTGTTGCCAAATTTACATTTCTTTTAAGTAGCTGGTATAGCCTAAATAAGGGCCGTATAATTTTTTGCATTAGGATTATCGACTCAGAATTAATAAAATAATCGTTCTACCTGAAGATTATCATTAGAAAGCGGATTATATGCACCAAAAAACTGAATTATATACGCATATATATGCATTGATTTTTTGGGAAATATGCACTCACTATGACAATATATCGTGTGTCTGTCTTAAAGGTGTACATAGGAGATTAACATGGGAAATCAGTTTTTTGCGTGCTGTTGCTCGGTGTTCTATCGGACAACAATGATTGTAGTACCAATCGAAAGATATCATTTTTCTGAATCAAACGATGTAAAATACACTACTGTTTAGTACTAATTTGGTTCCGTAAATTAATTTTTAAATTTTGAGAATTTTTATCGTAAATAAATATAGTCACCTGTGACTGTTTTGTTTTGATTTCTGTCAAGCTATTTATTTGACGTTTCCGACTTTTGGACTTGTTTAAGACAATTTGTAAAAATATGGCTAGTTATACTACTGAAGAGCGTATATTTATAGAAAAACTATTTTTTGGAGGAAATAGTTAGTTTAGAGTGCGAGATGTGTTTTCTATTAAGTTTATGAATCGACCGAATCCAAGTGCAACCACAAATACCAGTATCCAGGAGACCGATTCTAATTCGTAGCAACCAAATATTTAGTCGAATGACGTATTTTTGATGACGTCAAGCGACTTGGGTAAATTTCTACGAACTTAAGGCAAATTTTATTCACGAACATGACGTCACGGTATGTGAAAGAATAAAATTTGTCTGGTATGCTCTATCGATTTGTTACATGAAACAAGTTAACCTCAAATTTTGTTTTGATTTTAATATTTAGTGGCGAGTGCATTATCTATTTTTTGTAGCTTAAACTTGTAAATATTTCTTATTAGTTAAAATCTTAACGTTCTGCATTTTATAAACTCTTCGTTGTAGTGCATTTGTTAGTTGTCAAATGACAGCTATTTGAAAAGAAATGAGATAGAGATAGTAACCGCTCAGTTACACAGTTCCAGACCTGCGTAAGATGCGGTCAGTATGGCGACTCATACCGCAACATACCGTGACGTCACGGTATCATGAATAAAATGTAGTTTGCAACATACACAAGCTTACACGAAGCATACCGTTGTGAATAAAATTCGCCTTTAGTTTACTCAGGTTGGTTACAAAAATAAAACTATATATTTTGGTGTTGTATTCCCCGTCGGTTACCCAAAACGGATCATGAGCATGTCTTATCAAATGCCTCATTGCACGAGATTGCTCTCTTCTTTCTTCCAACTCTTGCATCAGCATTAGAGCGGGCAAAATAAACGCCATAACCTAAACAAAACCAGTTATTAAATATGTACAAAACATTTATTTTTGTATCTTATCCACAGTTTAGTTTTATCTAAATTTTATTTACACATTACAATATATACTTACAAAACTGATAAACTCCAAACTGCACCTCAAAAAACACAATTTTGACGTAGCGACTATGTTAACAACTAGTTGACAGCAGTTGCAGTAGCCGAAAGTCGCTAAGACAAGTCTAGTCGCTAATGATGACGTCACATATAAGTTACATTTTATCCCGAAAGGTGGCTACACTATCGGTAGCGACTTTTAATGACGTCAAGCCAGTCGCTACAGCTGGTTGCTATGAATTAGAATCGTGAGCTTAGTAATTGCAATTTAGCAAGAGCAGAAGAACGTGCTTTATTGGAAGAAAGGGTTTTAGGAATGATACATGTAGATCCTTTGTAAAGCACTAGATTTTTTGGAAATGAATTGGGTGTACATCGTTCATATTTTGAAAAAAAAAGTTCTTATTATTCCTACAAGATGCACTGCAATCAAGAACTTTTTCCATTTGACGAACAAAGTGGAACAGTATTTTGTGAAGATATACAAAGCAGCTAATAAAAATGAAATTTTTTGTCATCGATTTAATAAAACTTAATTCTTAATAAATTAATATTATTTAAAGAAAACTGGTTTTTAGACTTTAATTTATTTAATAAAATCTTTACGCAAAAGTTACAATAATACTCTTGTCATTACTGTAAATAACCAAATTTTACAAATTGACAGAAACGTCAAAAGAAATCAAAACAAAACAGTCATAGGTAACTACATTTATTTTCGATAAAAACTGAATAAATCGGAGGATTTACAAAAATTTAAAAATTAATTTACGGAACCAAATTACTACTAAATTGTAATGTAATTTCATCATTTGATTCAGAAAAATGTTATCTTTCGATTGGTACTACAATCATTGTTGTCCGATAGAACACCGAGCAACAGCACTCAAAAAACTGATTTCCCATGTTAATCTCTTATGTACACCTTTAAAACAGACACACGGTATACAGCAAAATATGTAAAAAAAATCTTAAATTATTAGATTAAAAGTACAAATAAATGCATTATGAATTTTATTGCACAAAACAACCTCATTCCTGATTTACAATTAACAAATATACTACTAATATACGTATAAACTAAGTCTAGTACCTAACTTGAACATGGGTAATATTATGAGATTATTACATATTTACATAATTACAATAAGAAATTATTCAAAATTTTCGATAAAGAAAGTGAAACATAAGTAAAAGATGTATCCAGCTGAGAATTCTCGGTTTTATATTCATTGTACCAAGTTTTACCAGCATTCGTGTATAAATGAATACCTACTGTTATCGTTCCAGGGATTGTCCCTTGAAATAGGGTTTATTTGTAAAAATATGCATAAGAATGTCCAAATATGCAATATATGCAATAAGTAATTAGCATTAATTAATTCTAATCAATGTAATTCGTTCAGAAAATAGATTTTATTTAGAGATATGCAAAAATTTAAATATATGCACTTTGCATATAATCCGCACTCTAATTATCACCATACCTTTCTTGAAATGAAAACATCATTGATCATTGCACAAAAATATTAATATAACATAAATGACATTTATTATTTTCACATTTTATAGTTTATTTGTGTACACAATAAAACCTATTTTATTAACATCGCACAAAAACTAAACTCACATTGTTATTTTACTAAATATTGAAAACATATTTCAGGATATTTTTTTAATATTAAACAGTTGGAAGTTGAAAAAAAATAAAAATTTTAAAATCTTTGACTTCAGCTATTATTTAAATTTAGTGTAATTTTCTAATAAAATTATTAGATTTTCAATGTTAGCCAGTTTTGAGAAACAATGTACAGATACAGTCTATATGACAGACATCGCCTCTAAAAAATAGATTTGAATGCTTAACATTTAGGGAAGGGAAAATGAAAAATACTTCAAATAAAAAGTAAAGATTATCTATTGCATTTAGAAAGAAATTATATCGCGCAATAGTATTTACTTTCCAATAAAAGCAAAATAATTGAATAAGACATTATCAAAGCAGACAGATAAGATAAACTCATAGAACCTGGATGTTATCGATTACAATTCATCTTATCAATATTAGTGCATGTTTACATATACGAGTATTTATGTAACCAATATTTTATGGAAAAAATAAAATTTTATTCAACTTACCAAGAAACAAGGAATTTCGACTTATGAAAGTAATCAGGTGGACAGTGTTGAGTGAACAAGGTAGCTATCAAAAAATCAATTCGTTCTCAACTTCAGAAAGGTTATAAATAACAAGACCGTTTGTATCGAGAGTGATCAACAATCTGTCGACTAATTTCATATTGCGTTATCAAATACCCGTAAGATATAAATATGATATATAATAGGTATATAAACGTGTGAACAAATTGACACACGAGCAGCGTAGCGGTGAGTTTGTAGTTTCACGGGGCAACGAGGGCGTAATTGCTTTTCATCTCGAATTATGTACTTATACATTATCTATGACCACTCATTAGTATTTCTAAATTAAAAACGAAATTCAAATTTGCATATCTTTAAATAAAATCAATTATCTGCACGACTTACATTGACTACAGTTAATTAATACTAATTACTAATTGTACGTATAGCGTATTAGGACATTCTTATGCATATTTTTACAAAAGTTGCATATAATTGTACACTTAAACATTTTTTAGACTTTGTCTAGTGGTAAACAATATTAAATTTCTGGTAATGCACATTGATATTCCCCAAATATTAGAGGAGACCACAATAAATATAAGAATACAACGGAAAAAGCAATAAACTATAAAATAAGCAAATACACTAACCAATAAACTGTAATATTTTTAGGGAAATCCCTGTTATGGTAACGGTAGGTATTTACTGTGTATAACTATACATACACGAATCCATTTGCGTGAAGTTAGCAGTCATTATGAAGCGCAAACTTTAATTTCATTACAAAACGTTAGTGTTTCGTTAATGCCTATTTCTGCTTAATATCAAAATATAGCAACCCTCATACATCGGAAATTATTGAACTTTTAAAAGTGGCTGCCTGCTTTACGCCCAGCGCCCAGCAACCTCTTGTGATGCCCAAATGATATGTCATATACCAATCGATTATGCTTCAAGTAGATAATGGGTTAGCTATCCCAGACAGCGCTTTAATGACCTTTGGATGGTGACTCTTGGGATATTTAATTAATTAGGTTGTTGTTGCGAATTTGGTTAATGAGTATGTTATTTTGGTAATTATTTGTTTAAATTTAGAACTGTTTTGTTTAAACGTTTGAAAAAATTTTGGATTTGAAAAACCTGGCGAGGGTGGGTTACGGGGTAACTTTCTAATTTTATGCATATATGTATTACCCCTGATTAAACACTCGAACAGTAAAGTCAGGTTCAACAATAAGTAAAAGGTAAAACGATTTTTCATATTCAATATAATCTACCACCACCACAGGGGTAAATTTAAATTTGTAACTGTCGGCAGTGGGATTCGAACTGAGGATCTCACGATCCACAGTCCGACACGTTCCCCCTCCACTAACAACTTTGGGGGCTATGACTTGACGGCTGGTAACCGCATTTCATACGCAAAAATATATCACCTACCGAGATCTGCGTAAGCAGAGTGCCACACCCTTAATGGGTAAAAGGCGTGATGATATATTATTATTATTATATAATCTACTTATTAAAATAAATATTTGTTGTAGAAATGGATTGTAGTTAGCTGAATGAGAAAGGACAGTTAACTAACATCAAACTGCATCGAAAATTGACAGAATAAGAAATAAATAAAACTTATAAATTAATAGATATCAAAGCTGTCAACACTGGATTTAGAAGAAAAGTAAATAGCTGACAATCCAGTTCACAATATAAAATTTTTATAGTTACTTTTAACTAATAATTTAGCAACAAAACTTATTTGTTAAATATACTTGCGACAACAAATGAACTTCGCACACGTAAAATATACGAAACAATATCGTACACAAACATGCACCACATAATGGATATGTATAATTTTATATTTTATCCCCAACGAATAATAACAAATAAGTTTTGTTATGTTGTTTTCTAGGGGGTTATTTAAAAAATAAATTATTTATTAAACAATATGAAAATGAAATGTGATAAACCGCTTTAAGAATTAATAGAATGACGCCAAGAATACTAAGAAAAATTATACAAGAAATAGAACGAAGAGCACAGCACAATTATATTCAGAAATAAATGACGGTTTGTTAGAAAATTTATTATAATATTTGTTTAAGATTATTATGCATCTACTTTATTGAATTAATTCATTATATTTCTTTGTTAAATGTTTCATAATTTTTTAATTATCTAAGTTAATTTTGTTTTACATAGCCATCATAGATTTTAAATTTTTCTATTGGATTCAAATAAAAAAGTTATTATTTTCATAATTTTTCGTATTATTTACTAACGTAGGGTACTACAATTTTCCATGATTGAATAGCAAAAAAAATAATCTATTTAAAAATGTCATGGCCTACTATAACCCACATATAAGAAAATCTAAATTAGTACCACGTAATCGAAAGTGATAAAATATTTTGAGTACCCCTGTAAATTCTTCATGAAAAAGTGCCTTAAGAAAGTGCAAAGTAAAACAACAACATTTGTAATGTAAGAAAGATAAATTTGCGCTAGATGAGCTAGCGAACCTTCTAGAACTGTCAATTGTATAAAAATTCATTTGTTATGCCATCAATATTAACCATATCTGAAAAAAAACTATAAAACTTACTTAAAATCTAGTGAAATATATGAAGTATTTGACATACTCGTATATCACTTATCAGTTTTAAAAGACTGTTTTGGATTTGTCTTTGATCAGAATTTGAGGTTAATTCCACCTAATTAACTGACATAAGATGACAGCACCAGCAAAATACCGCTCATGTTCATAACACTTCATCTGCTAGAATCTATCACCAGCAAACACTAGCTAGCCGCTAGGTTCGGCTGAACGCGCTCATTATTAAGTGACAGGAAAAAATGACACATTTGTTTGTCATTTTGTTTTATTCCATTAATTAGTAATTTTGTAATTTTTCATATTTATTTTCTGCAGTTACAAACCATAGTACATGAAGTTTGTTGACTGATTTACATGAAGAATTTTACGCCCTACAACATTTATTTGAAGCATTTTTGTCTAAAATAATTTGGGAAGCAATGCGCACGAAAAAACTATTTTCCCATGTTAAACGCTTATGGCCCGCTTTTAATGTTACAGCTTGTATACATGTTTATGAATGCAGGTTATTAAAGAAGGGAACTATGTTTTTATATTGTGGAGACTTTAAAAACAAACAAAGAAACAACATACTAAACTAAGTCCTGTAGATTTAACAAAAAATATACGCGTAAATGTTATCTTCTTTGGATTTCAACCCATATAATAATAATAATAAAACAAGGAGATAATTTTATTGTTATTATTTTATTGTATAAATTATACAAAAATTTTGAATTAGTTTTAATTTATGAAAAGTTTTCATGTGTATTGTGATAAATTATTGTTGTAATATAGAATCACAAGAAATGTCTTTACTGCAGTCAGATAAAGATGATTGGTCAAAGCTGCTGCTGGTTGGAGTAAAATAATCCTCCTCCATAAGTGAGCGAGTATATATATCAGTTTTTTTGAAGTAGTTCTTGGCGTCATGATGGTCTACACGTAACAACACTCCGACCTCGTCCATGAGGTTAACAACAAAGTGTTGCAAGGATTTACAGCGAAGTTTGGTAGTATTTTCGTTAAGTGTCACTTGATTCCACATGCAGAAGTCACTAGTTCGATGAAGTGAACATGGAATACCTAGGCGATCGGCTAGCACTTTAAATAACAATGCTCTTTCCACAATCCCTCCCATACGGATGTAACCCAGTGGAATATAGTTACTTTGAAGCTTTGTCTGAAAAAAAAATTAAATTTAAACTTGAATTCTATATAATTAAATAATACACTATTTGAATAAAAAATGGGTAAATAGCTCTGTTCGAATTTCACAGATGACAGTTGCCAATTTAAATTTACCCGTGCGATTCCCCCTCCACTAACATCTTTTGGGGCTCTGATTTGACGACTGGTAACCGCACTTCATACGCAAAAATATTTCACTTACCGAAATCTGCTTAAGCAGAGTGCCACACCCAGAATGGGTAAAAGGCGTGATGATATATTTATTTTATTTTTATGTTAAATTAAAAACAAATTAAAACCTTAATTAACTATAATTTCATTATTTAAAAAAATGTGTTTTTATACCTTCAGTTCCATAACGTGAATCTCATACTGATGTTTTGTTGGTAGTATTCCTTCGTGTCCGTTTAAACAATCCACTACAAAATTTGCTAGAACGGTAATCTTATTTACTAGTGTATCTTTTGCTTTACTGAAATACAATTATTATCGTTGACACTTAAGTTAAAGTTGTATTTAAATAAACTCACACTATATCTCGTACTTTTTTCAGATATTTCTTGAGATATATATCAGTATGTGGATCTATATCAGGTGTAGGTGCAACCAATTTATAAATAGGCACGTCTTCTTTAAAATCTGCAGTGTAATCTGCAAGAAATGGTACATGTATATTTAATTGAGAATAGTAGGAATGCTGAACAGGCTTTTAACGAGCAAAGACGTGGTAAGAAATGCTGAGAAACAGATTTACAAAACTATAACACCTACAGTAAAGATGTTTATTTTCATAACTCATTACTCGGATCATGTAACTACCTACGAATTAGTAATTGCCAATGTTAGCACAAAAACTATAGGCAACAAATTAGGAATTATTTTTCTTAATTTCGTTAAATTTAGCTAAGTAATCTGTTTTAAATAAGATGTAGGAATGGATGTAGTATTGCCATGCCACATGCCATATAAGATAGTTGCTAGCAGAAAGCAGAGTGCCACACTCGAAATGAGTAAATGGCATGATAATATATTTGTTTATTTATGTATTTATTTTTGTAATGAAAATACCATTATAAATCCTACGCAAAAAAAAAAACATTCCGCTTAAATAACTGTATTGCCTTACCATATGATTGTATCACATAGCTAGAATAGGTATTAGTATCTGTGATCGAAAAATCTTGTACTGGAACAGTTGGTATTAACTCATGCTTCTTGCCGTGGAAGTTTACTGTGATCATAGTAGACGTATAAGGTAACTTTTCCACATCAGTAACTTCCTCTGGGGGAAAATTCCTGGGTTTGTAGCCGACGTAGGTGCAGAAACCGTTTTTAATGATTTCTTGGTAATCCAAAAAGCACGTGTCATGAAATTTAATAGAAAATTCGCATTTGTAGATATCATCTACTATTTTATTACAGATTGATTTTCGAGTTGCTGCTGATGCACCTATATCTTGAAACCTGTTGATTAATAAATAATACTAAAAATAATTTATATCTGTTAAATGACAGGCTCTTTTGTTTTGCTTAAGGGCAAATGAAACACGAAATGAAATCATCAATAATTTTAGGTTGAATTCAACTGCATCTTCTTTAAGGTAAAAATTTGAAAAAATCTGCTAACTTAAGGGGTTACCTCCGCTCAGAAATTTTAGAAAAATCGATTTTCCAAAAATGTCGCTGTAGTCCTATGTCTATATAATTCCAAAGTTTCAAGTCGAGCCGATGAGTGGATGCGGAAGGACTCCAATATTGGCCCGGAATCGATGACATATTATTTTTCTAGTTTTTCTCGAAACGACATTTTTCAAGTCGGTGGACATGATTACAGACAAACTTCTCAATGGATTTCGATAAAATTTGGGATACATTTTGCAAATTAAATATTGGTATCCTTGAACGATTTAATTTAATTTCCGATAAACATTTTTTTGCACCTTAAAGCAGCCAAATTTGAAGCCAAAAGTGACCTTTATTTTCGGACAGCCGCCATTTTGTTTTGAATCAATACATTTTAATTTCCTACGTTCAAGGGCAAGTTTTTTTATATATATATTTTCGATACCACTTCTTGTTTTTTTGTGTCACATAAGCGGGTCACGATTTATCGTGTCCACCGCAAATCCCTTTCGCTGTGAAATGATCCTGGAAAATGGCTATTTCTCCGACATTTAATAATAATAAAATGAAGCCAAAATAAAAATCTTTCTAACCTACTAATTTGTTTTCTTATACGCGTGTAAGTTTTGGAGAAAAAAATTCCAAAGATAACGTAAATAGGTCAATCCTGACTGGAGGTAACCCCTTAAAGTTGTGTTAATCATACGAATATAGCAATTATTTAGAAATTGTACAAATATGTACAGAAAATAATTAGTCCCTGTCATTTTACAAACAGTTCTTGTTCATTCTAGTAGTCTAGTTATATAATATCGGTTTGTCTCAACTGGGATAAACTTACACTGGTACAAGCGAATTACGTAATAGAAGTATGCCAATATCGTCATATTTTACTGCTAATTTACAAAAGGTAATCGCGTGATCTAGATAGTCACAATCTCGTTTGCAGAGCATTTTAGTTATATAATCGACTCCGTTCATCTCTATAAACCACTGTCGAAACTTCTTGCTACAGAACGTACGCTGAACTAAATCTATAGCCAATTTCACATAGTCTGTGTCGCAGTCCTACAAAATAAAATTTGTAAATAATGTAAGAATACTTGTTAACAGTTTATACTATATCACTCACGTTCAATAATGTTATGAATTGACAATAAATATCCCGATTCCATAAATATCTATGTAAGCATCTACGTTCCAGCAAGCATTGAAACATCTCAATGGCCATTATATAATATAACTTTTCTATTTCATCCTTGTGAAGCAAAGCCTCCAAAATATATTTCTAAAATTTATATAAAAAAAAATTATTAAAAGCAAATGCATAGATTAGTCGTTTTTGTTAGATCTTTGCCTACAAATGAACATCTTCCGAGATAACAGTAAACTTTCATAAATGAATAAAATAGGTATAATTATGTACGAAATTCTCTCTTCGTCTCAATTTTCTTGTGTTATCAAACTTGTATTAAGCAAAGAAAACTGATAAATTTTGTAGTTAAAAATATCTCATTTGAATTGCTAATACTTACGAGTATATTAGACTGATACAAAAGTATTCCAATTTTAGGGTTGTTCATTAAAAACAAATATAAAGGATGAATTGCTGCTTCTCTATATGGATTCCAGGGCAAGTTAGTATTGCGTATTAATCCTAAAATATTCAAACGAAATCAATAATAAAACTAATAGTATACACCATATTAGTTATATATACTTTCAATTTCCTTCAGCGTATTTGCGTTAGCCATGTATTTTAGTATTAAACAGTTTTTGCTAAATTCAGAGAGCGTTTCACAGAATTTCACATGTATTAGGTCACAATCATATTTACAGAAGTCTATCAATTTTGTGTGAACCTGACGCTCCATCAAGACCTATTAATGAATAGTAAATATTAGAAACCTATAAGCAATACTGGCGTAGTAGCCCGTAATAATTGATACGAAATAAATATATCTAGTTACATATGAATATGGTAGACATACTCAAATTAAAAATAATATTGTATATTAAGAAAGAATATTTACATTTAAATTTAGAGAACAGTGATAAATTCTTGACTTTGCAAAATATTCTTATCCACTGAAACTACTCATGCCTAGCAAACAAGTTAATAGTATATATCATTACCTGTCGATTGTCTATATCCTTTGCTAATGAACCAATGACCGATATACAAGCTAACGCATGATCTGGGCCGCCATTTCTTGCCAAATTCACAAATTTGAGAAATTCGTTCGACCCTAAACTTTTGACTTGTACAGGATGATATTTCATACAGTTGTAAATCGATGTTAATGCCTTATTCTGCACCGCTGTCCAGTCATCTTCCTATAGGTATGACAAAAGGGTTGTAAGATGATCAAGGTAACAGTGCGTGAGTGAAACGATGAAGATGTGAGGTGATAATGAAGAGGTGCAATATTTAGTATAAGCAATAGCAAAATTTTTATGGAATTATGGAAATAAATGAATCTGTAAATATGAAATCACTTTTAAGTGACGTAAAGAGCTGTGTGGTATGTGTTACTGCTCCAGGGAACTTTTTTTTAATTAGAGCAAAACTGATGGTTGATAATATGTTGGAAGCGATATGAGCACTACCCGAAGGAAATGCGGCTCATAGTAAATTAAATTAATATTGTCATATAGACTTTGATATCGAGATTGATGGTAAATGACTGCATGTTTGTAGGAATCGAACTTTGAATTTGGATGAGAAGATACTGGTATGTCAAGATTAGAATATTTGTATTCTCACACGTTACAGAAATTTTGCAGCATGGATAGACTACTTAAAATCCAAACATGATTTTCATAAAATAATTGAGATGAAATTTTAATCATAGCTTTTTATGAAGATGGTAAGCGGACTAAATATTTTTGAAAATATGCAGCTTAATAAGTGAATGATTGTGAATTTATGTGAATATCACAGACGATCATGCTCTTCAGTCATTCGATTCCACGACCTCTGTTGTGCTATGCTAGTGACATAAGCACTACGCCACCGAAATCAGCTTCAACATTGTTTAATTTTTTTTCGAAGATAGGTTGCGGACTAACTACTATGGTCATATGCCACCTCATGAAGGGATGATTATGAATATGTTATTATGTTTATTGTTTATCGAAGATTAGAAACAATGTATTCATTTATAATTGCAAGAAATAGTATGTAACAATTAAGTTGTATCGAATGGTGTCCAGAAGATGAATTTGAAATTCCGACTACTACTTAATTTCAAAGTAACAATTAAGGTACTTACTGCCAAAACATCAAAGATGTATGTCATCGTCTCACAATGAAAAAGTTTTTCCTGCATAGCTGGTTGGTCCCAAGATGTTATAGCATTCAATATGTCTACAGTCACAGGTCGCAAAATGGGAAATTTCCCTTGCAATATTGAATTTAGAATATTTAAGTCGAATGATTTACTCGTAGAAATAATTTGTTTTTTACGGCGACAATATACAATACAAAGTATAAGCTGTTAAAAATAAATAAGTTATTAACGAAATATTGCAATTTACATTCACTATAAAGCCAGTATGACACATTAAATTTTTTTGTACATTTTTATGTCAATTTTTTTTAAGTTAAACATTGAACGTATCGTACATGTACGTTCAATGTTTTCGCTAATTTTTTATGTCAACGAAAAAATATTTGCTTCAATGCGCAGAGCAATGCACACAGGCACAAAATGCAAAAGTCAGTTGAGCAGCTGAAAAGTATAATTTGGGGTTGGCTGTGGTTCGTAATGAAAGCCAAAGTCAAAAGATCTGCGTCCATGATAAAATATAAGTATAATAATAATAATAATATGCAGCAAATGACGTTACCTTGTAGATTAAGTATAAATAAAACAAACCGTATATTTAATTTCTGGACCAATATGCGCATGTGTGTCTAGCAAAAATTGACGTACGTTTCATACAGGGATATTTTCTTTTTATGATTCACTTTCACAAAAATGTACAGAAAAATTGAATACAGAAAATTGACATAAAAATGTATAAAAAAAAAATTGATCGTGCATACGGGCTTAACTCAGTACCTTAAGGCAATTATACTTCACATCCAAATCCTTTGCGGTAGTAACGTTCTCAAATAGTTTCCTTATAATGTATTCTCGGCAGAGTAATTCACCACAAGATTCTAGTATGCAAATTCGAGAGAGCAAATATGATGTGTACTCCATTTCAACGATGTCATCACTCTATAATAGCATATTAAATAATGCGTAGCGAATGAATGTCCAAAAAATTTAATTTAATTAAAGCAGATAGCCGGAATGTGGACTAGGTAGCAGAAAAACTCTTGAAATACCGCTAACATTTCGAAAAATTTATTTTCTTATATGCATAAAACCTAACCTCTCTCCTGAAAGTTCGGTGAATATTTCTATAATTGGAATGGATTGTTGTCCTATCTGAAACAGCACTTACTGTCCTTCGAAGCGTTGATGGTAATGCACTTCTGAGAATGGCTGTAAATTTCCTGAAAACTCCTGGCCCAGTCGTCTGTAGTGATGGCCTTCAGCTGGGTTGCATGTCTGAAATGTCCAAAAATCCCTGAATCTGATCCTGGCCAACAGGGAGTTATGTCATTCAATCATCCACCCTACTCCCCAAACTTGTCTTGTCTCCCCCGAACTTTTTCTTGTTCCCAAAATTGAAGGGTCAGAGATTTTCGAATATTTCGGACATCCAACGTAATATGTTACTAGGTTCCGACCCAGTTAAAGGCCATCACCATCCAACGTAATGTTACGAACCAGATGAACGCCATCACTAAAGTCGACTGCGTCAGGAGTTTCTAGGACTTGTACAGCCGTTCTAAGAAGTGCATTACCATCAACGGGGATTTCTTCGAACTTCACCGAACTTTCTGGACAAAGGTTGTATAACAAGTATAAAATAAGTTCTTTTCTTAAATTTTTTGGCTGTTCTGTTGCTTCGCAGTACTGTGCAAACCGCCACTGAATTTCTATTATGCAATGTAGTTTCAGGATGTGCGAAAAACGAATATAATATTAAATGGCTTACAGGTTGATAATTATGTGTTTTGTATTGATTTATACTAATTACTCATACTTACAGCCATAAATATTTGTATTACGGTATTAACATTGTCTGGGAATTTTTGAATTGTAGGAATGATATTTTCTATCTGAGTTAATTTAACTAGTATTTTTAAACACATTGCGCGAGTTGATTTGTATTTCTGTAGATTTTGAAATAATTTTCCGAGTAGATCTTGTTCTTGAAGGTAGACAAGGCCGGCTTGTCCATAGTTCCTGACGTAATTATCCAGCGCGCATGTTGACTACATAACATTCAATATATAAGCATAGACATTAAAGATCAAATTTGTTTCAACATACTTGAAACACTATTTTTTCTTCTGCAGTTTCCAGTAATTGTACAGCAGTCAAAACTTCGCTTACTTCCAGTACATATGGGTCTACATTGGAAGTAGCGCAGGGACTTTCACCGTTTTTACTTTTTTTGCTTGCACCTTTATCCGTCTTAGACATTTTGATAGATTATTACTTTAATTTACTTCCAAAAATTCAAAATTAAATTTTATTTACTGTCGTCCATACAACTATGGCACACGTCAAAAAAAGAATGAAATACTAGCGGAAATCGGAAGCAATATTTTTAAATTCGGGTGCGTTCTTTGAATGTATCTTTTAATTGAAGTTATGAGCATATTCAATTATTTTTTATTTATATTTTATACGAATTACTATAGTTTTCATTCATAAAAAATCATTATTTCATTACTTTATTTACCGATTATTAGGAGTAGAAATTTGCTCATTTTGAAATTTTTTTTTCTTCCATGGGAAAAATCATTATTCTAATAAATTTGTTGGGAGGGTGTGACCGTGCCTAATGCCTATGGCATACTAGTCGATGAGCGTCGATGAGCAGCAATGAGCTCATTGATGAAACAACAGAACGAACCCACCCTTCAAGAATTTTAATGTCTTCAATGACGAATACAGGGAATTTCTCTGTGATAAAAAAATTTAACATGAAATGATACACAAAGATACGTCTGAAATGAGACCCGTTTGTTTCCTCGATGCTCATCGATGAAAAATAGAGGAGCCTCTATTTTTCGTCGTTGACGGGTTCGTTCTATTGTTTCATCAATGAGCATCAATGCTCATCGATCAGTGTGCCATAGGCATTAAATACAATGAGTGCTCTACAATTTCAAATCCTTCGAAAATTTTCTAATGTCATTTGTCAAATGTGCAATAATCTAAAATGGCTAAATTAGTAGGGATACGAAATTTTTTTTTGTTTAAGTTAGCTCGCTTCGCTCGCGCTTTTAATAAACAAACCCTAAGCTCGCAGATCTTACGCCTGACAAACTCGAATCACAGTACGAATTTTTAATGGAAACTTTTCATAAATATTTACTAATTTTGGTTCACATCTTTGGTAAGTCTGCCATTTTAAATCGCTGCACATTTGACAAATGAACAGTAGACAAGGGTCGAGGGGTTGGAAATTTTATAGAACTTATTGAGTTTTAGGCAGATGCATGCGCTCCCAAATTTGTTCAAAATAAGCTAAATGTTCTTAAAAATTTAATTTCGACTAGAAATGTATGATTGACGGATACATTCTAGGTGGCAGTACCTGCCCTTTGTGCCATTAGGATTATAAAAACAAAGTTCGCATTTTGTAAACATGAATTACAAATTTCAAATCAGTTTGAATATTGAATATAATACGAATGGTAAATGAATTATTGAAATCTGTTATAACAATCAACAGTCCAATGATTTGTTATATTTTGCTTGCTTTTAAAAATTTTAACTGCGGTTTTTAAAAATGCATATGTTGTATCATTGCAACAATAAAATGTGTTTTTTTTTGTATAAACGTAAATATATAATAAATATTATGTTTTATTCTCTAAAGTTCCATTTATGTAATTTTTATTTAAACACTATTTCCCGAACAGCTATTAGAATTTGTAATTTGTGAGCGAATTATATGTTAGGTTATTAAAATTAAGGCTCATTTAATAAAAAATTATCTAACTACGAAATATATAATAAAAATGTTTTAAATAATAGTTATAGCTATATCTTTTAATTTTAACGAAATGCAATTTCCACTTGTTGGATTCTCAAAATCTATTCTGTTCATAATATGAATTTTCAAATACTAAATATCAGATTTTAAAAACACACACACACACACACACACACACACACATACACATACACATACACACACACACGCACACACACACGCACACGCACACGCACACGCTCACGCACACGCACGCGCACGCGCACACACACACACACACATACACATACACATACACACACACACGCACACACACACGCACACGCACACGCACACGCTCACGCACACGCACGCACACACACACACACACACACACACACACACACACACACACACGCACACACACGCACACATAGACGTCATCGTGAAAATAGTGAAATTGTATTCTAGGGATTTTATCAAAATTGTAAACCCACAGCTTACAACATCCAAAATCATAAAATACAGAAAATTCCTCGCTTCCAAGAACAGACCGTTATAAATTACGTCTGGTCTTCCGAACAGGATTGCGTACTTCTCTGCTTAGAGCTAGAGCTGTAGAGTGAAGTGTTGTTTCATGTGTTTGGCACATTTTCATTTCAAATACCCGAACGTATTGATCAAATTGTATGGCAAGCCGTTTTAGTTTTTATTCGTACGATGATATTCCGTAACATGCTATTTTAAATTCAAACTTGCTTTTGATAGAAGATGATATGCTATTTAAAAATGAAGACTTGCATTCGAGAAAATACGAATAAAAACTAAAACGGCGCGTACTAAATATAAAAAACTGATATATTTCATCGCACAATTCATTTTTGCTATTTAATAATTTAAATATGTCTTTGAGTTTTACAAGGTGCTATTTAAATTTAAAATGAAACGTATTTTATATTTTACTACAGCAAAATTCAAATTTGCTTTCGATGAAAGATGCTTTTGCTTTTGATAAAAGGTGCATTTGCTATTCAAAATATAAAATTTACTTTCTATAAACGTCGTTTTGCTTTTGAAATACATGCTTTTACTATTTAGAAAAGGTGCATTTGCTTTTTACAAAATGTGCCTTTACCTTTTAATAATTCAGAGATTTTTGATATTAGGAATTTTCTAGACACTCTATGCTATTTAAAAATTTAATCTGCTATTTAAAAATTTAAAAATGCTATTTGATATTAACGAATTAAAACATGTTATGTGCTATTGTCAAATTTGACCTGCTATTGATTGGAGCTCTAGAAGAATGTAGGTATTCTCATCCGCCATTTTGGGTCCAGATGTCATAAATAAAACAAGTTATTGGAATCCAGTTACTTTGAAAAAGAAAAAAATAATTTGTATCTGTCAAATTTGATATTAGCCCGTATTTATAAAAAGAAGTATTACCTTTTCCTTGCAAAAAATAAAGCATTTGCTTCAGGTTATATTTATAAAAAAATGAAGGAAAAGGTTTTGCTTCTAAGCAAAAGGTTTTGTTCCAAAATAAAAGATTTTACTTATTTCGTATTTATAAAAAGAAGCATTTGCTTTAAAACTGAAGGATTTGCTTCTAAAAAAATGTATCTAGTCCACCTGCAACTTTTTTTTTAAATCTCACTTTTTTCATTAGTTTGCCAGCCCGTTTACAACGTGTCTATGCTTTTTATAAGCTAAACTTTCACTTTCGGCATTTCGATTTGAAGAGGTCCATTTGGTGTGGTTGGCGGGCCACATTCTGGGACTTTTTTAAGCGCTGAATATTTTGTGCGAGTCGGACTCGCGCACCGAGGGTTCCGTACAAACTTACCTATGTAAATAGTTAGAAATGTAATTATTTTGGAATGTAACTATAAATTTACGGTTTTCGGATTTTTTTCCTTTACTTGTGCTACATGGCTGCTTCTTGCCAAATTTCATGAAACTAGGTCAACGGGAAGTACCCTATAGCGTTTCTAGATTTTGGTAAATGACAACCTTTTACTTCAAAGTAAATGCTTTATTTTTATAAATACGGGCTATTGTAAATTTATTATTAAAACATCCATTTTAAATTTTAAAACTGAGAATTGAAAAGAACCATTAGAAATCTTCTACATAGGTTTACTTTAGAAACGTTAAATAATATATCTTTAACTAGGATATACAGGATTAAGTCGTATACTTTTTATAAATCAGTGTTATGTAGTTAAATGTTTGTCTTATTAGGTTTGTTCCAACTGGTCATTTCTGACAAGTTTGTGACAATTTCACTGCGCCTGCGTAAAATGTAAACAAAGTTTAAAATATAGACTGGAACGGCGAAAGGAATGAAGCGCATGTGCATGCTCATTTTTTGTTTTGACAGCTAACCTTAAATATAAATATAAATAAAGAAATGCATACATTTTTTGCTACAAAAAAGAAATGAAGCTTATGTTTCAAAGTTATCTTGTTTACATTTTTCGCAGGCGCAGTGAAATTGTCACAAACTTGTCAGAAATGACCAGTCGGAACAAACCTATTATAAACACCTCGACATGGCGGTTAATTGTTATCAAAATTTTTTCTTGAGTCTGCAACAAATACTATATTTAGCAAAAACTAAATTAATTACTGTCATAATTGGCATATCGCAAATTCACATCAATGATATTCGCATTATCTTCGTCAAAAAGATTACCTGAGAACCCATAGAATATTTATTTTCCTTGTAATGTATCTTATTCAGTTGCATCTATATTTCTTTCTATTTAATTATTTTAGTGTTTTAAAATGTGCGCAAATTTATATTTTGTGCAGTTTTTATATTCAGCCAGAAAATATATTTCTTGAAATTCTGTAAAACTATACAAATCATACGATAATGTATTATTATAAAGTTTTCTGTACACGTACCTGTCAGACATGGAATACAATAATTGAAGGAAGAAGAACTTCAAATTTGACAGATAAGAATTAAAGTAACTGGATTGCAATAATTTGTTTTATTTGTGACACTGGACCCAAAATGGCGGATGAGAATACTCATATATTCTAGTACCTTAACTACTACACCAGTGTATATTTCACACATTTTTTTGGCTGTCAAATGATATCCAAGGAGCACCAGGAATGACCACTCAATAGTAAAAAATTGTACTGTCGTTGCAATGGTAACTATAATTGCGACCACATCCGTTAGATGTCCATTTATACATATTTTTAAAATATTTATAATTTTATGCAATACAATAAAAATCAAAGTCACATATACGTACAAAGAGGGAATGTATGTTTGCTGATCCATTGGTATGATTCGATTTATACCAGTTAATTTGACAATCTCATTCTATCTACACTACAATTCATCTAACATTGATATTTGCTATCAAACACCCAGGCCATGGTAACTATTCGCAGAAAAATTGACATATTTCCTTGCCGCATCTTTGAAAATTTTGAAATATATAATTAATAATTATATTCTATCGGATTTACTTGTGCATTGGAAATAGCGGTAAATTTATGTGTGGTCAAAATTAGTTTAAGTAAAAAATTCCACCTTCATTTCGTAATTCAAAATTTTAATTAACAATTCAAAAAATATTGTTTCACAAAATAAATTTGCAAACTGGGATGATTTAAAAAGATACTTAACTACAAATTTCTCAGACAAAACAACGTCCGAGACATTGTTAGGAGAATTGTTTGAAATTAAATTTAAACAAAATACAGATACTACATTGAAAATAATGTTAGATAAATTTGAACTGTATAAGTCAAAAATACTTGCAAAAAATTACAGTTTAGATCAGAAAATTCTATTATCCAAGAAAATCAAAAAGCAAATGTAAATAAATTCATCTCATTATTACCACCCTTAATAAAAGGATCTTTCATTGTGAAACAACCTTCAACACCAGAACAATGTGACATATTATTGAAAAATGAATTTAGCTTCGCTAATTCCTTACACAACAGTCCATTGACACGAAATGATAATAAGCAAAATGCAAACACATCAAAGAACCCAAACTTTACATTTAATCATCCACCTAAACAATTTCCCTGATCAATACTTCCCCTCAAAACCAATCAATGTTCATGCCCAACCAATTCCAGGACCAAATAGATTTAAAAGACAAAATCTAGTAAACAGTTTTGAGACACGTAAATTCCAACCACAACCCATGTCACTGCAGACACGTAGACACAACCTATCTCAGCATCTACAATCAAACAAAACTATCATACTGAAACTCTAGCCGATAATACTGATAATGACGAACAAAATTTCGAAGAATGCGGAACAGAAAATGAAAACAATACCGATTATTTTTTAGAGGAAGGCCTAAATACGATAGAACAAAATACGTAATGACATCAAAATTAAAATCTATTCCCTTAATAAAACCATATGATTACCTTATATTAATGGATTCAGGCTCTGATATAAATTTAATATCTCCAAATATTGTTAAACAAAGAAACTTAAAAATTATTGATAAACCAATTACCTTTAAACAGCTCAAGGAAAAGTAAAATGTAAAAAATGTGCTGAAATTAAAATTCAAAATAAAAATTTTGAGTTCTTTATACATGATTTTCACAAAGAAAGTAATATGTTGTTCGGCGTAAAAATATTAGAACATTGTAAAGCATTAATGGATTTTATCTACGATAGTGTGTAAAATTGATGTTTAACTATTAGTTTCAAGTTTGTAAAACGGTTGTTTAGTAACGCGATCCCATAAGTCACGGGCAGACACGGGTTGCCAAGCAACGAGTGATTAATATTTTTAAAGCACGCCAAATTTGCAAAAATTTTGTTACCATGGCAAACTTCTCATTTAATATTGTGATCCTACTTCATAAATAAAAATATTTTTTTAAATATTTTTTGGGGTTTTTCATTATATCGTAGATAAAATATTGTACGATACACATACGTAAAGCGTCTTTAGTCACTCAGGGGTCTTAAAACACTCGCTACGCTCGTGTTTTAATTGACCCATTCATGACTAAAGACTAGCTTTACGTACTTGTATCGTAAATAACTATTAAATATAAAGTTATAACACTTGGAAATAAAAAGTTTAATTTATTATCATCAGAAACATTAAATAATTCTTTTGTTCAATTTAGACACGAACATCTCACGTACGGTCAAAAGGAAAAAATACAAAATTTGATAGAAAAATATTCAATTTTATTCCCAAAGTCAGACGAAGAATTATCTGCTACAAACGTAACTACTCACAAAATTCGTACAACAGACGATACACCGGTATTTCAAAAAAATTATAGACTCCCTCAAATTTACGAAAAAGATATAGAGGAACATGTTCAAAATTTATTAAAATCAGGCGTGATTCAAAATTCAAAAAGTCCATATAATTCACCCATATGGATTGTTCCAAAAAAGATGGACGCTAAGGGAAAACGCAAGACAAGATTAGTAATCGATTTTAGAAAATTAAACTCGAAAACAGTTGTAGATAGATTCCCTCTGCCAAATATTGACACATTATTAGATCATATTGGAAACCCAAAATTTTTTACAACTTTAGATTTGCATTCTGGCTCCCACAAATATTAGTAGAAGAAAAAGACCGAAAACAGCCTTCTCTACTGCCTCAGGACATTACGAATTCGTCCGGATGCCCTTTGGACTAATTAATGCCCCCGCGACATTTCAAAGAATGATGAACAAGATCTTATCAGAATATGTTAATAAAATTTGCTTAGTTTATATGGATGACATAATAATATTCGGAAATACTTTAGAAGAACATTTACAAAACATAGAAAAAATATTTTCAAAATTACAAGATGCGAACTGTAAAATTCAAATTGAAAATCGGAATTTTTAAAAACCGAAACAGAATACTTAGGTTTTATAATATCAAAAGAAGGACTTAAACCCAATAAGAAAAAAATCGAGGCAATTGAAAAAATAATGATTTCAAAAACAGTAAAGGAAATAAAATCCTTTTTAGGTAAACTCTCCTGGTACAGACGTTTTATCCCTAACCTGGCTAAACTCACCAAACCTTTTACGCAATGCCTCAAAAAGGGAAATCAAATAGACATAACCAATATAGAATATCAAGATTCATTTAAAACTGCTAAATAATTAATAAGTAACCCACCAATTTTAGAATTTACTGATTTTTCAAAAAAATTCATTCTCACTACAGACGTATCCGACTTTGCTATGGGATCTGTACTCTCCCAAATCATAAACGGACAAGAAAAACCAATCGCTTACGCATCAAAAACATTTAATGCCGCAGAACAAAATTATAGTACCATAGAAAAAGATTTAAAATCAATCATTTGGTCAATAGATAATTTTAAACCATACCTATTTGGAAGAAAGTTTACTATCCGTACTGATCATAAACCCATCACGTGGTTATTTACCATGAAAAACGCGAATCAAAAACCAATGCGATGGAAGGTAGAATTAGGCGAATACAACTTTGATATTGAATATTTACCAGGAAAATGCTTCCTGACTATATTTGATCAATTTTCTAAATTTGATTTTATCCACCCCACTTTCAATAAAACAGGAAAAGAAACAATGCTAATAATAGAAGATTTCATAAAAACTTATAGAAAACCAAAAAGATCATCGCCGATCACGGACCAGAATTTAATAATGCTTTAGTAAAAAACTACTGTAATAATCATGATATAAAATTACACTTAACTAGTAGGAGCAAACCCAAAATCAAACGCAGTAGAAAGATTTCATTCCGTATTAATAGAACATTTACGAATATTACATTCAACAAGAAAAAATAAAGACCTTCAAACCATTATAAATAAAGCAATAATAGCGTATAATAATACTAAACATTCCATAACAAAATTAACTCCTTGCGAAATACTTTTCGGACAAAATGAACATAATAAATATTATAAAGGACAAAAAGCTGAAGAAGAAATCAAATACGATTACTTCATTAATAAATCTGATACAAATAAAATAATTAATAAATTGATTGAAAAAGATAAAACAAAAAGAGTAAAAGAAAATGAATTACCGTTAAAAACTGCCAGATAAAGTTTATGTTAAACAAAATAACAGATTAATGCATAAATATAAAAAACCCATATTTAAACGAGTTAGAGTAGAAAATTATAACCCCATATTAGGAACAGTAGAAATAAAAAATAAAAGACATGTTCGAAAATTCAAACTCGATAAAATCAACTTTTGATTTCAGGCCTTTTACCACCGCTCAATTGATGAACATCTCGAATAATAACGGATTTCTCTTATTTGGGATCGGAAATGGTAAACTAAAAGAAGGAGAAATAATACATTACTTTAATTATAATATCACCCAAATTTATAAAGAATATTCAAAATTAAAAAATATTACAATTAATGTTATAAAACAAATTCAATATAATCCTCATTTCGAAGAACAAAATAAAGCATTGTCTTGTCTTACTTTCTTGATGACTTGACGCTACAAATTCAAAAACTCTTTAATAGTAAAAAAACTAAACGCGGCCTGATAAATGGATTAGGAAATATAATTAAGTCAATTACAGGCAACTTAGACCAGAATGACGCAGAAAAATACGAAAATCTAATAAATCAATTAAAAGACAACCAAAAGATTCTTCAAAATCAAAACCAACAAATAATAAAGAATGAAAAATATTTGACAAATAAATTTAATTCAAAACTAGAACAAATAAAATTAATTGAAATTAAAATATCAAAAACTCTTGATAGCATAATACATATTCTTGATAAAGAACAAAACTGGGTAAGCCTAATGGAGGCAGAAGTAAAAATTAATCAATTATTGATTATTATTCAAAATTTAAAAGAATTCTGTTAACACATAGAATTGGCATTAATAATTTGTTCATTAAATAAATTAGATACCACTATTATAGACCAGGGGTGGGTAACCTCCGGCCCGCGTAAAGTTTCAATCCGGCCCGCGAGATCTTTAGAAAAAAACAAAAAATATTTTTAAAAACAAAAAATTTTAAATAAGGTTTAACCCAACATAAAGAAAAAAGGGAGATTTACAGTTTAATTTTCGATATAATTCGTCTAGTTTAAATTAAGAAATAAATGTAGTACTTAGTTAATTTTGTTTTATTATTGTTTTTTATATTTTCAGTCAATTACAACTACGGCCCGCATACGAAATTTAAATCATATTCGGGCCCCTGTTAAACAAAAGGTTGCACACCCCTGTTATAGACCACGATGACTTAATTCAAATCACAGGTTAAACTGATATTTGGTCACAAATAAATGAAATAACTACATACTGCCGACACGAAAACGATCAAATCCACATACTGCTAATTGAGCCAGAACTTTCAAAGAATTCTTACCCTTTACATCAACTCTATCCAATCCCTTTTATCCACCATGATAAACTATATGAATTTACAGAACCGCCTACATATTTTATAAATAGAGGAAATAAAAATATATTGATAGAAAGATTCAATAAAGAATCTAATAATGTAAACTTTTTTCAAACAAAAGGAATAGAAGTTATTAATTGTATTAATAATATAGTATTAAGTGAAAATAATGATGACTGTGAAATAGTTGAAAAATATAATAAAAACAGTGTAGTGCAAATTCCAAGTACTAATAATATAATAATTGTTTCTCCAATTAGCCAAGAATTAATAATAAATTGCACAAATAAATTCATAAAGAAAAACTTTCAAGGAATTTTTAAACTTATTAATTATGGAGATTGTAAAATTAATCAATGGTCATTTAATGAATTATCTAAAGCTTATAAAGAACTAGAATATGATAATATGCAACTTCAAAAATTTGATATAAAAATAAATAAGATTAATTTGAAACCATTACAAGAATTAAATATATCATTTTCTCAGTTAGAAAAAATAAAAGAAATTCGAAACCCTGAAAGGTAACACTCATCATTATTATATAATATATGTTATACTTGCTGTAATAATTGTAAGAATTGTTTTTAAATATTATATGTTAAGCGTTTGAAAATTAATAGAAATTTAAAGAATTTAGATAAAATAGCTGAAGATTTGTAAATCTTGTGCAAAGATTAAACTTGCTGGGGAGGAATTATAATAATTTCAGTTTTTTCAGTTTCAGTCTTATACTGCAAAAAATTGTTATTGTAGGAGTCATCGCTAGATATTTTCCTAAAAGTATTTGCTAATTCGTTGGCTATTTCCTTTGGGTTTGTTGCATGACCGGTGTTTGTTATAATGCTGGTTATTTCTCTGGGTGTATCACTGCCTTTGATTTTGTTTATATTTTTCCATACATGTTTTGCTGGTGTATCCTTGTTAATGGTAGTTACAAAATTTTTCCACGAGCGTCTTTTATTCTGATCCCGCTTTATACACTGGGCACTGTTTTCGGCGGTCTTCCGCTACCTTACTGGCAGATGCTGGAGCGTCATGGGGGTTGGAAATCGACTACAGTCGCTGACAGGGCTGGATTTACAGCTTGCGGGGCCCCAAGCACGAGGAAGGGATGGGGCCCCTATCTCTACTCTCTACTTTAAAAAATGTATCAAGGAAAAGAAAAGGTCTTTCATAGTTTACTATTATGATTATGCAATAATTTCTATTTAATTTATTAAGGGAGTAGTGGGGGGTATTAATAATTAAGTATAATTAATATTAATCTTTTATTTATTTATTAATTATATTGAAAAATTTTTTTTCAATAAAAAAAAAGGTTGACCGGGGGCCCTATTGGATTGGGGGCCACAAGCACGTGCTTGTTCCGCTTGTACGTAAATCCGGCCCTGGTCGCTGAGGGTTATATTAAGGAGTCAATAGAAAATAAATGTTCAGTGTCTCGCCAAATTCTTGGGGGAACAGTCTCAACCTGAATTATTAATCACAATTTGACAACAGTAGCAGCAGCCAGTAATAAAATGGGAGCCGGTGTTCAAGTTCAAAATTGTGAAAATTGTACTATTAATTTCAATATAGTTTATAATACGAGTAATAGTTCAAACAAACGTTTCATTAAAAGTAAAATTGTTATTATAAAATAAGTACTAGTGTTAAATATTACTTATTATTATGAATTGTTTTCTATGATAATAAAAATTTTCCATAAAAATTATCCATTTTTATATTCTGGGATTTATTTTGCCGCTCGCCGAGCGGCAAAAATCTTATTGCCGCTCGACAAGCGGCAAACGTCAATTTTCTGCTTTCAACTTACAGTTGGAAATGTCTATTTTCTGCTCGGTCGTAGAAAAATACATGTGTGCGATAAAATCACGAAAATCTGATTTCATTTGCCGGAATTAACTTCCACTGACGCACATCTTTTTCAAGTGAAATATTTATATTATGTGGTGCGACTTTTAAATTAGAAGTTTGTAAACAGAGATCCTTTATTTTACTGTTATTCTGGGTATTTATTTTATATCCACAAAGTATAATATGCCCATCTAAAACAAAGAAATATGTCAATGTTAACCAAAAAATTTGCTTTGATTTTTATCTTTATATACAGATTCTCTTTCACTATCGTTCATTCTGCTCAATTCAAGTAAATGTACATAATTATATCTATTAATGAAATGAACATCTATCTTTCTAATTATTGCGACAATTTATCAAAGTTTTTCAAATCAATCCTACACTATTTCTTTTAGTTTTAAATATAACAATGTAATGTTTTACCTATTGCTCCGCTTTTAGTGCTGCCATCTGTTATCTGTGGCTCATGTGCTCTTTTTTACTGAGCGAAATAGTTCCAATATTTCCCACAATACAACACAACTTCACTTGATGAGATATTTGGCAACAACGCTGACAAAATACTAACAGATGGCGCATTTAAAAATATGTATTGATATTTTTAATTAAATATGATAGACATTTTTTTAATTCATTGAAAAATATGATAGTCATATTTTTAATTCATTTATAATATGACAGGGATATTTTAAATTAATTTTTAATATGTATGTGATATTTGTTAATTCCGTATTTAAAAATAATATTTTGAAATTCAATGTGAATAAAAAATATGACTCCGTGTTTAAATAAAAACCCAAACGGTGTTCCATACACTTGGGAGCGGTGAAGAGCAGAGCAGCTAAGCGACTCGCCGGGATTCTTCGGCGAGAATATTTTTCGCTTCTATGCTCTCAAGTGTGTAATGGCGCAGCGCAGCTTCCTAAATCAGAACGAACACAACCAAAACAAGTCGGAAATAACCGATAAAAAATAAATTTGACATCTTCTGTCGATCATACAATACGAATAGGTTAAAATGTGTAATATAGAAGAAATTTTTTTTATTTTAGTAGTATAGTAGTAGTATAATCTCCATTTTATCCAGTTATTTTAGTTTCAAAACACAAAGAAATACATGACATGGGATGTGCCGACAGGCTGTGAAAGATGACTGCTGGTCAGAAATAGCAGCAGAAATGAATTTGATAGGTAAGATATGCTATGTAATTCAAGTTTACTAATTGTAAACATAATAATGTAGAGTAAAATTTTGTCATCTATTTGAGTATATTGTGTAACAAAGTGATTAATTTCAAAATCAACCCTCCACAGGGATTCTCGGTGAAAACTGATCGCAAGTGCGCGTTGGTTCTACATTTGTCGCTTCGCCGCGCTATGCTTCGCTCTTGTGCGCGACGTCTCCCACCGCAACGGGAACCTTCTCCACAGCAGGAATTCATGGTCCCACCTCCCATCTATGGTTTCAATGCCTGTACAACACGTACCAACACGTCCGGAACAAAATGTCTGTTTCTGTACAAAGTTTAATACAAATGCCAGCTGTTAAATAATAATAATTTTGAGGGTAGGAACCCACTTCCTAGTGTCCATCAGTACGCCACTGTGCATTATTCCTACTACCCAACTCCCCAGATTGTCTACCTACAGAATAATGTGCCGCCTTATACCCAATAAGTATAGAATTTATTTTTTACAAAATTTATTGAAATGATTTATTTTTGCAATAGCATAAACTTTTGTGGCTTATTTTAGACAAAACAAAAAATCTGATTTGGCCAGCACATAACCTCCCGCCCAATACTACTCTTAAACGGTAAAAATTAGTATTTGATGAATTGATGATACAGAAACATACCTTCTTATTTGTATTTTTTCTATTTATATTTGAGAATCTTAATTTTCTTTCGTATATTTATTTAATTTTCTGACATATATTTCACTAAGAAAATAGCTTCACAATCACAATGACATGTGTCACATTTCATAAAAAATTGAAAAATTTTAAATGTTTTCATGGTGTACTAGGAAAGCAAGATTTGTGAAATATAATTTCTTTATATTTTATTATCTCTAAATCTAATGAAAATTTATAAAATTAGTGTAATTAAAACACATGTAAAATTAAATATTCTTCAACTTTCAAAATAATATAAATTGTTGAAAAATTGTTTCACGAAAAACTGTTATGGGACTGCAACTTCCGGTTGACGAATTTTATCCAAAATCTAATCAGCTCTTCATTTAAATATAAGAAGCAATAATTCACAAAATTGTATTTTTTGGTATTGTAGTATTTGAGTTATGCGAGACGTAAAAATTGCCACAGACTACATACACACACACGCACACACACACATACATACATACATACATACATACATACAGACATCATCGCGAAAATAGTAAAATCGTATTGTAGGGATCCTAAAACGTGCTTATGCATTGAAAATTTTTTGACCAAAAACAATACCTCCCTTACCTAGAGGTAGGCGGGAGGTAAAAACTTATATTTATGATATATTTTTTCGGCAAATTGGGAATTCATGAAAATAATTATTTTATATTCTTTAAAGTTTCAATAAATTTTGCACTTGCGTTTATAACAATTTTTATTTCAAGATTATTTATAATTTAATAATCATTAAAATGCGAATTTACTGCCGCAATGCCTGAACGAATCAATGTTCCTATTATTTTAATATTAATTATAATTATTTATGTTCAGAATAAAATTTAGTTTTGGTATTGGCTATTAACTACAATAGTTTTTATTTTTATTATTAATGGGGTCATTTACTAGAATCACAAAATGTCAAATAAGTCATTTATATTATGACTAGGCCCAAAAACATCGCACTACATAATATTTATTATTTATTTATAATGACGTGTTATGCCGCATATCTATCCTATTCTCAATTCTTTCTTATTATTGAACTGTCAGATTGTCGAAGTGTCAAAATAGTTGGCAACTAATTTGAAGGTTTTTTTCCTTTAAATTTTTTATTATTTATTTCTAGCTAATAAATATTACTTAAGGTTGATTCAACGAAATTAAAGACTTGTTGAATGACTTAGGTTGGTAAAATTTATCAGTGGTATTCAAACAGTTGACTAAAATAATTTTACAGTTTATTCATGTTTCCTTCTGAAATAAAATGGAATCATTTTAATTGCTTTAATGCAATGAATAACAATTAAAGATTTCTTCAATTTAATTAAAATTTCATAATTTAAAAAAATGTATGACTCCAATATTACGTACAAAACACATTTGGTTGTCTCCTGTGTTCTATAATTAGACCTACAATTTTTTTTATATTTCCATTTCAAAATGCTGCAAAACTGTTCAAAGACGAATGGCACCCTTTAAAATGAGTTCATTTCCAACCAATAGGATTTCAGTACAACTGTAATGCCTCGTACAGTCCTGCGAACGGTTCGGCGAACCGCTCGGTGAACCACGTCCACACCGGCGCAACAAAACGGCGAACCGAACAAAGTTCTGCAAACACGTGCAACGTTTGCCTGCAACGTTTGCGCGATCCATCCGTTGTCGGTATCAAACACACGTTGCAGCTAGTGTGGACGCGACCGCGAACGTATACTTGCAACAAATTATTTAGTTTGAGGTAGATGTTAAATTTTGCTCTTCATGAATACTATATTTATTACAAATAAATATTTTAAAATTTATCAAATTCTATGTAAATCAATATTATTTGGAATCCGCAAAATAAAGATCGTATGACATTTCCACCAACGTCTACGGCTCCTTTTTTTACCTCTAGGTAAGGGAGGTATTGTTTTTGGTCAAAAAATTGGGTAGCGAGTTTTCAATGAATAAGCACGTTTTAGGATCCCTAACAATACAATTTTACTATTTTCGCGATGATGTCTGTATGTATGTAAGTATGTGTGTGTGTGTAGTCTGTGGCAATTTTTTCGTCTCGCATAACTCAAATACTATAATACCAAAGAATACAATTTTGTGAATTTTTGCTTCTTATATTTAAATGAAGAGCTGATTAGATTTTGGATAAAATTGGTCAACCGGAAGTAGCAGTTTACTTGAAGCCCTTAACAGTTTTTCGTGAAAAACACGGTTAAATTTCTTTTTTCAACAATTTATGTTATTTTGAAAGTTGAAGAATATTTAATTTTACATGTGTTTTGATTACACTAATTTTATTAATTTTCATTGGATTTAGAGATAATAAAATATAAAGAAATTAGATTTCACAAATCTTGCATTCCTACTACACCATGGAAACATTTATAAATTTTTATTTTTTACGAAACATGTCATTTTGATTGTGAAGCTGCTTTCCGAGTGAAATATATGTCAAAAAATTAAATAAATATACGAAAAAAAATTAAATTTCTTAAATATAAATAGAAAATAAACAAATAAGAAGGTATATGTTTCTGCATCATCAAATACTATTTTGTACCGTTTAAGAGTAGTATTGGGCGGGAGGTTATGTGCTGGGCACAACAGATTTTTTTACTTATTTTTATTACACACAAAGCAATACATTTATTATTATTATTTTTTTTAAATAGAATCAGAGGTGAAAAAATGTTTTAAATTGAGATGTTAGCAAAAATGTTTGGAATATAAAATGTTATTTACACTTTCTTTGTACATGCTTCTAATTTTGAGAAAATCTCGGGTCAACTTGTCGATGATGGGCGCCACCTCCGATTTCGATGAAACTTGGTGAAAAGTTTCGTTTCAGCATCTAGATTATGGGAAAAATAATAACAATTGGCGGTCAGAACCGCATGACCTTGAAAATTTTTTTTGTTTATTAATCTAATTATCTTATATTACATAAGGCTGTGGTGTGTGTGTGTGTGTGTGTGTGTGTGTGTGTGTGTGTGTGTGTGTGTGTGTGTGTGTGTGTGTGCGTGTGTGTCACACACACAAGCACGCACACAAGCGCGCACACACACACACACACACACCCCTAAATTGTATTATATTGTTAAACACTAAGGAAGGATGGATCAAATAAAACAAGAAATTATTTATCACCCTCAATATATTTATTAAACAACCGCTCCTTACAAACGTTCAACCACCACTGAATCTAATTTTACAAAATCTTACCAACAATTATGATTAAATAACATAACCAAATTAAAACATAGTTAAATAACCTGTAATTATTAAATTAACTCCCTGTTATTTCATGATTTCGTAACACTCGCCCATCCCGAAGAAATTTGCGCCCTCGCAAATCTATTGATTAGTCCTGTAACATAACCCAAAACAAATAATAATTATTTATTGATTTTTTTTTTTTAAGAAATATAGGCAGATTTTTTTTTTATTATTTTTTTATTTTTTTTTATTTAGTCTACTTATAACACCACTATGGGTCTCTTACTGTCATCTCTGTGACAGGTCACCCTATAACATAAACTCTCGGGTCCCTTACTGTCATCTCTGTGACAGGTCACCCTACAACATATACTCTTGGGTCCCTTACTGTCATCCCTGTGACAGGTCACCCTACAACATATACTCTTGGGTCCCTTACTGTCATCCCTGTGACAGGTCACCCTACAACATATACTCTTGGGTCCCTTACTGTCATCCCTGTGACAGGTCACCCTACAACATATACTCTTGGGTCCCTCACTGTCATCCCTGTGACAGGTCACCCTACAACATGAATTTAAAACTATTTATTACTTAACTTTCTAATAAATCTATTAGTTCATCCGTGCTATTTACATCACTATCACTTTCACCAGATTCTGAAACAACTCCACCTGACCATTTTCTTATCGTGTCAGCAGCCACGACAGTTTCAAACCTTTTATATCCCCTTATTCCTTTTAATGACGAAATTATATACCTATCGTTACCTAATGTCTTTTTAATTTTATAAGGCCCTCCAAACTTTAACTTTAACTTCCGAGTTGCATTTTTCTCTGTTTTTTCAGCGCCATTCCAAACAACCAAATCATTTTTCTCATACTTTCTACTTTCTTTTCTTTTCTTATCAACGCGCTGCTTCATTTGTTTTGCTTGCTTTTCTAATCGTCTTGCTGCCTTATCTCTGCAGGTATTAATATTCTCCTCAAATTCTTCCACTCCTATTTCCTGATGTCTACTCTTCGTAAATCCAAACATTAATTTGTATGGCGTAAACCCTGTACTAGTATTAATCACATTATTCAATCCCCAAACTATATCACTCAACTTTTCATCCCAAACACATTCGTCAACTGTACTTGTGTTTATTGCATCTAATAAGGTTCGATTGTACCTTTCCACCTGACCATTTGATCTTGGAGACGCTACTGCGTTTAGAATTAGTTTTGTTTGAGTATCGGTGCAAAATTCTTTAAACATTTTACTTGTGAACGCATTGCCCCTGTCAGCAATGATTCTTTTGGGAATTCCAAACATAGAAAAAATGTCTTTTAACTCGTGTATAACTTCCGCCGCACCTGTAGATTTAGTTGGTCGAGCAAATAAAAATTTTGTAAATGAGTCTACTACAACTAGGAGGTATGAATAACCCTTTTTACTTGTACAAAACGGCCCCAAGTGGTCTATATGAATTGTGTGCATCGGCTCCTTGGGTTTTTCAATTGGAAATAGCATCCCTTCTTGTCGTCCATAGTTGCCTTTCTTATACGTGCAATCTAAACACGAATTAACATACTTACGAATAAATCTATTCATTTTGGGAAACCAAAATTGTCTTTTGATAATTTCCTCGCACCGTCTAAGCCCTGGATGCCCAATATCATCATGGTACTTACGCATTATATTCCACCTAGCCATTTTTGGAATTACAAGTTTATAAACACCATTTTGTGTTTTTCGGTAAAGTTTCTCATTCTCTACTTTGTAAGTTGCTAAAATGTCAGTATCTGACTTATCTAAAAGTTTTAGTTTAATCATGCGAATATTTTCATCTTGAGTTTGTATTCCCACTATCCAATCTAATTCCTCAACGTGTGCAACAGTTACCGGATTTCTGCTTAACGCATCTACATGTTTCATCTTTTCGCCCGGCCTGTGTACGATCTCGAAATCGTACTCCTGAATAGAAAGCCACCATCTTGCCACCCTTGGCACAATATCTCGCTTTACTAATGTACTTCGGACAGCCGCGCAATCTGTAACTATCTTAAAATTTATACCTATAAGATAAATGCGAAAACGTTTAATTGTTTCTACTACGGCTAGTGTCTCTAGATCATAACTGTGGTACATGGCTTCTTCTCTGCTTGTAGCTCTACTAAAGTAGAACACTGGCTTAAGCCGGCCTCCATTGTACTGTAATAAAATACCAGCAATGCCCTTGCTACTCGCATCACAGTGTACTTCGGTTTTTAATTTCGCATCATAAATTGCTAAAACAGGTCTTTCTATCAATAGTTCTTTTAGTGTTTGGAACGATTTTATTTGCTCGCTCTCCCATTTCCACGCAACATTCTTTCTTAACAGCTTATTCAGTGGTTCTGCTATATTTGCAAAATTCTCTATAAATTTTCGAAAATAACTACAAAGGCCTAAAAATTGTCGAACCTCGTGCACATTCCCTGGTTCTTTAAATTCTAACACCGCTTGTACCTTAGCTCTAGCGGGCCTAACACCTTCTAAACTAATCTCGTAACCTAAGTAATCGATATTGGTCTCAAAGAAATAACACTTGTCAATATTAAGTTTCAAATTCTCACGATTGAAAATGTCTAATAGCATCTCTAAATAATGTAATCCAGTACTAATATCTATAGATGGTATTAACAAATCATCCATGTATGCCAATACTCTATCAAAACGTAAATTACCCAAAATGTTATCAATAAATCTTTGAAAAGTTGCTGGTGAATTTGCTAAACCAAATGGGGTTCTTAAAAAATTCATAATGACCTTGCGGAGTCACAAATGCTGTTTTATGAATAGAGGTTTGTGCTATCGGTATATGATAATAAGCTTGAGTCATATCTAAACATGAAAAATAACGTTTACCAGCTAACTTAGAAATTTGCTCCTCAATATTTGGAAGCGGGTACCTATCTTTAATTGTATTACTATTTAATTTTCTATAGTCTATACATAATCGGAAACCACCATCCTTTTTATTTATTAATATAGCCGGACTAGCGAAATCGGAACTTGATTCACGAATTATATTATTGTCTAACACATCTTGCACTTTTTCTCTCATTACTGTCTTCTCTATTTCTGCCAAACGATATGGTTTGTAAAACACGGGTTTATCTTCCTTTAAATTAATTTGCATCTCAATTTTATCAGTACATCCTATTTTATCCGTTTCATTAGAAAAGCAATTGCTATATTTCTGTAACATATCGAAAAGTTGTTTTAGAGAATTAGAATTGATATGTCCTACTTTTATTTTTGTTAGGTCTATGTGATTTACACAGGCTGTGTTCTCTTTCGCGTTGATGGAGGTAGAGGCATCCTTAGAATTTACTATTCTAATTACTGTACCTCTGGCTGAAATTTCACCCTTACTAAAGGATACAGGAATATCTCCAAAATTGTTGATTTCCATCAATCCATTGCCATCTTGGACCAAGGTCCTCGGAATGCTGTATTCCATGCGTCCAATAACTCGTAATTTTGGCGCAATTAACACTGGCTGCTGACAGTCGTCGTATTTTACTGACATAAATTGAGCTGTCCCTGGTTTGATTGTGATGTCATCGGCTACGAAAATATCGACTTTATCACTATAATCTTCACAGTGCACAGAGTTTAGTGAAGCAGTGTAATCGTCCACTTTACTCAACTTAACTTTAGAACCATGAATTTGGAATGTTAACATTGGGTTGTTTATTATTGGTTGACCGATTAAAATATCCATTTTTGTAAAAGCTATATCCAAAACCATGACTTCTGTTTCAAACTTATTATTAGCAATATTTATAATAGCGCTTGCTTTACCAACAGGAACTATACCCATACCCGAAAAGCATTTTACCACAGTACAAGTCGGATCAAGTTTTAAGTTGAGTTTCTGAGCAAATTTATTTGATACGGCATTTATCACACTACCAGTATCTAAATAACCAACAGCTGATACATCATTAACAAGGACACTTATAAAATAGCAAGAGTTGTATTTAGAATTAAACAATACTTCCCCGTTATTTCCTTTCTGCGTCCTCCAACAATTGTCTCTGGTATGGCCTGGGCGATGACATCCCTCACATCTTGGGATTGCGCTCGCTGATTTTACCACTTGTTGTCGTTCTTGTTCTCGATACTTACATATTTGAGCAGTGTGCCCTGGCTTCTTACAGATGAAACAGAGAATCTGCCCATTCCCTTGTTTTCTCTCATTGGTTTGTGATTGGGTACAATATCTCGCAATATGGCTGGAACTCCTACATATGTAACATTTAGATGCCAATGCTCGCGTTGTCTGCTGCTTAATTGTACACTGCCTTGCCAAGTGTCCACGTTTATTGCAATTAAAACAGTACATTGTTTTTGAAGAGTTTTGAAGACCGCTACTACTTGCTTCGCTGTTGTCATTAAGCATGGATAGAAAATTTCTAAACAAATCTTCTGGCAACTCATAAGCTCTGGCTTTAGCACTGCTCTTGATTTGATCAGGTAATCCATCTATGATTAAGGAAACTGCCTTTTGACCAAATAATTCACAATTCATCAGCAGCGCATTTTTGTTATAATAGTAAGTAGCCATTGTTTCATTCGGTAATTTACGTCTGTTAATTGCTTCTTTTAAAATAGTTGCGTAATCCTGTTGCATGGGGAATGAATCAATTAAATCACGTTTCCATTGGGACCAAGACTTGTCGTAAGATACTAAATTAGCGTGCCATAATTTTGCCAACCCCGCCAGCTTCGATTGCATAAGATATGCACACGTTTCTTCGTCCCAGATATGAATTTTAGATAATTGTTCAATTTTATTTATCCAGCTAGTAACAGTCATACTAGTATTTTCGGGGTCAAACATAGGTATGATGTCACTACCTCGTAAATTATAATCTCGTGCACGTTCAGATTCTGTTCGTCTCTTTTTCATGTTTTTCTTTATAATCTCATTCAATTTACCCTCGATAAGGTCGTCTAATGATTTATTCCGCACATATTCACCTTCACAATTAACACGATCACTATCACTATCACTATCGTTAGCACTATAATTGCGGTATCGTTTAGACATTTTATTTAATAATGCACTGGATTTCAATCCCACTTCTGAACTGTTAAACACTAAGGAAGGATGGATCAAATAAAACAAGAAATTATTTATCACCCTCAATATATTTATTAAACAACCGCTCCTTACAAACGTTCAACCACCACTGAATCTAATTTTACAAAATCTTACCAACAATTATGATTAAATAACATAACCAAATTAAAACATAGTTAAATAACCTGTAATTATTAAATTAACTCCCTGTTATTTCATGATTTCGTAACAATATAGCGCGCGTATGTCTGTGCGTGTGCGTGTGTGTATGTGCGCGCGCGCACAGACATACGCGCGCTATATAATACAATTCGGGGGTGTGTGTGTGTATGTGTGTGCGCTTGTGTATGTGTGAGTGACACATACACACACACTGTTTTTCTATAGAAGAGTATGTGATTAAATATTTTAAAAATTGTTTTCAAGGTCATGCGGTTCAGACCGCCAATTGTTATTATATTTTCCGTAATCTAGATGCTGAAACGATACTTTTCACCAAGTTTCATCGAAATCGGAGGTGGCGCCCATCATCGACAAGTTGACCAAATCTCAATTATATATTTAGTAATATATTTCAATGATCTTAATTTAAGGTTTAACATCTATATGTCAAATAATTGTCAAAATAGTCATATGCAAGGAACATGTCATACGTATTTAGTTGGTTTTATATGTGTAAGAAAGTAGTGTGGTGTCCACACCAGATTTAAAAAAAAATGTAAATGAATATAAATATAAGATATGCTGCTGCCACAGCTTAAATATCCGTTTTAATAGCAAATCTAACATGCATGTATCTGCAACAAACATTCCCCCACCATAATCTGCCAGTGCTCGCCAAACCTTTCGCAGGTCTGTACGAGGCTTAACTGGACCAATTAGCGAACAGACATCCCCACCACAACCACCCGCAAGGCCGTCTGCGATCTTATCAACGCATCAGCATTTCAGATAGTCATTAAATTTGAGTAGGGTAAGACGTGTCCGTTAACATTATTTTGATTTTTCGAGTATATTGTATATTTTTTAAATTAAAGTGTGGGTAGAAAAAATGTCTAAATTAAATCTTGAATCTAAGGTTGTCAAACCAAATATTGATGTGTACGTTGATCGTAAACCAATATGTGAACGACTTCTTCATCTGTCAATGCGTACGGGTTACCCATGCATTCAAAGAAATGGCCAAAGATACTATGGACCTCCTCCAAATTGGGACGGAATTCCTCCAGAAAAAGGTAGGTAACGAAAAAGTTGTATTTATAATTTAATATTTGATTAAAAATAGTTTTTTCGATTTCATAGCTAGTTAAAAAAGTAATAAAACAAATGATTCGCGTAGAAAAAACGTGATCATAATACAGAATTTAATCCTCTTCAAAATTTATTTGAAGCATTTATAAAACGAGCGGAGCCGATTTTGACATTACTAATTTTAAACGTAATTTAAACCGGAACTAAACAAGATATATAATTGCGACAAACAGTATTCGATGCAGAATTCAATGCTCTACAAGTTTTGCTCGTAGCATTTTTTTTTTGTAAAATAATCAGAATACTCACTACGTATTGTTTTTGTATTTTGATTTCTGTTACCGCGATAAAATTTTTGATTTCAAGCCGAATTAAAGCAGTGGCAAAACACATTAATCTGGAAATACTACACGATCCCGATGCAGAATTTAATGTTCTACAAATTTTATTTCAATTTTTTGTGTATTTGAAATTGTTAGGGTAAAAATTGCGCCCCAAAATCTAACGAAACCCTTTCTGTGCCTGTTTGTCAATAGTAACTTTAAACCTAATTTAATCCTGAACTAAATAAGCTATTTGAATGGGACAAACAGTATTTGATACAGAATTTAATTTCTCTACTAGTTTTATTCGAAGCATTTTTTCGTAAAATAATTGGTGTGTATCGTAGGGGCGAAAAACAATTATCCTATTACACATTTAATTAGTTTTTGAATTTAATTGTACTTTATTATAGCAATTGCATAGTTTCATTACTGGAACACGCAGAATTTAATTCTGGATATTTCTATTACAAGTTTTTTTTAAGTAAATCCAGAAACAAATGATTGAAAACAAAATCTATGTTGTTTACTAAAAACACTGTAATGCGAAGAACACCTGGGCAGAACATCTGCGCATAATCGATACTCAACTGTCAGTCTAAGGAGATTTATTACCTACTGTGGCCATAGTAATCCTTTATGACAAGAGATCAGTACATTAAAATTCTATTAGACTAGTGGTGTTTATAAACTTTGAACCTAAATATAATTCTTAGAAAATGTTTTTCAGTGTTTTTATTTTTAAGATTATATTCTTTCCTTCAAGATTTTTATACTGATTTATAAAATAGTTGTAAACTAGTGTTACAATTGTAACACGTGTTTTTCATACTACTGTTCCTATTTCAAGTTTACAAAATCAATTTAAATAAAAATTAATAAGTACCTTTTCGTAAGTATTATTAATAAATCAAAATGATTTACAGATTGACTATTTGTGTTATTACTTCAATAAAAAACTAAATGCAATAATTTTACGTGAGCCACAGGTCAAATTTTGACAGACTGACAATATTACAAATTATAAATTGTCCAAAAATAGTTTTATTTGGAACTTTTTTATAGCTGTCCTCATACTTCAAGTAATCCAGTAATTGTCAAATATTGTACGAGTTTATTTTACTATTTTTCCTGGGTATGACAACATTTAAGTTACGTTTTCCTCAAAACTGGTAGAAGATAAAAGAAAATGAATAAGAACCTTTTTTGTTCCCCAGATCTAAATTTGACAGACTGATAATATTACAAATAATAAATTCCCCAAAAATAATAAACTCATTTTTGTAGCATTGTTTTTGATAAAAACAGTGTCACAAAATTTACTTTGTGTACGTGAAAGAGAAAGTAGTTATTTCTCAAACTAGAGAGGAAAGCGCTTCTTTTCCCCATTCGAGCTCGAAGGGCTCATGAGGCAATTCGAGCGAGAGTGGAAGAAGCTCTTTCTTCACGTGTTAGACATTTTTTTCACGACATGTTTGACAGCGCAACACACAACTGAAACGTCGACAGTTGTATATCACTAAAATAAGGATTTTCAATAAAATTAGAAATTTATTTATAATTTTTACAATATATTTTCAATGTACCTCTGTAGAGAGGAAAAGCACATATTCCTTCTTTCTTCCACTTGAGCTCGAAGTTTGCCCCCATGTGCGTAGCGAATGAGGCAATTCGAGCGAGAGTGGAAGAAGCGATTTTTTTTTTACACGACATGTTTCTAAAAACGATTTGCTCCTTAAATACTCTTTGACAACACAACACACAACTGACACGTTATATATTTTCCTCTCTAAAGATTAATAACACATTTTCCTCACTATTTCGGGAGAAGAAAAATGGGGTTTTTTGGCATGTCGAAAATAATATTTTTCCTCAGGTTCTGAGATCTTTATCGGTCGTCTTCCTCGTGACTGCTTTGAAGATGAGCTGGTACCAATTTTCGAGACAGTCGCACGAATATTCGAGCTAAGAATGATGCTGAACTTCACCGGTTACAATAAAGGATTTGCTTTTATCACTTATTACAATTCCAATGATGCTTGGCGCGCGATTCGAATTCTTAACAATTATGAAATTCGCCCAGGTCATAAATTGGGCATATCTAAGAGTGTCGATAATTGTAGATTGTATATAGGAGGAATTCCATTTGTTAAAAGCAAGGCAGAAATTTGGGACGAGCTGACTAAAATTTGCTCGGTACGTATTAAAAAGTATTTTTTTATATATTTTATGTATTTATGTTTTTCTTCAAACCGGAAGTAGACACAAGAAAATTTAAAATAACTTTTTTGTGGAAAATTTTATTTTTTTATTGTACCTTGCACCATATTTGAAATAATTTGATTTGTTCGTCCTGTAAACTTAAATATCAAACATTATTTCTCTTTTCTGTTGTAAATAAGCATGTAGAAAATTTAAAGCCACTTGCGCTTGACCAAATATCATTTTTCTTATACAAAAAAAACCTTCCTGAATGAAATTTGAAGATCTCAGTCCTCCAGCTCTGCTAGAAGTTGAAGAAATTTTAAGAAATATTTGAATTTTTATGCAGACAGTAAAAGAAATCATCATGTACTCTAATCCCGAAGACCGCAAAATGAACCGCGGTTTCTTGTTCGCGGAATTCGAGGACCACCGCACTGCTGCCATGGCGAAGAGGATGATGGCCCCCGGAACCATCAAACTTTGGAACCAGCAGGTCATCGTCGACTGGGCTGATCCAGAACCTGACGTGGATCCCTCCATCATGGCTACGGTAAATTTAATTTTGTTATTTGATATTTCGAGGTATTTTTTTTTTTTCATAATAGGAAGTAGATAACGAAAATTGATGAGGACAATAACTTTTATTTGAAACTTATTTATATAGCTGTCCTCATATATGAAATAAATTGAATTAATTGACACAACGTTATTGAACATTGAGGAGGCCGCAAAATTTTAAGTTAGGTTTATGAAAACCGGAAGTAGGTAGCGGATAATTTCTTAAGGCCATTTTTGTTCTAAATGCCATTAAAACTTTTTTTATATCTGTCGTTATACCTAAAATAATCCAGTAATTGTCAAATATTGCTTGTATTGTTACTTTATTGTATAAAGTATAAGGAAGTATTGGAATCACGAAAAAATTCGCTGGCGAGATTTTTGCGGAAATACATATTTTAACGTCCACTGAATCCGTTAAGACCAATTTCTCAATGATGTCTGTGTGCGCAATATCTCATGACCGAGATAAGATATGTAAATGAAACTTGGAATTTATGTTTCATGAAAAAATGAAGTGCTGAGTTGATTTTGAATGAAATTGAGAAATCGGAAGAGGAAGTTTACTGGACACACATAATAATATATTTAATTTTTTCAAAAATAGAATCATATGTGCGAAAAAGTTTCAAATGAAATATGTTAGCAAAAATATTTGGAGTATAAAATGTAATTTGCACTTTTCTTGAACATGCTTCTAATTTTAAGAAAAACTAAATTATATATTTAAGAATATATTTCAATAATCTTAGTTACAATAGGAACAAAAACTAAAACATTTTTAATATCTATGTGTCAAACGTGTCAAATAATTGTGAAGTGTCAAAAATATGTGTCGTGTGCAATATTATAATAGTATATTATGATACAAGTGTATAAGTAAGCTTTTAAAGCACGTACGACGAGTTTAAGTGCACGAAGCGAAGCGGAGTGCTTTTAACGTCGCTAGTGCTTTAAAAGCACTTATACACGTGTGTCATACGCTATTTTTTATTATACCTGCATCATACTCTGGAAAAAACTGGAAAGCAACATTTTGATTTTGATTCATTTCATAATTTTGCGCGTGTGACGTTTGACGTATATCGTTTACATGGAGACTGGTTAGCATTTATTGTTTACGATTACAGTTTTGATAGATATTAATAGTAAATATTTTTGTTGTTGCTTAGTAACCTTTAAAACACGGCGTGTTTTAATCTTGCGTTTATGAACGCCGTAGCGTGTTTTAAACACGGATTATGATGCAGGTATAATAAAAAAGTAATATTTGTAATATTAATTAGAAAGTTTTGAAGACTAGATATTAATTGATTACTATATTAAAATAAATTCATAGTTACAATGAGAACAAAAAATTAAACAGGTTTAACATCTGTATATCAAATAAATGTCGAAATAAAGTCATACGCAAGGAACAAGTCATACGTGTTCAGTTGATTTTATATGTACAAGAAAGTAGTGTGGTGCCCACACCAGATATTTCTTACTGATTTTTTCTGGATCATAAAACTAAGTTAGTTTTTCTGTTTTTTGTTCCAAATTTCATGACGAACAAGTTTTATTTAAACCTTTTTTTATAGCTGCCCTTATAGTTGAAATAATCCAGTAATTGTTAAGCCCCGTTCTTGAATTATTATAGATCACAAAACTCTTTCTCCGCAACATAACTCCATCGTTCACCATCGACGCCGTCCGTCGAATTCTTCAGGACGTCGTGCCAATGTCAGCGGTCCGCCGGATCTACGTGGCTGGCCATTACGGATTCGTGCACTTTGATACTCGAGTTCATGCCGAGTTAGCCAAAGACAGGCTGTCTGTCATTCATTTAGAAGGAGAGATGTTGGAGGTACACTGGGCAAGACCGAAGTACTTTACGAAAACTTCAAATTCTCATTGTCGGTGAGTGTATATTTTATTTTGATCTTGTTTAAAGACAGTCACTTCCTTTGAGGAACACTTAAGACATTTAACATCTAGTTTAAAGTTTAAAGACAGCCAAGCTCAAATCATTCTTAAAGCCAGCAGTCACCTTCCCAAAATCACTCAACGTTTTAAAAATATTCCACGAAATATTAGTCCGCCTCTTAGCGGTTTAAAATGTCAGGAAGAGACGCATCGGTTGCTGAGATCCCACCAGACAAACTTGCGGACTCAACACAAACATAAAAATGTGTTTGAACATTGAACACAATTGAGGCTGGCGGAGCTCTTTTCTCAGTTTTATTGACAGGAAATTGATTGAAGACAGTCACTTCTTTTTAATCTAACTTAAGTAATATAACTGCTACTTTAAAGTATTTAAATGTTAATCAAGTCCAGCAAGGTTATTTAAAGACAGTTGAAGCTAGCTTAAACCATTTAAAACCCTTAAATGTTTTAATTTCTCTTTTACAGCTTTCTTCCCCCAAGATTTCGCCGAAACCGTCTCCCACCTCAACGGGAACCTTCTCCACAGAAGGACCAGGAGTTAGTTCCACCAATAGTTTCAACGCCTGTACAACATGTACCAACACGTCCGGTGCAAAATGTCCCCATTCCTTTACAAAACACTATTTCTGTACAAAATTTAGTACAAATGCCAGCTGTTGAGATAAATAATAATAATTTTGACGGTAGAAACCCACTTCCTGTCCATCAATACGAAACTGTGCTGTATCCCTACTACCCAACTCCCCAGATTGTCTACCCACAGAATACTGTGCCGTTTTATACCCAATAATGGACATAACATTTTTTTATTACAAATTTTATCGAAATAATTTTTTTTTACTTAAAATATTTTTTAGGCGGCTATTACATAAATATTTGTTTTACGTATCGTTTGACAACCGTAAAGTGTCACTTTCTTTTTGACATCTGTCAAAAACAACTTTACGGCCGCATTTACTTTACGGCCGCTTTTACTTTACGGCCGCATTTACTTTACGGCCGCTACAATCACTCGTTTGTTTAAATAGTAAATTCAATACTCTCTAATAGACAAATACATATATTTAGAAATAATTACAATTTAACTTACAATTACAACGAATAGAAACTATTTAAATGAACAAAAACACAAAACTAACTTAAAATGTAGACAAGATATTAAACTTAAAATTAGAACATGAATTGAAACCATTTAAATGAACAGACAACAAAACTAACTTAAAATATAGCCAAGGTATTAAATTTACAATTATAACATGAATAGAAAATATTTAAATGATACTAATTAATTTATATTTTACTTATTATTAATACTAATATGAAATGTGCACTTAGTGCATTTAGAAAAGTTCATTCCACTTGCAGAGGTAGTGGACAATGCTTGACTGCCAGTTGTTACAGATTTGCAATTGTTCACATCAACCACCAAATTTTCAGTCTCAATTACATTGTTGGTGGTAACAAAGGAAGTTGAAACTCCATCTCTACCTGTAAGAATTTTGCTTGAAATTTCTTTTTTGCTGTTTATGCAATCTTCCACATAACCCTCCGCCACAGTCGAAGATTTCCAACCGCCATGCCGTTTTAGCATTAAAATATCGCCTCCTGCTTCTACTAAGAGTGAGGCTGAGCTTCTTCTGAAGTAGTGGCCTGTGTAATTGTTGGGGTTCGGCAATTGTAAATATTTTGCAATTAGACTTGGAATTTTTCCAAATGTATGCACTCCTATAACTTGAGTGCTGCACTTTCCTTGGCGATAGTTAACAAAAAACGTTTTGTGGCTTGTATGGGGAGGTCGTAGGACCAAATACTGCCTGTCTCTAAAGCACTTAATTCTTCGACTACTTCATCGGTTATGGTGAAAATCCTTTTATTTCCTGTTTTTGTCTCTGGGATTGTAATTATCAGCATATCACCTTTATCTTGAATGTCATCCATCGCTATTTTTCGTAACTCCTCTCTCCTGTATGCTCCAGCTAATCCAATTATCAAGCAAACCTTCATGAAAAAGTAAAAAACTATGTGCATATGTATAAAAAAAATGAATACCTATCTTCCACATGAGATAATTTTCATTCGGCGCTTCTCGCAAGAATTTTATTATTTTACTTCTTGTAAATATCGCCGATTTTTTTGCTTTGTAGCCCACGTTTTGTTTCTTTAAAAACGCAATGAGTTTTGAAAATTTACTGATATCGATATCCTTTTTTACCATCACGGTTAATTTTATCATGGAATAGCAAGACCACAACGTCGAAGCTTTTAATGATTTAGCTTTCTCCGAAAAAAAAAAAAAACGCAAGAAACACATTTTCCGTTAAATTTTTAATTTTATGTAGCTTGCACCATTTTTCAAAAATATCAAATTGTTTAAGATAAATTTTCTGGGACTTTTCGGGCAATAAATTTAACGTCGCCCTACCCGCAGCTTCATGTATTTCTGGCGGAGTATTAGAGATATCTTCGCTATCTGAACTGCTCATTTTCTTGCTTCTCAGTTAATAACTGTAGATATTTTATCACGAGATACACACATTTTCACCACGATTTAAAATATTTGGACAGTAAACAACACAACAGTACAAAACAGATTGTTTTGTGAGTTTTCCAGGTGATAGAGCAAAGCACTCTGCAAGTGACATGAATAACCAAATATATGTAATTGTCAGATAACTGTCACTGTCAAAATTATGAAATTGATTTTTAAAATAGTTTATATCTTTTTGTGATAGTCGCCTAAAAAATGTTGTGGGCACCTCGGTTAAAAGTTCTTTTTTAGCCTCATCTGATTTGCTGGCCTCGGCCTTCGCCTCGGCTGCAATCTACAGATTCGGCCAAAAAAGATCACTTTTACAACCTTGATACACAAATAACTATTTTAGGCAAGTTGGAAATTCATGAAAATAATTATTTTATGTTTTTAAAGTTTCAATAAATTTTGTACTTGCGTTTTTAATAATTTTTATTTCAGGATTATTTATAATTTACTAATCTTTAAAATGTGAATTTGTTACAAAATTTATTCAAATGATTTTTTTACGATAACATGAACTTTTGAGGTTTTATTTTAGACAAAAAAAAAACTATTTTTAGTTGAAAAATCATAGAAATAATTATTTTATATTTTTAAAGCTTTGATAAATATTGTATGCGCGTTTATAATATAAGATTATTTATAATTTAAAAATAATCTTCCTGTTAAGTCCTATTAATTTAATAATAATTGTAATTATTTATGTTCAGAATAAAACTTAGTTTTTTACCTGATTCTGCTATACTTTTATTATAATTGATAGTTTTTTATAAAGGAAAGTATACGAAGCGAAACCAGTAGGAAAAAGAAGAAGAGGCCGTCCAAGTAAAACGTGGAGCGAAGAAGTAAAGGAAGCAGCCGAGCAGAGAGGTATTGGATGGAGGCACTGCAGAGGTTTGGCACAAGACAGGAGGGCATGGAGAGAGCAATGGAAGAAGAAACCAGCACTATGAACAACACTCAGCTCCAACAGCCTTACACCTGCAAAGGTAGAAAGGCTCGGGATTAAGTTAAGTACTTTTTAATTTTTGTAAATTTTGATGAAATAAATTATTTTCTACATTTCTAATGAAGCTGTGAAGGTCAAATTTTAAATTTAACATTTACATGGTCAATTTGCAAGCTGATTAAATTTTGGTGGTAATCCATCAACCGGAAGTGGTAGCTTACTTGAAGACCAAAACAGTTTTTTAACAATATCTCAGTAAATAATTGAGTTAGAGTAAAATTAATAAGGAACAAAAAGAAGAATAATATTGACTACAATTTTTATTTGAAAGATTTTTTTAAATATTTTGTACCGTTCACAAGTTATCACCATTTTTTTTTTAAGTTTGTGTTGTCAATATTAAAAATTTGTATTTAATGCTAAGTAGGGTACCTCTATATGGAAGGGTACAGACACGGCGTGGTACGCATTTCTGCTTGCGTCCGCCATTAGTCTGCCAAGAATAGCATGTATTGCATTGTTTGGTTTTTGGTTCGTGTTAAATGTTGTTTGTCGCATAAATTTTTATGTATTTGTGAGATTTAAAGTTTGAAAAAGTTTACGAATATAGTTTAATAGTTTATTAACAGTGTAAGTCATATTATTTATAATATCGTAGAAATCTAACTGTTGAAAATAACTAAATTTATATTATCTTTATATTTATAGTGATAATAATTTCATATTTCTTTATAATACAACATTAATTTTGCTACAAATATCTGGTGAGATTTTGGTGCGAATCCATCAACCGGAAGTATAAATAAAAAAGAATAAATTTTGTTGGTATTGGTTATTAACTACATTAGTTTTTTGTCTGCTTTAACGGTTTTAGTTTGCGTTGTCGCCACTAGATACTTCCACATCGCGAAGGCTCAATTTTATTATTAATGGGGTCATTTACTAGAATCACAAAATGTCACATAAGTGTTTTCTATTATGACTAGATCCAAAAACATGGTACTGCATTTAAGAAGTTTACAAAATATTGATAATTATTAATATATTTGAGTTTTAAAATCGTTTATGACGTCAAAGTGTTATGCCGCAGCCGTATATCTATTCTATTCTGAATTCTTTGTACTTCTCTTATTATTGAGCTGTCAGATTGTCGAATTGTCAAAATAGTTGGCTACTAATTTAAAGGTTTTTTTGATTTACTTTGAATTCTATATTATTATTTCTAACTAAAAAATATAACTTTAGGTCGACTCAACGAAATTAAAGACTTGTTGAATGACATTTAGCAGTGGCGTGCAGTCCATATGTGCACGTGTGCACTGCGAATAATTTATAAATTTATTACATTAAAATTATTAAATTATTTAATTGATTTGATCTTAATATGATATAATACAAAATATAAAAATAATGGTATAATTATGGAACACAAGCGCGTTTGGTTGTCTAACAGGCTAGCAGTGCGAGCTGCTCGTGCATGTGCAACTCTCCTGGCTGCACTCCGCGCGCATGTTCCTACACTGGGTTCTATAAACAAAATTTAATTACTCATTTTACATTTAAGTTAACTATTTAGTATATAATTTATATATTTAATTAATATTTGTATTTTTGAAAATGTATAGAATGAAAATTGCAAGTAAAGTGATAATTGCGGATTTCCTCAATAATCCATTTTTTAGAATCGAAAAAGCATCGAAAAATACCTACGAATTAATAAACCTGCACCCAATATTGCATTGTCGCAAAACATTAAAATTAAAGCTTAAATATTCGTGCGACATTTTCAAATATCAATATATAAAAAATTATAATGGATTACCGACTGTTCCAAACAAAATAAATTGTATTGTTGGCCATGTTTGCTGTTTAATACAAACAAGAAAGATAAAAAATGTGTGGGTTGTACAGGGTTAGGATAATTTAAATTATTTACATGAAGCTGCAGGGAAACATAAAAAACTATTTTTTTTAAATTCTGCACATCCAACGCAGGAACGCACCGCGCGGCCACTGACATTTAGGATAGCAAAATGTATCAATGGTAATCAAACATTTAACTAAAATAATCTTATAGTTTATGTTTCCTTCTGTAATAAATGGAATTCATTTTATTTGCTTACTATGAAAAGTTATTTTAATTCCATTTAAATAGTTTTCTATACAATAACTGCAATTATTTACAATTCCTACTGCTTGAAATCCAAAAACACCTTTATAATAACGTCACAAGTCACAACATTTAAAAAAAAAATCATTGTGGCGCAATGAATAACAATTTAGACTTTTTAAACGTGTAGATAGTCATCAATTTAGTTAAAGTTTAATAGTATATTATGATACAAGTGTATAAGTAAGCTTTTAAAGCACGTACGACGAGTTTAAGAGCACGACGCGAAGCGGAGTGCATTTAACGTCGCTAGTGCTTTAAAAACACATACACGTGTGTCATACGCTATTTTTTATTATACCTGCATCACACTCTGGAAAAAACTGGAAAGCAACATTTTGATTTTGATTCATTTCATAATTTTGCGCGTGTTACGTTTGACGTATATCGTTTACATGGAGACTGGTTAGTACCTATTTGTTGTTTAGGTTTACAGTTTTAACAGATATTAATAGTAAATATTTTTGTTGTTGCCTAGCAACCTATAACGCACGGCGTGTTTTAATCTTGCGTTATGATGCATGTATAATAAAAAACATTGTTTTTAAATGGACTCCATTACTACGTACAAATTTTAAAATATTGCAACCAGTAATATTTTTAAAACAGTTCAGCAGATTTTCAACTATATTTGGTTGTCTTCTGTATTCTATAACTGGGGCTACATTTTTTTTATATTTGCTTTTCAAAATGCTGCAAAACTGTTCAAAGCAGAATGACGCCCTTTGAAATGAGCTCATTTCCAACCAATAAGATTTAAGTACAACTGATGTTTAACTGGACCAATTAGCGAACAGACATCCCCACCACAACCACCCAAAGCCTTCTATAATCTATTTTTTCTCAACATCAATGCAACGCATCAGATCGTTTTTAAATTTGAGTAGGGCACTACGTATGCGTTAACCTTTTCTTGTATGTATTATTAAGATTAGTAATAAAAAAAATTTTTTTCCTGAAATTAAGCGCAAAAATATTTTATAAATGAAAGCGTTAGTAGTAAAAAAATGTCTAAATTAAATCATAAATCTAAGGTTGTTATTATTAATATTCTGTGTACATTGATTGTAAACCATTAATTGAACTTATTCATCTATCAATTGTTACCCATGCATTCCAAGAAATAGCCAAAGATATTATGGACTTCCTCCAAATTGGGAAGAAAACCCTCCAGAAAGAGGTAGGTTGCCAAAATATAATTTAATATTTGATTAAAAATAGTCTTTTTGATTTCATACCTAATTAAAACAGTAATAAAAAATAAATAGCACAGAAACAAATTGACCCTGATGCAGAATTAAATCCTCTATAAAATTTATGGGAAGCATTTTTTTTTTTATAAAATTAATATTGGGATATAAAACGGGCGAATTCCCGTTTTGACATTACTAATTTTAAACCGGAACTAAAAAAGATATATAAATGGGACCAACGTCATTCGATGCAGAATTTATGCTCCACAAGTTTTACTCGATGCATTTTTTTTGTCAAATAATCAGGGCACTCACTACGTATTGTTTTTGCAATTTGATTTCTGATTCCGCGATAAAATTTGTATTGATGTATCAGTGGCGTGGCGTGGTGTTGGAGGACAGGGAAGCATTTATAAAAAAAATAAATATATAATACTATACCGGGTGTCTACTTTGTTTATAGAACATAGGAAACACTATGTTAAAATTTTCACTAGGCGATCGTTCGTTCCTTATGAATTTGAGAACAAAAGTGTAATACAAAAAATTTTCAGAAACAAAAACTACGCCAAATGATTTATGTAGTACATTTCTGTCATGAGATAGACGTAAAATAAAATTAATATTTTTTGGCTGTTTCCAGAATGCCATGGTAAACAAAACTGTCGTATTGTTTGAATTCAACAGATGACATTTGAAATTTTAATAGGAATTGATTTGATTAAATTACTTCTCAATAATCATGGTAATATTTTATTTATTTATTTAGCAAATAGCTAAAATTATAAATTTTATTTTTCGTTTATCTCATGACAGAAATATATTACATCAATAAATTAAGTTCATGTGATGCAGTTTTTGATTTTGAACAGTTTTTGTATTTACACTTTTGTTTTAAAATTCATAGGGAACGAACTATCGCCTAATGAAAATTTTAACATTATATTTCCTATGTCATATGAAAAAGTAGACAACCAGTATGTACATGCACTTTTTGTAATGTTAAATTTTAGTGACAATCAAACATATAAAATCATGAAAGTACGCATGAAATATGGAAACAAAATGTCTTCTATTAAATAATAAACTAAAAATTATTTGTAATATAATTTTATTCTTTTATGAACAATTACATTAATAAACAAATAACAACATTTTATGTACTTATAAGTTTGTTTCCTTTTTAATGAATTCAATAGTTCTCTGTATTTAAAGCATGAGACGTAGCAACTGAGAGTGCTTCCCACACATACTACAATACTCTGCGACGCTTAGTTGTAGAATAAATAAACATGATAATTGAAATTATTAATGCGGATTGTCATGTTTTTCTTAATTTGTTTCAATAAATATTTTTCAAATTGCATTAAAAGAAACATTTCAATTTTATTTTAATTTATATTTAACTGTATAAAATATTTATTTTTATCATAATATCTATTTAAATATCATAAGAGACGCATACATATACTGTGCTTCTTTATTTATATTGAAATTTGTGATTTTATTGTGCTGTAAAAGTGTAAATATCAGTACAAAAATCATACATATAAAACCTGTAGACGCACCAAGCGAATGTGCTTCCCAGATCACTGTTAACACGCGCTATACCTAGGCCGAAATACTCAACGAAGAACTACGGAAATGGCCGAATACTAGTAATTCTTAAAATGTGAGACGTACATATGGAATGTGCGGGCAAGTTGAGCCTCGGAGCTCATATTATTTCTCACCCGCTGTACACTTGCGTAATGCATGCTGCGTATAATACGGTAATTGTATTTAAATAATTTTTATATATTATCGTAAATTATAAAATATTAATCTAATTATAAATATAATATTAAAAATGAATAAATGTTAAGGGAAGCACTGCTTCCATTGCTTCCATGGACGCCACGCCACTGTGATGTATCAAGTTCAAGTCCAATTTAAACAGCGGCAAAACAAATGAATCTCGAAATACTATATGATCCTGATGCAGTTTAAGCTTTACAAATTTTATTTGAAACTTTTTTTGGAAAATTGTCAGGGTATAAATTATGCCCCAAAATCTGACGAAACCCCCTCTATGTCTGTTTGTCAAAATAACTTTGAACCTAATTTAAACCTGAACTAAATAAGCTATTTAAATTTAACAAACAGTATTCGATGCATTTTTTCGTAAAATAATTAAGAGTGAATCATAGGGGTGAAAAACAACTTACACATTTATTAGTTTTTGAATTTAATTGTGCTCTAATTATTATATCAATTGCATAGTATAATTACTGGTACAAGCAGGTAAGCAGGATTATTCTGAACCAATTCTATTATAAGTTTTTTTGTAAGTAAATCCAGAAACAAATGACAGTAGAAAAACATAATCTATGTTGTTTACTAAGCACTATTATACGAAGAACACGTGGGCAGAACATCTGCGCATAATCGATGTTCAACTGTCAGTCTTAGGAGATTTATTACCTACTGTGGCGGATAATAATTCTTTATGATAAGAGACCGTTACATTAAAACTCAATTAGACTAGTGGTGTTTACAAACTTTGAAACTAAATATAATTCTTAGAAAATGTTGTTCAGTGTTTTTATTTTGGACGAAAGAAGATTATATTTTTTCCTTCAAGATTTTTTATACTGATTTATAATAAAGTATATTGCAAACTAGTGTTACAATTACATGTGTTTTTAATATTACTTATCCTATTTCACGTTTACAAAATCAATTAAAATAAAAATTAATAAGTACCTTTTCGTATGTATTATCAATAAATCAAAGTGCTTTACAATTTGACTATTTGTGTTATTACTTCAATGAAAAACTAAATGCAATAATTTTACGTAAGCCACAGGTCTAAGTTTGACAGACTGACAATATTACAGATAATAAATTCCACAAAAGCAGTTGTATAAAACTCATTTTGTAGCATTGCTTTTGAGAAAAACATTGTCACAAAATTCACTTTGTATACTTGAAAGAGGAAGTAGTTATTTGTCAAACTAGAGAGGAAAGTGCTTCTTTCTCCCACTCGATCTCAAAGTTTGCCCTATGAGCGTTGCGAATTAAGCAATTCAAGCGAGAGTGGAAGAAGCGCTTTCATTTTTTTCACATGTTTGACAACACACAACTGACACGTCTACAGTTAAACGTATGGTAGTGTAACAGTGTTGCCAATGAAGCAATCTAAACTTGTCAAATTAAAATTTAATTTAGAAAAATAAAAGCATACGACATAATTGTAAGATAAATTAAAGTATATCACTAAAATAAGGATTTTCAATAAAATTAGGAATTTATTTATAATTTTTACAATTCCTCTCTAGAGAGGATAAACGAGTTTTCATCACTATTTCAGTAGAAGAAAAGTAGGGCTTTTTTGGCATGTTGAAAATTTTTTCCCCAGGGTCTGAGATCTTTATCGGTCGTCTTCCTCGTGACTGCTTTGAAGATGAGCTCGTGCCAATTTTCGAGTCAGTCGCCCCAATATACGAGCTAAGATTGATGATGAATTTCACTGGATACAACAGAGGATTTGCTTTTGTCACTTATTGCAATTCCAATGATGCCTGGCGCGCGATTCAAATTCTGAACAATTATGAAATTCACCCAGGTCATAAATTGAGCATATCCAAGAGTGTCGATAATTGTAGATTGTATATAGAAGGAATCCAACTTGTTAAAATTTGCTCGGTATGTATTAAAAAGTATTTTTATGTTTTTCTTCAAACCGGAAGTATACACGAGAAAATTTAAAATTAATTTTTTTGTGACAAATTTTTTTGGGAACAACTTTAATTTAATTTTTTTTTGTATCTTGCACCATTTTTTAAATAATTTGATCTGTTCATCCTGTGCGTGCAGAAAATTTACTAGGCACTCAGTTAACCAGATAATATTTTTCTTATGTAAAGCTTTGGAACTAGGAGGTCATCATCGACTGGGCTGACCCAAAACCCGACGTGGATCCCTCCATCATGGCTACGGTTAATATAATTTTGTTTGACATTTCGATGATTTTTTGTTCAAAACCGGAAGTAGATATGCAAAAATTGATAAGGGCCATTTTTGTTGGAAATTTTATTGGGTAAAAATTTTTTTTTAATGCTGTCCTCATCCACAAACACAAATATGAAAATGTGTTTGAACACAGCTGAGACTGGCGGAGCTCTTTTTTCAGTTTTATTGTGAGGACATTGTTTAAAGACAGTCGCTTCTTTTAAATCTAATTTAAGTCATTTAACAGCTAGTTTAAAGTATTTAAAAGTGAATCAAGTCGTCAATAAGGTTATTTAAAAAGAGTTGAAGCTAGCTTAAACCATTTAAAAACCCGCAAATCTTTTAATTTCTCTTTTACAGCTTTGTTCCCTCAAGATGTCACCGGGACCGTCTCCCACCGCAACGGGAATCTCCTCCACAGCAGGACAAGGAGTTCATGGTCCCATCTATAGTTTCAATTCCTTTACATCACGTACCAACACGTCCGGTACAAAATGTCCCCATTCCTTTACAAAACACTATTTCTGTACAAAGTTTAGTACAAATGCCAGCTGTTACGATAAATAATAATTATTTTAAGGTTAGAAACCCACTTCCTACTGTCCATCAGTTCGCCACTGTGCAGTATCCCTACTACCCAACTCCCCAGGTTGTCCACCCACAGCATATTGTGCCGTTCAATACCCAATAATGGGTATAACTTTTTTTATTACAAAATTTATCGAAATAAATTTTATTTACAATAGCATAACTTTTGTGGTTTATTTTAGCAAAAAAAAAACTTAATAGTATATTATGATACAAGTGTATAAGTAAGCTTTTAAAGCACGTACGACGAGTTTAACAGCACGACGCGAAGCGGAGTGCTTTTAACGTCGCTAGTGCTTTAAAAGCACTTATACACGTGTGTCATACGCTATTTTTTATTATACCTGCATCATACTCGGGAAAAAACTGGAAAGCAACATTTTGATTTTGATTCATTTCATAATGTGACGTTTGACGTATATCGTTTACATGGAGACTGGTTAGCATTTATTGTTTACGTTTACAGTTTTGACAGATATTAATAGTAAATATTTGTGTTGTTGCTTAGTAACCTTTAAAACACGGCGTGTTTAAATCTGCGTTTATGAACGCTGTAGCGTGTTTTAAACACGGATTATGATGCAGGTATAATAAAAAATATTTTTCAATCAATTTTGTACTTACGTTTTTAATATTTATTTCATGATTATTTATAATTTAATAATCATTAAAATGCGAATTTACTGCCGCGATGCCTGAACGAATCAATGTTCTTATTAATCCCTATTAATTTTATATTAATTATAATTATTTATGTCCAGAATAAAATTTAGTTTTGTATCGGATTCTGCTATATAATTGATACATTTTTATATTTTTGTAAATTTTGATGAAATAAATTATTTTCTACATTTCTAATGAAGGTATGAAGGTCAAATTTTAAATTTAACATTTACATGGTTAATTTGCAAACTGATTAAATTTTGGTGGTAATCCATCAACCGCAGTTTTTTTAGAATATCTCGGTAAATAGAGTTGGAGTAAAATTAATAAGGAACAAAAAGATGTAGAATAATATTGACTACAATTTTCATTTGAAACATTTTTCGATATTTTGTACCATTCACTAGTAATCACCAATTTTATTTGGCAAAGTTGTGTGTTGTCCACATTAAAAATGAAGTAGTAGTGTTTTTGGCATATCTTAGTAAATATTTGAGTAAAAATAAATTTTGTTGGTATTGGCTATTAGCTACATTAGTTACCCCCGGTTACCCGTTAATCATTTAGACAATATTTTTATTTATCTTCGTATGTCACTAACTTAGATAGTTAGCATTAAAATAATATTTATTAGACAATATATTTGTTTGAAAAAAATAAAAATAACATTAATACGTAAGAAAATATAAGACAAAAAAAAATATATAATCTTTTAATTCTTAATAGAGCAGAATCCGAGCAATCGAGTGAAATATATTAAAACATTAAAATTGTTTCCTTTAACAAAATCTGATATTAAATCAGATATCTCCTTTTTTTCGGCTATTGCGGATTCAATGCAAGGAGAGACCTATCCTGCAACCTTTCTTGATTCATACTATTTCGCAAATAGTTTTTTTACAATTTTTAATTTTGAGAAACTTCGTTCTGCGCTAGCAACACTAACTGGTAGGGTTAAAAATAATGTAAGTGCGGTAATAATAGAAGGAAATGATGAAGCTAGTGTATTTTGTAGAAATAAAAATTCTAGGAATTTCATTTACTGTTTTTAAATCTTTTAATATATTACATTTTAACTTTATTTCTTAATATTGTTAATTCCAATACGAAAGATTCAGAAATATCTTTTTGGTAGAATATTTGTAGAGCATTTCCACTATCTGTAGTAGAGGTTACTTTGTTGTGTAATGATGGGATAGTCCGTTGTCTGTATAAAAGGCTGCTCAAAGATATAATATTATTTAAAGTTTTGGTTTCATAATTTAATACTCGGGCTTCGGGCCCATTTAAAAAAAAATCTTTACTTTATTAGATACAATGTAATTTTTGGTTTCTCAAATTTTACCACTTAGTATAAATAAGTACATTGTTATAAAAAAAATCATTACGTTCGTCCCCGGGACCCCGCGACGCGGGGGCCTGCGGGGACGGAACTCCGCCACTGGTTGTTACCACTAAATGCTTTCATATCGCGAAGGCTCAATTTTATTATTAGTATTATTATATTTATATTATTACTAGACCCAAAAATATCGTACTACATATAATAGAAGTTTACAAAATATTATTAATTTATAAGATATTTGAGTTTTAAAATTCTTTATAATGACGTCAAAATGCTATGCCGCATTATCTATCCTATTCTAAATTAAAAATAGTTGGCAACTAATTTGAAGATTTTTTTGTTTTACTCTTAATTCTATATTATTTATTTCTAACTAATAAATATTACTTTAGGTCGACTCAACGAAATTATATACTTTGTTTGATCAGACACATAAACACAGTTTATATGTTATATGGGGTAAATAGCTCCGTGTTAACGTATCGGATTGTGGATCGTGAGATCCTCAGTTCGAATCCCACTACCGACAGATGCCAATTTAAATTAACTCCTGTGGTTCACCCTCCACTAACAACTTTGGGGGCTATGACTTGACGGCTGGTAACCGCATTACATACGCGAAAATATATCACTTATCGAGATCTGCGTAAGCAGAGTGCCACACCCATAATGGGGAAAAGGCGAGATGATATATTTATTTTTTTATTTATGTATATTATTTTTATTAAATGAATACAATTAAATTGACATTTAATTTTTTTTTTAAGGTACAAAATGAATAAAATCATAACAACCAAATCCAATGCCTTCTCGTTCTTTATTTTTTCTTGACACCGGCTGATCAGACTTGTTGAATGACATAGGTTAGCAAAATTTATCAGTGATAATCAAACATTTAACTAAAATAATCTAACAGTTTATTCATGTTTCCTTCTGAAATAAATAGAATTTATTTTAATTGCTTACCACGAAAAGTTATTTTAATTCCATTTAAATATTTTTCTAAACAATGACGTCAGAACATTTTAATAAAATCATTGTGGAGCAATAAATAACAATTAAGACTTTTTAAACGTGTGGATAGTATTCATTTTAGTTTCATAGTTTTTTTTTTTTTTTTTAATAGTGAAGGATTCCATTATTACGTACAAATTTTACAATGTTACAGGCCGCTATATTTTCAAAACGGTTCAGCACATTTTCAACCATATTTGGTTGTCTTCTGTGTTTTATAATCAGAGCTACAATTTTTTTTTTATATTTTCATTCAAAATGCCGCAAATCTGTTCAAAGTAGAATGGCGCTCTTCGAAATGAGCTCATTTCCAACGAATAGGATTTAAGTACAACTGCATGTTTAACTGGGCCAATTAACGAACAGACATCCCCACCACTACCACTCGCCAAGCTCTCTGCTATTCTGACCATCAACTCAACAGCATTTATTTTTCGGCTTTAAATTTCAGTAGAGTAAGACGTATGCGTTAACAATATTATGATTTTTTAAGTACACTGCATATTTTCTAAATTGAAGTGCCTGTAGTAAAAAATGTCTAAATTAAATCAGGAATCTAATGTTGCCAAACCAAATATTGATGTGTACGTTGATCGTAAACCAATATGTGAACGACTTCTTCATCTGTCAATGCGTACGGGTTACCCATGCATTCAAAGAAATGGCTAAAGATACTATGGGCATCCTCCAAATTGGGAAGAAAACCCTCCAGAAAAAGGTAGGTCACGAAAAAGTTGTTTTTATAATTTAATATTTGATTAAAAATAGTTTCTCGATTTCATACCAGTAACAAAACAAATGAATTGCGTAGAAACAACTTGATCCTGATGCACAATTTAATCCTCTACAAAATATAATTGAAGAATTTTTTTGTAAAATAATTATGGCCCTCACTACGTATTGTTTTTGCATTTTGATTTCTGGTTCCGCGATAAAAGTTGTTGGTATTGATGTAACAACTTCAAGCCTAATTAAAACAGTGGCAAAACAAATGAAGCTCGAAATAAATGATCCAGATGCAGAATTTAATACTCTACAAAATTTATTTGAAACTTTTTTTTTGTAAAAGTGCGCCCCAAAATTTGGCGAAACCCTTTCTATGTCGTTATTGTGAATAGTAGTTTTAACCGGAACTAAACAAAATATACGAATGGAATAATCAGAATTCGATGCAGAATTTAATTCTCTACAAGTTTTATTCGACGCATTTTTTCGTAAAATAATTAGTGTGTATCTTAGGGCCGAAAAACAACTACCCTTCTGTAAATTTAATTAGTTTATAAATTTAATTGTGCTCTAGTTATTATTAATTGCATAGTTTAATTACTGGTACATGCAGAAATTTATTCTGAACAAATTCTATTATGTTTTTTTTTTTATGTAAACCCAGAAACAAATGACAGTACGCAGGGGCGGACTGGGACAAAAATTTGATATGGGCATTTTCAGGATCACCGGCCCATATTTAGTAAGCATTATTGGTATATACATTTTAGAAAATAAACACATTTAAATTAAAGAAAATTGGGAAAATTCTCATTTCAAAATTTTATTTTATTATAAATTATTTTATTTTGATAAATAAAAAAATCTATAAAAAGTAAAGTATATATAATGTTCTTTCTTTTGGGAATAATTATAAATAACAAACTGAATTGTTGCTCTGTAAATCAAAGATGTATTTTATTAACTTTAAAATTACAAACTAATACTTATTTTATTTACAAATTTACCTGTAAATCAAAGAAACAACATTCAATGTTTATTATTCACTAAGTTGTTCCCTTCTTTACAAATACTTTAATGAATTAGAATAATTCGATATTATACTGGATATTGTTTTGCTTCTTGTCAATTTAATGTCCTTGCACTTGGAATCAAGTTCACTGACCATTGTTGTGTGATAGTATAATGTACTTTCCTTACATCTCCCCTCCTCGAAGAGAAAATTTGGTTATAAAATTTTCATGTAGCAATATCATTTTCTATATATTCTTCTTCTTCCTCCTCTTCTTGTGTGGTAGCGGAATCCGACGCTGGTATAAGTTTGGTGATATGAAATAGATTTGATTCTGATTTCTTATGACCTGTATCCACCTTGTAAATTGAACTCGAGATCTGTTTTAAGATCTTATATGGCCCGAGTCTCAATTCGTCTAGTTTTTTCCTGTTCAGGCGATTCCCATTTTCGACATACACTAGTTGTCCTACATTGAATTTGTAATCTTTTCTATTTTTGTCGAATTTTTGTTTATTGTAAGTATGGTACTTTATACTATTTTTTAAAGCAATTTTTCTGTCTTGTCTTAAATCATCAATTGACTTTTTTTGTTTGAATTCATCTGGTAAGATCGAAGAATCTGCACCTTGCATTAAATATTCTGGGGAAAATCCTGTGACTGTATGTTCGGTTTCATTGTATTTTCTTATACATTCGTGGGCTATGGTTGTCCACGCTGTTTTATTTCTTTTTTCGTCATTCCTCATGCACCTTATTTTATTTACTATTGTCTGATTTAGTCTTTCATTCAAACCATTAGAAAATGGCGCATTTACTGCTGTGAAAATTAGTGGTATATTTTTTTCGTTTAAGAAGTTTTTAAACTCTTTAGAATTTATACCTGGATATTGATCGGTCAAAATCGTCCCAATATGATTATTTTCGAGAACTTTTTGCGTAAGTTTAATAAAGTCATTTGAGTTTTGGGTTTTTGATGTAACAATATACCCGAATCGTGTGAAGTGGTCCACTAAGAGGTGTAAATATTTTTTTGTAGACCGTGAACCACCAAAACCACCTATTGTGTCAATGGACATTATTTCGAATGGTTTTTCTGCAGGGCCTAGTTGGGACATTAGGCCAAATTTACTTTGTCCTCTTGATTTATTCTTTATACAAACCTAACAATTTTTACAGATTTTTCTTATATTTTTAGTTAAATTTTTTGCCGTATAATGTGGTTTGATTTTGTTTTCTATTTGTTTTATTCCTATGTGACAAAAATTATTGTGTGTTTTTTTAACAATTCTTTGCTAAATTCTTCTGAAAATATAATTTTTTCTTTTTTCTTTACTTTTTTATAGTGCAGACCATTCTTCAATTTAAATTTTTCTTTGTTAGCTTGCAAATCTATATTTTTTTCTTGATCTTCAAGAATATCATCTAATTTTATTAAATTCACTGTTTTTTGTCCTCCTCTTCATGCTTCTAACACTGGATTTCTACTTAAACAGTCCGCCTCTAGATTATTTTTGCCTGGGTGGTATTTTATTTGAAAGTCATACTGTGACAAATAGTACGTTAGGTCACCTAATTATTCGTCCGTTCTTGCTTTGATGTTCATTTTTTCCAGTGGTTTGTGGTCTGAAAAATTTTTAAATGATCTGCCCATTAGCCAGTGTTGCCAGTATTTCACTGCTTCTTTTATTGCTAGACATTCTAGGTATATTGCTTTCTTCTTCTTTTGAGCTGCGTTCAGTTTCTTTGAGAAATATGCTACTGGTTTTTCAATGCCTTCCTTTAGTTGTAGTTGTTTTAATACAGCTCCTACACCTTGCAAACTTGCATCTGTATAAATGTGTATTGGTAGTTCTGGATCGAAAATAGCTAAAACTGGTTGAGTACAGAGGAAGTTCTTCATTTTTTCGAGAGCTTCGTGACATTCTTTCGTCCAGATGAATTTATGTCCTTTTCTTAACAAATTATGTAGTGGATCTAGTGTAATTGAAATGTTTGGCACATAATTGTTGTAGAAATTTATTTTTCCCAGGAACTGTCGAACATTTTTTTGTGTTTTTGGCTCTGGAAAGTTGTGTATTGATATCAAATTATCTTTTATTGGGGAAACTGAATTATTTTTTATTATGTGGCCTAAGTATGTTGTTACGTGTCAATTTCGTATCCCATTCCTTTTTTTCTGTTCATATCCTGTAGATCCTTCCTCATGAATTTATTGGGTTCCTTTCCTCTACTAACCTAAAAGAAAAATTGTGTAGCTAAAGAATTGATCAATGTAACCTAATAATCTCTTATTTTACACTTACCTGTAATGATTTACAATAGTTAAATTTGATTTATTGCCGTGCTTTAGTTACCACATTTTAGAATTATTTCCTTTTTATTCCAAGGACTTATTTGTTGATATCTTGTTGACACTTTAGAATTGTTTAAACGCGCAGGCGTCATTAGTGTGTAAAGCCGCAGCTATAGCGCCGCGTATTTGATAAAACTTAGTTTAAATATTTAGACCTTTATTTTCGTTATAAATATAAACTACAGTACACCCTCGATTATTAATAATAACCCTTAAACTACCTTTCACATTTAATTCCTTTGTTTGCCTGCCTTTCCTGCGAGATTGTGCATTGTATACATGCCTTTAGTTGCCGTTTTTTATTGTTGTCGCTAGTGTTCTGACACTTTCCTTGTTTCCTTCTTAAATTCGTATAGCTGTCCTTGTCCATCTCTCTCTTTCTTCAAATTCAAATTTTACACAAGTCAGTGGGAAGTTGAAAAAGAAAAAGATACGAAGCGAGAACAAGTTGAAGTCGTACCGAGTTTATGAGTTTGGGTTGTTTGCTAATATTGTGTCTACAATACCCAGTTTTGGGGATTTCGTTTAAACACCAAACGTAGTTCCGGGAGCAGTGTTTGTGTGATATTTCGTGTGCACTCTCCGGAATCGCTCAGTTGTTGAGGATTTAAAATAAACGGTCGGCGACCGCCATTGTTCACTCTTCACGCCTCGTGAATGCGCTCAAACTCAAACAGCGCATACCCAGCTTCCTTGGTACCCGACCAGCAGCCTTCGGCGTCCTGCGTCTCAGCCCAGACCGCCAAAGTGCATCCGCCGCGAGCCAGATCCAGTGATCCAGATATTGGTGGCCCAGTAGAGCGCGGAGCGAGGGGCAAGGGGTACTCCAGCGTCCAGTAGTGGCTTGTCATACAGCTAAGTGAATTATTATAACTGTTAGCGACTTGTTATTTCTCCCGCGAACTTTATCGCCCTGATTTTGTGTATTTGGTCAGTTGTTTCAATTGTTGCCGAGTTTATTCTGTCAGTTTTGATTATCATCAGAAACACTTCGATTGGTCTAGTTATTAATAACTATTACATGTTGCCTTATATAACTTCACGATTGCACATTTTTATTAATTGTTGTAATTTCAATTATCATAATTTCAATTATTATAATTTCAATTGTTATAATTTCAATTATTATTTACTGTTGATTTCGCAACGCCTTGTCTGGGGTAATTCGAGAATCGGTTTATTGTTCTTATACGTCTTATACGCTCAACCCCATTGTTGTAAACCGACGTCGATCGACCTAGGGTCATATGTTTTAGAACCTTTGTACTTTATTTGCGGGCAGTGTATAAACGTTACGGTATTTCACTCACGTCATTTACTCAAGACAGCATTGGCTGCTCTTCCTCGCGTCACCCCTACACAGCGCGTAGCTTTTCTTTGTGTTTTTTTTTTGTTTATTACACCTTCAATCAACGCAGTAAATATTTTACTTTAACTTTTCTGTGTTTGAATGTAAGGAAACTTACCTAACCTATCCAATCAATCAGTGGTGACAAAGTGAGTGCTACTTTATTATTATTATCTCGTTCTGTGATACACAAATCACGGTAAGTATGATGAGTTACTGAGCGCGCTGGTATTGTTGTATATATTTATTTAGTGTTATTTGTTTTGTCGTGTTTTCCGAACAGGTCTCCAACATCTTGGTTGCTGCTGACGGTTGCGCAGCGGATGCACTCCTCGTATACCATTTCCTTGCGCTGTATCCGTTACCTTCCTGCGCGCCTCGATTATTGTTTTTGCTCCTGGTACCTTCGCGGTTGGGTACCGCTGGCTGTAAAGCGACCGCGTGGCGCCCTCTCTAATATTACTGTTGTTATCGATTTCTTAGAACCGAAAATCGACCCACACCCATCTCCACTGATCTATTTAGCTAGCCGCCTCCATCAAGGAGCACAGTTACGCCTGCATAACCACCACGGTTTTGTAGGGTAACAAGCTTGACGCCCAACGTGTGGGGCTCGACAAAAAATTTGGCAACCAACGTTTGAGACCCTTCTCTTCCCTTAAACCATCGCAACAACTTAGTTAGGTCGTTTAGGCGCATTTAGTATCGTTATTAGTTAGGTTAATTTGGTAGTTTTTCTTTCATTTCGATAGTTAGGTAAATTTTTGTATCTTTTCCGGTATTATTAGTTAGTTTTGGGTTGATTAGGTTAAGTGAACTACATTTCGCTTAAAATAAAGATGGACATTAAAATTGATCCCAATCGTCTACTTAAGGATGAGCTTACTTACGAATTACTTTTGAGAGGTAGTGAGATACCGTCGACTTCTCGGGGAAAACGAGAAAAACTTCGTGAACTTCTTCGTTTAGAGAGATCGGGTGAACCTTCTCCGACTTTCGAGTCCTTTCTCCTGGCGTCATCAGAAATTACAATCTGCGAAAGTATACTCAAGGATTTAGGTGCCGGCGTAGATAACTTTAAAACAGATAACTTCCAGAATGAATTTGCTCGACTAGGATCTCGGCTTACACACGTTAAACTCCGCTTAGGTCGTATCAAACCAACCGCTGAAGCCGACAAGGGAAAACACTCAACCCTAACAGCACGGTGTAAACAGTATTTACTTAATTTGTGTACTAAATATTCCACTCAAGCTTCCGCGTCATTAGTGAAAGAGCATGAAGAATCATTTCAAGAACAAGATCAAACGGAGATCGATGATACCGAACCCGACGCGATCCCCAATGCAAGCTCCAGTCCTCGTCCACGTATAACAGATTTAGAATCACAATTATCTCGCGCTATCGACTCTATCTCTGTCAATTTAGCCGCAACTCGCCGCGACGCATCGGAAAGTACTAGGTCGGTTATACATAAATGGAATATATCGTTTGATGGTGAATCTAGTTTATCGAATTTTCTTACGCGTATAGAAGAACTACGAGTAGCCCGTGGAGTATCGAAAGCTCAACTTTTCGCTTCCGCAACCGATTTATTCACCGGTGATGGACTCACTTGGTTTAGAGCAAAAAAGCACCGCATATTTTCGTGGGACGAGTTAGTTATAGCGTTGAAGTCTACCTTCTTACCGTGTGATTATGAGGATCATTTGCGAGACGAAATCCGTGATCGTACACAAGGCAAAAACGAAAAAGTTTCGGTCTTTATTGCAAATATGGAAGTCCTATATCGACGTCTCACTGAAATGCCACCAGAGAGTGAAAGATTATCTCGCATAAGACGGAATCTGTTACCATATTTACGACAAGGTTTAGTAGGGCGGAAATTTCAATCCATCGACGACCTTGACGAAGCCTGTAGAGAAATAGAAGAAATTAATATGGAGGAATATCGACCACCACCACCAGCTCACCAATCTTATGAACCTGATCTCGCTTATCGGAAGCCGCGCGGACATCGGACAGCTGCCGTAGAGTCCGAATCCGTGAACGTTCACCCTTCACAGCCTGAGAGATCCCCAATGAAATGTTGGAATTGCGATAAAGTTGGACACCGGTCGTCCGAATGTAGAGCACCTTCTCGTAAACATTGTTTTCGGTGTGGTAAAGTCAGCGTAACGACGCGTACTTGCCCTAGATGTTCGGGAAACGGTCGCGCGGGGTATTAGAAGGTCGTGTAGTATCTCCCGTCGTTCCGAATATAACGACCAAACAACGTGAACAAAACGTAGCTATCGTTAATTATATTTTGTCTCATCTCGGTGAGGATCAGAGACCGTATCTCGAGATATCCATTTTCGGTAGGAAAATTTTGGGACTCTTAGACTCTGGCGCTACGTGCTCGATCGTAGGTAGACAAGGATGGGAATCCCTGAAAAATTTAAATATTCCGTTAAATACGTCTGAAACCCCCTCATGTCAAGTAGCTAACGGGAAACAATGCTTATCAATCGGTTCAGTAACGGTACCAGTTGTATTGATGAATAAATTGCGTCTTATTAAATTTTTGGTTGTTCCGGATGTCGCGACTCCCGTTATTCTCGGTATCGACTTCTGGTGCGCGATGAGTATTGTTCCAGACATGAGACGTGACGAGTGGAAGTTTTCCGCAAACATTGAGACCGTTAGTACCGATTCAATCATAGTATCGCAGTCTGATTTAAGCGTCACACAACAACAAGACTTAGACAAATTTTTGGAAATTCAGTGGCAGAAGATGAGTGGCTCTCTTGGTTGCACCACGTTAGTGCAACATGAAATAATCACGGACTCTCCACCCATTAAGCAGCGGTACTACCGAGTGTCGCCTCATGTGCAGAAGCATATCGATACAGAATTGGAGCAAATGCTCAAAGACGATATTATAGAACCCTCAAGCAGCCCTTGGTCGTCACCTGTGTTGATGGTGCCCAAGAAACACGGAGATTACAGATTTTGCGTTGACTACCGGAAATTAAACAAAGTTACGAAAAAGGACGCCTATCCTATTCCGTATGTGTCGTCAATTCTCGACCGCTTAAGTGGAGCTAAATATTTGTCCTCTCTCGATATTAAGTCTGCGTATTGGCAGATCCCTGTCGCTGAACATTGTCGTGAATATACCGCCTTTACCGTGCCTGGTCGTGGTCTTTATCAGTTCAAGAGAATGCCGTTTGGGCTGTCTAACGCCCCAGCAACTTGGCAGCGTCTGATAGAAAAAGTTTTAGGTCCTGATTTAGAGCCAAATGTGTTTGTCTATCTCGACGACATTATCGTCTTGTCCGAGAGCTTTGAAAAACATCTTGACATTCTGAAGAAGATTTTTGAGCGAGTAATAGCCGCTGGGTTGACGCTAAGTAAAGAAAAGTGTCAGTTCTGTCGTCCTGAGCTGAAGTATTTGGGTTATGTTGTCAATAAAAATGGATTACAGGTTGATCCTGACAAGGTTCAGGCAATATTGGATATTCCCACGCCAACGTGTGTAGGTGATGTACGTAGATTTTTGGGTATGACGTCGTGGTACCGGCGTTTTGTGAAAGATTTTTCGACTATAAGTGCTCCGTTAACGAATCTTTTGAAAAAGAAACAAAAATGGCAATGGACTCCAGAATGCCAGGACTCCTTTCAGCGTCTTAAAGAGTACTTGATCTCTGCGCCGATATTAGTATGCCCTGATTTCAATCTTCCTTTCGTGGTGCAGACCGACGCTAGCGCATTCGGGTTAGGAGCAGTGTTGTCGCAAGTCAGTGACGGTGTTGAGCATGTGATATGTTTCCTGAGTCGTTCCTTGAGTAAAGCTGAGAGAAATTACTCCGCCACTGAAAGAGAGTGCTTAGCTGTTGTGTGGGCGCTCGAGAAACTCCGGCCATACCTTGAAGGGTCACAATTCACCGTAATCACCGACCACCATTCTCTAGTTTGGTTAAACAAAATCGAAGATCCTTCTGGAAGACTTTGTAGATGGGCTCTGAAATTGCAACACTATAAATTCGATATTATACATAGAAAGGGAAAAGACCATGTCGTGCCGGACTGTTTGTCTCGTGGTGTCGTTATCGCAGATCAAGTTAATGTTATGCCGGCTAATACGGACGTAAATATCGCGGATAAATGGTATATATCGCTTAAAGAGCGAGTATTGTCGTCGCCTAGAAAGTTTCCGCTATGGCGTGTCTCGGATGGTATTCTTTATAAATATGTTGCAGCAAAAATTCCTGAACTTGCAGAAGAAGATGACTATTGGAAACGTGTAGTACCTAAAAATGAACGTAGGACACTCCTGAAAGCAGCGCACGACGTACCGACTAGCGGCCACCCTGGCATGAATAAGACGTACAGTAAATTGAGGCAGAATTATTACTGGCCTAAGATGAGGAGTGACGTAGCGTCCTACATTCGTAAATGCACAACGTGCGTGGCGCACAAAGCCGTGCAACAGCGCGCCCCAGGTTTTATGGGTTCTAGACCCAAAATTTCTCGACCGTTTCAATTGATCAGCACTGACCTAATTGGACCACTTCCGCCTTCTTCCCGAGGTTACCGTTACGTCCTTGTTGTTGCTGATTACTACAGCAAATTCGTGTTGACGTTCCCCCTTCGTGCAGCAACTGCACAGTCTGTCGTTAGAAATATTGAGGAGCAAGTTTTTCTGTTATTTGGTGTACCGCAGTATGTTATCTGCGATAACGGGAAACAGTATCGTAGTCGTGAGTTTCGGCAGCTTTGCGAGAAGTATAGCGTAAAAATTATGTACAATGCTTTGTACCACCCCCAAAATAATCCATCTGAAAGAGTTAATCGCGTGATAAAAACCATGTTGTCGTTGTACGTCAGTCAGAATCAACGTACGTGGGACATTTACCTTCCAGCTGTAAGTTGTGCCATCCGCACACTGATCCATGAAGCCACCGGTCATACGCCCTACTTTATTAACTTCGGTCGCGAACACGTGATATCTGGTGACGAATTTAAGCGTAGTGCAGTTGATGAAGACGGTCGTATTGACTATGATCGTCGAAATATAGCTGAACGACGCCCTGTTGGTTTTGAAAAATTATATAATGATATTCGTAAACGTTTAGATCGTGCATACTTACACTCCAAGTCACACTATGATTTAAGACGACGTGCCGTAGAATATCATGTTGGACAATCTGTATGGAGACGAAATTTTGCGCTATCGAATGCAGCCGAGTATTTTGCCGGAAAACTCGCGCCTAAATATGTCGGTCCGTTTACGATTCGAAAGAAAATGTCCAGTACTACTTACGGTTTATGTGATCATAAAGGAAAAGACAAGGGAATATGGCACGTAAAGGACCTGAAACCAGGCCCTATTGAGGACGATACACAGTCCGAAAATTCCGAGTAGTTTATGTAGTTCATTTCCACTTCCACGTTCAATAATTGGAGTTAGTGTTTTCGTTTCTTATCTCGTTTATGTTTTGGGTAGATCCAGTTTCGGTAGATTTATTCCGCTATGAGAAAAAATATTCCTATTTTTCCTCACGGAAGTGAGAGGGGGATTGTTACGTGTCAATTTCGTATCCCATTCCTTTTTTTCTGTTCATATCCTGTAGATCCTTCCTCATGAATTTATTGGGTTCCTTTCCTCTACTAACCTAAAAGAAAAATTGTGTAGCTAAAGAATTGATCAATGTAACCTAATAATCTCTTATTTTACACTTACCTGTAATGATTTACAATAGTTAAATTTGATTTATTGCCGTGCTTTAGTTACCACATTTTAGAATTATTTCCTTTTTATTCCAAGGACTTATTTGTTGATATCTTGTTGACACTTTAGAATTGTTTAAACGCGCAGGCGTCATTAGTGTGTAAAGCCGCAGCTATAGCGCCGCGTATTTGATAAAACTTAGTTTAAATATTTAGACCTTTATTTTCGTTATAAATATAAACTACAGTACACCCTCGATTATTAATAATAACCCTTAAACTACCTTTCACATTTAATTCCTTTGTTTGCCTGCCTTTCCTGCGAGATTGTGCATTGTATACATGCCTTTAGTTGCCGTTTTTTATTGTTGTCGCTAGTGTTCTGACACTTTCCTTGTTTCCTTCTTAAATTCGTATAGCTGTCCTTGTCCATCTCTCTCTTTCTTCAAATTCAAATTTTACACAAGTCAGTGGGAAGTTGAAAAAGAAAAAGATACGAAGCGAGAACAAGTTGAAGTCGTACCGAGTTTATGAGTTTGGGTTGTTTGCTAATATTGTGTCTACAATACCCAGTTTTGGGGATTTCGTTTAAACACCAAACGTAGTTCCGGGAGCAGTGTTTGTGTGATATTTCGTGTGCACTCTCCGGAATCGCTCAGTTGTTGAGGATTTAAAATAAACGGTCGGCGACCGCCATTGTTCACTCTTCACGCCTCGTGAATGCGCTCAAACTCAAACAGCGCATACCCAGCTTCCTTGGTACCCGACCAGCAGCCTTCGGCGTCCTGCGTCTCAGCCCAGACCGCCAAAGTGCATCCGCCGCGAGCCAGATCCAGTGATCCAGATATTGGTGGCCCAGTAGAGCGCGGAGCGAGGGGCAAGGGGTACTCCAGCGTCCAGTAGTGGCTTGTCATACAGCTAAGTGAATTATTATAACTGTTAGCGACTTGTTATTTCTCCCGCGAACTTTATCGCCCTGATTTTGTGTATTTGGTCAGTTGTTTCAATTGTTGCCGAGTTTATTCTGTCAGTTTTGATTATCATCAGAAACACTTCGATTGGTCTAGTTATTAATAACTATTACATGTTGCCTTATATAACTTCACGATTGCACATTTTTATTAATTGTTGTAATTTCAATTATCATAATTTCAATTATTATAATTTCAATTGTTATAATTTCAATTATTATTTACTGTTGATTTCGCAACGCCTTGTCTGGGGTAATTCGAGAATCGGTTTATTGTTCTTATACGTCTTATACGCTCAACCCCATTGTTGTAAACCGACGTCGATCGACCTAGGGTCATATGTTTTAGAACCTTTGTACTTTATTTGCGGGCAGTGTATAAACGTTACGGTATTTCACTCACGTCATTTACTCAAGACAGCATTGGCTGCTCTTCCTCGCGTCACCCCTACACAGCGCGTAGCTTTTCTTTGTGTTTTTTTTTTGTTTATTACACCTTCAATCAACGCAGTAAATATTTTACTTTAACTTTTCTGTGTTTGAATGTAAGGAAACTTACCTAACCTATCCAATCAATCAGTGGTGACAAAGTGAGTGCTACTTTATTATTATTATCTCGTTCTGTGATACACAAATCACGGTAAGTATGATGAGTTACTGAGCGCGCTGGTATTGTTGTATATATTTATTTAGTGTTATTTGTTTTGTCGTGTTTTCCGAACAGGTCTCCAACATCTTGGTTGCTGCTGACGGTTGCGCAGCGGATGCACTCCTCGTATACCATTTCCTTGCGCTGTATCCGTTACCTTCCTGCGCGCCTCGATTATTGTTTTTGCTCCTGGTACCTTCGCGGTTGGGTACCGCTGGCTGTAAAGCGACCGCGTGGCGCCCTCTCTAATATTACTGTTGTTATCGATTTCTTAGAACCGAAAATCGACCCACACCCATCTCCACTGATCTATTTAGCTAGCCGCCTCCATCAAGGAGCACAGTTACGCCTGCATAACCACCACGGTTTTGTAGGGTAACAATGTAACTGAATCTAGAGCAAAAGTACATTTAGAAAATTTTAACCTAAAACCTTCTTTCTTTATCGCTTCCAATAATTGTGTTAAATGGGTAATATGTTCTTCAAAAGATTTGGAGAAAATTAAAATGGCATCTATATAATTTACTGTAAAATCAGAAAGTTTATGTTTTTTGATTATACTACTTAAAATTCTTTGAAAGATAGCCGGTGATGTCTTCATTCCGAATGGTAGGCAGGTCCATTGATAGTGTCCTTCCTGAGTGACAAATCCTGTTTTCCTTCTATCTTCAACTCGCAGTGGAATGGACCAAAATGCCGAGTTGATATCGAATTTTGAAAAATATTTGCAGTTCCTTGTTTTTATAACTAAATCTTCAATCAGTGCAAATGGTTGAGATTGCGGGATTATTATTTTATTCAAATCTCTGAAATCTATACATAATCTTGATCTTTTATTTTCATCTCTTTTGTATGCCAGTGTTACTGGGGCAGCAAAAGGACTATACGATTCTTCTTTTAAATTTCTTTTTAACAACTCTGAGATTTGTTGTTCTATTTCTACCTTGTCTTCAATTGTACATCTATATGGCCTTTTGCTACAATATTTGTCTATAATTAGATCTATTCTGGCTTCATAATCTTTTACTGTACCTATATCGTATTTATCTTTGGCAAATAATGTTTTATATTTTTCTATTATAATTTTTTTATCGTAATCCATATGGTTTATTGAGATTTGGAAGTTATTATCGTCCACATGTTCATTAAAATTTATCAAATTATCTGTACCTGCTCTATCAGGAATTTTTTCCTCTTTTTCAGAATTATGTTTTCCTTCTTTGCCAGTGAAAACTGGAAATCTTTGTTCAATTTTTAAATCTTCATTTTGTGATAATTTGAATTTTTTTATGCAATCCAATCCAATTAGAAATTCATAATTTAAATTTTTATTGTTCACTATAAAAGCATCTATTTCTTGTTCTATATTGAAAATTTTAGCTTTTATTGTTATCATCCCTTCCGTTTCATTTACACCATTAATCGTTCTCAAATTAATTTTTTTTTCTTATTTTTGTCTTCTTTTTTTAATTTAAGTATCTTTGAATTTATTAATGAAACATTTGAGCCCGAATCGTAAATCTCAACCGCTTCAAATGTGTCATTTAATAGTATTTTAAGTTTGATTAATGGTGGAATTGTTAGTTTTTTTGGTCCTTGCAATTTAGTTCTACTTCCAGTTCGGAGTTGTTAACATGTTTTATCTTGTCTTCTTTGTCCTTAAACCAACATGTAGATTCTGGATGATAACGTGTGCCTTTTTTTTATCTTTACAAATTTTACATGATGATTTTTCAATAGTTACTTTGGTGTTATAATCTCTAATCTTCTTACTTTCAAACTTCCTTTTATTAACGAGATGCTCCAACTTGCCTATTTCATTATAAAGATCTTCGGTCTCTTCTAGAATTTCCCTATCAATCAAATCACATATAAAGTTTGGCAGGCCAGCTGCGATGAGGTCTATCAAGGTTCCTTTATCAATTGATTTTCTCACTTCTAATAGTAATCTTTCTTTTTTTAAAGCGTAATCTAGCAGGGATCCTGTTTGGTATCTGAAGGACAGAGCATATCTAATTGGTGACCAACCTTTGTTTGCAAACGTTTCACAAAACTTTTTCCTCCATTGTCTCCAATTAGACTCTACTGTAAGTTTCATTAACATGCAGGTATACCAATCATTACAGATTTTTCTAGAAAAAATTTTAGAATTTCAATTTTATGACTGTCTAGAATTATTCTAAGACGTTCACATTTTTTCTCAAATTCCTTAATCCACTGGTGAGCATTTGAGTTTTTGCTTGTGAATTTTTCAATCATAAAATCATTTGCTAATTTTCCTAAATTTAGAACTTCAGAGACTTTTTGTTTTTCATCCAATAATTTTTCTAATAATTTTATCATTAATTGATCTGTACTAGTTTTAGCTGTAGTAGGAGTTTGTTTTTCTTCAATTTCTTCTAGGATATACTCATTAAATTGTAAGTTTTCCTCCTCATCTAAATAAATCTTAAACAATTCGTTTGATAAGCTGATCCAAATTTCCTTGATTGATGTCTTTTTTTTAACGCGTTCTTAACTTTAGTAAATGTTTGTGTTTTTGTTAGATATGTGTGTAAAGATATTGGCTGATATTCATCTGGTAAGCTAAAAGTGCGGCCATCAGGTGTCCCTATTGACGTTAGGCATATGACGTTTGTTTTTCCATCTGGAGCACTTTTAATTTCAAAGTCAAATCGTAATTTTTCCATTATGTTGATTTCTTTGTGAATCTTCCACGTAAGAATGTTGTTTTATAATGTTCTTTCTTTTGGGAATAATTATAAATAACAAACTGAATTGTTGCTCTGTAAATCAAAGATGTATTTTATTAACTTTAAAATTACAAACTAATACTTATTTTATTTACAAATTTACCTGTAAATCAAAGAAACAACATTCAATGTTTATTATTCACTAAGTTGTTCCCTTCTTTACAAATACTTTAATGAATTAGAATAATTCGATATTATACTGGATATTGTTTTGCTTCTTGTCAATTTAATGTCACTTGCACTTGGAATCAAGTTCACTGACCATTGTTGTGTGGTAGACAAAACAAATTAGGAAAGTATAATGTACTTTCCTTACATATATATTTACAGAATAATCAGTTTTTAAAATATTTCTCTAGTTTGTACAATTTTATTTATGAATTCATATGGATCCAGATTCGTAAGCTTATCCTTGTCTGTCTATTAGCATAAAGGATTTTAATTCTTTATTATCATTCAATATAGTACTTCTGATTGGTTTTTAATAAACATCTTTCATAAGCAGCTTGCGTGAAAACTAGTGCAAACAGCTTCAGTTATTAATTTATATCGACAGAATACGAGGTAACATATGCTACAATTTTTATATATTGAACATGTTTTATTTGTCACTTTGAGGCCCGGTTACGTGAAGCGTTGTTAACTCCATTGTTAAATGTAACAATGTGATTAACCTATAAAAAACCAGCGTATAAATCTTAATTCCTGGGTTTCGGGACACATGTTGATTTTAACGCTTTATGCAACCGAGCTTCAAAGTCTCTTTTTCTCGGTTTCATTTTCGTTAACAATTACATATTCATTCGTTTTTATGTTTCCCCATGTAAAGTTAAACTAATTAGTTCACTACGAAAATTTTCTACAGTAGCTTCTTCGTCGAAATTAATTAAGTGTACACTTAAATTCTCTAAAATTGATAACGGGAGACCCTTATTGTTTAAATTGGTAAAAGAAAAATCAGAATAAAGTATTGCGCTTTCTGGAAATAGTTGATCCATTCTATCAATGATAACGTATAGAAATAATGGGTACCTACCTATACAATAATACATTTAATTAATTTGAGCTTCGGTGAAGTTAAATAGTATTAATTAAAGAAAATAAATTACAAAATTATTAGGGTATTATATATTTTTAACACCGGCCCTTCGGCCTATTTTAGCACCAGCCAACCGGGTATTTGCCCGAACTCCCAAATGGCCAGTCCGCCCCTAACAGTACGAAAAAAATCTATAATGTTTACTAAAAGCACTGAAATGCAAAGAACACGTGGGCAAAACATCTGCGCATAATCTGCTCAACTGTCAGTCTTAGGAGATTTATTACCTACTGTTAAACCACATGTTAATTTACAGTATATATGTAAGCATAATTTTTTGGTACGACACTGTACTCAGCCCAGTAGAGGGAGAGGGGCAGCGTGACAAGCGTTGAACGCAGCGGACAGTGCGAGATCGACTGTGTGTACGTAAACATCCGTGATTGAATAAAATATATAAATCAAGAATTGCGTGTTTAATTCAACAAAACAATCCAATACAGTCCACTAACTTTCATTTAAAACATAATGGTCATTCTATGCCGGATTAAACAAGCGTAAGTGCAGTAAAAGAAGTGAAGCTGTGAAAAACATTCGACAACACGAGGCACGCAGTTTGCAAGCGGTAAGCGATCCGCCATTCTGAGAACTTTGCAGCAGTGAAGTCTACAGCGCGCGCTCGGCGCTCGCAAGTAGTTCAGTCACGTGACCAGGGCCAGTAGCAGAGGTTCCCAAAAATTTTTGTCTACACGGTCGAAATCAAAGGTAAGTAAGAGCATATTCACATTCCTTAACCTTCCCGTACTCAATTCCAAACATCATTATGACTGAGAACGAACAGTTCAAGTCTCTCAAACGAAAACGAGGTTCAGCAAAGGCAAAACTAACAGAGTTTTCCAAGTACGTAACAACAGTTCAAGAAGCCATTGAAAATGATCCATCTAGAGCATTACTGAGCTCAAAATACCTCTTCAAAACATAGAAAAAACATGGATATTATTCAATACAATTCAAAATGAAATTGAAGAGATAACAGATGAAGCGGATTTGGAAAATCAAACAGAGTACAGAAATCAAGTTGAAAACCAATACTACTCTGCAGCAGCCCTCGCTGAAATTCTACAAGCAAAAAATAAAACAACAACAGAATTTGAAGTTAAAGAAAATGACGCAGTTAGTCAAGTTAGTCAAGCAGAGTCGAAACCGGTCACATTACCAACACTTAGTTTGCCATCGTTCGACGGTAAATTCGACGAATGGATAACATTTTACGACACTTTCAAAGCAGTAATACATAACAATGACTGCTTAACAGATGTTGCCAAATTTCGATACCTGAATAACCAATTAAAAGGTGATGCGGCACAAGTTATTCAAGGGCTAACCATATCAGCATCCAATTATCAAACAGCCTGGTCACTTCTAAAAAAAGATATGAAAACAAAAAAATAATGATTTTTAATCACATCAAAGCAATTGTGGAAATCGAAAAGTTGCACAAATAATCGTACACGGCTGTGAGAAAATTACTCGACATTATTTATTCAAACACAAGAGCTCTTAAGGTTTTGGGAGAACCAGTTGATACATGGGATCGTCTTCTAATTTACATAATTATTGAAAAACTGGACAATTACACATCAAAGGAATGGGAAAAACAAACAATTAACAAAGAAGATATGCCAACCTTACAGGATTTATTAGATTTCTTAGAAGTTAAATGCCAAATTTTACAACGCACGGACAAAACTAACAAACAAGGATTATTGAAATCATCAGGCTACAAAACTTCTGTACATTTAAACACTGAAGCCAAGTCCACTTGCAAGCTTTGTAAGGAAGAAGAGCACCTAATATATCAATGTTCAGAATTTGTCAAAATAGTCCCAGTGAAAGAATGAAAACAGTCAAACAATTACATCTTTGTATAAATCGTCTTAAATACGGACATCCGTCATTTAAGTGCAAGGGTGGAAAATGCAGAAAATGTCATCGATGGCTTAATACAATGTTGCATCAAGAACAAGAAAACAAACAAACAGAAAGTGAAAAAGCGGACACCACACCCGTCACATTAACCACTAACGCAGTACTTCAGCCATCACAAATTCTTTTGGCAACAGCCATCGCACAGGTTAAAGATAACCAAGGCAAGTATCATGCAGCACGAGCACTCCTGGACGGAGGATCGCAATCCAACTTTGTAACAAGTAAATTTGCAAGCAAATTAAATTGTTCATTAACCAACAGTACACTTACCGTCACTGGAATAAGCAACAACCAAACTTCAATTCAAAAAAGTACAACTTTGGAAATTTCTTCCAATTACCACAATTATACAAAAATAATGGAATTTTTATTAATTCCCAAAATTACTTGTAAATTACCAATCAAGCAAGTAACTATCACTAATCTACTTGCAGTAACATTAGCAGATAAAAATTATAATAAATCGGGAGACATTGACATGCTATTAGGCGCTGAATGCTACTTGGATTATCTATTAAACGAACAAATAAAATTGGGACAAAAATCACCAATTTTGCAAAATACAGTTTTTGGTTGGGTTATATCACGACCAGTAAATAATAACTCAAAGGATCCCAAACCGGAAACACATGTGCATGTGGCAATATCGTCACTTGAAGACAAAATAGAAAAGTTCTGGAAAATTGAAGAATTACCAGAAAAGAAGCATCTTTCAAAGGAAGAACAAGAATGCGAACAACATTATACAGAAACAGTCTCGCGAGATGAATCAGGGCGAGTTATTGTTAACTATCCATTCAAAGCAAGTCCAACAACATTGGGAGAATCCAAACAAACAGCAATAAAAAGATTACATTATTACGAAAAAAGAGCTGCAACCAATAGTTCTTTAAAACAACAGTACATGACATTTATGAAGGAATATGAAGCTTTAGGTCACATGACCAAAGTAGAAGAGCAAGACGAACCAAAGTCCGCAAATTACTTGCCGCATCATGCCGTATTTAAACAAAATGACAGAAAAATACGAGTTGTAAGACGTCAAACGGATATTCGCTAAACGATATCTGGAAAACAGGTCCCACAATACAACAAAATCTATTTCAAATAGTTACAAGTTTTCGGCAACACCAGTATGTACTAACAGCGGACGTAACAAAAATGTACCGTCAAATTCTTATTGCAGAGGAAGAAAGGGATGTACAAAGAATTGTTTGGAGAGAAAGACCAGATGAACCAATTAAAATTTTCAGATTAAATACAGTGACTTATGGGACGTCATCAGCTCCCTTCCTAGCAGTCAGAACATTGAAACAAATAGCATATGATCATCTTGACAAATATCTTACAACCTGCCAACGAATCTTCTAACGGGCTGTGACAATCCAGATGATCTAATACAACTAAAAGGTGAACTAACTACCATTCTCAAGTCCAATGGGTTTCATTTAACCAAATGGTTGTCCAACTCTGATACAATAGCAATTGACAAGCAAGATACAAGCAAAGCACTTTTTTCCGAAACGGACAAGACAACAAGAACATTGGGTATATCGTGGATTCCATTTAAGGATATTTTCTCATTTGAAGTCCCACCGGATAACACAGAAGCGGTCACCAAACGACAAATATTAACAAAAATCAGCAAATTATTTGATCCTATGGGACTATTGGGACCAACGATAACAATCGCCAAGCTTATTATGCAGAGTATATGGCAGATACAATCGGATTGGGACGAAATAGTGCCAAATAACATACTCGAAAAATGGAAGAAATTCGAAGAAAATACACCTTACCTAAACAACATAAACATTCCTCGTTGCATATCACAACCAAACTCCAAAATAATGGAACTACACGGTTTCGCGGACGCTTCAGAAGATGCATATGGAGCAGTCATGTATCTAAGGTCAACCAGTCATCAAGGTGATCATGCCGTCCGAGTAATCTGCTCAAAGTCTAGAGTTGCACCCCTCAAAAAATTATCTTTACCACGACTTGAGTTATGTGCAGCTCTACTGCTATCAAAATTATATAAAGCAATAATTCAATCTTTAACACTAGACATACAAAGCGTAATATTATGGTCAGATTCAACCATAACATTATGGTGGATAAATACCGAGCCAAACAAGTTAAAAACCTTTGTTGCGAATAGGGTTTCGGAAATTCAAACCAACACTGAACAGGTACAGTGGCGACACGTGATTTCCAGTAAAAATCCTGCTGATACCTTGTCTCGAGGATGTTTACCACAAGAGATGGCAGAAAACAAATTGTGGTGGAAGGGACCAGATTGGTTATTAAAAGACGAAGAAACATGGTCAGTTTCTGATATACATTTGCCACCACAATTACAACATTCTGATTTAGAACTAAAACCAGAACCATCTTCATGTCATCAAATCACAACAAGCCTTAACGAATGTCAAAAATATTCCGATTTGAATAAATTGCAGAGAATAACTGCATACTGCTTGCGATTTATCAATAATGCGAAAACTAAATCTGATAAAAGAAGAACTGGAATACTAACAGTAGCTGAATTGGATAATGCGGTAACTTGTCTAATTCAACAGGCACATCATCAATGTTTTTCCAAGGAAATTGACGAACTGAAAAATAAAAAACCAGTTAACACAACAAGTAGTTTAAAGTCACTTAACCCATTTATAGACACCAACAATTTACTGAGAGTGGGAGGCAGATTAATACTTTCAACCATACCACATGATCAAAAATTCCCAAACTACTACCAAAAAATCATTTCTTAACCAAACTACTAATTAAGGACGAGCACGTACGATCCTTACATGCAGGCAGCCAAGTTGTGCTGAGCAACATAAGAAAACGTTTTTGGCCTATTGCTGCAAAGGGACTAATTCGAAAAATCTTACATGATTGCGTAATTTGCGCAAAAACAAATGCAAAACTTCCAACGCAACTAATGTGTTATTTACCATATCATCGAGTTAACCCTAGCAGACCCTTCACAAATACAGGAGTGGATTTTTGTGGACCCTTCGAAACAAAAATTATACGATTACGAGGTAAAACAACAATTAAAACTTACGTAGCAGTTTTCATATGTTTAGCCACACGTGCAGTTCATCTTGAACTCGTAAACAGCCTAACCACGCAAGCTTTCTTAGGTGCCCTAAGAAGATTTATTTGCCGCAGAGGCAAATGCATCAATCTATACTGTGACAATGCTACCAATTTCGTTGGCGCAAAAAATGAGTTATACAAATTGTACGACTTTTTACAATCAAAGAGCAACCAGAATCTAATTCAGACGAAAATGGCACAGGACCGCATAAGTTTCCATTTCATACCACCGCGTTCCCTACATATGGGAGGTATTTGGGAGGCAGCCGTCAAGTCTGCGAAGACACACTTCAAAAAGGTAGCTGCTAATGCTAATTTGACAATGGAAGAAATGACCACATTATTGGCGCAAATAGAGGCGTGTCTAAATTCCAGACCACTGTGTAAAATCAGCTCCGATCCTACAGATGCAACTGTCATCACTCCTTCACATTTTTTAATTGGTGAACCCCCAACAAACTTACCTGAACCTGAAATTCCTATCAATCCCAGTGCTCTTACTTATTGGCAGAGGGTGCAGACAATTTACCAGCACTTCTGGAACCGCTGGTCAAATGAATATTTATCCACCTTACAACAACGAGTTAAATGGCAACGGAAGGGTACTCCAATCAAGGAAGGAGATGTCGTCATCCTCCGAGAACCAACACCTCCGACAACCTGGAAGATGGGCTACGTCACCGAAACCCACAGTGGTAGTGATGGTGAAATACGTGTTGTGAGTTTTAAGACAATCAACGGGGTAGTGAAACGTGCAATACAAAAATTGTGCGTACTTCCGATAAACCATAATATAGAGACAGATACACCTGTAATTAATAATTAATTTAAGTAAGCATACTAGGGGCACTGCCAAAGTTCGCGGAAAATGTAAAACAAAACACAAATTACGTTATGTAAATCGCTTTATTGCTTCTCAAAATATTCTACTTTAAAATCTATACACTTTTGCATCCGACGAAACCAATCTTCAAAACAATTTTGCTACTCTGAGCGAGGTACCTTCAAAATAAGTGATTTAAATGCTTCAACGGCCTCTTCAGGCGATGAAAAACGCTCGCCACGCATTTTATTTTTGATATGTCGAAATAGGAAGAAGTCATTGGGCGATAAATCAGGCGAATATGGGCAATGAGTCATTAATTGTATGTTGTTACTGGTCAAAAACTCTACAGTTCACCGTGCTGTGTGAGCGCTTGCATTGTCATGATGAACAATGATTCGCCGGTTTATGTTGTTCCTTCTGATTTCAGCGATAACTTCCGGCAAACAAATTGAAGTATACCAGTCAGCATTAACTGTCCTTCGATCCTCTAATGCAACAGTTGCAACATGACCGGTTTTTCCGAAGAAACAAGCAATCATTCTTTTCGAAACGCTTCGTGAACGCACCACTTTTGTGGGTTTAGGTTCATTTTGGAACACCCATACAGTCGATTGCTGTTTAGTTTCAGGCTCATATGAATAAATCCAAGATTCGTCGCCTGTTACGATGTAATATACCGAATTTGAACGACCCCCTTCGAATTTCTTTAGCATTTCCTTGCACCACTTGACACGTGCCTGTTTTTGTTCTTCTTTCAAATTGTGTGGGATCCAACGACTGCAAAGCTTCCTGACATGCAAATGATCGTGCAAAATCGTATGTATTTGTTTCGCTGCAATGCCTAAGGATGCCTCTATCTCACTATAGGTCACATGCCGATCTGACAAAATCATTTCACGCACAGCATCAATATTTTTCGCGACAACAGAGGTGCATGGACGACCTTCGCGAAGATCGTCATCAAACGTTGGTCTTCCACGCTTGAATTCTGCGAACCATTTGTAAACCATAGTTTTGGATGGTGCTTCATCCCCAAATAACGAATTAAGTTTTTCCACACATTGCTGCGGTGTTAAACCGTATCGAAAATCATAAAAAATCATCACTCGGAAGTCACGATTCGAAATTTCCATATTTCACACAATTATTACTCCCGTTAAATTTTTTTGAAACGAAACCGAGCAGTTTGAAATCGAACTGTCAACTGAATTATAGGTTAAAAACGTCAAATTTTACGAATATGACAATCGCAGAACGCTGGAAATGCAGAGAGTACTTGATTCCGCGAACTTTAGCAGTGCCCCTCGTACTAATTTTAAGTTTGAGCCACACCCCAAAATGTCTAATTTGAAGTACACATACTTCAAGGTGGCCGGCTATGTTAAACCACATGTTAATTTACAGTATATATGTAAGCATAATTTTTTGGTACGACACTGTACTTAGCCCAGTAGAGGGAGAGGGGCAGCGTGACAAGCGTTGAACGCAGCGAACAGTGCGAGATCGACTGTGTGTACGTAAACATCCGTGATTGAATAAAATATATAAATCAAGAATTGCGTATTTAATTCAACAAAACAATTCAATACAGTCCACTAACTTTCATTTAAAACATAATGGTCATTCTATGCCGGATTAAACAAGCGTAAGTGCAGTAAAAGAAGTGAAGCTGTGAAAAACATTCGACAACATGAGGCACGCAGTTTGCAAGCGGTAAGCGATCCGCCATTCTGAGAACGTTGCAGCAGTGAAGTCGACAGCGCGCGCTCGGCGCTCGCAAGTAGTTCAGTCACGTGACCAGGGCCAGCAGCGAACAGTGTGAGATCGACTGTGTGTACGTAAACATCCGTGATTGAATAAATTATATAAATCAAGAATTGCGTGTTTAATTCAACAAAACAATCCAATACAATCCACTAACTTTCATGTAAAACACCTACTGTGGTGTATAATAATCCTTTATGAAAAGAGACCTTTACATTAAAATTCAATTAGACTAGTGTTGTTGTTCAATGTTTTTATTTGAGAGGAAAGATTATATTCTTTCCTTCAAGATTTGTATACCGATTTATAAAAACATATATTGTAAACTAGTGTTACAATTAGACAATGGAACACGTGTTTTTCATACTACTTTTCCTATTAATTAATAATTAGAATAAAAATAAATATGTACTTTTTCCTATGTAATATTAATAAATCAAAGTGGTTTGCAGTTTGACTATTTGTGTTATTATTTCAATAAAAAACTAAATGCAATAACTTTACGTGAGCCACGAGTCTAAGATTGAGAGACTTGATAATATTACAAATTATAAATTCCCCAAGAACAGTTGTATAAAACTCAATTTTGTAGCACTAGAAAAATAGTGTAGCAAATTAAACTTTATGTACGTGAAAGAGGAAATAGTTATATGCCAAACTAGATGGGAAAGCGCTTCTTTCTCTCACTCGAGCTTGAAGTTTGCCACATGAGCGTTGCGAATGAGATAATTCGAGCCGCAAATTTTTCAATCCGGCCCGCTTACTTACACAATACAATTTTTATGATTTACCTTCATATGTGACTTAGATAAGTAGCATTAAAATAATATTTAACAGACAAAATATTTAATTTTCGCATTATATATATAAAAAACAAAAGCAAATGTAGATAATATAAAAATAACATTAAAACGTAATAAAATAGAATACATCTATTCTTCTTTTCTTAATAGAGCAGAATCCAAGAAACCGAGTGAAACATATTTAAATATTAAAATCCTTCGTGCCTTGCTTTGAGTAAAATCTGATATTAATTTGTGTAGATATCTGCATTTTTTTCGGTTATTGCGGATTCAATAGCAAAGAGAGACATATCCTCCAACCATTCTTCATTCATACGATTTCACAAAGTTTTTTTTTTTTAATTTTGAGAAACTTCGTTCTGCGCTAGCAACACTAACTGGTAGGGTTAAAAATAATGTAAGTGTTGTAATAATAGCAGGAAATGATGGAACTTGCAGCGTAAATTGAAAGGTTACGGTTGACCATTTTGGTCTACTTATATTATAATGTAGGTAAAAATAACATATATTTATACATAAGTAAAGATTTGTTTAATAATTAAAAGAGTATAAAAAAAAACTATCTTTTTAAACGATACAAGTATTTTATCAAAATTATAAGAACATTGCAATTTAATGTGAAAAGTCACACCGTTTTAAATTTTTACGTTTTACATTTATCAATACATAGGGATGTGCCATTACCATAGTTACCGTTACAAGAATTAAAAATAATAATTCCTATCAATTTAATGTAATTTATTAAGTACCAATGCAATTTTTATTTGTTTAACCTTGCATTGTTTGTTTAATTATGATTAAATATTATTAATAATCACTGTAAATTAATCCTATGTTTAATCATAAAAAAACGCTTTCATACATTGCTGTTTATCACTGCAACTGTAACTATGGTAATGACACTTGGTTCTGTAGTGTAATAATTGAGATAGTCCGCTGTCCGAATAAAAGGCTGCTCAAAGATAATATTATTGGAAGTTTTGTTTTGATAATTTAAATGTAAAATAAGTATATTGTTATAAAAAATTTCATTACGGTCGTCCACGGGCCCCAAGAAAGGCTTTCCTCTCGAGTTAGATACACCATTTTTTATGTTTCTAAAAACGACTTGCTCCTTAAATACATTTTGACAACAAAACCTACAACTGACACGTAATATATTTTCCTAACTATTTCGGGAGAAGAAAAGTGGGGTTTTTTGCATGTAGAAAAAATATTTTTTTCCCAGGTTCTGAGATCTTTATCGGCCGTCTTCCTCGTGACTGCTTTGAAGATGAGCTCGTACCAATTTTCGAGTCAGTTGCACCAATATACGAGCTAAGAATGATGATGAATTTCACTGGATACAATAGCGGATTTGCTTTTATCACTTATTGCAATTCCAATGATGCCTGGCGCGCGATTTAAATTCTGAACAATTATGAAATTCGCCCAGGTCATAAATTGAGCATATCCAAGAGTGTCGATAATGGGCTCATAAACCATTAAAAAAAAATTTTTTTTATGAAACTTTATGAGATTATATGGCGATCAGTGAAAACCCGACTTGAAAATTTCCCGAGATATGATTTTTCAAATTTTTTTGACGTCACAGGTATTAGACCAGGGGCACTAAAACAGCGATTTTCCATGATAGTAGATATTATATATTTTTTAATATAAAAATATTTATATATTATAAGTCTTAATTTACAACAATTAAACTTAATATAAATAAAAATAAAATTCCTTTGACAACTTTAGAGTATTTTACTTGATATTCGAGTAAACATCATACGAAAGGTCAGCAAGGAACACGTGGTCAGAACAACCCAAACAAAGTAGGTAGTAGGTATAGCGTGTTCGAATTTGCCTGGCGATTGACTTGACTTGCTAATGGATAAACCAGCCCTAGCCAGCGGGGTGCAAGTTTGTCTGATGTTCAGGAGTGGATTATTATAATTTTTGGCTTAGATGCTTCAAATCTCCGAAATTTTTAATACGATTATCTTTTCAATTGTTATAATAAAAGAAGGTGTACCGGTTAAAAAACAAAGAAGTGATGCTGGAAAATCGAGAATTTGAATGATTTTCTAAAAGATGTTATTCGTCGGAAAATATATTCGCTTTACAATGAAAATATATTTCCTTCACTAAGATTATTGCATCAAAAATTAAAAGATGAATGTGATATTACTTGTGCAGTTAGTAGTCTTCGCAGTGTTCTCCTAAGCATGAAATTCAAGTTTAAAAAAATTGATAAACGTCAAGTTTTGCTGGAAAGAATATGTCAATGGCGGCATCCATACTTGACAGATTTAAAAAAGTTTCATGAGGAGAAACGCTCAATTATATACCTAGATGAAACATGGTATGATACACACGACACTAAATCTAAAAGTTGGACTGATGGTAGTGAGAATTGTGTTGCGAATATTACAGTTTCACAGGTAAACCGATAATTATTCTTCACGCGGGGAGTGAGCAAGGATGGGTGAATGGTGCCGAATTATTGTCGGGTCACAACATGGGAAACGCTTGTCTGGATTACCATGATAATATGATATTTTTGAGGAGGGGTTTGGCGGTCATATATTACCAAATATTCCAGCAAATAGCGTAATAGTTATGGATAACGCTAGTTACCATTCCAGGAAATTAATTAAAATACCCACTAAATCTAGTAATAAAACAAAAATTAAAGAATATTTGTATCATCATGATATATTTTTTGAAGAATCGTACAGTAAAAGTGAATTATTGGAAGTAGCCCAAACAAAACTTGTTAAAAGAATGCACGTGTGAGATACAGTGGCACAAAAATTTGGTCATACTGTATCCGTATTAATGTATATTAAATCCTATAGAACTAATTTGGGGACAATTTAAAACAAGTATTAGACGAAAAAATGTTACACCAACCGTGTGCGCTAATGTTGTGGAATTAATTAAAAGTGAAATAAATAATATTAGTGACTTAAATTGGGCTAGTAGTGTTCGGCATGTGATAGACATAGAAAACAGTTACTTAAATTTCAATAATATTATTGATGAATTTATTATAAATGTTGGACAGTCAAGTGACGACACTGATGGTGATATTGTTATCGATTAATCACCTAAGTAAAATAACATAGATGTAAAATAAAAAATAAGTTTTTTTATTAATATATGTTTATATTTACTGAACAACAATGACAATACTGTATTCATATTTAATTTTATTAAAATTTTTCATATTTTGATATTACTTGTGTCTGTTTGTGTAAAACTCATTTGAAAATATTATCCAGTACAACCCTGTAAAGTAGTCCCTCATAAATTTCTTTAATCTTCTTATGGAATACCTGCTAAGAAACACTAATGGAATCAATCGCCACGCAAATTTGTACAAGTGTTACAAAATTTCTGACTGAGGTATTATTTAATCACTTTAATTTGTTTTTATTTAATTAGGTGTCGATCTGGCCGCTGCTGTTAACGTAACAACCCTGCCGCCACGTTTATTTAATCGTTATGTCTTCCAGTTTAGTTTGATCTTCCGGCCAGTGAAGTTGTAGTTTTGTGATAGGTGATTTAGTGACTATTTACTTTCAGGATTCAGGGATTGTTTAGAGTGATTTATCCATTGCGATTTTGTAGAGTATTTTAATTATTGTTGTTGAGTGAAAATGTGGAGCGATTGGAAGTGTGTGGCTGTATATTCCTATCCTTATCCTTAATTATGGTGCGGTCGCCAGCGGTGGGACCAGCCGAGTAGCGCCCAGCGAAGTACCGTTACTAGTCCGGTGCCAACGGTGCCCTCCTGCCATCTATAGTGTTGCATTCAGGAGTTGGCCTTCCTTTCGCTTGCATCTTTGAGTTGTGGAGGAGAGATATGGTTTCAGACTCGGCTTTCAACCGTTCTCTCATAGCCTCGCTCAGTGGAAGATGGCAAGTCTCGTGGTCACGTAGGTTGTCTGCGGACACAGGGGCCACGAGGATTCTTTGCTCACCCTCCGTAGGTTGTCTTCGGACACAGTGGGGTGAGATACTCTCACACGGCCACGTAGGTTGTCTTAGGACACAGTGGAGTGAGAGGCGACGGAAGCTTCAGTATGCTACATTACGTCACCTATGTGATTAAGTGATTGCGTGTTTGACTAATTAACTTTAGAGTTCAGATTTATATGATTTTGCTATTTAATTGTTTTTTTTCAGCGTGGATTTCTCACTGTATGCGTTTCACTCATATTTTTTTTATTTTCTTACAGCACCGCAACTGACTTCAGAAGTGCGGCGACCCGGCTATCCCTCAGGGCTTGATTGTGGACAGTTTACTTTGATTGTAAATAGTATTAGATAATAAATGTTTATTTACAGAAAATCCTAACTTTTTTATTTCAGTCTACACCCTTTGCATCTATCATCATAATATTTCAGAAGTGGGATCTGAACAGGATAATTTTAGGAACAGAGTGGATACTGATTACGTGTATGTTTAGCTGGATTAGGAAACTGGAAGAACATTACATCATGTCGTTACCTAACAACAGTCCTCGTTTTCAGTATGTTCCTTCTCTTAGAAGTCCTTCACCTGATAGAAGTACTGAAGATAGTTTGCGACAAATGTCGGACATCATGCTGCAACTTTCCCAGAATGTGCAACGTATGCAAGAAACGCAACTAGCAATCCAACCATCTACTTATTCTCTTCGTCCAGAAAGCCGTGAAACGATACCATTTTTCGATCCTTCGGATGCAGGGCTTTCAAGTGAAAAGTGGGTTCAGATAATTGAGGATCTGCGCGCTATGTACAAATGGGATGAACCAACTACCATCATGTATGTGACATCTTGCTTGAAAGGATACGCGGAGATATGGTATAAGGGATTGCAAGGAGTAAATCATTCTTGGGACACATGGAAACTTATGTTATTGGAGGCATTTCCGTCACAGAAAAATTACCTTCAGTTACTTCAAGAAATGATGGCTCGCAACAAGAAATCGGATGAACCAATGTTGCAGTATTATTACGAGAAGCTTGCGCTACTCAACGCTTGTGACATCTCAGGAGAACGAGCCGTCTCATGCATCATTGGAGGAATCCTGGACGAAAATATTCAAACCGCTGCCCTTTCTAGAGACTATAAGAAGCCAGAATCGCTCTTATTATTTTTGAAGACGATCAAGGATAAGTCAACAATGAATAACTTTTCAGCTCCCCCTAAACGAGATTTCGGGCGTAATCTTCAGAAAACTAAACGGTCGTACTCTACTGCTCATCAACGCAACGATGGAATGACTGACGTTCGTTGTTTCACAGGTGGAGGATTAGGACACAAGCGTGTACATTGTACAAAACGGCAACGCGGATTTAATAACGGAGGTCGTGATGCAGGCGAATTTAGTGGAGGTAGGAACCGGCATCAACAACATTAGCATCAACAGCCTCGACGTCAACAACAACAACGACCAGAGAGGAGTGTTCTTACTACTTCTACTGAGGTAAGCGGAAACTGCAAATTCTTTCTACATGTTAAAGTAAATGGAATTGAAGTCAAAGCGTACGTCGATATGGGATCCACCTGTATCACTATGAAGGAATCAACAGCTATACAACTGCAATTGCCATTCAACAGGAACAAAATGATTACCCTGCGTGGTTTCGGGAATGGATACGTGAAAACTTTAGGCGAGACTGAGATTCAGATGTTGAAAATTGACGAAGTAGAGCTAGCGGTAGTATTCAACATAGTGCCAGACACAGTTCAGTCTATACCCATTATCATTGGACAACCATTCACGGAATCACCGGAAGTCGTGATCTACAAGGATTCAAAGCACCTAAGATTTTTCAAGAAAAATGACTCACCTTTCAGTGAAATCGAAGCAACACCCCACAAGAAGGTAAATATCTGGGCGAAACGTGCAACCGTCATACTTCCAGGATATGTAGGACATGTGATCTGTTATTTAGAGGAAAAAGGAGAACTTTTATGGATTTAAGCGTACGGACACCTGAAGGAAATGAGCACGTATTCCCGCAAACAATTGTAGCAGTAGATGAAGATATGGAATGTGTTCTACCAGTCGTGAACCTGTCAGACTCTGATTTAAGATTTCAAAAGGACAAAATTGTAGCAAAAGAATGGAAGCACAGAGAAATCAAGGAATTGATTTTATGGAGGATGAACTACATGTTGGAACGGATTTAAGTAAGGATCAACGAGAACAACTGATACGTCTGCTGAAGGAATACAGAGATTGTTTCGCAAGATCTGTGAAGGACATTCGATGTACGAATGCGACCGAAGTGGATATCCTATTGACCGACGATACACCTATTACTTACAGGCCATATATATTATCTCTTTCAGAAAGGAAACAGGTTCAAGGAATGGTTCAGGAGCTTCTGGATAGCAACATTATTCGCGAATCAACTTCTCCCTTCTCTGCACCGATTCTACTCGTGAGGAAAAAAAATGGAGAAGCACGGATGTGTATCGACAACAGGCATCTGAACAAAGTAACAGTGAAAGACCGATATCTTTTACCCAGGATTGATGACCAACTGGATCGGTTACAAGGAGCGAAGTACTTTACAACTTTGGATATGACATCAGGCTACTATCAGATACCCATTGCGGAGAGCTCGAAGTACAAGACTGCTTTCGTAACACCAGATGGACAGTACGAATTTTACAGGCTTCCTTTTGGATTATCAAATGGACCATCAGTATTTCAGAGGTTGGTAAACAAAGTCTTAGGATCTTGTCGGAATACCATCGCCATGGCTTACTTAGATGACATTATCTGCCCTTCATCATCGTTTACAGAAGGAATTGAGAGACTGACAACTTTGTTTGACATTTTTAGGACAAATAACTTGACGCTGAATATGAAGAAATGTTTCTTTTTCCAGAGTAGCATCAATTATTTAGGTTTTCTGATTGATCGAGATGGAGTTCGACCTGGACAGGAGAAAATAAAAGCCGTCACCGTATTTCGGGCACCGAGGAATGTACATTAAGTGAGACAATTTGTAGGACTGACAAGTTATTTTCGACACTTCATCAAGGATTACGCCAAGATTGTACGTCCAATCACCAATTTAACTAAAAAGGCGACTCCATGGAGTTGGGAAGAAAAAGAGCAAGAAGCATTTGAGGAATTAAAGCTGAAACTTACAGAACGACCACTCTTGCGACTCTACGATTCGAATGCCGAGACAGAGGTGCACACAGACGCCAGTAAGCTAGGATTAGGAGGAATTCTGCTGCAGAAAATGGACACAGGCAAACTACATCCAGTCGCTTATTTCAGTCGTCAAACTTCTCCAACGGAAATGAAATAGCATTCGTATGAGCTGGAAATTTTAGCCGTAGTTGAAACTTTGAGGAAATTTAGAGTGTATCTCTTGGGAATACATTTTAAATTAGTAACGGACTGCAATGCACTACGAACAGCTAGTACTAAAAAGGATTTGGTACCTAGGATTGGAAGATAGTGGCTTGAACTTCAGGAATATTCTTTCGACATAGAATATCGCCCTGGATTACGGATGGCTCACGTTGACGCACTTAGTTGAAATCCCGTGTCAGCAGATGGACTTTCAGATGAGCTTGGAATTTTTCACATTGAACCAGCTGATTGGATTCTCGCCGGACAAATGACCGATGAAAAATTACAAGTCATCAAGGACATCTTAAGTAAACCACCTGAAACTGACTATGAGAGGAATGTCTACAAAATTACTGTTTATGAGACGAACGAGTATACCGAATCACTGCTACAGGAACTCAATGGGTTGTACCTAGAGGACAACGGCAGCAGATAGTACGTTCATGTCATGATGATTTCGGACATTTTGGACTCGACAAAACTTTAAAGAAAATATGCGAGACATACTGGGTTCCTGGAATGAGAAAATTTGTGAGGAAATACATTGACACTTGTATTAGATGCCTTTATCATAAACAACAGAAGAGGAAAATACACCAATGTAATAGCGATTGATAGGATGAAACCATATTTGACGACGCGTGAACTGTCGGAATCATCAGAGGACAACAGTACCACCGATGACGACAATTGCGGCGTTGCAGAATAACTTCTCGAGGACGAGAAGGATGTCAGGATAGCCGAACTGTTACAAAATTTCTGACTGAGGTATTATTTAATCACTTTAATTTGTTTTTATTTAATTAGGTGTCGATCTGGCCGCTGCTGTTAACGTAACAACCCTGCCGCCACGTTTATTTAATCGTTATGTCTTCCAGTTTAGTTTGATCTTCCGGCCAGTGAAGTTGTAGTTTTGTGATAGGTGATTTAGTGACTATTTACTTTCAGGATTCAGGGATTGTTTAGAGTGAGTTATCCATTGCTATTTTTATAGAGTATTTTAATTATTGTTGTTGAGTGAAAATGTGGAGCGATTGGAAGTGTGTGGCTGTATATTCCTATCCTTATCCTTAATTATGGTGCGGTCGCCAGCGGTGGGACCAGCCGAGTAGCGCCCAGCGAAGTACCGTTACTAGTCCGGTGCCAACGGTGCCCTCCTGCCATCTATAGTGTTGCATTCAGGAGTTGGCCTTCCTTTCGCTTGCATCTTTGAGTTGTGGAGGAGAGATATGGTTTCAGACTCGGCTTTCAACCGTTCTCTCATAGCCTCGCTCAGTGGAAGATGGTAAGTCTCGTGGTCACGTAGGTTGTCTGCGGACACAGGGGCCACGAGGATTCTTTGCTCACCCTCCGTAGGTTGTCTTCGGACACAGTGGGGTGAGATACTCTCACACGGCCACGTAGGTGGTCTTAGGACACAGTGGAGTGAGAGGCGACGGAAGCTTCAGTATGCTACATTACGTCACCTATGTGATTAAGTGATTGCGTGTTTGACTAATTAACTTTAGAGTTCAGATTTATATGATTTTGCTATTTAATTGTTTTTTTTTCAGCGTGGATTTCTCACTGTGTGCGTTTCACTCATATTTTTTTAATTTTCTTACAGCACCGCAACTGACTTCAGAAGTGCGGCGACCCGGCTATCCCTCAGGGCTTGATTGTGGACAGTTACTTTGATTGTATATAGTATTAGATAATAAATGTTTATTTACAGAAAATCCTAACTTTTTTATTTCAGTCTACACCCTTTGCATCTATCATCATAATACAAGCTATATTCATCCGTGTTCATCATTTATTTTCGACTATTCATTCAGTCAGGATTGTTTGTGTTTGTTGCAGATATTTGAGAACTTTGTGTTGGTTATTCTGTTTTTATTTACCGGTAAGTAATACAAGCTAATTGTTTCTACCTATTAAATGCAAAATCATTATTTATGTGCAGGTTGATTATAATGGAACCAGGCTGCATCAAAGCTGATTGGAATAATTTACCGATGATGGATATGACTATGATATTAAGTTATTTAGCGACAAATCCATTATACACATCTGCGGAGACCAAAAATATTAAAACTATAAGGTTTGTGAATGAAAATAACCTGTTTTATTCGTGCTATTTATGTAATGTTTAAATTTATTTTAGAAATACTCGTGATGGTTATGGTGACGAAGCTGTAGGAAGAGTTCAGGTAAAACGAGAAGCAGGTACTCCATTATGTACTGTAATGGCTCGAGTAACACCTGAGCACCGAATCCATGTTCGAGGATATAAAGTGGAAGTAATTTTACATGAAAAACATGAGGAAATTATTAGCTGTAAATGCTAAGATTGCGTTGCGTCAGAAGGTTAGTTCCAAGTAGTTAAGCATAATTTTATAGTGGATTTAATGTGTGAATGTAGAAGATAGGATTACTTTGCTTCTGCATAAATTTCGTATTATGAAATTATAAAAGAAACTGTTGTTATAAAAGGTCGTCTTCGTTTCGTATTACCATTTTTTCTTTATTCAGGAGGATGCAAGCATGGAATAGCGCTACTATTTTGGCTGCATAGAAGAGCTGAAGAACCATCTGCAACATCTATTGCATGTTATTGGAATGTTTCAAAATTATCAAAAGTTGGAAACGAAGCAGCTGTGCCACTTCGTACATTATTAAATGTGGAAGTTCCAGCTTTACCAAACTGCAGTGAAGAACTGCGAAACCAATATTTTGAGAAGGCAAAACAATGCAGCAGCCAAAGTTTATTGTCTCAACTACAGACTGATAATGCTATTAAATGTACTTCATTACATTGTCTCGGAATTAAATATAAAGAAGAACATAAAGCCGAAGCAAATCCTGAAGATTTCAAATTATTTTGCATACAGAAAATATCAAACCAGTTGTGCAACGAAGTAGAGCATTTGACAAGGGGGCAATACAAATGTAGTTCCTGGTATGATGCCCGTTATGGCCGAATAACTGCTTCAAAAGCGTATGAAGTGTCAAGATGCAAAACGAAGGATGGTGCTCTAGTCGAGGCCATTTTTGGTGCGACAAAAATTAAATCTACGGAAGCAATGGAAAGGGGTTTGCTATTAGAAGATGCAGTTCTGAAAGTCGTAGAAGCGAAGAAAAATATTAAAATTAAGAAATACGGCTTCGTTATTAATCCGTCTTTCCCATTCTTTGGTGCTTCACCAGATGGGATTACAGACATCTACTGTATAGTAGTGAAGTGTCCATCAAAGGAAAAAACAGTGGCGAATTACATCACTTCGGACAGCGTAATTTCAATGAAACCATTTGCGCAGTTACAATATCAGATGTATTTGACAAATAAAAAAAGGACTATTCTGTGTAGCAGCTCTTGATTTCGAGGAAACAAAGAATGTAACAATAATTGAAGTACCAATAGATGAAACTTTTTGTTTAGAAATTATAAGTGCAGGAAATAAATTTTTTGCTAACAATATTTTTAAAACATTATTGTATTGATAAATATCTTACATAATGACTGTAAAAAAAACTTGTACTTATTGCTTACACATTATATACACTGTACATACGAAATTATTATTTTATTAAAGATCCCTGTGTATTGATTAAAAAGCACATGTAATGATCAAAATATAATCAAGCCAGGGCACTAAATTAAAATTTACTGTAGAATGAGGTTCCAACATTTTAAATTCTCTTATTCTTCTTATTACTCGTTCTATGTGAATTCTGCATGCTGCTATCCTTCTACTTTCAAGGACTTGTGCTTTGGACATTTTTTGATCCGAACTGACTGATGGTGGTCTTACTAATTTGCAATTCTTTGCATGTAAAAGATTTTCCACATTTTTAAAACCTCGATCCGCAAGCACTGTGCAACTTCCTGGCAACATTTCCAAATACTCACTCCTTTCAACGATCTCTCTGTCGGTTGTACGGCCACCATATTCAAAGGAAATAAAGTTAATTAATCCATGTGGTGTTGATGAGATGAGATATTTGATCGTATTTGCTTTTTTGTACTGACTCCATGTTATTGCTTGAAATCGAGCGTTGGATGGAACCGCAATTTGAATTTCTAGGCAGTCAATGATTGATTGCACATACTTATACCTAGGTAGAAATTGAGATGGCAAAGTCATTAGTACATCCGTTTTACTTGGAAAAAATATTAAATTCTGGTATTCGGCAGCAATAGTTCTCAAAGAACTCAAATATATCTTTCCTATCATAGTACTAGACATGCCGAACGCAATGCCAAGGCGTGCATATGAATCATCACATCTAATTTTTTTCATTGTAATCATAACATTTTCATATTTGATTCTGCATTTATTTTCGGTTAATTTAATTAAAAAATATTCTTCTTGTTGTATGTTGTCACCTTGAGATTTTGTTTCCTCATGTGATCCTTCATGAGTTCTCCTGCAATTTCATCAGATGTTGACGTAGATAAAGGAACGAATGAAGAACTGCTCGCTATTGATGCAGGGGAATCTTCTACAGAAAGGCCTTTTCGATTCTTTATTCTAGTTATCCCAGGTGGTAGAGATGGACGTTCAAAAATCTTTACTTCAAATGAATCGGAAGGAGAAGTAATTGAATTAATTTCTGGATCTTTAGACTTTGTTGGTGTGATAAATGAAGTAGAAGGTCCCGGTTCATTAAAATCCAACTTCTTTCTACTCTCATAAGCTGTTACATTCTCTTGCTTTCTCTTCTTTGCGGATGAAGAGAACTGCACGTCCTCTATATTTATAAATTCCTTCAAATTTTTGTGGGGTACTGTGTCTCTCTTCATAAATAATGCTTTGCCTATAGTTTTGTATTGCATAAAGTTTTCAGCATCATGTTGCAACTAAAATAACCATATTCATATTGTAACGTAATTAATCTTGTTTAATTTTTACTTACATTAAAGTGATCTTCACACACACACACACACACACACACACACACACACACACACACACACACACATATATATATATATATCTTGTTTTTAGGATCTCTATACTAGCACCAAAAATCGCTTGAAACCATAGTTTTCTAGTTTAAACATTGCGTGGAACCAATATAAACAGTTTGCCAGGATTTGAAATTTCATTGTTTTTACAAATGGGAACCAAACATTTCTTCATTTTCCTCGAATCGATAGTAACTACAAATTACTTTATTTTTAATAACAATGAACATAATAATTAATAAATTATAAAACAAGTAATAGATGCCTAACAAATATAACCTTAAATACCAACAAACAACATAAACAAATGAAATGACATTTCGTATTTCTATTTTAGCCCACAATAGGCGTTGGGCGCCACGGCAGACGCGCGACTTGCACGTTTCATATTTCTGGCCAATAGCACAATGCCAATACCTGTGACGTCAAAATATGTTTAATTCGTTATATCGCTTTACTGCAGAATATTTAAAACAAAAAAATACTTTACTACTAATTATAGCGTAAGTGTTACACGAATTTGATATAAATTTGTCATATTTCGTTTATGGTTTATGCGCCCATTGTAGATTGTATATAGGGGGAATCCCACTTGTTAAAAGCAAGGCAGAAGTTTGGGACGAGCTGACGAAAATTTGCTCGGTAAGGTTAAATAAAATTAAAAACGAAAAATTGAAGAATAATGCGTTAATTTAAAAATTGAAAACACAAAATCAAATTGATGAACAAACAGCAAAAAGTTTTGATTGATTGTAAATTATCTGCAATGAACATATAATAAGAATTTTTATAGTTGGCGAGATTGGAATATGTGTATGTAATTAAATTAAAAACACAAAATCAAATTGATGAACAAACAGCAAAAAGTTTTTGATTTTTTTGATTAACGCATTATTCTTCAATTGAAACGATTGTGTTGGATCTTGTTTCATTTGTGGGAATGCTTGTGGATCTTCTAGGATATTTAAGCATTACCAGATCTAAAGAAAAAATACAACCACTACAGAGGAGCAATGTAATTTACAACATACAGTGAGCGAATTGTAATAAACAATATATTGGAGAAACTTGTCAAACTTTAAAATCCAGGCTAACGCAACATAAAAGTGACATTAAAATCCCTAGTAAATGTTGTGCAATGGCTGAACATTGTTGGCAGCTAAAACACAGTTTCAATTTTAAAGATGTGAAAATTATAGACAAAGAATTTAATAAACATAAACGAAAACTTCTGGAAATGATGCATTTAAAAAACTCTGATATCTTGTTGAATAGTAAAACAGATATTAAAAATCTCAGCAGCACCTACAATTCTTATTCGTCTCGCAGCTGTCGACCAGAACAGACGTGTCTGCTTCTTGTCGATCGGTTACGGAACAAAGTTACGTAGTGCTTAGTGTGCATAATACGATTGCATAGTGCTTAGTGCTCAGTGTTTTGTGCCTTAGTGCTTTACATCAAGTGATTTATTTCACCTAACAGTGAAGTGAAGTGATCTAAAATGCCCGAAACCAGTGGCGGTATAAACTCCACGATCACTTAAACGGTGACCACAATCTCAACAACTACAGTTACTACACTCGTCAATAATTTTTCCCCTTCAAGATCTCCTATCATGAGTCCTATGCTCTCACCCTATCAACCAAAAACATATCCAACCCCACTAACCCTCAACTCACCACACCCACCCTCATTATACCCAATAGTTCACGTAATGGATACGGAGTCACAACCCAGAAACCCATCACCTCCAGACACTAATAAAAATCAAATCTGCACCTGGCAGACCCTAAGGATAAAGAAAACTGCAAAACGATCCATGACTGAAGTAAGTAACAACCTTTCTCCAAAAGCCAAGAAACCTAATGCTAGTAATAATAGAGAAAACATAACCATAACAAACAGATTTACCATTCTGGACCATGAAGAATTATCCGACAATCAAACAAATGCAGACAAAACTAAGGAACATAAACCACCTCCCGTGTGACAAATTACTCAAACATGCTCAACTGCATACAAACCTCGCTCAATATTGACGAATTCCTTTGCAAAACCCTATCTAACGACGAAGTTAAAATTAACACAACAAATTCTACCGCGTACAGGAAACTAATACACCTATTAAAGCAAAACCGAGTAGCATTACACACGTACCAATTAAAACAAAACCGCGCCCACAGGGTCGTGTTGAAAAACCTCCACTCCTCAATGCCCATCGAAGAAATAAGAGAAGCTTTAGAAGAGAAAGAGTTCGAAGTCCGCAACATAACCAACATCAAAAGTTGGCACACCAAGCAACCACTGCCAATGTTCTTCATCGATCTCGAACCCAACGACTCCAACAAAGATATTTATAAGCTAACTAATCTATTGGGAACAAAAATAGAAATTGAACCCCCCAGAAAGAAAAAAGACATACCCCAATGCCAAAGATGCCAGGAATATTGTCACACCAAAACTTACTGTACTAAACCTTACAGATGTGTAAAATGCACAGATTACCACCCAACGAACCAGTGCCCTAAAAGTAAAGACTCAGCACCTAAATGTACTCTATGTGAAGGTTCGCATCCTGCTAACTATAAAGGCTGCCCTACATACAGAGCAATACAACAAAGAAGAAACAGAAACTTATATCAAAATAAATCATACAACAACCCAAACTCACTTGAACAGCGAAACACGGAAGCTCAACAGAAAGAAACCCCCCACTCAACACAAACCCACGACCGCTATACCCCGAATAGCAATAATGGACTCACATACTCATAAGTTACTAAAATGAGAGGAAACGAACAAAACTGTTCTCTACAACAACTCCTAAACAAATTCGAAACAATGTTTACTCAACTTATGAACCAAAATTCCAACATCATTAACATGTTATCCACGCTAATTAAGCACATCACCAATGGTTAAAACACTGCGAATAGTACTTTGGAATGCCAACGGGCTACCACAACACCGGCAAGAAGTCGAAGTATTCCTCAATCAGCAGAAAATCTACATACTTCTAATCTCAGAAACTCACTTCACCCAGAACACATACTTCAAGATCCATAATTACAAAACTTACCACACCAATCACCCAGACGGAAATGCACACGGGGGAACTGCAGTCATTATAAAAGAAAAAATTGAACATTATGAAATGAAAAAATTCGAGAAGGAATATCTGCAAGCAACTACCATCAAAATTAAAGATGCATATGGCCCAATTTCCATTGCAGCCATAAACTGCCTCCCCAAGACATGCTGTGAAACAAAAACAATTCGAAGAGTATTTCGCAAACCTTGGTAATAGATTCATTGCAGGTGGAGACTTTAACGCGAAACACACATACTGGGGATCAAGGCTGAATAACCCAAAAGGCAGAGAACTGTTAGCTACAGTCAACGCGAACAACTTTACCCCGATCAGCACCAGAAAACCCACATACTGACCAACCGACACAAATAAAATACCGGACTTACTTGACCTATATGTTGCAAAAGGAATATCATCCAATTACATACAGGTTGAAGAATGTTTCGACCTCTCATCTGACCATTCCCCAGTCCTAATCACAATTAGTGCAACTATAATTAATATTAGACATTTTTATTTTACTGAATTGTATTATTGCACGTAAACTAAACTACACTGTTTTAAACCACTCGTGTTTTCTCTTATAGTATACAGATAAACAAATATACTAGAGATTATTTTACGTAACCGTCTTATAAATCCGTTCGCAGGAATCATCCCCACTCTTTCCGTTACAGGGTATCCTCCCCTATTAAGACTTTATCATACATCGAAATAATACACAGTTAATAAGGTTTAAGCACACATGATTTATTGTTATTAATATTATAATTCATTACAATTGTACAAATTCTACAAGGTTTGCTTTCTTATTTTTCCCAAATTCTTTAACACCCATATACTTTAAACCCTTATTACTAATATGTTTCCTTAAACTTGATATTTCTTCATCCGATATGTCGTCAAATCGTGCTGGTAATTAGGTTAAAAAATCTTCGCATACTGCAATAATTTTTCTACCGAAGCTGGTATTGATCAATTAGTTTATACGGTTTATTGATTCATAATTCATTGATTTTCTTCACTGTTTTGTCATCCTTTAGCATCCCTCTTTTGTTTAACAAGACGAAATTCATTTCTGTAAAATAAAATAATAATAATAACAAATATTTGTGATAATAAACTAACACACAGATATTCTTACTTAATACGATGTTTCCAGGCTGAAGACTTCTTTTACATTGATTAAACTTCTAAATACCAATATTCCTTTTATACAGTATTCCATGAAAAATAATTAGACATAACTGTACATGCCAGCCACATCTGTGTCTTAAGCGGCTCAAGTCAAAGCCGCTAAAATATCAAAAACACCGGCAAAAATGTCAGCACCCTAACTCATAAACAAAACAAAACTACCTCCAAAGCTACTGAACACCCTACTTCAGAAACACCTGTCACGCATATATTAAATCAAAGCGCCATCTAAAACGTTCCCACACTATTTGGAAATAAACATTTTTCCTCAAAATTTAACAAACCAATTAAAACATTATCCACGGATACTTAATACACCCAAAAACGCCGACAAAAGGACCGCTACATAATTCACAAACAAAACATCGCCCTTAAACGACACCAAAACACCTGTCACACATAAATGAAATCAAAGCAGCCCAAACCATTAAAAAAACACTCAGGCTAAAACACCCATGTTATTCTTCTGTTGTCTTTAAACCCAACTGTTTCAGAAAGAAAGTAACTTTAAACGAAATAACTGTCTTTGTTTACGATTACAATATTTTATGAAAATTGGTTAAATTTCAAGGGCTATAATTTAAAAACTAGACTAGTTACGGACCTGACGACCTCACCCTTAAAATAAGAGTAGTTTTTACTACAACTGTGTAAAATTGTATTGATTTTTATTGGGGCGGTCATTAATAATAGGGGTGAAAAGCTAGATGTGTTCCAAACGAAATATATTACATTTAAAAAAATATTGTTTAAGTTTTAAGAGCTGTAAAATAAAAACTACCCTAGTCACGAAATTAATAATTACACGACTGGATTAAGGGTAGTTTCTAGTATAGCTACATAAATTATTTATTTTCATTGAGGGGTTCATTAATAATAGGGGTGGAAAGCTAGAAGTGTTCCGAACATAATACAGTGTGTCCCATTTAAGGTATAGCCTGTTCGAATTTGCCTGGCGATTGTCTTGACTTGCTAATGAGATAAGCCAGCCCTAGCCAGCGGGGTGCAAGTTTGTCTGATGTTCAGGAGTGGATTATTATAATTTTTGGCTTAGATGCTTCAAATCTCCGAAATTTTTAATACGATTATCTTTTCATTTGTTATAATAAAAGAAGGTGTACCGGTTAAGAAACAAAGAAGTGATGCTGGAAAATCGAGAATTTTGAATGATTTTCAAAAAGATGTTATTCGTCGGAAAATACATTCGCTTTACAATGAAAATATATATCCTTCACTAAGATTATTGCATCAAAAATTAAAAGATGAATGTGATATTACTTGTGCAGTTAGTAGTCTTCGCAGTGTTCTCCTAAGCATGAAATTAAAGTTTAAAAAAATTGATAAACGTCAAGTTTTGCTGGAAAGAATATGTCAATGGCGGCATCAATACTTGACAGATTTAAAAAAGTTTCATGAAGAGAAACGCTCAATTATATACCTAGATGAAACATGGTATGATACACACGACACTAAATCTAAAAGTTGGACTGATGGTAGTGAGAATTGTGTTGCGAATATTCCAGTTTCACGGGGTAAACGGATAATTATTCTTCACGCGGGGAGTGAGCAAGGATGGGTGAATGGTGCTGAATTATTGTCGGGTCACAACATGGGAAACGCTTGTCTGGATTACCATGATAATATGACGTCTAATATTTTTGAGGTTTGGCGGTCAATTATTACCAAATATTCCAGCAAATAGTGTAATAGTTATGGATAACGCTAGTTACCATTCCAGGCAATTAATTAAAATACCCACTAAATCTAGTAATAAAACAGAAATTAAAGAATATTTGTATCATCATGATATATTTTTTGAAGAATCGTACAGTAAAAGTGAATTATTGGAAGTAGCACAAACAAAACTTGTTAAAAGAATGCACGTGTGCGATACAGTGGCACAAAAATTTGGTCATACTGTATTAAGACTGCCTCCGTATTACTGTATATTAAATCCTATAGAACAAATTTGGGGACAATTTAAAACAAGTATTAGACGAAAAAATGTTACACCAACCACGGCGGACTCTATACAGGCGGGAGTGTGGTAGTGGGGGAACGTGACGTCACGAGGCCGACTTTTAGCTGTAGTGCAATAGACTTTTCTGTGTTTTTATACAGTTTCACTGTTAATTTATTATTTGTTGATATTATAAGTGATTATATTAATAAAAAATGCCTCAGAAATGTTGTGTACCAGCTTGTATAAGCAATTATCTTAGTATTTTAGAAAATATACCAACATTTCAATTTCCAAGAAACAAGGATTATTTTGATAAATGGATAAAATGCATTCCACGGAAAAACTGGACACCTTCCGCAACATCAGTTGTGTATATTAAGCATTTTATTGAAGATTGCATTTTAACTATGTACAGATTAATTGCCGGCTCATTTTTCAGGCTTACCTAGTTATTTAAATATAAAACATAGTTGAAATGGATGCTATTTCGACTCCGTAAATTGTAAACTGTAAAAAATTCTAGAAACTCAGTTATAGAGCATTTATTCGTCTTACATAACCGACGTTTCGGTTTACACTTAAACACTCTTCACGATCTAAAGTTTACAACAATATACTTAATATACAATAGAGGCACACTTACTAATAAGATCTTGCAACAAACAATCATGTAAGAAATACTTTCGTAAGCAATCATTCAGTTTTTTGAAAACTTCGTACACACAAAAGCAAAGTACATACACATTAATGATCTCAAAACTGACAACGGGATGAAACCGAAAAATATACAGAGAGATAAATAAACTTAGTTTGGTCTTAAATTCGCTCTTTCGTTTTTTGAATTTTTCCAGTATTCCAAAATATACATTACTAAAACCTTGGATATCCATCCCCGAATTGACGTTATTTCTGTTGTCGCTAATATGTAATATTTCCCAGAACAGACCTTTGGACCAGTTGGATTCTTCTTCCAGGATTTAATGTAGTAAATGTGAACCAAAATGTCGCTTATGTAAGAAGAATAAATGTTGTTTCGAGTATCTTTTACACTTTACAATTTACACAGTCAAAATAACATCCAGTTCAACTAGGTTTTATATTTAAATTAATGAATCCGGTTTTAAGTGTGGTTCATCATAATGATATATTTTTGTTTCTCCTTTATAGATATAATTGTAACTAGTTAAAATGCAGTATTCAGTAATAATACACACAATTCAGGTTGCGGAAAGTGTCCAGTTTTTGTGTGGAATGCATTTTATCCATTTATCAAAATAATCCTTGTTTCTTGGCAATTGAAATGTTGGTATATTTTCTAAAATACTAAGATAATTGCTTATACAAGCTGGTACACAACATTTCTGAGGCATTTTGTATTAATATAATCACTTATAATATCAACAAATAATAAATTAACAGTGAAACTTCATAAAAACACAGGGAATTCTATTGCACTGCAGCCAAAAGTCGGCCTCGTGACGTCACGTCCCCCCACTACCACACTCCCGCCTGTATAGAGTCCGCCGTGCACCAACCGTGTGCGTTAATGTTGTGGAATTAATTAAAAGTGAAATAAATAATATAAGTGACTTAAATTGGGCTAGTAATGTTCGGCATGTGATAGACATAGAAAACAGTTAATTAAATTTCAATAATATTATTAATGAATTTATTATAAATGTTGGACAGTCAAGTGACGATACTGGTGATATTGTTATCGATTAATCACCTTAGTAAAATAACATAGATGTATAATAAGTTTTTTTATTAATATATGTTTATATTTACTGAACGACAATGACAATACTGTATTCATATTTAATTTTATTAAAATTTTTCATATTTTGATATTACTTGTGTTTGTTTGTGTAAAACTCATTTGAAAATATTATCCAGTACAACCCTGTAAAGTAGTCCCTCATAAATTTCTTTAATCTTCTTATGGAATACCTGCTGAGAAACACTAATGGAATCAATCGCCACGCAAATTTGTACAAGCTATACGAATGCATGGGGATCTCGAGAATCGTAAGAGATACGAAGTTGGTTAAATTAGACGAAAGTTGCCTGATTAGTAGGGTAGTCTGAACATGTATTTGTTTTTCCAATTGAATGCATAGATCACTAGATATTGGCTAAAATGTAAATTTTGCGATTTTCTTTTTTTGCTGATAACTTCGTTGTATATCATAAAGGCGTGTTTCTTTGGACTATGATTCGTAATCAAAGTGATCAAAGTGAACATGATCAGGAAGAATCATGTTTCTTCGTTCGTTATTTGTTATCCCCACTCTTTCATTTTTGTGATCAAGAACTGCAATCCCCTCTCCCTTCTGAATCATACTTTGTTCGGGATTACTATGATTCAATAACAAGTAAAATGGCGGGAAGTAGTACAAACCTAGAAGGAATTTTTCAGTGTTAATTATGCTCTATCCAAGGAGATGTGAATTTTATTTTAAAACATGAGGAAACGTTTCATTTATTTCCTAATGCAAACAGCTCGGCAAACAGTAATAAAAATGCTACTGGTAAGTAATATATAAGGTTATGGTTATGGAAAATTTATTATCAAGATAACAACATAGAAGAAAATGGAGAAAGAGATGATGGCTTCTGGTCAGAAAAAGAAACATTGGCACTATTATCTTCATACGAAATCCATGGTGAAGATTTCCGGAACGCTAAAAAGCGAAAGAACGTCTGGAAAATGATATCCGAAGAATTGTGCAGTTTGGGTGTTATGGTAAGGCATTTTAACTTATTTCTGATGATTTAATTCTACAAGCTTATTTACTTTTAGCCTACGTCAGCCAAATGTGAGCGGAAGTGGCTGAACATGGTCCGTGTTTATAAAAGTAAGAAGGATACACTAAGTCAAACTGGCAGAGGCTCCTCTACAAATTACAAATATTTTTAAAAAATGGACGAGATTCTAGGGAATCGTCCTTCCAACATTGTCATTAATAACAATGTTATGGATGTTGGATTTGAATGTGAAACTTCTACAAAAAACCTTCAAGAAAATACGGAAGAAATATCCCAAGATTATACCCGAGATATGATGCAAGAAACTCCACAAGATACTTGTGAGAATAAAAAAAGAAAAGGCTCTAACAATAATGATGGCTCAAGAAAAAAAACAGAAACAAACCACTACAATAGTTAATAAAAATGAATATTATTTATTAAAATTAAAAGCAAAAAATGAAGAAAGAGAACGAAGAGCAGAAAGACATCAAGAGTTAGTTGAACTTGAAAAAGAAAAGTTATCTATTGAAAAAAGGAAAGTAGAGCTTTTAGAAATGTATTTCAAAGGTAAAGAAGTCCCTAAATAATATATTTATTAATTTGCCTTCTGTGATCTCCCAATGCGAAGACTGATATTTTTTACCTGATTAAAATAAGTTTTTCCTTTTTTCTAGTGAAATTGACGGAATACCTGATTAAAATGAGATTTTTTTTATTTTATTTTTTTGTTCGTTTTTTAAAATAAGAGATTTTTTATTTTCATTTTATTTTTTTGTTCGTTTTTTATAGTATTTAAGGTTTTATAAATAAATATAAAATAAAACTATTGCATTATATACATACATATATATACATATATTTATTTATTTATATAACTTAAAGTTTTATTTATAGTCGCTGTGTTTTTAAAAACTTTTATTTTGTTACTAACAAAAGTACAATTTAAATTCAGATGTTTTTCGTTTAACAGTTCAACTAAGACTTATTGCAATATAACATAAAATATTCTAAGACAACTACAATCTTATCTAATTATTCTAAAAGGGGTGTCATGTTGCACCGTGGGGCAGTGCTGACGGTGCGGTTCCCATCTTCTGGAGCGATGTAACTCCTCCCTCCTTAGAACAAAGCTCCCCCGGGAAGTTGAGATTCTTCTGGTTCGGCTTGGTGGTTCTGTTGATTTCCTTTAACCAATTTTGCAGTTAAACGTTTACATGAAACATAAATAATTGTTATAACTATTCCAAAGTATAATAATATTGTCCAAATGTTAAGTGAATAATATCTCGTTAAATTATGTTTAATTATTGTAGGAGTGTGGATTGGAATATCTTCAAGTTTAATTTTCTTTAATTTAATGGTTATGTTTGATATTTTATTTTCACTACGTTTGAAATTTAGTTTTGGTAATATTAAAGGTGTTCCAGATGTCTTCTCTAAATAATTTAATGTTTTTTGTTTAAATATAATCACACACTTATTTCCTTTTATTAGGTATACGCCCACTAATGTTTTAATGTTTGTGTTATCCGGGCACTGGACCGTGATTCTTTCTTCTTCTGGAAATATTCCCAAGTATTGGTTAATTTCGGGAATAATTTCGATGTGGTTTTTATTGATTTCTAATTTTGTGAAATAGCATTGGCTTGAGTTTCCCTTGAGCAGGATGTCTTCTTCACAGGACGGGTTGTAATGAGCGTGAAACTCATTTGGGTAGTGGTATACTCTGCTTTTAGTACACATGCTACTTAGAGGCTTTATTTCATTATCTTTCGATTTTAAAAAGTAATTAACGTCAGGTATTACAGTAACGAATTCTGACTCATACCTAGTAGGTAATGGATGCAAATAATATAAATCAAAATCCTTTTCGAAATTTATTGGAATTGAAATAAAATAAATTATCTGTGCGTTTTCAATTTTACAATTTACTTTTAACAATGACTCATAATCCAACATATTTTCTAACTTTGGTTCAAAAGGTAATTGTCCTTGATAATAATGCGATATTCTATATAATTCTGATAACAGCTGTTGGGGATTTATGATAGAGGGGTGCAATGTCCTCATCTTACAAAATGTTATTGAGTTTTCAATATCTTGAACAATATTCAAGATTGTACTATAAAGTGTTATTAATTGATTATACAGGTCTTTTACGAAAAGAATTTCATTCCGATTAAGATGACATGTGCTTGTTAATGTTGAACATCTCGCATCTGTGTCTTTCGTGCTTATTTTAAAGTACAATTTATACAGTTTTTTTGGAAAATTAATACACTTGTTTAGTATCAGTGTGTGTATAAATTTGCAGTGAATAAAAGTGTACTAATCATTTAATGTAAAATTAGTCTCAAACGACTTAAATTAGCTTATTTGTGAATAAAATTTTACATTTTTCTCTTAAAATAAACCAAGTGCAAGTTTACAATTGTTCACGTCTTCTGATTCTTAGTCGTACCGTTACAAAAATGTCCAGTGTCTGCAAGAAATGCAATTTGGCGGTAACTACAGTCAATTCAATAAAATGCAGTTCTTGTGAGACTTCCTGCCATCTTCCGTGTGCCAATGTTGCACAGGCTGACTCTAGGGCTCTTCGGTCGTCTAAGAACTTAAAGTGGTTTTGTGATGCTTGCAGCAACACTTTTGAAGAAGATAAACTAAAGTTTAATGAACTAAAAAGTCTTATAATCTTAATACAAAAAGAATTAGTCGCGCTTAAAAATGATTTAAATAAACCATCTAAGTATGAAGAATCGGTTAAATTCGAAAATGTCATCACGGAAATAAATGACAGAAACAAACGTGCTTCAAATCTGATGGTATATAATGTTCCTGAAATCCCGAACAACGATAAAAAAATTATAAGTGAGCTGACATCATTTGCTTTAAATCGCTCTATCACAGAGGAGAACATAAATCTAGTGCGTTTAGGTAACAAAGTATCAACTAAAAATCGTCCCATAAAAGTATTTTTTGATAATCAAAAAACTGTCGTATCAATTTTAAAACAATCTAAACGTATCAAGCAGCACGATAAATTTAAATCATTTAACATTGGAAATGATCTAACACCCAAGCAACGTGAACACTTAATTATAGTGCGGGAAGAACTGAATAATCGTTTAACTGCTGGCGAATCAGATTTAACAATTAAATATAAAAATAATATTCCATGCATTGTGAGCTCAAAAAACTAAATACTGAAATCAAATTCTATTATCAAAATGTTCGTGGACTAAACACTAAACTCGAAGAACTTTATTTGAGTGGTACGACCTGCTCATACGATGCAATTATTTTGTCAGAGACGTGGCTAGCTGACAACACCTACGACCCTGAGTTGTTTGATTCCCGATTCGCTGTATTTCGATGTGACAGAGACCGAGAAACAACTGGTAAAAGCCGAGGAGGAGCGAGGAGGAGTGCTCATTGCTGTCAATAGGCTGTTGAACCCCTGTTTGCAGACCTTAACGTGTGTCTCCAAAAACTTTGAGTATATTTGTGTTAAGTGTTTATTTCAAAGTAGACCATTTTATTTAATTGCAACATATTTCCCACCTAGTACCCCCCAAGTTACTTATGAAGAATTTTATGATTCATTGTTAGAGGCTCCATTTATTTACTCTACGCCAATTTTCATTATGGGTGATTTCAACTTACCATCGTTTGTAGATTACACACCTGAGAGTTCCAATATTGATGATAAGATTAAAAGTCTATGTAACCTATTGAATTTGTTAAATCTAAAGCAGTGCAATAATATCCTCAATGCCAGTAATAGAATATTAGATTTAATAATCACTAATACTAATAGCACCGTGTTTGAATCCCTGGACACTCTTGTTCCCGTTGATGCCCATCATCCACCCCTCGTAATTACCTATCACAATATCAGTTCTCATGTTAAAATTTGTAAGCCTAATAGCGAATACAATTACCAATTTAATAAGGGCAATTACGAAAAATTATATAATTTGATAAGCAATACTGATTGGTCACCAGTAACTAATTGTAGTGATATTAATGCTGCTTTAGATGCTTTTTATATCATAATATACAGAATTTTAGATGAATGTATACCTAAAACTAATACTCGTTCGACTGTTAGAAATTATCCCTGCTGGTATAATGGAGAAATAATTAAAGCAATAAAAGTGAAGGATCGCTATAGAAAACAGTATAAAAATACCGGTTCCAATTATTATTATATCAAATTTAAAGAGCACCGAACACTATGTAAATCACTGTCTAAAAAATTGTATATTGCGTACATACGAAATACCGAAAACAACATTATTAATAACCCTAATAATTTCTGGGACTTTGTTAAAAATAGAAAGAATTCTAACGGTATCCCCTCTTCACTACGTGATGAGAATAATATTGAATTTACGGGTGAGTCCAATATAGCTACAGCATTTGCTAATGTTTTCAATTCGGTTTATAAGCATCACAAATCTGATAATTTTGTTATTGACTTAAACTATAATTCTAATTTAATACACATTCATGAAATCTCTGAAATTGACATCTTGCAAGCAATAAATTCACAAAAAAACATAAAATCAACTGGTCCTGATAACTTACCAATATATATAATTAAGGGCTGTTCTGAGCTTTTGGCTGAACCACTTTATTACCTATTTAATTTATCTTTGCAAACCGGTACTTTCCCTAAAAAATGGAAAGAAGCCAAAATCTGTCCTGTGTTTAAATCCGGTGATAGATCTAAATTGAATAACTACAGACCTATATCATGTTTAAATTCACTTGCCAAAATATTTGAATCAATTATTTTTAAAAATGTACAATATCAAACACAAAATATTGTATGTGGTCAGCAACATGGTTTCACACCTAAACGTTCTACTGTCACCAATTTACTTGAATTTACTAATTTTACGAACCACGCTCTTGAAAAGCAACTGCAGGTCGATGTCATATTCACTGACTTCAGCAAAGCATTTGATACTGTTTCGCACGACTTACTAATAAAGAAATTAGAAGCTTTTGGATTTAGTACGATTTTATTAAAATTCTTTTTTTCTTACTTACATAACAGAACTCAGTACGTTAGTGTAAGAGGTCACTGCTCTAATTCTTTCAGTCCCTTATCGGGGGTGCCACAGGGCTCTGTTTTGGGCCCTCTTCTGTTTGTTTTGTTTATAAACGACATTGTTGATGTCGTTAAATACTCTGAGAGCTTACTTTTTGCCGACGATTTCAAAATTTTCCACAAAATAATAACTAACACTGACTGTCTAGAATTACAATCAGATATTGATAATCTGTGTCAATGGTCTCTAAAAAACAATCTACCTTTTAATTTAAAGAAATGTTCTGTAATAAGCATCAGTAGGAAAATTAATATTATAAAGTACGACTACGTTATGTGCGATAGTGTTCTAAACCGACTTATTTCTACTAATGATCTTGGTATACATTTTAACTGCAAATTTCAATTTCATCAGCATATTGATAAAATAACTTCAGAGGCATATAAAACTTTAGGTTTTGTACTTCGCACAACACGTAACTTTCGTAATATCAAAACTATGATGTGTTTATACTACTCTCTTGTTAGAAGTAAACTAGAATATGGTTGTCTAGTGTGGAGTCCTTACTACAGCACTATTGTAAATAAACTTGAGAAGGTACAGAAAAGATTTTGTAACATTTTATATTATCGCTTTTTTCACATTTGGCCGAACATGGAATATAATGCTTTACTTACAAATTTTAATATGGATAGTTTATCCGATAGACGTGTGAAACTTCAGCTTTTGTTTTTGTATAAACTGGTCAACAATGTCATATATAGCCCCCCACTTTTAGGTGAATTAAATTTCCATGCTAGGCCATGTAATACTCGCTCCACACAGACATTTCACTGTGATTTCTCACGCACCACTGCTAACTTCTTCAATCCAATCAACGCCATGTGCCGTACTTTTAATAATTATAATAACACATTAGATTTTTGCGATACTTTTTCAAAATTCAAAAATAATATAGCTATGTGCCTGAAAGATCACTGAATTATCAATTTATTGTATATGTAATTTCTACTAGCTGTTTTCCTTTTTCGTTTTTTGTTTGTTTTCATGTTATTTGAGATGTTATATTCTATAATTTTACTCTGTAATTAGAATTTTATTTCTGTTGGGTAAATAAATAAATAAAATAAAATAAATTAAGGTTTAATAATTTATTCAAATATTCAATTTTTTCTTTTAAAATAGATTCATTATGCCGAATGTTTTGAATTGTTGTATTAAAATTCCTTATTAATTTATTGTTAACAGAATATGCCAGTTTTAATTGATTTTCAAGGTGATATTGGTTTTCTTCTAAATGTTTCAAAATTTGATTATATCTTTTGCCATCTTCTGCGTCAAAATTTCCTGTTATTTGTTTAAATATGGTCCCCAGGCCATCTATAAGGCCACGTTTACTTCTTGATTTTGAATAAAGTGTCATTCGATTTAGTTTTTCAACGATATTTCCACGAACATATTCCAAAATTTTATTATTATTTTCAAATTCAGTTAATTGCGTGGTTTTATTAGCCACGTTTAGTTTTAAAAGATTATATTGTTTATTTAAGTTGTTGAATTCATTTAAGAGTGGGTTTAGGTCGTAATAGTGTACAAATGTGTGTTGAAGTTTTTCTAATTTTGCGGGTCCCAAGTTTATTGGCAGGATGCCTCTGTTCTCCGTTATGTTTATTATTTCGGATCCATAGCAGAACCCGAACAACCTGGAATATTTTTAAATTTATTAGTAAATTTTTTAGGTTTTTTAATATTTGAGAGGTGAATATTTTCAGCTGTATTACCGTGTCTTACATTTATTTTTGCGGTTTTTAATTTCGGGTTTACGCTTTTAACTATTTCTGCTTTATATTTATTACGCGTCTTTTGTTGTTTTTGACGATTTTTTACATATACTCGTTCTGGGATTTCTGGTAATTCATCGCGGTCTTCGTTACGTTTATTTATAATTTTTTCTTTATGATGTAATTTTTCATTTATTTTTTTATACAATAATTTCATTTTATCTTTATGATGAGATATATAATTATTTACTAATTGTTTATCAATTTCAATATTAAATGGGGAATTTATGTCTAGGTGACCAAGTGTTATTTCAAATGGTTTCAATTTAGTAACGGAATGTATTGTATTATTGTAGGCTAAAAGCGCATAATTTACTTTTGTTTCTATAGCTTCTTTTTTGTATTCGTCTTGATTGTTAAACAATCTTATATGTTCTATTAAAGTTGAATGGAATCTCTCAATGATGCCGTTAGATTCAGGATGTTGTGAACTAACGAAATGAATTTTTACTTTATGTAATTCTAATAATTCTCTAACTAGAGAGTTTTTAAATTCCAAGCCGTTATCTGAAATGATTGTGTCTGGTATACCGTGGTGAGTAAAGAATTTTATTAAATTATTTACAATTTCTATCCCTTGTGCTGAGTTTAATCTGTATGCTTGAGCATACTTAGAGAATGAATCTACTACTGTAAGAAATTTTACTTTTTCTAATGTAATGCTACCTACATGAATAATTTCAAAGGGTTTCGTAGGTGTTAAGTAATGTTAAATTTCAATTTTAGCGGTTTTCTATCATATTTACTTAACTGACAGATTTCACAGTTATTTATATAAGATTGGATGAGTGTTCTCTGTTTTGACCAGTAATATTGTTGTTTGATTCGAGCTAATGTCTCATCAAGTCCGCGGTGGTTGGTTTTTCCTTCGTGATAGTTCTGAATTAGTTGAATCACTTCATCTTCGTTGTATACGTCTGTTAACATTCTTGTACATTTTACAAATTTTATACTAGAATTTTTGAAATATGTTTGAAGTACTCTACTGAATTTTTCATACAACTCATTTTTAAAATATAAATGATATTTAACTTTAGGTACAATAAATTCTTTAATAAATTTAATCATTTCTGACTCAGGGTTTGTTTTAGAAAATTGTACTAAGAATCTTTGTTTATTCTCATGAATTTTTAAAATTTTAGGATCACTGGGGCTATGTTCATCTTCTGATATTATAATTTGATTTTTTCCATAATTTACTGCACTTTCAATTATTGGTATACCAATAATTGGGTTTTCTAAATTTGAATGTATAGTATTGTCACTATCATCATCGTCGTCTTGAACTTATATTTAAAGAATGCGTCACAATCATTAGTTTCATTAGCATTAAGTTCATAATCTGGTATTTTATTGTCAATTGGTTTTTTATAAACAGTGATCATTATATCAGTATTTTTAAAAATAAATTCTAATATTGATTTTACATTTGACCATTGTAATAAATCTTTACCACATCCTAATTTTGGGATATTTAAATTTTTATTTTATGTTTTTGAGAAAATATTTTTAAATTTAAAAGTGTATAGAACATATCCTGATTTGATGGCTTATTATAATGATTAATTTTTGATATTAAATAAATTATAAATCTGGTTTTACTTTTTAAGTAAACTAAGTTATATAATTCAGGATTTTGAGCTTTTAATTTATGTAAATTTTGAAATTTTTCTCTAAATTGTTTAGAGATACCACGAAACATTTCCAAATCTTTACTAACACAATGAGCAAGACTCTCATCGTGAGGTGCGTTAAAAAGATCACCTTCTACTTCAAAGATTTTATAATCACTAGGTAAATTATTTTGTTTACTTTCTAAGTACATTTGGTACTGAGCAAGAGGTGATTCTGTTTCTAAATTTTCAGGGGAATTTTGAATAAGTGTTTCGTTATTTTGTGGTATACGGCTCAAAGCGTCGGCATTTGTATTTAATTTACCTTTTTTATATACGATTTCATAATCGAATTCCTCCAATTTTAAACGCCATCTAATTAATTTTTGACTACACTGTTTCAATGAAAAAGCCATTGTAGAGGTTTGTGGTCTGTAAAAATTTTAAATTTCCGTCCAAAAATATAGGGCCGGAAGTATTGTGTCGCCCAAACAATAGATAAAAGTTCTTTCTCTATTGTTGAGTAGTTCATTTCAGTTGTATTTAAAGTTCTACTTGCATATGCAATGGGAAGGTCATTACCTAGGCTGCCTTGCGATAACACGGCGCCAATCGCAACATTGCTTGCGTCGCAGGTTAAGTTGAATTCTTTCGTGAAATCAGGGTATTGTAAGATTGGTTCATTTATTAAAAGATTTTTACAAGTTTCGAAACATTTAATATAATCGGGATCGTCAATGTTTATAGTAGCGTCCTTTTTTAAGCATTTAGTGAGAGGTTTAGTGATTCGAGCAAAGTCTTTTATGAATTTTCTATAATAACCGAGGAGTCCTAAAAAGCCTTTTATTTGTTTCGGGGTTTTCGGAATCGGATAATTTTGATAGCTACAATTTTATCAGGGTTTGGCTTTACGCTATTAGGGGTAACAATATGACCTAAATAAGCCACTTCTTTTTGTAAAAATTCTGATTTATCTAATTGTATTTTAAAATTTGATTTTCTCAATAGGTCAAAAAGTAATTTTATATTATTAATATGTTCCTGAAGGCTAGTGCTAAAAATAATAATATCATCTAGGTAAACCTCTTAGAATATTATCCATTACGCGCTGGAAAGTAGCGGGGGCATTTTTTAAGCCAAAGGGCATACGTAGAAATTCGTAGTGCCCATCTTCTGTATTGAATGCTGTTTTTTCTATATCTATTTCATTCATTTCGATCTGGTGGAAGCCAGATGCTAAGTCCAGGGTGGTGAAATACTGACATCGTCCTAATTTATCTAATAAGTCAGTTATGTTCGGTATCGGGTATTTATCGTCAATTGTTTTATCATTCAACTTACGGTAATCTATGACTATACGCCACTTTCTTTTTCCAGAGGCGTCTAGTTTTTTAGGCACGATCCAAATCGGTGACGACCATGGTGAACATGATGGTCTTATGATATTTTGATCAAGCATGTTTTGTATTTGAGATCGTACTTCCTCTTTATGAATTTCCGGATATCTATATGATTTGGTGTAAAGAGGAATTTCGTCTTTTGTTTTAATAGCATGTTTAATTTGATTCGTAAAACTCAACTGCTTATTTTCTAAATGAAAAATATCCGTATACTCGTGAATTAATTTAGTGATTATTAATTTTTCTTCTTCATTCATATGATCAGTACGAATTTTTGATAAATCAAATTTTAAATTTTCTGTTTGTATAAAATTTAAATTCGGACTAGAGTACGTCTCGTAATTATCAATACTTTCAACGTTAATTGGTTTCAAAAAGTTTAATTTGATTTGATCATTTGATAAATTTATTACTGTGCAAAAAGCATGATAATTTTGGGCTTTGGATACACATTCGGGAATTAAAATATTATTAGTTTTTATTTCGGGGATTAATATTGTGTCGTCTTTCTTATCTACTTGAACTCTGAATACCTTCTCAGTTCTCGGAACTAAGATAACGTGTCTACTTTCATGTGAGATGTTGTTAACGTCTCCTTTATTCTCGGAATTGTGATGATTAATTTTAATTTTCGAATTTAATGTAATTAATAAATTTTGATTCAAGTCTATGACTGTTTTTAATAATTTCAAATTATCTAGTCCCAATAAGATATCAAATTGATCGTGAAAATCGAAGAGGTGATATTTTAATTTTAGGTTCTTTTTATTTAAATTAAATATTTTTGAAGCTGGAATAAAAGTACTATAATTTTCTGTGGATGTACCGTGAGCTGTCGAAATTTTGAAAGGATCATTAATTATCGAGTTTTAAAAATATTTATATGCTATATTTGGTTTGATAAAGGATTTAGTACTTCCTGTATCTATGAGAACTTTTAAATTATTCTCGGGAAAAATAATGTACGGTAATTTACTTTGATTATTAGTTAAATTCATCAGTTCGATTCGTTGAACTGGTGCTGTTCTATTTCCGAGGCTACTGCTCCTAAAAAATGGTTTTGTTAAAAATTTTGAAAATCGTAACTTGGATTTTCATCTGAGTGTTCTATTATGGTGTTTTCGTTTTCGGGAATGCAATTTAATTCGCATTCAGCGTTGATTTCATTTTCATCTATATTATACATTTCTTCGTGTACAGTGTTTTACGCGGGTCTAGCATATTGCTGAGACGGTCCTGGTCGTGGTTGGAAAGTGTTTCTTGTTGAAATACTCATGGGTGTTGGTTTATAATTATTCGTAACTCTTGTTTGTTGTGTAAATTGTCTTGGTTTTTGAAATGTATTTTGAGTGAATGGTTTTGGTGTTTGATATGTGTAATTATTTGTTTTTTGGGGTTGAGAGTAATGAGTTATTTTAGGTGATAGTTTATTTTGTTGGAATCGCGAATTATTTATAGGTTGTTTAAAATTATTTTGAATCGGTTTAATATTTTTAGGTGATTCGAATTGAAAGTCGTTTGTAAGCATATTTAATGCGGAACTTAAGTTTTGAGGATTTTTGGCACGCATAAGCTGACCAATGGGTTCTTTCAACCCTTTGAGTAAAATTCTCAAAGCATATTCTCTAAAATATTCAGTTAAAACTGGTTTCTCATTATTATTTTTGTGAGTAGCAATGTAAGATGTTATCATGTTTAATACTTTTGTAATTTTATTATAAAAATCAAAAACGGTTTCGTTATGATTCTGTTTGAGTTCTGTTAACTCGATATTTAATGTGAATATATCACGTTTATCTGCATATGTGCTAATTAATGCATTTTTTAAATCATCCCATGTTCTAATGTCACAGGACGCAATGTTAACGGCGGCTTCGCCTTTAATTTTTGAATAAATAGTACACATTAAATATTCATTTTGGAAATCATTTGGGTTGGCTAAGTTGTAAAATGTATTTACTAATTTTTGGCAGACTTCTAAGAATCTGGGCAATAATACTCTTTCGCAAGAAAGTCAGGAACCATGTCCAAATATTCTTTACGTAGTGGCACTACTGCCATTGTGTTTGTTTGGAGAGTTGCTGGTTTCAGAATTATTCTTTGATCGATGTGTAAAATTTGTAAACGATCTTCTAGATCGGAGTCAGAATCGGACTAAGTGGAATTTTCTGTGTCTGAATTTAAATTAAAAAGTGTTGAGCCTCTAAGCGACATGTACTTACAGCAAGTGAATCCAGTACATTGGTCCTTGGCTGTGTTGTACTCTTCCTGGGGTTGTCCTGATGTCATGGGCTCGGTCGCGCTGATGTCCTCTCAGCTCGTACGGGTCAGGTAGGCAGGCAACGGCTGATGTTCGCTCAGCTGGCGGGTCAGGATGCAGTTGATATACGTTCAACTTTGTCAGAGACGTCAACTTTTCACTCGCAACTTTTGTCGATTGCCAAATAAATCGTTAGACGAAACAAAATTATATCCGTTAATTTTGTTTTGGCAATCCTACCGACTGCGCCACTTAAAGTTTTATTTATAGTCGCTGTGTTTTTAAAAACTTTTATTTTGTTACTAACAAAAGTACAATTTAAATCCAGATGTTTTCCGTTTAACAGTTCAACTAAGACTGGTTACAATATAACATAAAATATTCTAAGACAACTACAATCTTATCTAATTATTCTAAAAGGGGTGTCATGTTGCACCGTGGGGCAGTGCTGACGGTGCGGTTCCCATCTTCTGCAGCGATGTAACTTACATATAAAATAAAACTTTATTTACACATTTATACAATATTTTCAATTGAACATATGTCGAAAAACTGTATCCCGTGTATTTGATGTGTCATTTACATTTGTATCCAAATCTTCATTGACTTCATCAGTGTTATCAATAAGAAGAAAGTCTTCACCGTTTGACATATGTTGTGAAGAACACATGCAGCTATAACGCAATAAATTATTAATTTTATGTTTGAATTTTCTAAATGATTCAGTCTCCTAAATCGACCCTTCAGTAGACCAAAAGCATTTTCTATTACAATTCTAGTTGATGAATGTTTGTAATTAAACTGTTTTTGCTCATTCGTCAGATGTCCATTGTCCTTGTATGGTAGAACAAGCCAGTTCAAAGAATGGTATGCCGAATCTCCCTTGTAAAAAATATCCCTTCAAATACATTCTGTTCGTCATTTATCGCCTTACGATATAGGAGAGAACGGCGTAACATCCTCGCATCATGTAAAGAACCAGGTTCGCCAGCACAATTATTTATAAATTTTAAATTATTAAATTAAAATAAATTAAATCAGGGTAGTACTCTTTTGTCCACTGGGGTAGCTTAAGACCATAAATATCCTGAAAATATTAATTATTGTACAATCAAACAAAATGACCAAATTTTCTGGTAAAAATAATAATTAATAACTCACTTCCGCCCTTAAGGTACTGTATTGTGACGCGGCAATCGTCTTTGCAAAATATTTATAATTTTGATAGTGATTAGGACCCAATATTTACGTTGTTTTATTTTTACTAAAGTGACCAGAATTCTTTTAATTGAAGTCGTGGCAGTGTGAGGATGAGAAAGGAAAAGACATCATTGGTTTTAACGGTTATATTTAATTATTCAATATACATTTTAATAATTGCATGAATGATATAATTTCGTGATCGTATTTGAGCGGGGTAGAGCCAACCTGGGCGTAGGCACGCGACTGGTGCCTGGAGTTGGTAAGGCGGACAGCACCCTCTGGAGCGGCCTCTGGGGACGGACCTCAGGTAGACGGACGGCGGTACCTCCCGGTACAGCCTCGGATGAAGGCCCGCAGATAGGGCTGCCGGCACCCGCTCCGCTAGCGGGTTGGTGACGGCTGGTAGGCGAACTGCACCCTCGAGTGGCCGGGGAGTGGAACCGCTTGGCTCACTGGACGGCGGCGGCAGGCTGTCTGGGACGGCCTCTGGGAATCGAGCGGCAGCACCCTCAGGTACGGCTTCGTCACGGGGCTGCTTGGCTCCCGGGAAGGTGACGGCGGCGTGGAACCGCCCTTGGGAAGGCCTGGGTGCTGGGCTCGTGCTAGACGAGCCGGTTTGCTATTGCAATTAGCGTACTTGTACTCAAAAAAAGCTTTCGGTTAAAAATATCTGTGCCACCGAGGTGGACTGGTGCTCAGAGAGCTAGTTGGTTAATGCAATTAGCGTACTTGTGCTCAATGAGAGCTTTCGGCTAAATATATCTGTGCCACCGAGGTGGACTGGTGCTCAAAGAGCTAGTTGGTTAATGCAATTAGCGTACATGTACTCAATGAGTGTTTTCCGCTAACTATATATATATATATATATATATATATATATATATATATATATATATATATATATATATATATATGTCTATATGTGCCACCGAGGTGGACTGTGCTCAGAGAGCGTCCTGGTGCGCCGGATGGCGTAATTGTTGTGCTCCAAGAGCGTATTTTATAAGTGGAATGCTCACAGAACGTGCACCGACCACGTCTGATCCGATTGCAACTGGACTACAATTAAGTAGAGCGTGCACCGACCAAGTCTGATCTGATTGCAACTGGACTATAGCGGATCCTGGCCGAAACCAAGATGCCTTTCCTGGCGAAAAGCATCCTATTTTATACTGATAATCGCCGCCCATCATCCCCACCCACCTGTGCGAACGAAAAAAAAATCGCAACCTATTTCCAAGAACAACATCTGTTAATATTATTTTCATTCGTTAATGCATTTTTCAGTTAGAAAAAGAAAACTAATTTGGATAACTAGTGTTAGAGCGAGCAATCTGATAATTTCGTAGTATCTTGGTTTGTTTACCTATTTCTGATTTGTTACCGACCTCGGGTTGTAGTTCTTCGTTGCTGATCTTCACTTGGCGGGGGTTCTCGTGCTCTGATTTGTCTCCTAATTGAACACAGAAAGCATCATCTTTTCGGTTGTAGAGTGGAGAGAGACAGTATGTGGCCGTATGCGTTTTTACCCCTTCTTGTTTGTTGGCGATATTTTTGTAAACTAATAATTTGAATATTGTGTAAGTGCTTGTTTAAAATTCCCTAATTAAATGTATAATAATTTAGTTATTATTAATTAATCAGTTATGAAATTCTTTTACTAAATGATTTGCGGAAGCCGGATACTATTGTATTTGGTTGCAGGTGCTTACAGGGTTGGAGTCATAATAATTTAGATTTCGAATAAGATGATTCTATGTGACATAAATTTCTAATAGTTTCGTACATTGCGAATCCATTAATTATCTCTGTTTATTATTTGGCAAAAGTATTATTACTTCGCATGGGATTATTTAACCAATTTAGAATATTTTATTCCATACTTCCCCAGCCCGACAATACATCCCTGGCTGTCCGATTCTTTACCCTCGGACGGCCACTTGACGCCTCGCCTCCAGATGTGCCGAAGCTGGTTCATGTCAGGTCACACCTTTGCCGCGATCGGTGGTTTACACTTCCGAAAAAAAATAACCCCGGCCTGGTTTAGATCACCGAATTCTTATCTTTGTTTCTAAATATTGCACGTAGACACCTTTTGCTCATATAATGTTTATCAAAAACAAATAATTAGTGTTGTCGGACATGAATGAAAATAATGCATGACCACCGTACCGTCTCAGTATACAGACTGGACATCATCAAAATCTTTTATTTCCAACCCTGTTATTTGTTACGGAAGCGTAGAAGGGTCAACGAAAGAAAAAAATATTTTCATAATTTACACTTAATATCTGTAAATTTACACTTAATATCTGTAAATTTACACTTAACTATCTGTAAATTTACACTTAATATCTGTAAATTTACACTTACTATCTGTAAATTTACACTTAATATCTGTAAATTTACACTTAACTAACTGGAAATTTACACTTAATATCTGTAAATTTACAATTAACCAACTGAAAATTTACACATAACTGTAAATTTTAGTATTCGTATATAACTAACTTAACTGCAATGTATTGCAATGTATTGTTTGACCACACATGTTAGTTTTGTCCACAATTGTTTTCAATTTCAATAGAAACAAATTCAGTGTTTAAGTATGGAAAACTTAATTTCGTTTCTTCAAAGTAGGGAAATCAGTCCTGAATTAAGTAATTATATTATTTCAGAAAAGGTAAGAACAAATTCTATGTTATTTATAGGCGTAAACTTAACCTATAATAATTGTATTTATATTTTTAGATCGACTCCACAGTTATATGTTGCATGAAGGAAAATGATTTAGAAAATTTATTTCCAAAGTATGGAGACCGTCTCGCTATTTTAGAATTTTGCAGCAAGGAAAAAAAAGCAACAACAAATAGGAAGAAAAGTTTAATTGAAAAACTAAATGATAAATTAAAGACTAGGTCCAAGAACGAGACACAAGATACACAAAATAAGGTGACATTCTTTGGTCGGAAAAATGAAAGAAAAATTGAAATAGGATGGATGCATTACAATGAAGATATGAAGAAATATGCCCAAATTCGAACTAAATTAGGAGGTGGCACCAGACAAATAACCGTAAACAAGTCGACAACTAAAGAACATTTGCTTGCTAAAAGCAAAGACTTATTTTTCCTAAGGGAGTTTCGAAAAAGGGACATATAATAAACTTCGATTACGAATTACGTGATTTCAAAGGCTGTATATGTGATCCTAATACAACAGTTGAAGACTACTTTAAAATTACCGGTTTAACGAAATTACGTTTTTATTTAGCTACGAAACCGAAAAAAAGGAATGAAACCGCAACAAGCGGGTATTACGAACAATTACTGTTTGCATCATTAACTGATGATGCAAGTTGTAAGGTGGAGGACTTGCAAATGTGTAATAATAATGTACAAATAAATAGTGACGTAGATCTAGACGATACATTTTTTCGATCGCTTAATGATGCGAGTACAAGTCAATCAATAAATATAAATGTTAGTACAACTGAGGAAGATGGAAATGTAGAAGATGTGCTATCATTCAATAGTAACTCACAAGTAAATAATACTGAAACTGAAGAAAATGTAAGTTACATTAGTACACTTGTAAATAATATACAAAAAGAGAAAATGTTTTATTATCTTTTTTCAGACACTTCCTATGAATGCTACACGTCCATTTCCTGAAAATGTACCTAATGATCGAAAACAAACTCATCATGTTCAGATACACAGGGGACAAGTATTAGAAGAACTAATTAACGTGTTTATGAATGAAAAAGACAGAATCCAAAAATTTAATAGTAGAAATGATTTTACCTAATGGTGACATAGAAAAAGCATTAGACAATGGAGGCGTGTTTAGAGATTGTTTAAGCGAGCTTTGGAAGGAATTTTACGAGAAATGTACCATTGGAACAAATGTAAAAATTCCGTTACTTTGACATGATTTCGGCAAGGAAAAGTGGCAATCAGTTGGAAGAATAATTAAAAAAGGATGGACTGAAGAAAAGTATTTTCCTATTAAAATTGCTTTTCCATTTATGGAATATTGTGTTTTCGGCAATAATAAAACCGATATTCTTTCATCTTTTATGAATTACATCTCAGTAAATGAATCTGATGTATTAAAAAAAGCTTTAAATGACTATAACTCTGTTGAAGAAGATGAGTTAATAGATATCTTAAATGATTTAGAGTCAAAATGGGTACCTTCAAAGTCAAATTTAAAACAGCTACTAGTAGATATTTCACATCGTGATATTATTCAAAAACCAAAATTCATAATAGATTGTTGACATATGGAATTAAAAGATTTAATCAGTTTAACAGAACTAAATGATTTATATGTTAATTTGAAACCAACGTACAAGAATATTGTAAAAATTTTAAGTTTTCCCGAAGATTTAACAGCAGATATGACGAAAACCATATCTTTTTTGAAAAAGTATTTAAAAGAAGCTGACAGCAACATATTATCTTTATTTTTACGGTTTTGTACAGGCTCAGATGTTTTAATAGTAAAAAAATTGGAAATTACTTTTATTAAAATCGATGAGTTTAAAAGAAGTCCTATTGCAAGAACATGTGCAAATATATTAGAATTACCATACAGTTATGAATACTATCCTGAATTCCGAAGCGAATTTAATAATATACTGTTGTCCAACATCTGGGTTATGGATATTATATAATGAGAAACAAAAATATATTTTTATAATAATCGTTTTTTTTTTATAGTATTGAAAAAAAGTTAACATACTCTTGAATTTCGTATTTAATACAAACGTTGCTGAAGTAGCTAAAACAAAGTGTATGTTCACATTTTTTCATACTTTTTACATACAGAATGTAAATTGAAAATCGGGCCAAGACGTTTAACATGGGAAATTATTTTAGACAAAAATACTTTAAAAGTTGTAGAGAGTTATCTGCATAATTATCATAAAACCACAAACTTTTTTTGGTAGTTACAGTTTCACTTAAAATTTACTTATTAATTTCCATGATTACCCTTATAATAATTTACGATATAACAAAAATAAAATCTAATTCTTAACTCAGATGCAGAATTTAATACTCTATTGCCCGGTTGCATCAACGATAGTTAAATTTTAAACTTGGTATAAATAAATAAAATCAAATCGAAGTTATATGTCATATGGAGTAATTGACATTGATGTCAAAAATTAGATACGCTTTTATTTATTTAAACCAAGTTTAAAATTTAACTAACGTTGGTGCAACCGGGCATATATAAAATAGTTTAGGGGGTACGGGCGGACAAAAAACAGATTTCATGTGTTAAATGTCTGTGATCTGTTTTTCGGTTACCACCATAAGTATATTATTTTAAGTATTAAAGATGAAACGTAACTGTGATTTTATTACCTGAATAGAATAAAGTTTTTTTTTTACTTTCTTAAAATTTATTATTATATCGTTGTATAATTACTGAACTAAATGTGAAAATTTAATGAAATAGTACCCTCTGAGAAAACAGACAAACATTAATCATGTATTCTGCAGATCATTCTAAATAAAAAAAGTTCACGTAGACTATGGGTCAGTTCTACCCCATTTTAGAGATATCGACAAAAGTATTAAAAAGTGTCTCGGTCACTGCAAGTATATATGACTAAAAAATAAATGTTGCAATAATTGCTCGAAATGTTCGCCTCCATTATCTAGCCAAGCTAAATCGTTCTGTCATTAAATGCTTCCAATTAATTTCTTGAAGATCATTCGGATGGAATCCGGTGCTTCAATCATACAAAATGACCATGTCAGCATATTCCATATTAGTTGAAAGTTCTAACCGCAGTTGTTCAATCATTATATACTTTATACTTTAATAGTTCGTGCTACTGATACATTACAAAAACTAGAACAATAACTAATTGCCTTTTACCTAGTATTCTTAAAGTAAATTTTATTGATATCTTTAAAACGGAAAAGAATTGATCCATAGTCTATATAGGCACCTTTTTTAAATTAAAAATGACTCGTAGAATTAATACACGGTTAGAGTGTGTCGGTTTCCTTAAATCCTGTATCAAGCTAAATTACACATAATTTTGTAAATTTAAATGACATTCCACTGATTTGTAATGTTCAACTAATCACTCTCATAATCAATGCAACCTAAAATTTCTTTTCTTAAAACTAAATATAAATTAACAGCTTCATAAGGATCATTGCTGTGAAATAACCCTTTTTCTTCCATTATAAATTCGCATAATTTAACAACATCTTCGTCAATCAAATTTTGATTTGTTACACTTATATCTTCGTCACATACATCAATTACATTAGATTCTAATGTACATAAATAATTGCCTGTGTTATATAAATATGGCATTTCATACATAACTAATGGACGACCAGCTGGTGATGTACAATTTTTTGAAAACCGTATTTTATGCGTATTCCACTCTTCAATTAAATCCATTAATTCTTCCTTAAATATACGAATTTTAAAAAGTGTGTTTTGTTATAAAAATATAATATAAACAAGGACCTACCTGTATAATCTTTAGAAAGCAAAATTGAATTAATGATTTATCGATATAGGTCCCTTTAAAATGACCATCATCTTTCAGTTTTTCAAAAAAATTCATCCAAAATTGTGATTGGTGTTTCCTTAAAATTGACCACCAAGATTCAATTCTTTGATTTGAAGGACTAGTTCCATACATTGACGGAGGTAGATTTGAATTATGATAGGAATTATGTGCATTATTCCAAAGAAAGGTTTGCATTTGAGCAACAATAGAATTCTCGGTGCCCATATCAAATCGTAAAATACGAGGAACTCAACTTGATTTACGTACAAATTGAATGTATTCTTTGGCAATTACATTCGGATTACTTGTATTAACACCACAATACAACCAAATAATATATCGAGAAAACCCATCTATATAAGCATTTATACAGATCCCATAGGGTTTTAACTTATCATAGGAATCTAAATGCCAAAAAAAATTCGGACCCCTTCCAAAATATCTGCGACGACGTAAACCTTTTTTACTGCGTAACTTTACTCCAATAGGATCAGTAATATTTAAAATAGTACGCACAGTATTTTGTGTTACTGTGAACCCATTTTGAAGGCATTTCAAATGCATCCACTTGTATCCATGTAATTGGTTCGAAGTCTGAATTTTGTTTTGAATGAAACTGAAAACTGCATTCAAATCTGAGTAGCACTTTCGTCGTCGCAAATTTCGTTTTCTTAAAACTCGTTTAAGAGTGGAATGGCTTATAAATATATTATGTTTAATATTAAGAAATGCAAGGATTTCCGACTGCTGAAGCCCCAATTGAAAATATAATTCTATTAAATCTTCTTTGTTATTATCCATTTCAGAAAATTAATAATAAAAGATATTTTTTGGTACAGAAATAAATGATTTAAATATAATAAAAGTACACTCGCAATTATACGCGTAGCGTAGTACGATTCTTCACTTTTTTACTATTGAAGATTTAGTCCAGAAATGACAAGTAATAATTTACAGTTAGTTAAGTGTAAATTTATAGTTAGTTAAGTGTAAATTTACAGATATTAAGTGTAAATTTACAGTTAGTTAAGTGTAAATTTACAGATATTAAGTGTAAATTTACAGATATTAAGTGTAAATTTACAGATAGTAAGTGTAAATTTACAGATAGTAAGTGTAAATTTACAGATATTAAGTGTAAATTATGAAAATATTTTTTTCTTTCGTTGACCCTTCTACGCTTCCGTAATTTGTGATAAAGTCTGGAACAACCTTAAATTTTCGTCTAACTTTTTTTTGACATTTCCACTAGACATAACCTCATTTAATTCAATGTGATATTGTGCGCAAGGCTTTCGCACTAGTAACAACTACAAGAAAACAAAAATCCCTTTAAATATTTACCTAGTAACCTGACAAAATGCAAACAAAATAAAAGAAAATTAACTTGCATTATCGTCATCCAAGGATCGCTTCTCACAGGAACGGGCTGCCAGTTCAGTGGGCCCCATTTTTGGTCCTTCACCGGGGGCCAAATTCATGCACACATCAACTGAGCAGAGGCGATTTTATCGTTATAGAATTCACCCAAAAATGAATTGTATCTATCGCGAATGTACAAACCTGCATCGTACATTTGTAGTTTGCCAGCCTAGAACAAACAAATTAAAGGTAGGTGTAGTAATTCACCCCTGATATTGCTTTAGGAACAGTCGCTAGCTTAAGGGGGAACCTAGTTTAGACGGTTCGAAAAAATCTATTTTTTGTACTGCCGAGTGCCGGGTTTAAATGCCCTAATTTATTCTTCCTTCTCGTGGACTGAAGTGACAGTTTTAATCTCGGAGGGATTAAATTTCGAAATTTAATAGACTCTTTTTTATTCCATACAACGTTTGTAAAACTATTCAAGAATATGTTCTCCAAAATCCCGATAATTACATTTTACAAATATTATGTTAAAACAGAGTATAGTGACAGTTGTGCAGAGAAACAAATTTTTAATTCTTACTATTAAAATAACTCCATAAAGCAATGCGTGTATTCGGCCTTTTTACTTTCTTATACAAAGTATTTTTCAAAAATAGAATTAGCTATGAAAAAAAGCTTCAAATGAAAGATATTAGCAAAACTATTTGGAATATAAAATGTTTTTTGCACTTTTCTTGTACATGCTTCTAATTTTGGGAAAAACTCAATTATATATTTAATGATATATTTCAATAATCTTAATTACAATGGGAACAAAAATTCAAACATTTTTAATATATGTGTCAAACGTGTCAAATAATTGTGAAGTGTCAAAAATATGTGTCTAGTGAAACATTATAAAAGCATTATTTATATTATTATTTAGAAAGTTTTGAAGACTAGATATTAATTGATTTCTATTTTCAAATAAATTCATAATTACAATGAGAACAAAAAATTAAACAGGTATAACATCTATATCAAGGAAGATATTAGAGGAAGTTCCACTTGCGTCATGACCTTGGTTAAGGCACTAGAATATATGAGTATTCTCATCCGCCATTTTGGGTCCAAGTGTCATAAATAAAACAAATTATTGGAATCCAGTTACTTTAATTCTTTTCTGTCAAATTTAGAGTTGATACTGATTAATAATTGTGATATATCCTTCCTTCAATTATTATACTCCATATCTAACAGGTAAGTGTACAGAATACTTTCTAATAATATATTACCGTATGATTTGTGTAGTTGGATTTTACAGAATTTCAAGAAATATGTTTTCAAATTTGACAGATACAAATTTTAAATGTTTTTTTTAAGTAACTGGATTCCAATAACATTCCAATAATAATGACATTTGGACCCAAAATGGCGCACGAGAATACCTACATTCTTCTAGAGCTCTATCTTGGTTTGTGACTGGAGCGCCGCGTAGCGACCTGGATGGCGTAACTTAAATCTCTGGACAATTTAAAAACACCAACCAAATTTCATAAATGTAGTACACACAAAGAAAGACCAATGTTACTGTGATGAATGCAATTATAAATTATTTTCATTTCTATTTAAATATAGCATATATAATAAATTAAATATATGTGTAAATCAAATAGTTGACTCCAATTATTTAATTGAACATTAATAAAATTATAAAATGTTATATTTTGAAGTTATACTTGTGGTTTTGAGTGTACACAGTTAGCTGTCAATTAAAAACATGACGTATGACACTTGGCGTCAATCAACAAAAAAAAAAAAACTGTCGACAAAGCAATAAAAGCAAACTTTGAATAAAATCATACGAAATCTCGTGTAAATCAAGGTAATTAATTGTCATAGAAGCTTGCCTCTTATAATTAACAATTATTTTGTAATGTATATTTTATGTATTTGAAAAATAATAATGGTGAGTTATTTAAAAAAAAAAAAAGTATGAAATAAGAGGCGATTTCGACTGGCACTGGTTACTTGGCGGTTACGTGTTTGGTTGGTTTCAAACAGGGTGCGTTCGGCGGGCTCACAGCGGTCTCAGCGGCTGCAGCGCTGTCAAATGTCACTCGTCCAGCGGACTAAGGCACTAGAATATATGAGTATTCTCATCCGCCATTTTGGGTCCAAGTGTCATAAATAAAACAAATTATTGGAATCCAGTTACCTTAATTCTTTTATGTCAAATTTGAAGTTGACATTGATAAATAATTGTAATATATCATTCCTTCAATTATTCTATTCCATATCTAACAGGCTAGTGTACAGTATCTAATAATATATTACCGTATGATTTGTGTAGTTGATTTTAGAGAATTACAGAAATATAAAAACTGTCCAAAATAAAAATTTGACAGATAAAAATTTTAAATGTTTTTTCTTCTTTTTAAAAATAACTCACTGGATTCCAATAACTTGTTTTGTTTATGACATCTGGACCCAAAATGGCGGACGAGAATACCTACATTCTTCTAGAGCTCTACAGCGGACCGCTGTCTGCAGCGCTTTTTGACAGCGGCTGCCACAGCGTTCGCAGCGTAAACTAACTACGATTTCTTTACACAGCGTATATCTATCCTTGTCTAGAATTGTCATTATTTTTACAATATTTTCTGTAACTCTATACAGCTTTATAAAATTATTAATAATATCATCTAAATCCATTATTACATTGATTTAATTATTGCAATAAATTGTTTACACTATGTAAATAAACTTTTTTGGCAATTTACTTGAACTCTTGACGTTTGAAAATAATACGCGGGAATTGCGTTCAGCGAATTCGCAGCGGCTGTTACCCAGCAGCTGGGTGACGTCACACAGCGCTTTTAAATCGGCTGCACATCGGCTGTGGCCCGCCGAACGCGCCCAATGATGTCACACTGACCAAACGGTTACTGAAAACGCGCGGTAGATTTTGACATTAATAAAATTTGACAGAAAACATGAAAAATATGACAGTATACTAGTTTGAAATCACAACAAGTGAAATTTAACCAATCAGAATACTAACCGTTGGATGAACCGAGCTCTCGAGCATGTTACTGATTTGACATACCAAAACTGTCACCGTTTACATATCACGTCATATAAGTGTCAGTCGAAATCAATAGACGATTTCGACTGGCACTGGTTAGTACTTGGTCACAGGAATGGTTAGTAAATAGAGTAACCAATTGATTTCGACTGGCGTCATATGTAACCAGTGACAGTTTTGGTATGTCAAATCAGTAACATGCTCGAGAGCTCGGTTCGTCCAACGGTTAGTATTCTGATTGGATGAATTTCACTTGTTATGATTTCAAACTAATACGCTGTCATATTTTTCAAGTTTTCTGTCAAATTTGATTCATGTCAATCTAGTATGCTGTCATATTTTTCATGTTTTCTGTCAAATTTGATTCATGTCAAAATCTACCGCGCGTTTTCAGTAACCGTTCGGTCAGTTTGACGTCATTGTTTGCAACCAACCAAACATGTAACCGGCAAGTAACCAGTGCCAGTCGAAATCGCCTAATTGGTTACTCTATTTACTAACCATTTCTGTGACCAAGTACTAACCGGTGCCAGTCGAAATCGCCTAAGAAGTTGTCAAAAGATATAATAATATAAAGGAGACAAATAACGGAGAAGCAGTCAATTTATTAAAAATTTTACAACACCAACGTTTCAACTGCAATTGAGTCTTCTTCAGGGTGATAACATTACATTAAGATGAATAAAATTATTTTGACATGTTTTTAACATTTACTTATTTTTATTCATCCTAATGTAATTTTATCACCCTGAAGAAGACTTAATTGGAGTTGAAACGTTGGTGTTGTAAAATTTTTAATAAATTGACTGCTTCTCCGTTATTTGTCTCCTTTATACATCTTCCAGTCAAGAAATCGTCTCATTTTATAATAATATAGTTTTAAGTTTTGTAAAAAGAATCTGCTGAGGTGATTTGTATACGGGTAGTGTTCTAATTTGCCTCTATTCCAGAAATATTTGGGGAACGTGGCAGGAGTGTTTTGCGTTGTGCGGAGTGGAATGGATTTTTTGATAGTGAAAAAGACTGTTCGCGCGGCCAGTGTATTTCGGCGGAATAAACTTTGGCATTTTGAATTTTTCGATTATGGATACGTTAAAAAAGGCGTCGCGCGACTCTTCGTAAAGCGTTCAACAAGATAACAAATCAGTTGGATATTCTATTGCGGAAAATAAAAATTTTAAAGAAATAGAAACAATATTTGAATTGTCACAAGAAAAAATATTTTCGAAAAACTACTTAAGCATATGTACCTGTAAACATGTATTTTAAGTATTATTTTATACAATATATTTTGTTATTTACAATTCCGTGTTTTATTTTCTAATCACTTTAAAGAATATAAAAACATTTACAAATTCAAATTAGGCGCGCTTGCCGCGCATTAGCATCAGCGCCGCGTAGCGACATGGATGGCGTTAATCTGACGGTTCGGTCTCTCTCACGTATAAGTGAAGCTTCCTCTAGTATCTTCCTTGATCTATATATCAAATAATTGTCAAAATAAAATCATTCGCCTGGAACAAGTCAGACGTGTTCAGTTGGTTTTATTTGTATAAGAAAGTAGTGTGGTGCCCACACCAGATTTTTTAATGAAAAAACTGAAATACTTGACAACGCCGCGGAAAACTAAAACAAAATTTATATGTCCGATAGGTGGTCTAGTTAATAAAAGACAAATAATTCTCGCCAAGCCGTTACGTAACACCCAGTATATGTGAAAATAATTTTACGTTATGCTTCTTGAGTAATCGAATAAATTTTGTTAATAAATTTATGCTGTATCACTAACGACATGAGTGATATCGAAGATGGGCATTTCGATTACTCATCTTGTATATATTAATTATACTAATATGAAATGCCTCGAAAATATTATGTACCAGCTTCTAAAAGCAATTATGCTAGTACTTCAGAAAATATACCAACTTTTCAATTTACAATAAACAAGGATTATATTAAATGGATAAAATGCATTTCACGCAAAAACTGGACACCTTCCGCAACAACAGTTGTGTGTATTAAGCATTTTACTCAAGATTGCATTTTAACTAGTTACAATAGGGGACACGCACGAAATTTAAAAATCAATGATAGTTTGTTTTTTACATACATTAATGTTATTTGTTTCGTATCGTAACACATAAAATATATTTTGCTCATAATTTTTATAAGAAATTAATATTTAAAAATTCATAATTTAACCTACAGCCGACCACTGTGCGTAGATTGCCGAGTTTACACGAAGAGTATGTGACGTCAACTTCCCTAGCTGTCATTTATGACAGTTAACTCTATAAGTATTTGGCGGTATATTTACGCTAAAATATCTCTACTTTAACATTTTATTATAAATATATAATGTCAGAGACCGGCTTTATCAAGGTACAAAGTGATTATTTGTCAAATATCGATGCCTTTATGCCTATGGAATTGATTAAACAGAATGATATTTTTTAGTGGGGAAGAAATTCTTAGTGTTAAAACACAAGTGTAAGTAATAATTATATTAACACGTTGCCTGCATTATCGGTCTCTGGAGACCGATGCAATAATTTCTTTAAAAAGTTGCAATATTAATCTTTAATGCTAAATACCTAGAAAAACATATTAAATCATATCAGTCCCTAAAGAACTATAGCGCTCTGTATAAAAAAAAAACATATAACTTGCTGTATCGGTCATCCCAGATAATATTTCCTCATTGTTCGCAATACAGGGTGTTTCAGGACTAGTGTAAAAAACTTTAACAGCTTATTCCTGCGGTCATTTTGAGCCAAAAATGTCATATGAACATATGACCTATTCCTTCTAGTTACCAAAATACAAGAGGTTGAAGTTCTACAAATAACACGAAATTTTCTCATTTTTGTAATCAAGGTACTTTCGAAAACAAGAGTTTTATTGAAAAGTCATACCTTATTTGTCTTAATTAATATTATTTATTAATATTAACGAATACAATTTAGAGAACAAAACACACAATGACACAATTAAATAGACAAATAACTAATTATAAATACAGAACAACATGGGAAGGTTGGCGTTTGTTTGGGTATCTGTCTTGGTATACTCTAGACGCGTAACTGGTATTACTATTACATAATCCATAAGTAAAAATCATATCTGCATTTTCAGCAGTACGATAACCATCCATTATGAAACAAAAATACAATCAAAAGTAAAACAATTTTAAATTAAGACAAATAAGGTATGACTTTTCAATAAAACTCTTGCTTTCCGAAAGTACCTTGATTACAAAAATGAGAAAATTTCGTGTTATTTATGGAACTTCAACCTCTTGTATTTTGGTAACTAGAAGGAATAGGACCTATATTCATATGACATTTTTGGCTCAAAATGACCTCAGGAATAAGCTGTTAAAGTTTGTTACACTAGTCTTGAAACACCCTGTATATGTTAATGTAGTAGTAAACTGCGAGACTTGATTGTAAACTATGGGTTCCGGTGCAATAATATTCGTTTATGACTGAACGTAATGAAGAAGATCAAAGTTTTCTTTAACAAGAGTTTTTAGTGCAGCTCTTTAAATAATTTTAGTTAAGTTCTTTTAATTAAATAATTAAATTTTTGTTATCAACTACAGTTTTTCTTTACTAATAAATAAACTATAAAACATCATTCAGCGTTTTAATCATGTCTAAAATTACTATCACCCTGGTGCGGCATGGGTTGTCGGAAAGACTGATGTGCTTTTAATAGTAACATGCTGGAAGATAGAGAATAGAAAAACTTCACATACATGACCTTTTGATTGCTGAGAGATATCGTTTTTATTTCATCTCATAGCCTTTAACCACAATATTCTACTTTTTAATTAATTTATTTATCAACCTGATATATTATGTCACTTTCGCATTCAAATAAACCTTCAAAAACACATGAAAACAGACGAAAACAGTATGCTATACAAACACTCATGTTCTATGTGAACAAGGAAGATGACGTCACGACAGACAACGGCACACTCTACGATCGTTTTTGTGCGTTTTTTGAAACTAGTTTTTAAAATATTAATATTTACCCCTTTATGATAAACAAATTAATTTTTAACTATTTTTCTATAGATACATGGAGTATAAAGATCACTTTAAAATTATATTTAAAAATTATGCGTGTCCCCTATTATACTTATAAAGGAGAAACAAAAATATTTCATTATGTTGGTGTTGGGATAAATAGATGGCGACACGAGTACTGTGTGAGTAGTTTCATCGTTCGAGTGGCAATACTGATTGTGTTGCATGTTGGGAATTTTATTTGAACAAAATACTAACGTCACTGACAGATTAAAAAGTAAAATAAGTTAGTTATCTTTTTACCTCCCGCCTACCTCTAGGTAAGGGAGGTATTGTTTTTGGTCAGAAAATTGGGTAGTGAGTTTTCAATGAATAAGCACGTTTTAGGGTCCCTACAATACGATTTTACTATTTTCGCGATGATGTCTGTATGTATGTATGTATGTATGTATGTATGTATGTATGTATGTATGTGTGTGTGTAGTCTGTGGTAATTTTTTCGTCTCGCATAACTCAAATACTATAATACCAAAAAATACAATTTTGTGAATTTTTGCTTCTTATATTTAAATGAAGAGCTGATTAGATTTTAGATAAAATTGGTCAACCGGAAGTAGCAGTTTACTTGAAGCCCTTAACAGTTTTTCGTGAAAAACACAATTAAATTTAATTTTTCAACAATTTATGTTATTTTGAAAGTTGAAGAATATTTAATTTTACATGTATTTTAATTACACTAATTTTATAAATTTTCATTAGGTTTAGAGATAATAAAATATAAAGAAATTAGATTTCACAAATCTTGCATTCCTAGTACACCATGGAAACATTTAAAATTTTTCAATTTTTTCATGAAAGGTGACACATGTCCACAAATTAGAAACATACATGTCATTGTGATTGTGAAGCTATTTTCTTGGTGAAATATATGTCAGAAAATTAAATAAATATACGAAAGAAAATTAAAATTCTCAAATATAAATAGAAAATATACAAATAAGAAGGTATGTTTCTGTATCATCAAATACTATTTTGTTCCGTTTAAGAGTAGTATTAGGCGGGAGGTTATGTGCTGGCCACATCAGATTTTTGTTGTTGCAAATGCAAAGGTAAAATATATGTTCATTAGTTGTGATTATATGACTAAAAGATAATTTTGTAATTGTAAAATTATTCTATGTTTCTCTAACCTATTCTATCCAAAGCATATTTTATTAATAAAACCATTATTCGTATATTAATGTATCAGTCTTCTTTGGAAGTGATATTACAATACCTCCAACATCTAGTTCGAAATGTTTAAAGACATTCAAGTCATCAACAAAGCTTCCTCACCCAAAACTAGGTGTAGGACATCATATAACCACCCTCACATTATATTTAAAGACAGGGGAGGCTAGTTTAATTCATCCAGCATCTAGTTTATAGTTTTTAAAGACAACCAAGTCATCCGAAAACCGCAGAACCTTTTAAAAATATCCCGTGAAATGTTAGTCCGCCTCTGAGCGATTTAAAATGTCAGGAAGCGATGCATCGGTTGCCCAGATACCATCAGGCAAATCTGCGGACTTAACACAAACAGAAAATTTTGTTTAAGGCTAGGACATCAAGCATGCACCCTCAAAACATATTTGAAGACAGTAGCTAGCTTGAGACCGTCAGAAAAATAAATATTTTCTTACATTGGTTAGGTAACCCCATCCAGTTGGATAAAATGTTTCAGAAATATGCGGATCCTTTGGATATGTATCAGCCGGGGTTCGTATCCCGTGACGAAATATCTGCAACAAAGTTACAAAGTTTAAACATAAAACATTAAGTTAAAAATATATTCAGGGGAAAGAAGTACTTACCACGTGCAACAACTGCAACTGAAGTTTTTCATTTGCACATTTTACAATATTTATAAACAATATTATTAATAATAATTGAACATATGTGTATTTATTCATTTTTAAAATTGTTATGACTGCTTCGCAGGTTTAAAAAATGTTTATTCGAATTAAGAAATAAGAAAAAATGATTTACAATATGTCAAATGAATCATAAAAATGTTTAAAACACACTTAAAACTATAAATTAAATAAAACGAGTTAGTAAATAATATCACAAATAACAAATCTATTTATATACTCATATCCTTAATTATAATTTGTTATTATATCCTTCAATAAATATAAACAATCTTTCTTAGAACTAATGAATTATGCATTAATTGTAACAAATTATTTGTATACTTTGTGTCTCGCGCAATTACAGCATAAAATTTATTATTTCGCAAAATTAACCTATTTCAAGGTATCAACAATCAGATCGTGTCCTTGTTATAATATTTCACAATTCAAATTACAAATTATGTAAAACAATATTTGTTTGGGTTACTAGACAATGCATTGCCCTCTGTTGGGAATTCCAACGCCAAAATGTTTTTTTTTTTTTATTGTTAAAAGAATGATCGAGCTATGGTATGCAGCAATTATTTTTTTGGAAACAAGACCGACATATAATTGACCGTTTCCCAAAGCATAAAACTATGTTTTTTCATGAATTAGCGACCTTCGACAGTTTTTGCAGCAATATTTAGATAACAAATTGTACCGCATTTAAACCAAAAATCTTTTATTTACACAGCTAATCCGTCAGGAAAATAAAAACGTTACTTTTAATTGTAAATATCTTATCTAAAAACTATTGTTAACAACTGTGTTTTATCACTAGTACACTTTGTAAACTTTTATTGCAATTTAGACAACTTTTCGCATTCACTTTTAAATACCGACACGTACAAAATAGTAAAAGATTATCTGAAGTTATAGTTTGTAAAAGATGGAGGGGGCAGCAATTATTAAATATAATTATATTTGAAAGTATGAGTGGGTTTTGTATAGACTTAAGTGTTCTATTGTATATCGAATAAATCATAATTATAATGAATTACTCACATTTTAGCTACTATATACGTTGATTTAAACAATAAAGCTTATTACACAATATTTTATGTTATATTTTTTATTGTACACCAGAAAAACTTAATATTCCATTGACAATTTGAAATTTACAGAATGAACATGACGTTTCACCGCTGTGAAGTTAGGTATAAACTAAGGATAACTAAAAATATAATTTTTATAATAATGTCAAATTCAGGATGTTTCCTATTTTAAATATCTGTAACAAATATGAAATAAATATGTTATCAAATTAGAATTATTAAAAATATATTGTGAGCAGTGCTGCCAAAAGTAGCAAAGTTTAAAAAGCAGGCTAGCTTCACAGTTTATAAAACAAGTGATTCGTAATTTTCTCAACGAATCTTTGAACCCATTTTCACTAATTCTAAAAACTAAACGTGTTGCAATGCAGAAAGTGGAGAAAATCGAAGGAAAACGTTTTTCCATGAAAGGTCAGTGTTCATTTATATTTTTTCGACTTGTTTTGATGTTTTGACAAGTCAGTTTTTCTCAATTTTCGATAAATTTTTCGTCTCCATTGCAGAGACAAGAACTTTTGACTTTATAGACACTCAAAAAATGGGGAAGAATAAAGAAACTAGACAGAGAAGTAGGAGTTTATTTACAACTCACTCAAATCTGATTAAAGATGAGTTGAACCCGAGGGATTTAAAATATGTTGAAGGAAGTGCTTCGGTCCCTAACACTTCTTGGATGAATAGAAATATTATTAAGGGATATTTTATTGATGATCCTTACAATGTAAGTATTTTACCCTAATTTGTATCTAGGTTCATCGCTATCTTATTTAGTCTGACATCATCTTTGTGTTTAATAATTTTTGAAGGAAAATTGGCGTGATCATGAAATAACCGAAATTGGAATCGGTTATGCTGGGGCTTCGGTTACTTCTCATGGAATTATTACTATTCGATTGCATGATCGCGTAAGGTAAAATTAATTTGTAATTATTTTGCTTTTATAATAAGTGTTATTAGTTTGGTTATAACCTAAAAATGACAGTTTGACAAGTGATGGTGCTTCAATTGTTTTGTTTGTAAAGTGACAGCTACTGTCATTTGTTTGTGTTTTGTTTCCGTAGCCATCTGCAATTCTAAAACTGTTATATTATATTTAACGCTGTCATTTCTCAAGGGAGCATTTTAGAGAAAAATGTTTCTAATAAAATTTGTAAACCACTGAATAATCTATAACTTCTCCCCCAAACATTTTTCGAAACCGTTTAAAAGTTCCTCAAAACTCAACTGTTATGAAAAATCTAAATTATTTCGTCTTTCTGCGTTTAGAATTGACATGACGATGGACAAGGCCATCCGAATAATTAATTACAAGAACAATATCGTCATGGCGTTGTCCTCAACCGGAAGTTCGTCTGCTTTGCTGCATCCTAATGGACGCGTGTTTCAGTATGGGTCCAGGGTTGAAATCCTGGCGTATGACACGCATGGAAACAACAACAAGTAAGGAAACTATACACTTTTGTAGTAAAATCTTCTCTGAATACAGGGGTGAAGTCCCCAGTGCGGTATCTAGTCTAGTTCTAGAGCTACGCCTCCTGAAACTTCAACAATTTTTTTTGAGGGTTGCTGTAGCGCTCCACCCCAAAACACCCTCTTCTTCATTAATAAATTCAGCATAAATCATCCAGCCCACGAAACAAGATAGATAGGAAAATCAACTTCCTATTCAAATCCTATAAAGAGCGCGTTACTTTACTGTTCCGTTTATAGAAAAATCCACAGCGCGGCGCTACAGTCGGGACTCCCGCTTATAGCTTGTGTCAATTATGTTGTTTTGTTATAATTCAACTCGTTCTTTCTATTGTGGTTTATTAAAAGATTATTAAAATGGTATTTAGTAAGTGCTGTATACTAAACTGTACATCAGGTTATAAATCTTGCAACGAAAAAGTGTCATTATTTCGAATTACATCAAATCGTCTAGAAGCGTGGTCTAAAGAAATTCCACGGAAAGACAAACTTTTAACAGAAAAAGATGTGATTTGTGAAAAACATTTTGCTCCAGAGAACATAATTCGAGAATGGACTGCACCAAATAGTAAAGTATAAATAATATCAATGAATATAAAAAAGTGTAACAGCAAATATTCTTTTAGATTCCTCTTCGTACCGTAAAACTCAAAGATACTGCAATTCCTATCTTCTTTCCAAACTGCCCTAATTATTTAACAAAGCTACCAGTTAAACGGAAACCACAAAAAATAGGAATAATACCAGATATGCCAATAAAAAAACAAAGAACAGACTTGGATAATTTACAACCAGATACTATTGTGGAAGATAGATATAATAATCCAATATACTAAAAGGCTTAATTCACTTTCTATATATATATATTTTCATCTGCCTAGTAACCAAAATTTGTGCGCAGCTCTAGAGCCTAGACGGTTTGATGGATTTAAGTGAAACCTTTACTGGAAGTTAGAGATTGTTTTGGAATAGGTCCTTTTCGTGAATTCACATTTTTAGTACACATGATGTGCGAGATATTAAATAAATAAGGCGGAAATGCGTTTACGGATCAGAGTGTGCGGGTTGCTATCAAAGTGGAGTTTGTTGATTCTGGTTGTAACTTTACAAAAATTTATGTTCAATTTGTCATTTCTGACAGATCTGTTTCGAAATTCAAGTATAAATTACATATATTCTAGACAACTTAAAGATGTTTTGTAAATTTATCTGTATTTAGAATTAATGAACAAACATGTGTACTATTTTGTAAGTATTTTAAAAGTCAATTAAAAAAATTAAAATTGTAGCTGTTACTTTTCACAAATTTGTGTGCAACTAGTTATTTTGACATTTCAGTCTGAAATTTTAAATATAAATTACTTTAATTGTAGTTTAGTTAGACAAGTTTGGTAATTTATTTGTGTTTAGAATATATATGCAAACATTATTATTATTTTGTAATTATTTTAAATTTGAAATTTTTTTCTCATATTTTTTCAAATTTAAAATTAATATGACAGATGTCGTTGTTTGTCAACCTCAATTCTTTTAAGGAATTTAGGCAGTAAAATTCAAATGAATTAACTTCTTCTAACATAAAAAAGTTGAGAATTATTTTTCGCTTCATAGATGGTTTCTTTTTCTTCTCAAAAAATACAACAGATGTCTCTGCTCGACAACCTCGATGCTTCTAAGTATTTTAGGCGGTAAAATTTAAACAAGTTAATTACTTATCTAATATAAAAAGTTCGTTTTAAATATTTATAATCAATTTCAGATTTTTTTAATATCTAAATTCGTAGAATTGTCAAAAAGTTATTTTAAACAATGATCAGTTGTTTTTATTTCTAATCAAGTGTCACAAAATTATTATACACGATCGTTAATTGTTTTTTCTAAATGTTATTTAAATCCTGCCGTGTTTGGTATCAAATTGAAGGTCTCACTCATCAGATTTAAACTAAAGTGTCAAAAAATTATTTTGGACGATCGTAATTTGTTTTTATAAATGTTATTTAAAACCTAACGTGTTTGGTATTGAATTAAATGTCTCAATCATGATATTTAAACTCAAGTATCAAAAATTTATTTTGGACGATCGCTTATTGTTTTCATAAATGTTATTTAAATCCTACCGTGTTTGGAATCAAGTTACAGGTCTCGGAGAAGAGGTTTGAACTCAAGTGTCAAAAAGTTGTTTTTGGTGATTGTCAATTGTTTTGTATAAATGTTATTAAATCCTACCGTGTTTGGTATTGAATTAAAGGTCTTGCTCATGAGATTTAAACTCAAGTTTCAAAAAGTTATTTTGGACGAACGTCAATTGTTTTTTATAAATGTTATTTAATTCCTACCGTGTTTGGTATTCAATTGAAGGTCTCGCGAAGGAGATTTGAACTCAAGTGTCAAAAAGTTGTTTTGGACGATCGTAAATTGTTTTGTATAAATGTTATTTAATTCCTACCGTGTTTGGTATCAAATAAAAAGTCTCATGAAGGACATTTCAACTCAAGTGTCAAAAAGTTATTTTGGTAAATCGTCAATTGTTTTTTTTTATAAATGTTATTAAATCCTAACGTGTTTGGTATTGAATTAAATATCTCACGGAAAACGGAGAAATGAAGTGACGAGCTTGCTCCGCCATGCACTGAATTAAAAGCGAGGAACGAAGTGACGAGCTTTCTTCGTCAATGTACTGACATCAAAGCGAGGAAAGTAGTGACGAGCTTGCTTCGCCAATTGTTTGGTATAAATTGGAAATTATTTAAGACTACCCAATTTATTTTTCTATATTTTCAGTTGTAATCTTCTTCAGTGACGCGGAGCCTAGGGGACAGACCTGCGAAGCAGGTCGGGCCGCTAGTCCAATATACTAAAAGGCTTAATTCATTCTCTATACTTTCATCTGCCTAGTAACCAAATTTTTGCGCAGCTCTAGAGCCTAGACGGTTTGACGGATTTCAGTGAAACCTTTACCGGAAGTTAGAGATTTTTTCAGAATAGCGCCTTTTCATGAATTTACATTTTTAGTACACATGATGTGCGAGATATTAAATAAATAAGGCGGAAATGCGTTTACGGATCAGAGTGTGCGGGTTGCTATCAAAGTGGAGTTTGTTGATTCTGGTTGTAACTTTACAAAAATTTATGTTCAATTTGTCATTTCTGACAGATCTGTTTCGAAGTTCAAGTATAAATTACATATATTCTAGACAACTTAAAGATGTTTTGTAAATTTATCTGTATTTAGAATTAATGAACAAACATGTGTACTATTTTGTAAGTATTTTAAAAGTCAATTAAAAAAATTAAAATTGTTGCTGTTACTTTTCACAAATTTTTGTGCAACTAGTTATTTTGACATTTCAGTCTGAAATTTTAAATATAAATTACTTTAATTGTAGTTCAGTTAGACAAGTTTGGTAATTTATTTGTGTTTAGAATATATATGCAAACATTATTATTATTTTGTAATTATTTTAAATTTGAATTTTTTTTCTCATATTTTTTCAAATTTAAAATTAATATGACAGATGTCGTTGTTTGTCAACCTCAATTCTTTTAATGAATTTAGGCGGTAAAATTCAAATGAATTCTAACATAAAAAAGTTGATAATTATTTTTCGCTTCATAGATGGTTTCTTTTTCTTCTCAAAAAATACAACAGATGTCTCTGCTCGACAACCTCGATGCTTTTAAGTATTTTAGGCGGTAAAATTTAAACGAGTTAATCTAATATAAAAAGTTCGTTTTAAATATTTATAATCAATTTCAGATTTTTTATATATCTAAATTCGTAGAATTGTCAAATAGTTATTTTAAACAATAATCAGTTGTTTTTTATTTCTAATCAAGTGTCACAAAATTATTATACACGATCATTAATTGTTTTTTCTGAATGTTATTTAAATCCTGCCGTGTTTGGCATTAAATTGAAGGTCTCACTCATCAGATTTAAACTAAAGTGTCAAAAAATTATTTTGGACGATCGTAATTTGTTTTTATAAATGTTATTTAAAACCTAACATGTTTGGTATTGAATTAAATGTCTCAATCATGATATTTAAACTCAAGTATCAAAAATTTATTTTGGACGATCGCTAATTGTTTTTATAAATGTTATTTAAATCCTACAGTGTTTGGAATCAAATTACAGGTCTCGGAGAAGAGGTTTGAACTCAAGTGTCAAAAAGTTGTTTTTGGTGATTGTCAATTGTTTTGTATAAATGTTATTTAAATCCTACCGTGTTTGGTATTGAATTAAAGGTCTTGCTCATGAGATTTAAACTCAAATTTCAAAAAGTTATTTTGGACGAACGTCAATTGTTTTTTATAAATGTTATTTAAATCCTACAGCGTTTGAAATCAAATTAAAGGTCTCGCAGAGGAAGTTTGAATTAAAGTGACAAAAAGTTGTTTTGGACGATTGTCAATTGTTTTCTATAAAAATTATTTAAATCTTACCGTGTTTGGTAATCAATTGAAAGTCTCGCAGAGGAGATTTGAACTCAAGTGTCAACAAGTTGTTTTGACGATTGTCAATTGTTTTCTATAAAAATTATTTAAATCCTACCGTGTTTGGTATTGAATAAAAGGTCTCGCAGAGAAGATTTGAACTTAAGTGTCAAAAAGTTATTTTGGACGATTGTCAATTGTTTTTTATAAATATTATTTAAATCCTATCGTGTTTGGTATTCAATTGAAGGTCTCGCAGAGGAGATTTGAACTCAAGTGTCAAAAAGTTGTTTTGGACGATTGTCAATTGTTTTCTATAAAAATTATTTAAACCCTACCGTGTTTGGTATTGAATAAAAGCTCTCGCAGAGAAGATTTGAACTTAAGTGTCAAAAAGTTATTTTGGACGATTGTCAATTGTTTTTTATAAATATTATTTAAATCCTACCGTGTTTGGTATAAAATTAAAGGTCTCGCGAAGGAGATTTGAACTCAAGTGTCAAAAATTTGTTTTGGACGATCGTTAATTGTTTTGTATAAATGTTATTTAATTCCTACCGTGTTTGGTATCAAATTAAAAGTCTCATGAAGGATATTTCAACTCAAGTGTCAAAAAGTTATTTTGGTAAATCGTCAATTGTTTTTTTTTTTTGTAAATGTTATTAAATCCTAACGTGTTTGGTATTGAATTAAATATCTCACGGAAAACGGAGAAATGAAGAGACGAGCTTACTCCGCCATGCACTGACTTAAAAGCGAGGAACGAAGTGACGAGCTTTCTTCGTTAATGTACTGACATAGAAACGAGGAACATAGTGACGAGCTTGCTTCGCCGATGCACTTTTTGAAAGCGAGGAACGAAGGCACAAGCTTGCTTCGCCAATGTACTGACATGGAAGCGAGGAACGTAGTGACGAGCTTGCTTCGTCGATGCACTGACATGGAAGCGAGGAACGAAGTGACGAGCTTTCTTCGTCAATGTACTGACATAGAAGCGAGGAAAGTAGTGACGAGCTTGCTTTGCCAATTGTTTGGTATAAATTGGAAATTATTTAAGACTACCCAATTTATTTTTCTATATTTTCAGTTGTAATCTTCTTCAGTGACGCGGAGCCTAGGGGACAGACCTGCGAAGCAGGTCGGGCCGCTATCCTATATACTAATCGGCGTGGGTCTGAGCTGTCACTCTATTCATCGACCAGTCTAACAACCGCCATCGGAATCGCCTACAGCCTAGACGGTTTGATGTATTCGAGTGAAACTTTTTTTGCGTGTTAAAGGTCCCTGTGGAACAGTGCCTTTTGCATGTCTCATATTTTTCTTACACATGATGTGCGAAATATTACATGCGAAAGACATTAAAATTTTCCATCAAGGGGGGCCTCGGGTTGCTACGAAAGTGTACTTTGTTGATTGTAGTTGTAACTTTTCACAAATTTTTGTTCAATTTGACATATATGACAGATCTGTTTCAAATTTTGAGTAAAAATTACATTAATTCTAGACAAGTTGAAGATGTTTTGTAAATTTATCTGTGTTTAAAATAAATGATTGAACATGTGTACTATAATGTGAATATATTAAAAGTGAATTTGAAAAATTAAAATTGTAGCTGTCACTTTTCACGAATTTGTGTTCATCCTGTCATTTTTGACATATCTGTTTGAAACTGTAAGTATAAATTGAATTAATTCTGGATCAAATGAAAAAGTTTTGTAAATTTATATGTGTTTAGAATAAAAGAGCAAACATATTTACTAATTTGTAAATTTTTTAAATGTGAATTTTTTTTTAAATTTTTTTCAAATTTAAAATTAATATGACAGATGTCTGTGTTCGTCAACTTCGATTCTTTTAAGGATTTTAGGCGGTAAAATTCAAATGAGATAATTTCTTATCCAACACAAAAAAGTTGAAAATTATTTTTCACTTTATATATGGTTTCTTTTCCTTCTCAAATAATACAACAGATGTCTCTGCTCGACAACCTCGATGCTTCTAAGTATTTTAGGCGGTAAAATTTAAATAAGTTCATTAATTATCTAATATAAAAAGTTCTTTTTAAATATTTATAATCAATTTAAGAATTATTTTTTTTATCATCAGTTTTTATTTCTAATCCTGCCGTGTTTGGTACTAAATTAAAAGATTCACGTTAGAGATTTAAAATAAAGTGTCATAAAGAGGACGATTGTCTTGTGTTTTTTATAAATGTTATTTAATTCCTACCGTGTTTGGAATTGAATTAAAGGTCTCGCAGAGGAGATTTGAAATCAAGTATCATAAAGTTGTTTTGGGCGATTGTCAATTGTTTTTTATAAATATGATTTAAATCCTACCGTGTTTGGTATCAAATTAAGGTCTCGCGGAGGAGATTTGAACTCAAGTGTCAAAAAGTTGTTGTGGACGATTGTCAATTGTTTTTTATAAATATTATTTAAAACCTACCGTGTTTGGTATTAAACTAAAGGTCTCGCGGAGCAGATTTGAACTCAAGTGCCAAAAAGTTGTTTTGGATGATGGTTAATTGTTTTGTATAAATGTTATTTATTTCCTACCGTGTTTGGTATCAAATAAAAGGCCTCGCGGAGGAGATTTGAACTCAAGTGTCAAAAAGTTGTTTTGGGCGATTGTAAATTGTTTTTTATAAATATTATTTAAGTCATAACGTGTTTGGTATTAAATTAAATATCTAACGGAAGAGAATTAAACTGAAGTGCCAAATAGTAGTAACATGAAAGCGAGAAACGAAGCAACGAGCTTTCTTCGTCAATGTACTGACATGGAAACGAGGAACATAGTGACGAGCTTGCTTCGCTGATGCACTGACTTAAAAGCGAGGAACGAAGGCACAAGCTTGCTTCGCTGATGCACTGACTTGAAAGCGAGGAACGAAGTGACGAGCTTTCTTCGTCTAGTACTGACATGGAAGCGAGGAACGTAGTGACGAGCTTGCTTCGCCGATGCATTGACATGGAAGCGAGGAACGAAGTGACGAGCTTTCTTCGTCAATGTACTGACATGGAAGCGAGGAACGTAGTGACGAGCTTGCTTCGCCAATTGTTTGGTATAAATTGGGAGTTATTTAAGACTACTCAATTTATTTTTCTACATTTTCAGTTGTAATCTTCTTCAGTGACGCGGAGCCTAGGGGACAGACCTGCGAAGCAGGTCGGACCGCTAGTCCTATATACTAAAAGGCTTGAGTATTTTACTATATTTTAGCCAACCTAGCAACCAAATATTTGCCCTCCTCTAGAGCCTAGCCGGTTTGATGGAATCGCGTGAAACCTTTATGGGGATGTGAAGAATTTTTTGGAGCAGTGCCTTTTGGGTGTTTGCGATTTTTAGTACACATGATGTGCGAGATATTAAATAAATAAGGCGGAAATCAGAGTATGCGAGCGTTGCTATGAACGTGAAATTTGTTGATTTTAAATGAATAACTGTATTGTAGTTGTAACTTTTCACAAAGTGTTCATCTTGTCATTTTTGACAGATCTCTTTAAAAATTAAGTTTAAATTATATTAAATCTAGACAGGTTTCAGAAGTTTTGTAAATTTATCTGTGTTTAGAGAGTAAATGAATGAGCATACATGTGTACTATTTTGTAAATAATTTAAAACTCAATCAAAAAAATTAAAATTGTAGCTGTCCCTTTTCACAAATTTGTGTGCACCTTGTTTTTTTTGACAGTTCATTTTGACATTTTTAGTATAAGTATAATAGATGTCTCTGCCCGTAAACATCAATGCTTTTAATCATTTTAGGCGGTAAAATTTAAATAAGTTAATTATTTATCTAATACAAAAAGAATGAAAATTATTTTCAACATCGTTTTAAATATGCATACTGAATTACAGAATTTTCGTTTTAATCAAAATTCGTACACAAAATCCTATTTTGAACGATTGTCAATTGTTTTTTTATAATTTTTTTTTTAATCCTACCGTGTTTGGTATCAAATTATTGGTTTCATTGAGGAGATTTAAACTCAAATGTCAAAAAGTTATTTTGGGCAATCGTCAATTGATTTTTGTAAATATTATTTAAATCCCAACGTGTTTGGTATCATATTAAATGTTTCATGGAAGAGATTTTAACTCAAATGTCAAAGAGTTATTTTGAACGATAATCTATTGTTTTTTATAAATTTTATTTAAATCCTACCGTGTTAGGTATGAAATTAAAAGTCTCACGAAGGAGATTTAAACTCAAGTGTTAGAAAGTTATTTAGGATGATCGTCAATTTTTTTTTTATAAATGTTATATAAATCCTACAGTGTTTGATATCAAATTAAAGGTCTCCCGAAGGAGATTTAACTCGTGTTAGAAAGTTATTTAGGATGATCGTCAATTTTTTTTTTTATAAATGTTACGTAAATCCTACTGTGTTTGGTATCAAATTAAAGATCTCACGCAGGAGATTTGAACTCAAATGTCAAAAAGTTGTTTTGGATGATTGTCAATTGTTTTTCATAAATATTTTAAATCCTACCGTGTTTGGTATCAAAATAAAGGTTTAGTGGAGCAGATTTGAACTCAAGTGTAAAAAAGTTGTTTTGGATGATTGTCAATTGTTTTTCATAAATGTTTTAAATCCTATCGTGTTTGGTATCAAAATAAAGGTTTCATGGAGGAGATTTGAACTAAAGTTTAAAAAAGTTGTTTCAGACGTTTGTCAATTGTTTTTTATAAATGTTATTTAAATCCTACCGTATTTGGTATGAAATTAAAGGTATCACGGAGGAGATTTAAAATCTAAAAGTACTAACATGGAAGCGAAGAACGAAGTGACGAGCTTGCTTCGTCGATGTCCTGACATGGATGCGAGGAACGAAGTGACGAGCATGCTTCGCCAATGTACTGACTTGGAAGCGAGGAACGAAGAGACTACTAAATTTATTTCTCTATATTTTTAGTTGTAATCTTATTCAGGGTCGCGGAGCCTAGGGGTCAGACCTGCGAAGCAGGTCGGACCGCTAGTCCCATATACTAAAAGGCTTATTCACTTTCTATATATACTTTCATCTGCCTAGTAACCAAATTTGTGCGCAGTTCTAGAGCCTAGACGGTTTGACGGATTTCAGTTAAACCTTTACCGGAAGTTAGAGATTTTTTCAGAATAGCGCCTTTTCATGAATTCACATTTTTAGTACACATGATGTGCGAGATATTAAATAAATAAGGCGGAAATGCGTTTACGGATCAGAGTGTGCGGGTTGCTATCAAAGTGGAGTTTGTTGATTCTGGTTGTAACTTTACAAAAATTTATGTTCAATTTGTCATTTCTGACAGATCTGTTTCGAAATTCAAGTATAAATTACATATATTCTAGACAACTTAAAGATGATTTGTAAATTTATCTGTATTTAGAATTAATGAACAAACATGTGTACTATTTTGTAAGTATTTTAAAAGTCAATTAAAAAAATTAAAATTGTTGCTGTAACTTTTCACAAATTTTTGAGCAACTAGTTATTTTGACATTTCAGTCTGAAATTTTAAATATAAATTACTTTAATTGTAGTTCAGTTAGACAAGTTTGGTAATTTATTTGTGTTTAGAATATATATGCAAACATTATTATTATTTTGTAATTATTTTAAATTTGAATTTTTTTTTCTCATATTTTTTCAAATTTAAAATTAATATGACAGATGTCGTTGTTTGTCAACCTCAATTCTTTTAAGGAATTTAGGCGGTAAAATTCAAATGAATTAACTTCTTCTAACTTAAAAAAGTTGAGAATTATTTTTCGCTTCATAGATGGTTTATTTTTCTTCTCAAAAAATACAACAGATGTCTCTGCTCGACAACCCCGATGCTTCTAAGTATTTTAGGCGGTAATATTTAAACAAGTTAATTACTTATCTAATATAAAAAGTTCGTTTTAAATATTTATAATCAATTTCAGATTTTTTTTTATATCTAAATTCGTAGAATTGTCAAAAAGTTATTTTAAACAATGATCAGTTGTTTTTTATTTCTAATCAAGTGTCACAAAATTATTATACACGATCGTTAATTGTTTTTTCTGAATGTTATTTAAATCCTGCCGTGTTTGGCATTAAATTGAAGGTCTCACTCATCAGATTTAAACTAAAGTGTCAAAAAATTATTTTGGACGATCGTAATTTGTTTTTATAAATGTTATTTAAAACCTAACGTGTTTGGTATTGAATTAAATGTCTCAATCATGATATTTAAACTCAAGTATCAAAAATTTATTTTGGACGATCGCTAATTGTTTTTATAAATGTTATTTAAATCCTACCGTGTTTGGTATTGAATTAAAGGTCTTGCTCATGAGATTTAAACTCAAGTTTCAAAAAGTTATTTTGGACGAACGTCAATTGTTTTTTATAAATGTTATTTAAATCCTACAGTGTTTGAAATCAAATTAAAGGTCTCGCAGAGGAGGTTTGAATTAAAGTGTCAAAAAGTTGTTTTGGACGATTGTCAATTGTTTTTTATAAAAATTATTTAAATCCTACCGTGTTTGGTATTCAATTGAAGGTCTCGCAGAGGAGATTTGAACTCAAGTGTCAACAAGTTGTTTTGGACGATTGTCAATTGTTTTCTATAAAAATTATTTAAATCCTACCGTGTTTGGTATTGAATAAAAGGTCTCGCAGAGAAGATTTGAACTTAAGTGTCAAAAAGTTATTTTGGACGATTGTCAATTTTTTTTTATAAATATTATTTAAATCCTACCGTGTTTGGTATAAAATTTAAGGTCTCGCGAAGGAGATTTGAACTCAAGTGTCAAAAAGTTGTTTTGGACGACCGTTAATTGTTTTGTATAAATGTTATTTAATTCCTACCGTGTTTGGTATCAAATTAAAAGTCTCTTGAAAGACATTTCAACTCAAGTGTCAAAAAGTTTTTTTTTATAAATGTTATTAAATCCTAACGTGTTTGGAATTGAATTAAATATCTCACGGAAAACGGAGAAATGAAGTGACGAGCTTGCTCCGCCATGCACTGACTTAAAAGCGAGGAACGAAGTGACGAGCTTTCTTCGTTAATGTACTGACATAGAAACGAGGAACATAGTGACGAGCTTGCTTCGCCGATGCACTTTTTGAAAGCGAGGAACGAAGGCACAAGCTTGCTTCGCCAATGTACTGACATGGAAGCGAGGAACGTAGTGACGAGCTTGCTTCGTCGATGCACTAACATGGAAGCGAGGAACGAAGTGACGAGCTTTCTTCGTCAATGTACTGATATCGAAGCGAGGAATGTAGTGACGAGCTTGCTTCGCCAATTGTTTGGTATAAATTGGAAATTATTTAAGACTACCCAATTTATTTGTCTATATTTTCAGTTGTAATCTTCTTCAGTGACGCGGAGCCTAGGGGACAGACCTGCGAAGCAGGTCGGGCCGCTATCCTATATACTAATCGGCGTGGGTCTGAACTGTCACTCTATATTTTAGCCAATCTAACAACGGCCATCGGCCACCTCTACAGCCTAGACGGTTCCATGTATTTGGATGAAACTTTTTTTGGCTGTTTAAGGTCCCTGTGGAACAGTGCCTTTTGCGTGTCTCATATTTTTCTTACACATGATGTGCGAAATATTAAATGCGAAAGACATTAAAATTTTCCATCAAGGGGGGCCTCGGGTTGCTACGAAAGTGTACTTTGTTGATTGTAGTTGTAACTTTTCACAAATTTCTGTTCAATTTGACATATATGACAGATCTATTTCAAATTTTGAGTAAAAATTACATTAATTCTAGACAAGTTGAAGATGTTTTGTAAATTTATCTGTGTTTAAAATAAATGATTGAACATGTGTACTATAATGTAAATATATTAAAAGTGAATTTGAAAAATTAAAATTGTAGCTGTCACTTTTCACGAATTTGTGTTCATCCTGTCATTTTTGACATATCTGTTTGAAACTGTAAGTATAAATTGAATTAATTCTGGATCAAATGAAAAAGTTTTGTAAATTTATATGTGTTTAGAATAAAAGAGCAAACATATTTACTAATTTGTAAATTTTTTAAATGTGAATTTTTTTTTATATTTTTTTCAAATTTAAAATTAATATGACAGATGTCTGTGTTCGTCAACTTCGATTCTTTAAGGATTTTAGGCGGTAAAATTCAAATGAGATAATTTCTTATCCAACACAAAAAAGTTGAAAATTATTTTCCACTTTATATATGGTTTCTTTTCCTTCTCAAATAATACAACAGATGTCTCTGCTCGACAACCTCGATGCTTAAGTATTTTAGGCGGTAAAATTTAAATAAGTTCATTACTTATCTAATATAAAAAGTTCGTTTTAAATATTTATAATCAATTTCAGAATTATTTTTTTTATCATCAGTTTTTATTTCTAATCCTGCCGTGTTTGGTACTAAATTAAAAGATTCACGTTAGAGATTTAAAATAAAGTGTCATAAAGAGGACGATAGTCTATTGTTTTTTTTTTAAATGTTATTTAAATCCTACCGTGTATGGTATTGAATAAAAGGTCTCGCAGTGGAGATTTGAACGCAATTATCAAAAAGTTGTTTTGGACGATTGTCAATTGTTTTCTATAAATATTGTATAAATCCTACCGTGTTTGGTATTTAATAAAAGGTCTCGCAGAGAAGATTTGAACTCAAGTGTCAAATAGTTGTTTTGGACGATTGTCAATTGTTTTCTATAAAAATTATTTAAATCCTACCGTGTTTGGTATTTAATAAAAGGTCTCGCAGAGAAGATTTGAACTCAAGTGTCAAAAAGTTGTTTTGGACGATTGTCAATTGTTTTTTATAAATATTATTTAAATCCTACCGTGTTTGGTATCAAATTAAAGGTCTCGCGGAGGAGATTTGGACTCAAGTGTCAAAAAGTTGTTTTGGACGATTGTCAATTGTTATTTTATAAATATTAGTTAAATCCTACCGTGTTTGGTATTGAATAAAAGATCTCGCAGAGAAGATTTGAACTCAAGTGTCAAAAAGTTGTTTTGGACGATTGTCAATTGTTTTTTATAAATATTATTTAAATCCTACCGTGTTTGGTATCAAATTAAAGGTCTCGCGGAGGAGATTTGAACTCAAGTGTCAAAAAGTTGTTTTGGACGATTGTCAATTGTTTTCTATAAAAATTATATAAATCCTACCGTGTTCGGTATTTAATAAAACGTCTCGCAGAGAAGATTTGAACTAAAGTGTCAAAAAGTTGTTTTGGACGATTGTCAATTGTTTTTTATAAATATTATTTAAATCCTACCGTGTTCGGTATTGAATAAAAGGTCTCGCAGAGAAGATTTGAACTCAAGTGTCAAAAAGTTGTTTTGGACGATTGTCAATTGTTTTTTATAAATATTATTTAAATCCTACCGTGTTTGGTATCAAATTAAAGGTCTCGCGGAGGAGATTTGGACTCAAGTGTCAAAAAGCTGTTTTGGACGATTGTCAATTGTTTTTTATAAATATTATTTAAATCCTACCGTGTTTGGTATCAAATTGAAGGTTTTGCGGAGGAGATTCGGACTCAAGTGTCAAAAAGTTGTTTTGGACGATTGTCAATTGTTTTTTTATAAATATTAGTTAAATCCAACCGTGTTTGGTATCAAATTAAAAATCTCATGAAGGATATTTCAACTCAAGTGTCAAAACGTTATTTTGGTAAATCGTCAATTGTTTTTTTATAAATGTTAATTAAATCCCAACGTATATGGTATTGAATTAAATATCTCACGGAATAGATTTAAACTAAAGTGCCAAAGTAGTAACATAAAAGCGGGAACACAGTGACGAGCTTGCTTCGCCGATGCACTGACTTGAAGGCGAGGAACGAAGTGGCGAGCTCTCTTTGTCTAATACTGACATGGAAGCAAGGAACGAAGTGACGAGCTTTCTTCGTCAATGTACTGACATGGAAGCGAGGAACGTAGTGACGAGCTTGCTTCGCCAATTGTTTTTTATAAATTGGAAGTTATTTAAGACTACTCAATTTATGTTTCTACATTTTCAGTTAAAATCTTCTTCAGTGACGCGGAGCCTAGGGGGCAGACCTGCGAAGCAGATCGGACCGCTATCAAATACTATTTTGTACCGTTTAAGAGTAGTATTGGGCGGGAGGTTATGTGTTGGACACATCAGATTTTTTTTAATATTTGATTTTAATGGATGTTAGACTAAATAAAGTTGGTATTACACGATCAGATTTAGTAATAATAATATAAATCCGCCAAATTTTTCGGCAAAGGAGAATGCAAATTATTGTACATTATTATTGAAAATATTTTTTTGTACTCATACATTGAAATGTGTTGATTAGCGTTGCCTAAGCAACGTCCGAAATGTCCATTTCCTAGGTCTCCACCAGATAGACAACCGGGAAATTTCGACGAAAACATTCCTATTTCTAAAGCGTTTATTAATAAATTATATTTATAATAAAATAATATAGTATTTCAAACATTTCTTTACATAATATTAATATAAACAATGATGGAATAAGAATGAAATTGAATTTTAAAATAACAAATTTAGTGCATTTGGTTACCAATGTTGGCAATAAAATCTACCTGATATGACAGCTGTAAAATACATAACCTACAAATGTAATGTTAGTTATCTCAAAATAAATAAAAAATATAATAAATTTACAAGTGAATAAGGTAAATATTATAAATATTTTAATTGTTTTCTAATATATTAGACAAATTAATTTGTGTGTTTATATTTATAGTGCAACTTTGACAATTATCAAAATAACTCCTTGAAGAACTTCATTTCTTTGTATGAACTGTTTTTAGTTTTATACTTTTCGTACAAAAAATATTGTACAAACCTCTTGCGTGAACTCGGTTCCCGGATTCGTTCTATGGCGGCGCTCGCAAGCTCGCGCCGCCAAACACTCATCCGGGAACCAAGCGTTCCCGCATTTGGTATGTAAATAACTATTAATTATCAAGAAGACAATAGAAATATCAGAATGACAAAAGTCTTTATTACATGATCAAATATTAATTAAGTTGTGTTTGATTTAAATCTCTTTTAAAAATCACTTTTTGGGTATCCGAAGAAAGGTGTCAAATAGACGGGACAAATGATAATATAAGAAATGTTTTCATAAAAGACATCAGAAAAATATAGTATTTGAGAATGAGACAAACTGACAAGCAAAGGTAAGACTGGATAAGGTTGGTATTACACGATCAAATTTTATAATAATTTAAAAAAACCACGAAATTAAAAAGGAAAAAATTTCCGTTAAAATTTCTTTGGATTCTACTTTGACGTTAGGTTAAGTAAAGTCGGTATTACATCATTATATTTAGTAAAAATAATGTATATCTGCAAATTTGTCGACCATGTGGAGTGCTAAATATTACACATCGTTATTGCCGGTATTTTTAAATTACGAAGAAGACAATAGCATTATCAGATTGACAATGCAAGTTGTGTTTAATTTAAATTTCTTTTAAAAATCAATTATTGGTTAACGAAATAAAAGGTCAAAGTGAAATATTTTTAACCCACTTGAAATCTATTGCAGGGGTAAAAATTAATGGTAATATCCGCGGAAAATATATTAATTGTGTTTGTTGTAATTTTTTTCGCAAACTAATTACGATCGGTAATTATTTTTCTTTGAAATTCATTAATATGTGACCGGCGGGGTACCAAGTAAAATGTTTTAGAAGTGAAATATTGAGGAACTTGGTAATGACCCATCTTTATTATAAATCAATATTTCCCTAAACCTAGCTTGTGAAGTATTGAATGTAACGTTTCAGGCTCAAAAAGTTGGAAAAAGTAGTGATGAACCTTCTTTATAACAAATAGTTACGATCAGCAATTGATTTTGTGGAAATTACTAGAAACTCAACTTAGGGGTATTAAATGAACTGTTTTAGGGACGGGAAGCTAATGTATTGACATGAAAGCGAGGAACGAAGTGACGAGCTTTCTTCGCCAATTTACTGTCTTGGAAGCGAGGAACATAGAGACTGCTATCTTCTTTAGTGTCGCGGAGCCTAGGGGTCAGACCTGCGAAGCAGGTCGGACCGCTAGTCCCATATACTAAAAGGCTTATTCACTTTCTATATATACTTTCATCTGCCTAGTAACCAAATTTGTGCGCAGCTCTAGAGCCTAGACGGTTTGACGGATTTCAGTTAAACCTTTACCGGAAGTTAGAGATTTTTTCAGAATAGCGCCTTTTCATGAATTTACATTTTTAATACACATGATGTGCGAGATATTAAATAAATAAGGCGGAAATGCGTTTACGGATCAGAGTGTGCGGGTTGCTATCAAAGTGGAGTTTGTTGATTCTGGTTGTAACTTTACAAAAATTTATGTTCAATTTGTCATTTCTGACAGATCTGTTTCGAAATTCAAGTATAAATTACATATATTCTAGACAACTTAAAGATGTTTTGAAAATTTATCTGTATTTAGAATTAATGAACAAACATGTGTACTATTTTGTAAGTATTTTAAAAGTCAATTAAAAAAATTAAAATTGTAGCTGTTACTTTTCACAAATTTTTGTGCAACTAGTTATTTGACATTTCAGTCTGAAATTTTAAATATAAATTACTTTAATTGTAGTTCAGTTAGACAAGTTTGGTAATTTATTTGTGTTTAGAATATATATGCAAACATTATTATTATTTTATAATTATTTTAAATTTGAATTTTTTTTCTCATATTTTTTCAAATTTAAAATTAATATGACAGATGTCGTTGTTTGTCAACCTCAATTCTTTTTAGGAATTTAGGCGGTAAAATTCAAATGAATTAACTTCTTCTAACATAAAAAAGTTGAGACTTATTTTTCGCTTCATAGATGGTTACTTTTTCTTCTCAAAAAATACAGATGTCTCTGCTCGACAACCTCGATGCTTTTAAGTATTTTAGGCGGTAAAATTTAAACAAGTTAATTACTTATCTAATATAAAAAGGTCGTTTTAAATATTTATAATCAATTTCAGATTTTTTTTATATCTAAATTCGTAGAATTGACAAAAAGTTATTTTAAACAATGAACAGTTGTTTTTTATTTCTAATCAAGTGTCACAAAATTATTATACACGATCGTTAATTGTTTTTTCTGAATGTTATTTAACTCCTGCCGTGTTTGGCCTTAAATTGAAGGTCTCACTCATCAGATTTAAACTAAAGTGTCAAAAAATTATTTTGGACGATCGTAATTTGTTTTTATAAATGTTATTTAAAACCTAACGTGTTTGGTATTGAATTAAATGTCTCAATCATGATATTTAAACTCAAGTATCAAAAATATATTTTGGACGATCGCTAATTGTTTTTATAAATGTTATTTAAATCCTACCGTGTTTGGAATCAAATTACAGGTCTCGGAGAGGAGGTTTGAACTCCAGTGTCAAAAAGTTGTTTTTGGTGATTTTCAATTGTTTTGTATAAATGTTATTTAAATCCTACTGTGTTTGGTATTGAATTAAAGGTCTTGCTCATGAGATTTAAACTCAAGTTTCAAAAAGTTATTTTGGACGAACGTCAATTGTTTTTTATAAATGTTATTTAAATCCTACAGTGTTTGAAATCAAATTAAAGGTCTCGCAGAGGAGGTTTGAATTAAAGTGTCAAAAAGTTGTTTTGGACGATTGTCAATTGTTTTCTATAAAAATTATTTAAATCCTACCGTGTTTGGTATTCAATTGAAGGTCTCGCAGTGGAGATTTGAACTCAAGTGTCAAAAAGTTGTTTTGGACGATTGTCAATTGTTTTCTATATAAATTATTTAAATCCTACCGTGTTTGGTATTGAATAAAAGGTCTCGCAGAGAAGATTTGAACTTAAGTGTCAAAAAGTTATTTTGGTCGATTGTCAATTGTTTTTTATAAATATTATTTAAATCCTACCGTGTTTGGTATAAAATTAAAGGTCTCGCGAAGGAGATTTGAACTCAAGTGTCAAAAAGTTGTTTTGGACGATCGTTAATTGTTTTGTATAAATGTTATTTAATTCCTACCGTGTTTGGTATCAAATTAAAAGTCTCATGAAGGACATTTCAACTCAAGTGTCAAAAAGTTATTTTGGTAAATCATCAACTGTTTTTTTTTATAAATGTTATTAAATCCTAACGTGTTTGGAATTGAATTAAATATCTCACGGAAAACGGAGAACTGAAGTGACGAGCTTGCTCCGGCATGCACTGACCTAAAAGCGAGGAATAAAGTGACGAGCTTTCTTCGTTAATGTACTGACATAGAAACGAGGAACATAGTGACGAGCTTGCTTCGCCGATGCACTTTTTGAAAGCGAGGAACGAAGGCACAAGCTTGCTTCGCCAATGTACTGACATGGAAGCGAGGAACGTAGTGACGAGCTTGCTTCGTCGATGCACTGACATGGAAGCGAGGAACGAAGTGACGAGCTTTCTTCGTCAATGTACTGACATCGAAGCGAGGAAAGTAGTGACGAGCTTGCTTCGCTAATTGTTTGGTATAAATTGGAAATTATTTAAGACTACCCAATTTATTTTTCTATATTTTCAGTTGTAATCTTCTTCAGTGACGCGGAGCCTAGGGGACAGACCTGCGAAGCAGGTCGGGCCGCTAGTCCAATATACTATTCAGTTAAAATTTTTTGCTACCTAGAAACCATTTGTGCGCAGCTCTAGAGCCTACACGGTTTGATATATTCGAGTGAAACCTTTACAGGCACCTACAGTTTAGTTGAGAATAGGGCCTTTTCATTATTTCACATTTTTATTACACATGATGTGCGAGATATTAAGTAAATAAACTAATTTTTTGTTTCGTGTAGCTTTTATTAAATAACACGCGTTGCTACTTCTGTTAAAAATTCAAAGATAAAGGGTATTGACAGTTCACTTTCAAATTCATTTTTTTATTTTTAAATTGATGTTTTAAAATTTTACAAAATATTATGCATGTACGCCCATTTATTCTAAACAGAAATAAATTTACCATACTTGTCTAACTTGTCTAGAATTTAAGTAATTTATTTTTAAAATTTCAAAGTGAACTGTCAATACACTTTATCTTTAATTTTTTGAAAAAAAGAATGACAACTTGTCATTTTTGACAGTTCAGTTCGAAATTTTAATTATACATTACTTTAATTGTAGACAAGTTAGATAAATTTGGCAAATTTATTTGTGTTTAAAATAATGGAGCGAACATGAGTACTATTTTGTAAATTTTTTAAAGTGGTAGAAATGATTTACATATTTTGACTGATGCAATTAATTCAAATTGATTTGTAAACGTCAATATTTTATGAAAAATAGTTTGGGTCACGTACTAAATTACAAATCCACTGAAATTAAATGAAATTCATGGTAAGTGTATAATTTAATTATAGAATATCATTTCTCCTAATAATTTTGCAGGAAATACATTACGAACTTCATTATAAATGTCATATATAAATTAGGTTATATGAACAAAGAACAAATTAAATTTGAAAATACTATAGAATTTCGGAAGAAATTAATAAATACTTTAAAAAAAAATTATATTGGATAAATTAGGAGCAGTCAAAATGAAAACATACAACTTTTTAATTCAAAATCCTTGTACAGATTGAAGTATCGTGTATTGATTAAAAATGTTGTTTTTTCCATAAATAACCAAAAATTCATTATAATTTATGGTAAGTGTGTATAATTTAATTGTACAATATACATTTTCCCGATTATATTGCAGGGAATTCATATTTCAAGAATTCCATAGAAAAAAATCAACCATAAGTTTGGTTATATTTTCACGGAAGAATTTATGAAATACTATACAATTATGTACGAAATGATTAAATACCAATGAAACTAATTTTATTCGATGTATTAGGGCTATCAAAGTGTAAACATAATGTATTCCTGAATTTGTGAAAAATTTTGACATTTCACAGTATATCGAGTGAGGGAATCGTTAAAAAAGTTGATTCTTCATTTATAAATAGTGAAATTAAATATAATCCATAGTTGGAAGATTTATTTTTATTTTATGTTGTAGAGAAAAACATATACAAATAAATCAAGCATCAATGATAAAATGAAATTTTGTTGTATTTACAAGCTTTCAACTATAGAATTACGCATAAAATTATTAAATACTAATGAAGCAATATAGCATTAGCTGTATTATATAATATAAGAAAAATTCATGAAGAGGAAGATTACAGTACATATGTCAACAGTTTTCTTATTAAATTCAATTAAATTATCTTACGTAATTATTTAAATCTCAAAGAGTTGATGACGAAAGTTGTCATATTCATGATGAAAACTATGCTACTCTACCCTGTCAACAACCTGCTAATATTCCAAGAGGAAATATTTTTCGGCAGCTATTTATACGGACACATTTTGACCAGGATCAATTTTAAAATATTGGTATGGAGATTAGAATAATAATTTCTAGTGTGAAAATAATATACTTTTATTGCTTTATATAATTATTTATTGTAATGAAAGAGTTTCATTGTTGTAATCAAGTAATTTCATTATTGTAATCAAATATTTGCATTATTGTAATCAAAAATTTATATTGTAGCTGTCACTTCTCACAAATTTTTGTGCAACGTGTTATTTTTGACAGATGTTTGAAATTTTAATTACAAATTACATTAATTCTAAACAAGTCAATTAAAATAATTAAAAATAATGGCAAATAAAATTTTTCTTTTTGATTGCATTTTGAAGTTTATATGTAATGGTGACGCTAAATCTGTATTATACGATCAAATTTACTGAAAATAAAATAAAACCGGGAAATTTAAATTCAAAGTATAACTGTCAAACTGACGTTAGACTGAAGAAGGACGGTATTACACGACCAAATTTTATAAAAATGAAGAAAACCTCGAACTTAACAAGAAAAAATTATTTCGAATAACGTTTTTCAATTTGATGCTATTTTGACGTTAAACTAAGAAAAGTCGGTATTACACGATCAAATTAAGTAAAAATAAAGTTAATCCGCCAAATTTGTCGAAAATGTAGAATTCTAATTATTGTTTATTATTATTAACGGTATTTTGAAATTGACAAGATAATAATAGAAATGTCTTATTGACAGAATTCTTTATTACATTATCAAATTTAATAAAAATAAAAAAACGCGAAATTTAAATGATAAAATAATTTCCAATAAAAAAATTTCACTTTGATGCAACTTTTATTTAAACTAGGAAAAGTCGGTATTACACGATCAAATTTATTAAAAATAAAGTAATTGCGTTAAATTAGTCGACAATGTAATATGCAAATTATTATATATTATTATTGACTGTTCTTTTAAATTGACAAGATAATAATAGAAATGTCAGATTGACAGAAGTCTTTATAACATGAACAAATTTAATAAAAATAAAATAAAACCTTGAAATTAAAAAAAAAACTTAATTTTTTTTATAGTTAGATTATGTAAAGTTGGTATTACACGTTCAAATTTAAAAATAATAAAGTGAATCCGCCAAATTTGTTGACAAAGGAGTATGCAAATTATTGTACATTATTATTGATAATATTTTTAAATTACCAATAGAAATATCAGATTGACAAAAGTCTTTATCACATGATCAAATATTAATTAAGTTGTTAAATGTTTGATTAAATTTTTTTTTTAATCACTTTTTGAGTATCCAAAGAAAGATGTCGAATAGACGGGACAAATGATAATATAGAAAATGGCGGCTGTCGATTGTTTTCATAAAAGACATCAGAAAAATAAAGTGTTTGGTATCAAATGAGAATCTTGAATAGACAAGTTTAAATTTCTTAGCTTTGATTGTACTTAAATGTAACTGACAAGATAACGTAAGACTGGGTAAGGTTGGTATTACACGATCAAATTTTATAAAAATTTTAAAAACTGCGAAATTTAAAGAAAAAAAAATCCAATACAATTTCACGATTTTATTCTACTTTGACGTTAGATTAGGTAAAATCGACAATGTGGAATGCAAATTATTATACATTATTATTGGCGGTATTTTTAAATTGCCAAGAAGACAATAGAAATGTCAGATTGGCAAAAATCTTTATTATATGATCAAATATTAATGCAAATTGTGTTTAATTTAAATTCAATTTTTTTTACTATTTTGTAAATATTTTTAGTCAATTTTAAAAAAATTTAAATTATAGCTGTCACTTTTCAAAAATTTGCGTGCAACGTGTCATTTTTGACAGATCTGTTTGAAATTTTAAATATAAATTACATTAATTGTAGTCTATTTAGACAAGTTTGGTAATTTATTTGTGTTTAGAATAAACGAGCGAACATGTTTATTATTATGTAATTTTTTTAAATTTTTAATTTTTTTAATATTTTTTTCAATTTTAAAATTAATTAGACAGATGTCTTTGTTCGTCAACCTCGATTATTTTAAGGATTTTAGGCGGTAAAACTCAAATGAGTTAACTTCTTATCTAACACAATAAGATTAAAAATTATTTTTCACTTAATAGACAGTTTCTTTTTCTTCTCAAAAAAAAAAAAACAGATGTCTCTGCTCGACAACTTAGATTGCTCTTTTTGGCGCAAAATTTAATTAAGTTAATTACTTATCTAATATAAAAAGTTATTTTGAACAATCTGTTGTTTTTTATTTGTAATCCTGCAGTGTTTGGTACTAAATTGAAAGTTTCACAACAGACATTTAATATCAAATGTAAAAAAGTTATTTTGGACGATTGTTAACTGTTTTTTCTAAATGCTATTTATATTCTACCGTATTTGGTATCAAATTAAAGGTCTCGTAAAGGAGGTTTGAACTCAAGTGTCAAAAAGTTGTTTTACACGATTGTCAATTGTTCTGTATAAATGTAATTTAAATCCTACCGTGTTTGGAATCAAATTAAAGGTCTAGCTGAGGAGGTTTGAACTCAATTATCAAAAAGTTGTTTTGGACGATCGCCAATTGTTGGAATCAAATGAAAATATTTGAGTGATGAACAAACAACTTCCCTCAATAGGAAACACATAACTTCCCTCAATGGAAAACATACAACTTTTGTCAGTGGGAAACACACAACTACCCTCATTGGAAATCATACAACTTTCGTCAGTGGTAAACACACAACTTCCCTTAATGAAAAACATAACTTTTTTCAGTAGTTAACACACAACTTTCCTCAATAAAAAAACATACAACTTTCGTCAGTGGTTAACACACAACTTTACTCAATGAAAATCATACTACTTCTGTAAGTGATAAAAACACAATTATCCACAATAAAAAACATACAACTTTCGTCAATGGTTAACACACAACTTTCCTCAATGAAAAACATACAACTTTCGACAGTGGGAAACACACAACCGTGTACTGACATATAAGAGAGGAACAAAGCGGCGAGCTTGCTACTGACATGGAAGCGAGGAACGAAGTGACGAGCTTGCTTCGCCAAGGTACTAGACATGGAAGTAAGTAACAAAGAGATGATCTTGCTTCGCCAATTGTTGGAATAAAATGAGAATATTTCAGTGATGAACCTACTTCCCTCAATAGAAAACACATAACTTCCCTCAATGGAAAACATACAATTTTCGTCAGTGGTAAACACAAAACTTTCCTCAATAAAGACATACATCTTTCGTCAGTGGTTAATACAGAACTTCCCTCAATGAAAAAATACTTCTTTCGTCAGTGGTTAACACACAACTTCCCTCAATGAAAAACATACATCTTTCGTCAGTGGTAAATACACAACTTTCCTCATTGGAAAATATACAACTTGAGTCAATGGTAAGCACACAACTTCCCTCAATGAAAAACATACAATTTTGTCAGTGGTTAACACAGAACTTCTCTTAATGAAAACCAGAGAACTCCTCTGAAAACTTCAACTACTGACATGGAAGCGAGGAACGAAGTGACGAGCTTGCTTCGCCGATGTACTGACATGGAAGCAAGGAACGAAGTGACGAGCTTTCTTCGCCAATTTACTAACAAGGAAGCGGGGAACAAAGCGACAAACTTTCTTCGACAATTGCTTGCTAACAAATTTAAGGTATTTGAGAAAACTTGCAATTTATTTTCCTATAGCTTTAGTTGCTATCTTCTTCATTGTTGCGGAGCCTAGGGGTCAGACCTGCGAAGCAGGTCGGACCGCTAGTCTTATATACTAATCAGTCAAGGGTCGGATCAATAGAATAATCACTCGCAATTGCGCATTTTTACAGCCTAGACGGAGTAACCGATTTAATTGAAATTTTCACTGTTAGAGAGTATATTTTTTCGTTTAGTGCCTTTTCGGAACAGAATTTTTATTTTACCTCATTTTGTCCTTTAAAAAGGCCAAAAAAGGCAAATTTTGTTAAAGATCAAAGCGACATGTGACGATTTACTTTTTTACGATCACGTATTTTCAATAATTGAATGATTTTTGACAGTTCAGTTTTAAATTTTAAATATTAATTACACTAATTGTAGACATGCTGGGCAATTTTTGTAAATTTTTTTGTGTTTAGAATAATGGTGTGAATATTCCTATATTTTGTAAATTTTTAAATAAGCAATTTAAAGAAAATGAAAATAATTTCAAATAAAATTTTTCGCTTTGATTGTACATGCCGTTTGAATGTGGTAGTAAATGAATAACTACTTGTCATTTTTGACAGTTCAGTCTCTAATTTTAAATATTAATTACATTAATTGTAGACATGCTGGAATTTTTTTGTAAATTTATTTGTCTTTACAATAAATGCGAAAATATGTTTACTGTTTTAAAAAAATTTTAAATCTTTAAAAAAAAACATGTTTCTACAAAAGTAAAAAATTTCAAATGCCTAGAATTCACCTCCAATTCACAGATTTAATAATGCCCAACAATTTCATTACATGTGGCAATAGTCATAGATATACGGTTGAGATTGCAATAATTCTTTGTTGTAATCAGTAATCAATGCATTGTTGTATTCTTTGATCTTTGATACAAGTTATAAACGGAAAATTATCTGCACAGGGTACTTATAATATAATGCAAATATTTAGGGTTTTTTTTAAATATATTTTATGTTGTTCCACAGTTCAATTAATGACAAGAACAGTTAGAAATAAGTAAGAAATTAATAAAATAAAGTGAAACCAATCATATTTTGAAGACAGGGCGGTTCCAGTTTTGATTGAAATGTGTAATATGTGCTCCATGCTATGTTGTATACGGCAAGTGTTATGAATTTAAATATTTAGATTATAACTTATTACAAAAAGGTAAGTTCTTCAATCACCATATTCCACAGAAAATTGGTATTTTAAAGTGTGGTAATTATACAAACATTTTTTATTGTGAAATACGTTAGCGAAAATATGTGTAGACGAAATTTCAAGAAGTGAATATAGTTGATAAGGTTTTGATATTTTGACGTGACCAATTGGAGAAAATTTATTTTTAACGATAGTTTTGTGCACTTTATTTGTAAATGAAACATGACAGTACAATAATCTCATTGTTAAATTTGATGAATGTAATGTTCCATCATTGCAACACGTTTTAGTTATATTCAAATTATCAAATTTAATCTACAACGTTCTGGTGCTTGGATTTTATTTGTTAATTGTATTCATTTTGAAATATTTGTTGTAGGTGCTATAGAATTTCGAGGCATGAAAAACAAATTATGTAGATTTTTCTAATGCGACCAATAGTAACAAATTTATACCAGTGGCCTTTGTGTGTTTCCAGTAAGCGGCAGGTTGAACTTTTTCAAACGTTTGATTACAACAATGAAATATATTTATTCTTTGTATCTACCTTACCACGGACCTGTCTTTATTTATATATTATAAAACTATTTTCATGGAGTATGTAGTATGTTATAATTAAATAACATTCTCAAAACTATTAAAAAAAAAAATAAGAAAATAGCAATCAAAAGTTATATTTACGGCCGGTTCCAACGATTAATTTAAATTCAGTCCCTGTTTCTCGCGCTAGCATCGCATAGTTCGAAATTGTTCGATACAATACTGAACACAATAGTTTATTATCTACGAATTTAATGAAATTTGTATTTTGAATTTTAATTGTATACCATTTTTGTTAATTTATCTGTATTTAGAATAAGTAATAAGCGAATATATGTGCTAAATTTTAATATTGTACCCTTCATCACAAAATACACACTTTGACCATACGCTGGACTAAGAAAAATCAGTATTACACGATCAAATTTAGTAAAAAAGTTAAGGAAAACCGCGAAAATTGTCGCCAACGTAGGTAGCAAATTGTTATTTATTATGAACTATACTTTAAAAATTTTTTTTTATTATTTAAAATTTCAATATGACAAAATAAATGTCAGATTGATACAGGTCGGTATTACATGAACAAATATTAGTGCAAGTTTTGATTGATTTAAATTTATTTAAAAATCACTTATTTACTCGCAAAAGACATGCATTGAAGATAGGAGATTAATAATTATATTACAAATGGAAGAGTTATGACATATTGTGTAGTGTTCTGTAGCGAGTCCGATCGATGTATAGTACTAATCTAATCAGTAATCACCTTTCTCCTATTATATTGTTATAACTACATAAGTCTTATTAGATTTCCAGAGATGGCGGAGCCCTAGCTGAGACACCCGCCGTAGGCGGGGGTCGACGCTAGTAATTATTCTAATTTAATCACATTTACAACAATAAAATCAAGAAGGTATTTAATATGCTCCAATACAATATTGTATCATTTAATTTAATCAACCGAGCAGATATTAAGTAAAAATTGGCAAAATATTCATTTATACGAAGATACGATTAATGAAGTAATTCAAAATGGAAAATTTGTATTTCCTTGTAATGTACATAAATATAACCTCATATCTTATGCAATTCATTATTATATTTTAATTAGAATGAGACAGTACACAAGAGCTTGCAACAAAAATTCAGCAAAACTCTGTTCTAAAAAGAAAAAGTTATCCAAATTACAAAAATGTTAAGTCGAATTCTTATATTATAACGATTTATAATTTATGTAATGTTATTTTCAATATGTAAATATAATATCTATATATTTCTAATTATTTTTATTTCATTTATGTACCAACAAAGTTCTAAATTATCTGTATAAAATAAATATCATCGTTATTTAACAAATGTAAACATTATGGTTCATTTAAAAATATGGGAGCAGCGATATTAGCGCCGCTCGGCGGATGTTTTCAGAAACGGAACGCTAAAGTAACACTGAATCTTGTAGAAGTCGTAGAGCGTGATCCAGCCTAAAATTATGTTTGAAACAGTTTGAGGTTAGTTTAAGTCCTCCAGTATCTAGTTTGAAATGTTTAAAGACCTCCATGTCTTCTGCAAGGCCTCTTTCCCTAAAATAAGAGTAGGACATCATGTATTCACCCTAAAATCATGTTCGAACTTCGAAGACAGCTGAGGCTGGCTTAAATCCTCAAGCATCTAGTATTGATTCCGTTGACAAATAAAATAATAGATAAGATTCTAGGAATCAAAAGAAAATAAAATTAATTAAATTCAAATTTACCAAAATCTTCCAAACTTAATAGTATTGCGTGGAATGTTTGTTCGCTTTTCAGCAGTTTAAAATAACAGATAAAACTAAATAAATAGAAAATAGTTTGGGGCAAGATTAAGTTGTTTAGTTTGAGGTGTTTAATGACAGCCAAGTCTTCAACTAGGCTTTCACCTACAAAACTAGGAGAAGCATAAGATTTATTCACATTTAAATCGTGTTTAAAGACAGTCGCTTCCTCTGAGGCTAACTTAAAACCTGCAGCATCTAGTTTAAGGTGTTTAAAGAATCTCAAATCTTAAACAATACTTCTTTCATCATAAATACGGGTATGACATCATGTACCACCAAAAAAATCTTGTTTAAAGACAGTCACTTCCTCTGAGGTTAGCTTAAGACCTCCAGCATCTAGTTTGAAATATTTAAAGACTTCTTTATTCAGAGCTAGGGGTACGACAATATTTATCCACCTTTAAATAGTTTTTAAAGACAGTTGGTTCTTCTGGAGCTAGTTTAAAACCTCCAGCATCTAGTTCGATGTGTTTGAAGATCTCCAATTCTTCAGCAAGGTTTCCTCTTTCAAATTAGGGGTAGGACCTGACATATCCACCCTAAATCAAGTCGGAAGACTTGAAGACAGTTGTTTCTTCGGAGGCTTGTGAAAACCATCTAGCATCTAGTTTGAAGTGTTTAAATATAGTCAATTCTTCAGCAAGGCTTTCATTCTTAAAATTAGGGGTAGGATGTCATTTATCTATCCTAAAATAATGTTTACAGACAGTTGATGCTAGCTTAATTCATCCAGCATCTAAATGTAATAATACTGGAACGCGCACTAGCGGTATAAATGCGAGCCGAGAGAGAAAGCGACCCTCAGGCTCAGGTTTCTCTATTTATAGAAAAACTGAAATTCAAATGAGACAAAGAAATAACTGATGTATTTATATACACTTTAATGACTATAATGTAAAATACACTACAATTTTACATTATATGAAAAGATTGAACTAATGTCAAAAGTTTTAGGTTAAAGTATTTATTACGTACCTAAAAAAAGGATAATTGCGAATTTGAGTGCCAAACAGCTTTGCTTTGCGCTACAATGTCACACCGTTTGATTAATTAAAAAAACATTATTTTATTTTACCATTGGTCGCGTTCAGCCAAACCTAGCAGCTAAGTTACCGCTAGATTTCAGCAGCTAGCCTAGCGACCTAGCAAAATAAATTTGCACTAGATGAGCTAGCGAACCTTCTAGAACTGTCAAATGTATAAAATTTCATTCGTAATGTCATCAATATTAATCATGTCTGCAAAAAAACTACAAAAATAATTTAAAATGTAGTGAAATATATGAAGTATTTGACATCTATTACTTAACAATTTTAAAATATTGTTTTGGATTTGTCTATTATCAGAATTTGAGGTTAATTCCATCTGACTTTACTGACACAAGATGACAGTACTAGCAAAATTCCGTTCATGTTCATAACACTTTTCATCAGCTAGAATCTATCACCAACAAACACTAGCTAGCCGCTAGGTTCGGCTGAACGCGTCCATTTATAAGAAATGTCAATATCACAGTTTCCTAAAACACAGCGACTAACTTTTGTATCAGTGTGTACGTCGTAACTACAGTTAATGATGGAAATACCTGACGCAAACTATCTCTCTCGGCTCGCTTTTTACTTACAGGAAGAGTATGGCAGTGCGTGTTCCAGTATTACTATATTTCAGTAGTTGTAAATGTTTTAAAGACAGCTAAATCTTCAGATAGGCTTGCTCCTCCAGAATTAGGGGTAGGACGTCATTTATCCACTCCTAAAACTTGTTTAAAGACAGTCGCTTCCTCTGAGGCTAGCTCAAGACCTCCAGCCTCTAGTTTGAAGTGTTTAAAGACAGCCAAGTCTTCAGCAAGGTTTATTTTTTCAAAACTAGAGGTAGCACATTATTAACCAATCTAAATCATTTTTGAAGACAGTCGTTTCCTTTGATGATAACTTAAGACATCTAGCATTTAGTTTTAGGCGTGTTTTAAGACAGGATGTGTAGGACATCATAAATCCACCGTAAATTATGTTCAAACACAGTCGCTAGGCATCTAGTTTGAAGCATTTAAACACTGTCAAGTTTTCAAATAGATTTCTGCTTCCAGAATTTGGGGTATAAAATCACTCATCTACTCTAAAACCATGTTTAATGACAGTCGCTTCCTCTGAGGCTAATTTAAGACACCTAGAATTTTTTTGATGTTTTTAAAAGTTAGTTTAGTAAATGTTGGACAGCCAAGTCTCAGCAATACTGAACATCATTTATGCACATTAAAATCATGTTCGAAGACTGTCTGAGCCAACTTACGACACTCATCAATCCAACGAAGCTTTCAGTAAGCATACATATCATATATCCACTTTAAGGGGATCGTCTGCAGCTAAAATTCACAGTGTTTTGTGGGTTGTTGATTTCCATAATAAATTGCCAACCATTCCAATTATTTCAATTTTTTTTTCATAATATTATTTACAAAGGTTGTCTCTATGTTCCTACTTTTTTAAATTTATTATTTTCTTGAAGTAATTAAAGTAAATAAATACTGAATTATGGGTTTTTTCCACTGATTTTCATAGTATTTTATTCTATAACAAAGGTTAATTTAAAGTTTTTAAAAAGCAAGGAACAAAGAATAGACTTTTACTAATTAGGTTATAAACTTTTTTTTAAATTAAATTTAATAACACTGTAGTTATAATGGAACTAAATGTTCCATATTTTGGTCTTCGAAATTCTATTTTTCCACTCGGCCCTAGTACTGATGCGGCAGGGTACGGGGAAAGGGACGATGTAGTGGGGGTTATGCATCTGTTTCGCTCTCTTCTCGAGTTCTCGCACATAATTTCTCTTCAACAGGAATTCCGATTAGATTTTCGGATTGTGCGACAAACAATAAAAATTCGCCACATAATTGCAATAGGAAACTATGCAAACACTTAAATTGCTTCTATAGTGATTATGCAACAACGTACATACATAGAAAAATCATGGGAATTGCTTTGAAATTCCTGTATTCTGTATTTCAATTCTACACCCGGTATAGAATATCTGAAAATTAAATTATTAAACCTCTCTCATACAGGGAAATTGTTTATTATGAAAAAATACCCGACGAATCATTCACTTGTAAAACAAATGAAGTGGGGATTTTAAAAAAATTATTGGTTTGCCCAATGAGCCAATAAGTGTTACCAAAATTAATTAATTTCGTAGAAATTTACCCTTTCTTTTCAACCCTATGCTATATAAAGTGATTATTAAGGCAATATCCCTAATTGCACTGTATTGTATCTTTGTGATCTGTGTGTACTCTTGAAAAGTGAAGTGTAAAATATGACTAGACGCAGTTGTAAAAGACGATTATTTTCATCAAAGTATAGATTTAAAAGAAGAGGACAAAGTTTAAAATCCTACTGGCAAAAGAGGTAAGTACTAAATTTAAAAAATGTTTGTTACTCATTTTGTATCATTTTGCATGAGTAGAGCAAATGCGCCGATTGTGGAATACCATTCATATTAAATTATAAAACAAATATATAGAAGCACCTACCAACCCCCAATTTTTGTAGACAAGATATGTATAGAATTAGTAAGAAGTAGGTTATTACTTTATGCTTATTGTTTTATAAATTTTTATTGTTATTAAAGTTTTTCTACAAATTTTTGTACTGTACAATTCACACCAATAAATAGAGGTTGAAAAAAAATAAGCAAAATCGTGTGTACATCATGTATTTATAAACCGTATGACTGTTTCAGTAAAAGTAAAACACGCGTTGCATTATATTATCTACTTCAAACTAAAGCTTATTGCTACTTATCAATATCAAGAAAAATGATTTTTTGAAAAAACTCATTTTGAGTAAAAATGAAAGGACAGCACTAGAAATAAATACAAAAGAACAATCAAAATGTAGAACATCAAATTTATGGAGACAAGAAAGATATAAAAGGCTAACAGCTTCTAATTTCGGCAAAATTTGCAAAATGAGAAAAACTACGCCATGTGTTGCAACAGTTAAAAATATTTTATATTGTAGTTTTAAAGGTAGTGCAGCGACAAATTGGGGCTCAACGAAAGAATGCATCGCACTAAAAGAACTAGCAGAAATTCTTGAATTAAATATTGAAAATTATTTATTGATGAAGAATACCTTTTTCTTGTAGCTAGCCCAGATGGTATTATTGACGAAAACGGCATTGTAGAAATTAAATGCCCATACAACGCATGTAAATATATGCCAGAGGAAGCTATTAAGAAAAAGATAATAAAATTTGGTACATTTACAAACAATGACCAATTTATATTAAAAAGATCGGATCCTTATTATTATCAAGTACAAGGACAACTCCGCATCTCTAATCGAAGTTATTGTATTTTTGCGATTTGGACTCCATTAGGAATTGTTTACGAAAAATTTTTATATGATCCCCAATTTTGGAATGAAAAAATGAAAAAAAATGGATTATTTTTATGTGAATTGCATATTGCCAGAACTAATTGATCCTCGATTAATTCGAAATTTACCGCTACGGGATCCAAAAGAAAGTTACATTTATTTATGTACATATTATATTTTGAACATATTGTATAAATCCATAGATTTTATTTTCATAAATTACTTTTGCATGTATACTTATTATGTATAACACTATTCAGTAAATGCATGAAATTTGGATGTCGCATTATTATTTTACTTTGTAATTTTTTTTTCAGAAAACAAATAATTTGTATATACAGGTAAACTCAGAAAAAGTTTTTTTAAATAAATCCATTTATTAGAAAAAAATTTGTTGAATGAAATAAATTTGTTGCAAAACAATATTTATTTAAAATAGGTAAGTGTAAGTGATTTATTTAAAACAAACAAAATTATTTATTTATTCAATATTTTTTTGAATTTTATAGTAATACATTTATTTGAATAAGAATATATTTAATTTGATTATTGATAATAGTCAATATTTGTGATATTTATTTACTTGAAAGTAATAATAAAATATGTTAAATTTAAATAAATTTAATTAAACGTTTTTTTCTTATTTAAAACTAATATTTTTTATTAGGTTTGTTTTTGCACGATAAAAATTATTTGTTATACATATTTTTAGTTAAGAGTAATAAATGTTTTCTCTGTGTGTAGTTTATATGTTCATATGTGTCACAAAGAAATAAAAATCTTGTAAAAGATATAAAATTCACACAATTACCTTCCCTTACATATAGATTTATTTACTTTCATCACTTTCTATGAATAAAACAACTATTTATTATTTATTTTCCTTATTTATTCATAATCGTTTGTTATCAATATTCAAATTAAATATATTTGTTATTTAAATTAAATAATTGTATATTTTATTCAAATAAATTTATTAAAGTCTAATCAATAGTGAATTAAATAAATAAATTTAATTGTTCTAAATAAATCGCTTATACTTATTGTAAATAAATATTTTGATTATCCAAATAAATTCATATTTCATTCAAATATTTTTTTTTCTAACAAATGGGCTAAATTATTTCTCTAAGTGTAGTGTAAGTCGTAATGTACAAATCTTTGTACCGACGAGAGAAACACAAAATATTTTCTTCTAGCATTCTGCGGGTAAGTGCTATACAATCGTACAGTTATTTAATAGTATATTATGATACAAGTGTATAAGTAAGCTTTTAAAGCACGTACGACGAGTTTAAGAGCACGACGCGAAGCGGAGTGCTTTAAAAGTCGCTAGTGCTTTAAAAGCACTTATACACGTGTGTCATACGCTATTTTTTATTATACCTGCATCATACCCTGGAAAAAACTGAAAAGCAACATTTTGATTTTGATTCATTTCATAATTTTGCGCGTGTGACGTTCGACGTATATCGTTTACATGGAGACTGGTTAGCATTTGTTGTTTACGTTTATAGTTTTGACAGATAATAATAGTAAATATTTGTGTTGTTGCTTAGCAACCTTTAAAGCACGGCGTGTTTTAATCTTGAGTTTATGAACGCTGTAGCGTGTTTTAAACACGGATTATGATGCAGGTATAATAAAAAAGAAATGAAATAGCTATTTCCATATATTTATTCCACTGGCTAATTGCACTAGGTACAAAAAGGATAGAGATACTGAAGTAAATTAGTAAGAAAGAGAAAGTAAATTTTTACTTTCCCCTTACCCCAACAACACTTCATGTTAGCAGATCTAGGTAGAGAAGTTCAATGCTGCACGGACGATCTTTTCCACTGAGGCCTGACTTAAGTCCTTCAGCATCTATTTAGACACGATTAAAAAACATCAAACATTTAGGAGGGTTTCCTCCCTCGACCAAAACCAAGACATCATTAACCCTATATTTTCCCCCAGATACGCGAAGATGTGGTACAAGGGTGTATCTTTCACAAGCGACCAGTGCGCTCTCGTCTACCTAGTGGATTCAGCCGGAACTAGAACCACCACCGACAACTTTTCAGACCTGAGTCAAGATTTTTCTCTACAAGTATTTTACGGGTAAGTTTTATTCCCAACCCCAATAATTAACCAGTTGTTTTTTTTGTTCAACCCTCAACTATATCTCTGTTTGACTCTGTATGATACAGTGAATCCAGACACGGTGCAGGGAATGTCCAGGAGGCTGTCCAGCTGGTACAAACCGCCAACCACTGGACAACAGATGATGGAACTAATAATTGGATTATTAACAATGTTAGAATTTCACAAACTAACGATGGACTTGTTCGGTAATATATAAAAAACCCTACACAACTCTAACTTTGTCTTAATTTAAATTACCTCTAACCTAGGCCCAATAGGGGGTCAACATTTCATTAAAAACACTCCAAGTCATTTACTGGCAGATTCATCAAAAGAATTAACGCTAATTCCATTTTTTTCAACCTCTGTAACTTTATTTCTAAATTAATTAAATTAACAAAATGTGTCAAATTTTATGTTAACCTATCGTAACTACAACCTTAGTTAACATAAATATGTTTTGAGGATGGTAACTGAAGTTACGACTAATAATAAAAATAGGATTAGCGCTAATTCTTTTGATGAATCTGCCTGTTAGGTTTTAGCAAAATACTGAGTTTTGATAATTCATAAAGTGCACATCATACGAAAATATTGCTAAAAAAAAAAACCTGTAGGGAACAAATTTTATTTAAAACTTTTTTTTAACCTCCAAATAAAGGCAGAGTACTTAAAAAAATTTGGGTGGGTTTAAAATGTCAGGAAGCTACTACAATTACACGAATTTCCGGTTCAAATATAATCATGTTTAATAGTTTAATAATAGGGGTGAAGTCCGCATGGGGTATCTAGTTTGGTTCCCGAGTTGCGCCCCCTCAAATATCTATGTATGTTTCTCCTGGGGCTGTTTCAGCGCTCCTCCTCCAAATACCTCAAGTTACCCCCTTTAAACTAATTAATAAATGCAGACAAACGATCACAGCCCTCATTTTAAGACAATTATTTCGTTTAATAGTTATTTATGTATCAAGGCACTGAAGTTCAAAAGGAACTTCAGTGCCGCGGTATATATTAAGTTTTATTTGAAATCTAAAATTCGAAAAAACTGTAAAAAAATCTGATGTGGCCAGCACATAACCTCCCGCCAAATACTACTCTTAAACGGTACAAAATAGTATTTGATGATACAGAAACATACCTTCTTATTTGTTTATTTCCTATTTGTATTTGAGAATTTTAATTTTCTTTCGTACATTTATTTAATTTTCTGACATATATTTCACTAAGAAAACAGCTTCACAATCACAATGACATGTGTCACAATTCGTAAAAAATTGAAAAATTTTAAATGTTTCCATTGTATACTAGGAATGTAAGATTTGTGAAATCTAATTTCTTTATATTTTATTATCTCACAATCTAATGAAAATTAATAAAATTAGTGTAATCAAAACACATGTAAAATTAATTATTCTTCAAATTTTAAAATAACATAAATTGTTGAAAAAGGAAATTTATCCGTGTTTTTCACGAAAAACTGTTAAGGGCTTCAAGTAAACTGCTACTTCCGGTTGACCAATTTTATCCAAAATCTAATCAGCCCTTTATTTAAATATAAGAAGCAAAAATTCACAAAATTGTAATTTTTGGTATTATAGTATTTGAGTTACGCGAGACGAAAAAATTGCCACAGACTACACACACACACACACACACACACACATACATACATACATACATACATACATACATACATACATACAGACATCATCGCAAAAATAATAAAATCGTATTGTAGGGACACTAAAACGTGCTTATTCATTGAAAACTCACTACCCAATTTTTTGACCAAAAACAATACCTCCTTTACCTAGAGGTAGGCGGGAGGTAAAAATTACTTTATAGGTTAAGTTTATACATCTGTCAGTTGTCAATTGAAACTGACAGTCAGTGTTGCCAACCTCGAGAAGTTAAGTTATCGTAAATAACACTCAAAATTATGTGTTTTGTCCTCAATTTCGTCATCGGAAATTATTAGTTAATTCTTCTTGCACATTTTGTTTCATGTTACGTCCAAATTTATTTTAGTACGTCAATATATCTGCCAAAATTATCCTAATTGTACAATAATTATTTAACGGTTACCAACACTGGGTTGCTCAAAATCGTCGTATACTAGGTTACTTTAAATTATGTTTTTACTTTTTAAGACAGTTGCTTTCTCTGAGGCCTAGGCTTTAGAATATATCTAGTTTGAAGTGTTTAAAGACAGTCAAGTCTTCAGCAAGACTTCCTCTTCATTTATCCACCCTCAATAATTTTCAAAAACAATCTAAGTCTAGCTTAAGTAACCCACCATTCCCTTTGCTATTTAAAAACACCATCAAATCTTCTTCAGCGTCTACTTTAACTACCCCCTGTAATTTCCAGCGTGGGCCGCAACAGCAACAAATTCTCCCTCCGCACCTCCCCGAGCAACGGCTCTGCAAGCGTGAGCTCCCCCTTCCTCCACTGCACCGGGTCCATGGGTCAAACCCGCCACCTCTTCGTCCGTAGAGGCGAGCGTCGCATGCACTACGACGGCGCGTCGTTCATCGTGCGTAACGCCGGGCATAGCGCTGGCTTCGACGACAAGCACCAGCTTAAAGTTTACTAGGACCTGGAGAACTTGTGGGAGATTGAACCGGCCTTGCGATTTGTTTTAGCGTTAAGTGTGGCCTGGGAAGTTGACGACCTCCTAATTTAGTTTTAATGTGTTGTTTGTGAAATATGATTCCAAAAAATTTATGTGCAATCAATTGTACCTATAATGTTTGGCAGTAGTAGTGTTATATATTTTAATGTTTATGTTAATGTTATTAAAATTCTAGTGAGAATTTATATTTGTGATGATTCGAACTATTGAGTGCCTATCAATTAAATGTACCTATACAATTTGTGAAAAATAATTACTTTGATATCATTTTTAATAAAATACTGCAAAATTAACATGTGTTTTATTTTATTATTATAAACTCGAAACTGAGATGTTTTTTGAAATGTTTGTTCACCTCTCAGCAGGGGTAGGACGATATTTATCCTAAAGGTTCATTCACATAAAATTAGTTTTACGTTTTAGATTAACACAACATGAGCGTTCACATACAATTTAAATAGTTTTAGTGAATAGTGCCATCTATAAGCAATTCAGAAAAATTGTGCCAATTTTCCTGCGTGTAACGTCTCTGTATTACAAGTCGAACCCACCATACATGTTTTCTATTATTTATATTTTTAATATTTATTCAAAATCAACGTACTTGTCAAAAGTATTCTATTTTAACGATACATAATAATACAAAAAACTTTAAGGTTATGAATATTGTTGACATTGCATACCAATTTATGGAATAGTATATTCTACAACAAGTAATGGAATGGTACATATTCCACATGAGCAAATTACGGTTTGCTCGTGTAGGATATGCCATTCCGTTACTTGTTGTAGTTTGTAGACTATAATTTCTATAACAAGATTTTGGAAATTATACAAAAAATACACATACAAAAGTGTAGAAAACGTCCAACCAAGGAGCACCAGGAGATTTCACTTGCATAGTAAAATTAGGTTCGCGTTGCGCGTGCCATCTGCCGGATCTGGCCGCACTTATATTTGCTTACAGAATATTAACGTAGGCTACGATTTATTTAAAGCAATTATCAAAATCTGTTACATCTGTCATAATTTTTCCAAAAACACAAGATTATATTGAAAAGTTCTTAAAATTAGAATTTCATCGTTATGTGAAGTAACATTTCATTGATGTACAATGGTACGATATTGTAAGTACTTAAATTACAAATATTGATATTTATGTAATTATCACTGAATATTAATTTTCAGTGGATTTCCACCAACTCAGTAGTAACGTATCGGACTATGGATCGTGAGATCCTCAGTTCGAATCCCAGTACCGACAGTTGCCAATTTAAATTTACCCCTGTGGTTCCCCCTCCACTAACAACTTTGGAGGCTATGACTTGACGGCTGGTAACCGCATTTCATACGCAAAAATATATCACCTACCGAGATCTGCGTAAGCAGAGTGCCACACCCTAAATGGGTAAAAGGCGTGATGATATATTTATTTATTTATTTATTTATTTATTTATTTCCACCAACTGGGAAGTACAATAATCTATTAAGTTCGAAACGAGGACCTTCTTTTCCACCAATCATTTTCCTTTAAATAATAAATTGAAAGATTCATAGAGCATTGCGTGATGGATTTCTAGACTTAAGCTAAATTTGACCATAGGTAAATTTGTCGCTATTTCCAATGCACAAGTAAATCCGATAGAATATAATTATTAATTATGTTTTCAATATTTTTCAAAGATGCGGCAAGAAATATATGCCTTTCTCTGGGAAGATAGCATGGTCTGGGTGTATGATGGAAAATATCAACGTTAGATGAATTGTGGATAGAATGACATTGTTAAATTCACTGATATAAATTGTATCATGCAAATGGATTCTTTCAAAATATATTTATTTTTGACATTGTGACTTTGATTTTTATTGTCTTGAATAAAACAATTATAAATATTTTAAAAATATTACATGTGGTGGCATCTAACGGTTGTGGCCGCAATTATAATTACCATGGCAACGACGATACAATTTTTTTACATGTGAGTGGCATCTCCTGGTGCTCCTTGCGTCCAACTCAAATAAATAGAATTAAAACAAACAAACGTAACCATAGTAACTGAATCGAGATACTTTATATACAGGGCCGTCGCTAGGCATTTGGCTGCCCGCGTGCAATAACACATTTGGCGCCTCTTTAATTTTGTCCGTAACTTATATTGATTGATATATTTCCATAAATGTGAGTAGATTTATTTCGATTATTTTTATAAAGCATAAATTTAAACATGGATATCAAAAACCAGACTCACATATACCCACTAAGGTGTTCGTTATTTTGGCAAAGACGGAAATTTGATGCTCTCACCCTCGAAAACTACTTATAATACGAGTAATAATAAAAATTTGAGTCGACACCTCATTTCTACCTATAGGCTTGTGAAATAAGCTTTGAGGCAGTCCAAAATTAAAGTCATTTGGATTAAAATCAACGACGTAGTGTCATTTTCAATAATACGATGTTGAAAGCATAAAAATGACAAAAACTGTATTATTTCAGCTCTCATCCCAAAAATTGATGGAACACTAACAATAATTTGAAGACGACATTATATTTAAGTTTATTATCTTCAAGTGGTTGTAATAACTACAAGGTGAACTGATAAAATGTAAAATTTAGGTAAAGTAATATGTTTGACGGTTAAAAAATGGCTTTTTAAATTAATTTTAATATTTTGTTTTATACCATAAACATGGGTTGAACCTGTATGCTGTTTCACGTATCATTATATTTTTTGTTGTACAGGTACTCACTTCTAACTAGTAAAATCTGTTTTTTTTTTCATGGTTGTGCAGTAACGATAATATTACTCAAATTGACGCTATGCCGTTGATTTTTATCCAAATGACTTACATTTTGGTCCTGAAATATTTTTAGTTCGAAAATATAATATATAAATATATATACAAGGTGTTCAATTAAAGTGTGCCACCATTGCTATCTCTAGAACTATAAGAACTACAAGGTTGGTTAATTAGCAAACAATTTTTATTTTACAAGACTATTTTAATGAGCTTAAAAAATATTTTTTTTATCCAGTGGTTCTCAAAATATGGGGTGCAACTTTCTTATTTTAAAAGGCAACCTATTTTTTTTATTTGCTTATTCGATTCAGTATTTTTTCTGAATTCAACGATATCCACATGTAATGACCAAATAATACAAAATATTTGAGAAAAATGCAAAATTAGAAATGTATCATTTTTATTTAAATATGCCCATACAAAGTTTGCCATGGAAGAAAACCAATAAATCAAATGCAGAAATAATTGCAAAAACTGTATTTATGAGAATAATTATTAATTTTGTTGTTACAATATAGAAATACAGAGGCACACTTTAAAAAACTAATATTAACAATTGTTTGATTTATTTGTTTTTTTCCATGGCAAACTTTGTATAGGCATATTTAAATAAAACTGATACATTTCTAATTTCGCATTTTTCTCAAATATTTTGTATTATTTGGTCATTACATATGAATATCAATGAATTCAGAAAAAAATACTGAATCGAATAAGCAAATAAAAAAAAAAATAGGTTGCCATTTAAAATAAAAAAGTTGCACCTCGCATTTTGAGAACCACTGATCTAAAAAAATTCTTGTTTCTCTCATTTTAATTGTCTTATAATATAGAAATTGTTTACTAATTTAACCGACCTCGTAGCACTTAAAGTTCTCGAGATAGCAATGGTGGCACACTTAAATTGAACATATATATATATATATATATATACTTATGTACTTATAAAAGTATAGAAAAAGTTAATTTCCCCATTTAAACTACAGGAAAATATTGAGCCCTCTTGCGGCACATTTTAACGTCATTTAACGGACCTGGGATGGCGGCTCAAATTATTTAAAGGGGGTGAGATCATCAAATTTCCGACTTTACCAATATAACGGACACCATAATATACTCAAAATGATTTTGGAGAAGACTCACGTCATCAACTTGAAAAAAAACTGTGTAAAGTGAAAAATAACTTGTAAAGTTTATTGAGGTATGCTAATGTTTAAGAGAAAACGACGTAAAAAATACTAGCATTAAGAAAAGTATATATTAATGCAATTTACAGTGATTTTATAGTTAATTTTATTCCTTTAATGGCATTTTAAATTATTAAAAATAATTCTAGTTAATTTTTTGTTCGCTATGTTGTTGCTATTGGTAAATGATCACGTTTACATACAAAATTCATGTCGAACTGTCACTTTACTGTCAGATTTTACTGTGTTATTAAAATTTATGCTCCTCGTGATCCAGATTTTTATAATATATTACGTTTATTGCAAGAAATCACGTCTAAAAATGGCGGCACGTGTGATGCAACACGCATTGAATTTTCATTTCAATAAAAATTAGTATCCCATATAAACGTTGTTGCATAGTGACGTCATTATCTAGTAATATTTTTGATGACGTGCGTCTTCTCCAAAATCATTTTGAGTATACCAACAGTTATTCCTTCTTTTTTTTTATTATGAAGATGGGAAGCGGACTAACTACTATGGTCATATGCCGCCTCATGAGTGGATGATAATGAATTTTTGTGAACACAAACGACCATGCTCTTCAGATTCGAACCCACGACCTCTGGCGTACTAGGCTAGTGACATAGCCACTACGCCACCGAGACCGGCAATTCCTTAGTATAATTTACTTTATTTATATTATAGTATGGATAAAATTTCATTGCCCGGTTAACTACAGTAAAATTTACTTCTATACTAAATTCAGTTTGCCAAATGACAATAAAATATTTAAAGGCAATGTTAAGTAATTAGAAAAATTTTCAATGGAGGGTTATACAGAAGCAAATTTTCGTGCTGCCATCTATTGATGTTTTCATTGAACTACGATGAAATTCACGTGGGCGAAACACAAACAAAACGCTGTCAGAATGACAGTTCTTAAAATGATGCTAAATATGACTAATACAGTGTGGGTATAGTTTGTGTAATGGACTCCCTTTATTACTATAAAGAGTATATGCCAGTGTTAAAGTTTCCTAAATAATAAATTTCAAAAATAAAAACATAACCTTGTTAAAACACCATATCAAACGTCAAAACATGGATTTTTGGGTTATGAACTTCCATCTCAACTTTTACTTCATCTTTCTCTTTCTTGCCTGTGACGTCAAAATCATGACCCTCCATTGATGTGCACTTATTAAGAACAAATAAATTTACTTTAAAAGTAAATTTAAATAACAGTTAAATTTCTTTATAAAACTCGCCATTAGACAACTATATATATATAGGTTGATATTTTCATCGCTAATTAACTTTATCTGATGAGCGAACAAAGAATACATTTAGAAATTGTCCTTCAGATAAAAAAAGAATTATGCAGCCCAATTTAATAAATGAAATTAAAAACAATAAATATAAAAGTAAATTCTCTTAGGTTATACAGACAACAAAATAAAAACACAACAAAAACAACATTTTGTAGAAAAAAAATACAAAATAAACATTATTTCTGTTTACACACAATATCTATTAATTTAAAATAATATTTTTTAACGATTTGAAAGTAAATTTATTGGCCGTGCGTGAAATAGTCACATCGGTGAAATTATTGGGAATATTATCTATTTATTGTATGAAACGTAAAAATCAGATTAAGTTTTCCATTTTCATTATTATGTTATATGTTTGGTTAAGTACAAAAATGTTTATAGCAGACTACATTTCTCGTTCATATTATCTATCTCTTTGCTTCCGAATGCTTCCTCCCTGGCGCACGATACCAGCAGCGGTAAGACTTTTGGGCTGCATATTTCAGTGGTTACCATCCTTTTATACTCTTTTTTCAAGTGTAAGCAAGTGTTAAACATGTTACATCTTTTAATTTTATTTTGTACAACTATAAACTGCCATTCCGTTACACGTTGTAGACTATACTTTCTCTAACAAGATTTTGGAAATTATACAAAAAATACAAATTTAAAACTGTTGAAAACGTCAAACTCAAATGAATCAAATTAAACAAACAGACGGAACCATAGTAACCGAATCAAAATACTTCATATATTGCGCTAATAAGCGGCTCTGATTCGTCGAAAATATTCTATACGCAGATGGAATGTTAGTGATTCCATAACAATTTTTAGAAATGGAATGCCTAGTTTCCAAAACAGTGTTATAGAAAGAATATTTCTTAAACGTAAACATAATTGTAAACCTAAAAACTAATTGCTTATGCAAATGAGGCATAAATTATGTATGAAGATAATCTGAGGCTGACACACATTCTGCATTTAATTCGAAGTGTTTGAAACCAGCCAAGACACAACTACAAAGCTAGAGGTAGAACATCATTATTTACACTAAAAATATGTTTAAAGACATTCGCTTCCTCTGAAGCTAGTTTAAAATCTTAAACATTTAGTTTGAAGATAGCCAAGTTTTCAGCAAGGCTTCCTCGCACAGAACTAGAGGTAATGCGTCAATTATCCATTCTAACATCTTGTTTTAAGACAGTAGCTTCCTCTGAGGCTACCTGAAGACCTCCAGCATCTCGTTTGAAGTGTTTTAAGACAGCCAAGCTGGACATCATTTATTCACCTAAATTCATATTCGAAGACAGTTTGAGGCTAACTTAAGACACTTAACATTCCTTTTAAATGTTTAAAGACATCCTAAGACAGTCGATTCCTCTGCGGCTAGCTTAAGACCTCCAGAGTCTAGTTTGAAATATTGAGACACGGACAGCGCGTAATTTATTAATTCTAAAATTATGTTTGAAGACAGCCTAGTAGCTTTAATTTACAAATTTAGATTTAGAATTTTAATTTCAAATTAGTGATTTATCTCCTGGTTCATATACTGAATTTATTAAATTTGAAATCTTCAAATCAAAATTAGGCTTCAGATGTTTGAAATATGTGTTAAACAATAAAAAAAATAACCTTAATTTGTCATATATGATGCTCTTCAATCAAATATATTTAATTAATATCATATTTAACACTCTCCGCATCCATGTACAACAATAATTATTTTATGATGATTACAAATAAATCAGTTTAACTGACAATTTTGACACATTTTCCTGCTGTCAGAATTATTTTTTATTTCCCAATCAAGTTGATTGGTTGGATTTGGAAATTTTGATTTAGAATATAAAACATGGTGATATTTCAAATGTAAAATATAATTCTATAAATTTGTAAATTCAGCATAAACCAATAAGGTATTTCTATGTATTTTATATTTTTAAAATTAAATTTCTAAATCTAAATTTGTATAAACCATGATCCTCCAGTGTTTGAAGTGTTTAAAGACTGCAGTCTTCAGCAAGCCTTCCTCTTGCAAAACCAGGAGCAGAACATAATTTTTCTACCCTTAATCGTGTTCGAAGACAGTTGAGGATAGCTTAAAACCTCCAGATTGTATTTTGAAGCAATTAAAAACAGTCAAATCTTCCTCCTTCAGAATAAGGGGTAAGACATAATAAGGCTAGTTTAATTCACCCAACATCTATGAAATTTTTAAAAGCGATATATTGAAAGTGATAATTAAAAGTTATTTTGTAGGGCTCCACCCCCAAAATTACGTGTGGGGCGTCATTTGCCCACCCTAAAGAAGACTGTCACTTTCTTAATAACCGTAAGGAACAATAACATTGAAACCAATTTTAAGTTTACAAGCTGATTTCATACATTTTACTCGATTCTGGGTGCAACAGCTGTTTCAAAACGTACCCAAGTAACTGATTAATAAGTGTTACCTTAACTGACCCGATGTCAAATCATCTATTGCAAAATGCGCAAACCGAAACGAACTCGAGCTTTTCAATCGCGAAATTCTTAAAATTAAAACTGAAAACAAAACAACAAACTATAATTAATATATTTATTTACATTTGATAAACAATTAAAAATATAAACACAACAATAGTAAATATGACAAATACTTACAATATAATCTGGAATGGTTGAAATTGCGTAAATATAGACATTATCTAGTGAAAGCAGTAAAAATTCAAGTATTTTCACTTGAAAACGTTGAAAAATTCTTACAGTTTTGTTGCGTTAGCTTCGATTGGCTCAAAAGATGAGCAGAACAAAATATAAACCATTAGGAGACAAGATAAAAACCTCATAACATGTTGTAAAATTGTTACGTGAGCTCTGATTGGCGCAAATGCTAGCCAAAACAAAATATAACCAATATGAGACACTTAGACATCTACAGAGCTTAAAGCAGCCTTAAATGCGTGTTCTGATTGGTTGAGAGTTTATACGAGCCAATCACAAACTAGTTTATCCCGAAAATCTAGCACAAAACATATATTACGACACTTCTGATTGGCCAAAAGTTGTGGGGAATAAAATGCAACCAATGGGAGACAAGGTAACAAACTCATTAAAACTGCTCCCAACGAGCCAATATCAAACTAGTTTCCTAAATTTTACCAGGGAATCTAGTAGAATTATGTTTTTACGACAGCTCTGATTGGCCCACAAGCTGTAGGGAACAAAATAACACCAATAGGATAGCTTAAAACAGTTCCCAACAGACGGGTTTTTTGGCTGAAAGCATAAACGAGTTAATCACAAACTAGTTAATTAAATTTTTACCCGAAAATCTATTATAATTGTTTTTATTACAACAGCTCTGATTGGCCCTAAAGCCGTAGGAAAACTAAGAAGAATCAATGTGAGATACGTTAAAAATTTCAGAAATTAACATAGGGTCTTACGCGTGTTCTGATTGGAGGAGAACAAAACTATTTAAAAATGCAAGAATTTTTCAATTTTTCATAAATCTATTATAATTATTTTATATAAAAATGCTGTCTTATAGTTTATATATTTATATAAAAGCTTACAAGCTAAAAAAAAAGTATGTACAGTCCCTCAAAAATTTGCTACTAATATAAAGGTTCCAAAAAAATGTTTCGTACAAAATATATTATTGATAAAGAAGACAAATAACGGAGAAGCAGTCAATTTATTAAAAATTTTACAACACCAACGTTTCAACTCCAATTGAGTCTTCTTCAGGGTGATAAAGTTACATTAGGATGAATAAAAATGAGTAAATATTAAAAACATGTCAAAATAATTGTACGTCAAAAAATAATAATTAAATAATTATTATTATAATTAAATAATTATTATTTTTTGACGTACAATTATTTTGACATGTTTTTAACATTTACTCATTTTTATTCATCCTAATGTAATTTTATCACCCTGAAGAAGACTCAATTGGAGTTGAAACGTTGGTGTTGTAAAATTTTTAATATATTGACTGCTTCTCCGTTATTTGTCTTCTTTATACATCTTCCAGTCAAGAAATCGTCTCACTTATATTATTGATGTTAATTTCGAAAAATTTAAAGCAAACATTATTGTTTATGGACTAGAAGTAATATTATACAGTCAAAATTGATAAAATTGAGCTGGGGCCCAACAAAAACATTTTTTATTAGAGTCTTTGCTAAGTACTTTAAATAAACAAAGTTGTGGAGGCCCTCGTAATTATTTTATCGAAAAATGCTTTATTCGAAAATTTTTTCTGTAAAATCTTCACGGGAACCTCCATAAAAACTCCTGAAATACCGCATAAATTTCGGAATGATTTTGTTCGTTAATGTAATGATGTATATACTTACATATACAGGGTGTGTAAAATTATTACAGTCTTATGTTTCGAAGTGTTTATAGATGGCGGTGACGTAGGCCATCACCTGCTGCCAATCAGGGCGCTCCAATTGAATCATATCATTAATATTCTGAAAGGAAACAACAACAATTGTAAAAGTTTATTTCCTGTCAAATGCACCTATCATGTTAAGAAATTGGTTTGAAGGGAAAAATAGCGGAAATTGAGGCTGGAAGAGGGGATAGGAGGTGTTTAATAGGGGAAATAATGATGACTCGACACATTTAAAGCATGATTTAAACGTATTAAGCACAAAGAAAGTATAGAACTGTCAATTTTTTTTATTTCCGTAAGTTTTTAGGGGTTTTCGAGCAGATATTTCTTCAGACTTTCAGACTACTTTCCTCATGCACAATTAATTAATATATCTGGCCAAAAATTTGTTCAGATTTCAAGCTGAATATCTAATCGAAAATAATTCCTGTAATTATTGCTATTTATGTCAAGATTTACCGTCAGTTTTTAAGGCAGATTTTCTGATAAATTCCATAAACAAATCAAGAATATCGGAGCAAAAATCTAATCGGAATTAATTAGAATTCGAACTGTTTTAGTTTTTCAATAAAAAAGATATCCGCAAATTTTTGTATTATACCAGATTTACAATCAGTTTTTTTTACCTCCCGCCACATACCTGTAAGGGAGGTAAAGGAAACATGCTGAAAATTCGGTAGTGAGTTTTAAGTGGATGAGTACGTTTTAATAATTTCACAATGATGTCTGTCTGTCAGTCTGTCTGGATCTCTGGAGTTACGGTTTCTCAAAAACTACTAAACTAAAAATGTTGATATTTTATATATATATATATATATATATATATATATATATATATATATATCAATTTTGGAAGAGTTGATTAGGTTTTGGTAATAATCCAATAACCGGAAGTGGTAGTTTACTTGAAACCCTATCAAGTTATTTGGAAATATTTCAATAAATTATGATTTAATGACAATTTTTGTTATTTTATTTTTTTAGATTTCTTAGTTAAAACCAATGAAATGCTTCATTGTATGTCACGTGCCTGCATTTTAACCAATACTGTTATTATATACTGAGAATAAAGCTATGTTGATTATTCTCGGAAACAATATTTTTTGTTTTCATTGACAAATGTCAGTTATCAAATAGTTATTATCAACACAAGTAAGAAATGAGCAAAAAAGATAGATTTAGTGGCGTGCCTGATGATGAAATCAAAAAATAATCTAATTAAATATAACTCGAGAGTTCGATAAATTAGAAAATAATTCTCCAGTATATTTCTTAAACTTGTCGCCATTTGGCAATACATGGCAACAAGTTTTCGAAAGATCTGTAAAATTATTTTCAATTTATTCTCATCCTCTTGTTGTATTATTACTGAGAATAAAATTAATAATTTGTGATATTTCTGTTAAACTTATCACAAAGTTTTCTGGGCTTTTCTGTAACAATTCTGACCAAATATCAACTAAAAACCCCCTCCCCCTCTAAAAACAACACACTTTCCACAACAACAAAATTCACCCCCAAACCACCACCAAACACAAAGACATATACTAACAAGCGTTGTGGGAACTCCAACAGCCTCGGCAGCAGCAAACGCAAGCGCAAAATTCCTGCATTTATCGGTGGGCCCCAGCGAGTCGTATGGCACGCGCTCAGGGAGGTAGGTGTGCAGGAAAGCGCACAGCGCCAGTCCATCGTTCCAGCTACTGCTGAAGTTAGTGATGTCAATGTTGCGGTAACCAATGGTTTTGTTTTGGCACCATTTGAGGAGGGCGTTTCGTTTGGAGCCCCCGTTTTTTACTAGAGCGTTTAGGGGGTCCTTTCGCTAGCCTGGAATGTACAGAGATGGAAGTGAAGATGATTGAAAGCTTGACAGTTAATTTTTGGTTCGAAATAATAAAATAGAAACAGAACAGTTTTGTAAAAATGTGTATTTAGTTAGAAATGTTTCATAATTATTTAGTTTTCTTTGAGGAAATGTCTACAGAAGTGAACTGTTTGCAACACTGCGGAAGGTATACCGTGTGACGTCATCTAGTTTTTCGTTAGCAAAAAGTTTTGGTAAAAATGTAAATTTATTTCGAAATGTTTACAAATATATAAAAATTATTTAGTTTATCTACATAGGTGAACTGCTTGCAAACTTGCGGGAAGTATTTCATGTGACGTCATCAAATTTCCAGCAAGAAGTTTGCAAATTTTTAATATTTATTTAGTTTTATTTAAGGGAAAAAATGTAACAGATTATAAAAGAGCACTGTTTTCAACCCTGCGGAAGGTATCTAGTTTCCGGTTTATAAAATGTTTAAGGTTGTGTAAAAATTTATATTTATTTCAAATGTTTATAAATATTTAAAAATGATTTAGTTTCTCTATAGGGGTGAACTGTTTACAACCCTGCGGAAAGTATTCCGTGTGACGTCATTAAGTTTCCGGTAAAGTGTTTTGGACATTAAAAATATGTATATTTAGTTCAAGTAGTTAACAAATTATTAATATTTACTTAGGTTTATTTAAGAAAATGGCTGTAGAAGTGAACTGTTTGCAACACTGCGGAAGGTATTTCGTGTGACGTCATCTAGTGTCCGATTTATAGTGTTTTAGGTTGTGTAAAAAATTTATATTTATTTCGAATGTTTATAAATATTAAAAAATTATATCTTTTGTCTACATAGGTGAACTGTTTGCAACCCTGTGGAAAGATTATTTCCTGTGACATCATCAAATTTCCGGTTTGCAAAGTGTTTGAAGTGGTGTATAAATGTATCTTAAGTTCAAAAAGTTAACAAATATTTATTTAGTTTTATTTAAGGAAATAATGTAGAAGTGAACAGTTTGTAACCCTGCGGAAGGTTTTTCGTTTGACGTCATCAAATTTCTGGTTTGCAAAGTGTTTGAAGTGATGTAAAATGTATATTTAGCTCAAGAAATTAACAAATTTTAAATATTTATTTAGTTTTATCTAAGGAAATTATGTAGTAGAATGTAGAAGTGAACTGTTTGCAACCCTGCGGAAGGTAATTCGTGTGACGTCATCTAGTTTCCGGTTTGTAATTTGTTTGGTTAAAAATGGATATTTAATTCGAAATGCTTACAAATATTTAAAAATGATTTAGTTTCTCTAGAGATGAACTGTTTGCAACCCTGCGGAAGGTATTTCGTGTGATGTCATCAAATTTCCGGTTAGCAAAGTGTTTGAAGTGGTGTAAAAATGTATATTTACTTCAAGAAGTTAACAATTTTTTTTATATTTATTTAGTTTTATTTAAGGAAATAATATAGAAGAATATAGAAGTGAACTGTTTGCAACCCTGCGGAAGTATTTCATGTGACGTCACAACTAGTTTCCGGTAAGTAATTCAGGTTGTTTAAAAATTTATATTTATTGCAAAACTATTTAATTTCTCTATAGAAGTGAAGTGTCTGTGGATGGTATTTCATGTGACGTCATCTAGTTTCCGGTTTGCATTGTTTTAGATTGTGTAAAAATAGATATTTATTTCGAAATATTTATAAATATTTAAAAATTATTTAGTTTCTCTACAGGGGTAAACTGTTTACAACCCTGCGGAAGGTATTTCCTGTGACGTCATCTAGTTTCCGGTTTGAAAAATATTTTGGGTTGTGTAGAAATGGATATTTAGTTTAATATGTCTACAAGTTAATCAAATATGTAGTTTTTTTTATTTAAGGGAAATGGCTTTAGAAGTGTACTGTTTGCAACCCTGCGGAAGGAATTTCGTGAGATCATCAAGTTTCCGGTTTGCTTCAGATTGTTTAAAAATGTATATTTAGTTTAAAATGTTTTAAAAAATTAATAATTATTGAGATTCTCTAATGAAATGTCAGTATAAGTGAACAGATTGCAACCTTGCGAAATGTATTTCGCGTGACGTCACCTATTTTAGGGAGCCATTTCCGGTTTGTAGTATTTAGTGTTGCGTAAAAAGGTATATTTAATTGAAAATGTTTGAAACCCTGCGGCTGTTAACAAACCAGTGACATCACGAAAATATGACCAATCCACGATTAACATACAATGAATTAAAAGTGTGTAAAAATCATAAAATAAACAAAAACATACTTAAATCAGAATAATTATTCCGTCGACTGAAATCAATTCCTTTGGCGGTTTGGAAAAACGACTTCCTGATCGTATTTTCATTTTTCCCTTCAATTTTCGAGTACCCATCTATAAATCAGGATTGCCACAACAGTAAACATATAACACAACAATGCGGACAAGACAAATGAATGAAACAAATGAGGTAACTTACCAGAAATAATATTTTTATTGCTTCTACCTCCAGTAGAATTCTTATTATTTGCATTAGACTGCTCTCTTAATGGGCATTTACTAGTGGGGATAACATCGGACCAATCAGCTCTCATTGGACTGGTGGGGGTAAGCCCAGCTGAGCGAATCGGAGCGCTGGCGTTGCCGATGATACCCGAAGATGAATTGACTGGACTACGAGATCCAGGACCGGCCTTGGCGTGTTTCGTAGCATTTTCGATGCTTTAAATGAGTGACTTTACGGACGACTGTCGTGACGAGACAGCCCCTCTTTTTGCCGACGTACTGCCATCTCTTGTTGCATTGATGAAAGAACTGATTGTTGAGTGTCTAGAGGCACTGAATTTTGACGGAATGTTGGCGAAGGAGATTTAGCTGGAAAAAATTGTTTTAGGTTTAAAATTAGGGCTGTCTATAGAAAACCCAGCAGAAATTTAGAACAGATATCTCATAAAAGTAAATAAAAATAATTTGGGGTCAAAATTTCTGCGGATTTAAAAACATATTTGGACAGAAAAAGCTATAATAAAACACAGGAACACATATTTTAGTTCAATATGGAAGATAATTTATCTGACTAAATATCAACCAATAAGCATGGCTAGAACTGTCTATATTAATTTTAAAATTAAAAAATAATTCTGCCACAATATCTGTCCTAAAAACTGATTTAAAAATACTTTAGTGCCGACTTATACATTACATTTTTTCCGAAATCGCTAAATTATTAATTAAAAACACAAATAAATAGCATTATGTATTTGCAAAATGTCAGCTAGCTGTTGCGACTGGGATGGCTGTCAACAAAAATACTGTCAAACTGTACAATTTGGTAATAATTTTAAAAAACATTATTTATTCTTAGACGTGTGATCTGCATTAAAATCCGATAAATTATTATCAATGGTAAATAATAATAAAATTCACCAAATAGTATTAGAGAAAAATTTGTTAGTTATTTTAGGTTTGTGTAATTCAAGTTTCTCATAAGAATCTGTAAAGTTAAATTATGACATAGTAAGTTTAATTTAACTACTATTTTGGCTAACTTCGCTTAGCAATAGGTATCGTGTTCTTTAGTACCAATTTGAAAAAAAAATTGCCAATTGACATTAAAGGTGACACTTTACGGACTGCTAACAGTCTGCAAAGTGTCACTTTTATGCCTAGGCTGTAAAATTATTTTATATAGCAACTGTCAATAAATACATAGCAACCACTCACCACACGCATGGCAACGTAATTTGACAGCAATAACCTTCAAAATATCTATATAAAATAATCACTAAATTAATATTAATTTTAAATCGGTAAAAAAATTATGTGTTCAACTCGGCACCAAACACAGATTTACAGCTTCGGTAGCATTCATTGCCTCGGCAGCCTCTGCTGTAAATCTGGTATTTTGGTGCCGAGTTAAACAAATAACTATTTTTACATTTCATCAAATATTTTAGAATCTTGAAATCTGTACAGATACGTTTAATATCTTCCATATTTAACATAATATTTATAAACAAATCCTGAAAACAAGACAAAAACAGACAGAAACTATAGTGCAACCACGAAAAACGCTACCCAAAACATGTGAATCAAAATAAAATTGTAACCCAATAAAACTAAAAATTACTTAATAATGTTTTGTTTTAAGAGGCATTTTTCGTGGTTCACCTATACATTAGACATAGTACAACCGCACGAATTGAAACCCAAAAATAGTCTTGAATCATAACTTACAAAAATTATAAACAGTCGTAGACACACTTTTTTTTAAAGGGCTAATAGTATATTGAACAACTAGTGTTACAATGACCTTTTTTGTAATACGAGTATAGTTTGCGTAAACGAGCCGCAAGCGAGTTACACAAAATACGAGTATTACAATTACGCATTGTAACACGAGTTGTTCATATTACTTTTCCTATTTCACGTTCAAAAATTCAATAAAAATACAATAAAATTTTACGGCATGTTTAATATACCACTGGTCACCAAGGAGCTTTGTCAGTGGGGCCTATCTGGTTCCAGGCCGCAATTCCGACGCACGGGCTCCGATTCAATAATTTTACGTAAGCAATGACAGCCCCATGTTTGACAGACTATTAATTTTACAAATAATAAATTCCCCAAAAACAGTTGCACAAAATTCAATTTTGTAACATTGTTTTTGAGAAAAACAGTGTCATAAAATTGACTTTGTGTACGTGAAATAGGAAAAATTGTTTATTGTGGATGTTTCGTTCTCCAAAATGCTGTCCAGGCTTGAAGCCATCTTCATTTTACTTGAAGCTCCGCCAACACTTCTTGGAGAACTATGTTTTATGTCCTCAATTGTTTCGTCTTTATTTTTAAGAGTAAAATCAACAACTTTTGTTTTTTCAAAGTCGTTTTTGGAGTCTGAAACTGGTTCTTCTTCTTCAGAATCATTTAAAATCTCTTCCAATAGTTTTATACCATGTAAAATATCTTCTTTTGTAGATACTTTTAAAGATTTATCAATAATTTTCGAAATATTAATCGGTCGAGAATCAAGTTTTTGATCTCGTATGAAATCTTTGTATTTGACTTCGATTTGACCGGGGAAATTTATATTTTCCACGATGTTAACGCTGCTTTCTTCTACTGTGCTTCGTTTGTTTACAGTGTTTTGTTTTATGTCAGAATTTTGTGTTGTCAACAAATTGTTTTCGGCTAACAATTCAAATGAAATGTTTGACTGTCCAGAGAAATTTATATTTTGCAGAGTGGTAACACTGCTTTCTTCTACTGTGTTTTGTATGTTTTCGATATGTTGAAACGGTTGTGGTTCAAAATTGTCGGAAAAAATTCGTCGCGGAAGTTTTACCGGCGGTTTTATTTTAATTTCCAGTTTTGCTTCAGTATTTGAGGTTAGATTTTCAAGGTTTTCTGGCGGAATTGGACTTGGAGATCTTTTGGGTAAGCGTTTATGTTTAAATTTACGATTTTTTGATGAAATTCCGGACAACATTTTTGAAGTTACCTCAAGTGGTAACTCACTATTTGACGAAGTATTTTCTGAGGTAACGATTTTGGAAGTAGTTGAATAAATGTTAAAAAGGATTGACTTTTTTGGTCGTGTTCGGTTTTGATTAAATTAGAAATTTCGGAGTTTTCTAATTTAGAGGTTAAATTCTGGGATGATTTAAGGGGCTTTTTGGGGCCCAACGGAGGATAGGACCCTCTATTAATTTAAGAAAGCGTGGACGAAGGACTGGATAAAATAATTCTTGTAATACTGTTTAGTAAATGTTCATTTCGAGGTATTATTTCGGGAATATCAACTGAAGTGGTTGGTATTATGTTAAGTTCTTTTGTTTTTTGTAGGGTTGGATCAGGTTGAACCCGATGCTCTTTTGTTTTGTTGTGTTTTTTTAATTTAATGGAATCATAAGTCAAATCGTCGTCTTCTTCTACAGTTTCTTGATGTTTTTTTTTCGCAGACTTTTGTTTCAGGTTTAGGTGCTGTTTGACGACTTTCAATTAATTGATGCTCATTTATTTGTTTAGACAGCGGTGAAATTGTCGAATTTAACCCCAAATGTTTTGACGTTTCGACAGCATTTGTTTGTAAACTGTCAAAAGTTTGATGCTCAACTGTTTGTTGTTGGGTGAGTTTTACTGTTTCGCAGGCATTTGTTTTAGGTATTTGACGACTGTCAATTGTTTGATGTTTATTTGTTCGTTCAGACATCAATGAAATTGTAGGTTTTAACCTCAAATGTTTCGACGTTTCGCCAGAATTTATTAGAGAACTGTCCAAAGTTTGATGCTCAACTGTTTGTTGTTTAGCGAGTTTGGCTGTTTCGCAGTCATTTGTTTCAGATATCCGACTACTGTCAATTGTTTGATGTTCATTTGTTTGTTCAGACAACAGTGAAATTGTCGGTTTTAACCTCAAATATTTCGACGTTTCGTCTGTATTTATTTGATGCTCAACTATTTGTTTCTGGACAAATTTAATTGTTTCACGGGCATTTGTTTCAGGAGCTTGACGACTATCAGTTGTTTGATGTTCATTTATTTGTTGTTGGATGAATTCAGAGGGCGGTGGAATTATCTGATCTAACCTCAAATCTTTTGACAATTCACCAGCTTTTGAAGACAAACGAAAATTACTGGAATTCAGTCACTTTTATTATAACAATTTTTTTCTCTGTCGACCGGTTTCGGCTCCTCTTGAGCCTTCTTTAGGAGATGAGAAAATTTAAAATGGTATAATATTTAATATATAACAAATTTTAAAAATAAATGCCATCTGGAGCAATTGGATTCCGTCAAAAGTATAAAAATTTTTAACATAGGTCAAAAAATAAAAACTAAGAACAAAAGTTCTGCGTGACACACCCATGGAACTCTACTTAAGTCAAGTCTGAATTGATTTTCGTTGGGTCAGAAGCGGACAACTCAAAGTTTGACCCACCGAAAGACTTTTTCGGTATTTTACTCAAATCAAAATTATATTTAGAGTCGAAAAACATCGGATAATCCGTTTTTAAATCAGTCAAAAATGCGTCTTTTTTTGAAACCCGTCTTTCTTTGTAAACATTACTATTTTGTTCTGAAGTTTCTGGAGATTTAAAAGTAGAAAACTCTAAGCTGTCTTCGTTTATTGATGAAATCGATGAAGTGGAATTGGTTCTAACTCGTACTAGGACTATTTCCCCCTCTAAGGATGGCACTACTGGGTTTTTGTGGTTGTTAAGTGTCGAATTGTGATTGGATGAAGGTTTGTTTGAAATGTATTGGCGGCCTTACCTACGTCATTAAAGACTTCATTAAAAGTTATCTACAAAAAATGTTTCAAACTAGATGCTGGAGGTCTTAAGCTAGCCTCAGAGGAAGCGACTGTCTTTCAACATAGTTTTAGGGTGGATAAATTACGTCCAACCCCTAATTCTGAGGGAGAAAGCCTTGCTGAAGACTTGGCTGTCTTTATACATGATTTTCTGTTTGTGTTAACTCAGGAAAATTGACATTTTAAATCGCTGAGAGGCGCATTATTTTTAATAAGGAAGGTGTGATTTTGAAAAAGCGAGTGTCTTAAATTCACGAACTGTTCTCTATCTCAGATTCAAAGTGACTTTAAAGGAAATAACTGTCTTAAAATGTTTGTGATATAATATGAAACGTAGGTTTGACAGTTTTAAAAATAAATTAAAACTGTTTTTAATTTGAATATACATTCGAGAAAAAAAAACGCAGCATTTGAAAATGCACTAAAAATGGTTAAATTTCAGAGTGCCATAACACGGTTGTATTTAGTTGAAATTGGATGGTTTTTTAAGTTTTAGAAACTTTGAAATGTTCTGTTCAATGTGATGCTAGTCAATATGATATCAACCCCCTTCCACCCCCATGTAAAAAAATAACATTTTCCTTTAAGTTTCTCAAGTTTCGAGTACCTATGACAATTTGGCGCGAAATTGTGAATTTTTGAACTTTATTGCCCTGTTTGTCAATTGAGTCCACGATTTTTTTGGCACTGCGTACGAGCTGTCCAAGTTGGACATTTTTTGACATCAGGAATTATTTTTTTTACATGGGGGTGGAAGGGGGTTGATATCATATTGACTAGCATCACATTGAACAGAACATTTCAAAGTTTCTAAAACTCAAAAAACCATCCAATTTCAACTAAATACAACCGAGTTATGGCACTCTGAAATTTAACCATTTTTAGTGCATTTTCAAGTGCTGCGTTTTATTTTTTTTTTTCTCGGGTTTAAGAATAATTTTAGGGTGTTGAAATGATTTCTTAACTCTATTTCTGGGGAAGACGCTTTGCTGAAGACTTGATTCTCTTTAAACTGTTTAAACAAGATGCTCGAACAGAAAAATTTTGGGGTTCGGTTACGGTTAGCGTTTTTTACAATAAAAAAAACTGTTTCGGTTATGGGTAATGGTTTTTTGTAAGTATTATATTAATTTTCTTATCGGTTAAAATAAACAAATGAAAGTTGCAATTCAAAATAAACAATGAGTTAATGTTTTCACATTTAAGGTGAACCATATGGGCTGAAGATAGCGCAACATGAACATGACTTTTTTGAAACAATATATTATTATTATAATAAATGAAACATATAATGTTTTATACCTATATTTATAGATAAAAGTCCAAAGTTTTCTAATCAATTTTAAAAAGCTAATTTTGTTTACAAATTATACATGAACATAATTTTCAAAGTAGTAAAATTTATGTCACACTTTCCCATGAACGACTACAGTAATGTAAATAATTCGTATATTTATAAATATGATCGTCTATAATATAATAAGATTATTTAACATTTAAACATAAAGTTTTTGAGAAACAAATAAAAATATACCAAAAAGTGTGTTTTTTTTTGTATATTTCTGAAGAGTAAGATTATTATTATTATCTTGACAAAAGGGTGATCGTAGAAAACGTATAGTGTACAACTCGTGCAGAATTACCCATTTCACGCTCGTGTGATTTCAGAACTCGACTTCATCTTGTGATAAAAATCTCTTAACTCCCGTGAAATACATAGATAACTTTCTGCACTTGTTGCACAATATAATATATTGTAAATATTTTGCGTTTTGTTACAATTTTCGGTTCAGAATAATTTTATTTTTAGTATCGGTTTTCGATTTTCTTATTTGAAGAAATAAAATATAGGTTTCGGTTTCTGGTTATGGTTTCATAAAAAGTCAAATATCGGTGCGGTTTAAGGTTACGGTTCGAGTTCCTGGTTTAAACAATTCAAACTAGATATTGAAGGTCTTCAGCTAACCTCAACTGTCTATAAACATAGATTTCGTCTGGATAAATGTTGTCCTACCCTTAGTTATAAGGGAGAAAATTTTGCTGAAGACTTGGACACTTTTAAACATGAGTTTTTGTTTGCGTTAAGTTCACAAGTTTGACAGTTTAATCTGCTGAAAGTTGGACAAACATTTCACGGAATATCTTTAAAAGATTCTGCGATTTTGAGAAGGCGACTGTTTTAAAGACACCAGTCAGGTAACAAATTGACTTTAAACAAAATAACTGTCTTAAAATGAGGGCTGTGTATTTTAAGGGAGGAGCGCTGAGTCTGCCCCGAGGGAAACCTGTAATGACTACTGAGGAACTTTTCTGGAAACATTTACCTGATTGGGCTTTGAGTTTGTCCAGTTGCTGCTCGAGTTGTCGCACTTTGTCCTTCTGCATCTTGTTCTCCAACACAAGGGTTTAAAGTTCTTGTTGAGCCTCGGTCTTGAAGTCGTTCGCCACCTGAACGGTCATCAAGAGGTCGTTTTGGAACTGTTCCCATTATGCGTTCTGAAATGAAGAGATTTCATTAGCCTCAGAGGAGGCCACTGTCTAGTTATGAAGAAGGAAGCTATGCTGAAGACTTGGCTGTCTTTAAACACTTCAAACTAGATGCTGGAGGTCTTGAGCTGACCTCAGAGGAAACTACTGTTTTTGAACAAGATTTTGGGATGAACGAATAACATTCTACCTCAAATAAAATTAATATTGAGACATGAATGTTCAAAATGAAATTGTTGAAATTTGTGGGGTGTAGCTAGTAAACTAGCCAAGATCCATCCCTGGAGACTTCACCAGTTGGTTCAGAAGAGTTTAAAGTACAAATGTCTAAAACTATAATATATTTTATTGGTGGGTTCATTAATAATTGGGGTGGAAAGCTAGAAGTGTTCCGAACGAAATATATTACATTTTACAAAAATTGTTTAAGTTTCAAGGGCTGTAAAATAAAAAATACCCTACTTTCGGGCCTATCAACTACAACCCTGAATTCACAAGGGTTTTAAATAAAACTGCCTAAAATTATATTAAGTTTCATTAAGGGGTTTATTAATATTGGAGGTGGAAACCTATATGAGTACTGAACGAAATATATTACGTTTTAAAATAAATTCTCACAGCTTAAAAGGGATGTAAAATAAAAACTACCCTAGTTACGGACCTAACAATTACACGCCTGGATTTGCAAGGGATTTAAATACAACTGTCTAAAATTATAATCAATTTCAATGTGGGGTTCATGAATAATTAGGGTGGAAAATAAGAGGCGTGTTGAACAATTTTACAAAAATTGTGTATGTTTAAAAGGGTTGTAAAATAAAAACTACTCTAGTTACGGACGTAACATCTATACCACTACATTCAGAAGGGTTTTAAGTATGATTATTTAAAATTTCATCAATTTTCATTGGGGGGGTTCTGTAATAAGGAGGGTGGAAAATAAGGAGTGTGCTGAACAATTTTACAATATTTATGTGCATGTTGTAAAATAAAACTACCCTAGTTTTGGATCTAATAACTACACCCCACGATTCAGAAGGGCTTGAAAAAGGATTAGTTTAAATTTCATCAATTTTCATTGGGGGATTCATTAATAATAAGGGTGTAAAATAAGAAGTGTGCCGAACAATTTTACAAAAACAATGTAAGTTTAAAAGGGTTGTACAATAAAAACTACCCCAGTTTCGGATTTAACAACTACACCCCACGATTCAGAAGGGTTAGAAATAGGATTAATTCAAATTTTATTAATTTTCATTGGGGCGTTCATTAAATTAAGAAGTGTGCTGAACAATTTGACAAAATATTGTGTATTACGGGTGCATAATAGCATTGCTGCTCTCGCATAAAACTTTACACGTGACTTGCTGACGTCATGATCAGCTGATCGTGTGGTTTCTCCGCCATGTTTGTTTCAAATTTAGTTTGACAGTTACGGTACCATTGTGTCCCTACCTGTTTGAGCCAAATTTGTGATTTTGCTTGCCAAATTCAAGACAATATACGATTAAAACATGGTAAATAGTTGTACAATACATTTGCTAATTACTATTTTACACAGGTTAACTTAATATTTACAATTTAAAGTTGATTCTTACGAAGAGGAATTAATCACTGTTACAAATACTGTATCACATATAAGCATCAAATTTTATACAATATGAAATAATAATAGAGGTAAGAATGTATAAAAAAATATGGCATAATATAATAATTATTTAAATTATAGGAAACGAAATACAAATTTTTAGGTTAAAATACAGAAATTTCATCTGGTCATTCATATATGTAATAAAGAACTGATGGCATCGGATGTAATACAAATACACATGCTTACAAGTGAAAAATAACATATGTAAATTGATCATGGTTTTTCTGATAAAAAAGAAACATGACATACACTAACGCGTGTAAAAGATTGTTAGAAGAGATGCTACGTCTTAAGAAAAAAAATTTACACCAAAGTAAAAAGGTGAATAAAAGTATATTTCATTATTATTGCATCTGTTGATGTCTACTTTTTACAGCTGAATCAAATACAAGTTAATAAAGCACACATGATTTCGATCAACTGAATGCCAATTTATTTATTAGTCTCCGTTTGCAGAAGAACTGACACAAAAAGTGGAAATTAGACATTACCCTGTTAATGAATTCGTCAGACTTCAGACAAACTAAAAGTATTAGACTGCGACTTCTCAAATTCATACAACAATCGAAAAGAAGCGTACACCAACGAACAGGCATATAAAAGATTGGAATCCCATAAATTTTACAAGTACCACATGGTCCAATCGGCGTAATGTCTTCTTGGGGAAAAGATCTTCTAGCGAAAGGAGATGCAAAACTGAAAATGCCTTATAAGTGTCCTACGCACCCAGAAGAAATTCCCACCAGATGTGGTCTTAATGTAAAATATATCTTGTCACAGGTGCAACAGTGCATAAATAAATATCGTTACATTTCGATTATATAGTACAATTAGAATAAATTTGATGTATTCAGTATATTACAAGTCATTTAAAACTTGATTACAACAAAGCATTGATTACAATAATAAGAAACATATTGACATATTTGTATTATTCCCTACGTAGCGGATCTCATCGCATTTCTCAGGTAGAGTGAAAATCGGTGGACTCAAGAGTGCAGCTCTCGTTGTTGACGTCGAAGCGGTAGTGCAAATAAAATAGTCACTCTCCTGGTAAAGATATATATATATATATATATATATATATATATATATATATATGAATGGACAAATGAAATTTCTGTACTTTAACCTAAAATTTTTTATTTCGTTTCCTATAATTTAAATAATTATTATATTATGCCATATTTGTTTATACATTCTTATATCTATTATTATTTCATATTGTATAAAATTTGATGCTTATATGTGATACAGTATTTGTAACAGTGATTAATTCCTCTTCGTAAGAATCAACTTTAAATTGTAAATATTAAGTTAACCTGTGTAAAATAGTAATTAGCAAATGTATTGTATAACTATTTACCATGTTTTAATCGTATATGTCTTGAATTTGGCAAGCAAAATCACAAATTTGGCTCAAACAGATAGGGACACAATGTTAAAATAACTGTCAAACTAAATTTGAAACAATCATGGCGGAGAAACCACACGATCAGCTGATCATGACGTCAGCAAGTCACGTGTCTGCCCGCGCCTTATAAGGTTCGTGCAGATGACGTCACAACATGGCTACTGTCAGTTGTTTGGTAGGCAGGAGGTGATTTACATCCAGAAGCGAATTTTTATATTTAGAGAATTAGATTAAAAATAATAATTTTGTGAATATTTTTTTACACGTAAAATTGAAGGTATCTATGAATTACTACAGAAATGCTAGTAACTTGCTGCATAGTTGGATGCAGTAGTATATCAATTAGAGACAATGTGTCGTTTTTTTAGAATACCAAATTTTACAGATATCAATAAAAAGAGAAAATGAAATGAAAAAATGCTGGAACAAGCTTATGCATTAATGCAGTAATGTATTAATTACAGCATGTAATAATGCAGTGAATAACACTAGGAAAATAAAATTATACAATTATTTGAAATGCTTGGTAAATACATATCAAGTAATATTAACTGTTAGTATTTATTCAAAATTTTAGTCACTCTAACTAACTACATATCATGGCTACTATTTAAAAATACATTGGAATGGTTCCAAATGTCATAGCCTAGATTTTATTAACCTAACCACACTTATAAAATGTATACGCATCCATGCTTTTATTTATGCTCGCAAATATCCCTGTGTGTAATCACTTTTTGCGTATAATAAAAATAAATAATTAGTAATGTCTATTAACGTCACTTTGGGAAAATTTTTAATGTCAGTCTACACTCTTTTCTTATCTATTTGATGGGGTTCTACATTGTCTATCCGCATGAGCCACTGATAACAGATGGCAGCACTAAAAGTAGAGCAATAGGGAAAACACTACGTTCTTGTATTTAAAAGCATTAGGACTGGATCGAGTGTACAAATTTTAGTTATTTGTCACAATAATTAGAAAAAAAGATATTCATTTTTTAAATAGACATAATACATTTATTTAAATGAAGCATTTCGAACGACAGTGAAAGGAGAACCTGCATATAAAGATAAAAATAAAATCAAATTTTTTGGTTAACATTGATATATTTCCTTGGTTTAGCTGGGCATATTATACTATGTGGATATAAAATAAATATCAAGAATAACAGTAAAATATAGCATCTATGTATACAAACTTCTATATTAAAAGGCACATCACATAATACAAATATTTCAATCGAAAAAGATGTGCACCAGTGGAAGTTTACTTCGGCAAAGGCAATCAAATTTTCATCTGATTTCGTAGCATTCATGGTGAAAATACACGTATTTACATAATGATCGCATTGTAAATTAATTTAACAATGTTTATCTAGTGTGACAATTACAACCAAGTCCTTTTCCATTTCCATATTTATTTTTTCCAGTACTTCTCTAAAAATATTACAGTAAATAAATACATAAATAGTACATATTATAAATAAATAAAATTTATTAAAAGTTACATAAAGAAATTCTTTCTGTCTTCCGTCTAATTATTTTGACATTTCTTATGTCAAACTGTCAGTTGCAAATTTTGGGTTGGAATGACCTCATGTTTAAGAATTTCTTTCTTATTGGCAGTTCTGACTATAAATATAATTGATTAGTTAATTTCAGTATAAAAAATTAAAAGCAATCATACCTTCATAAAAATCCCAAAGTAAGAAATAAGCATAACAAAAGTTCATATGACTTCACTTTTTTCCTACATTTAAAGCAATTTTCCACCTCCTTACTGTTTAAAAAATAATGTAATAATATTTCTCCACTAACATAATTGTTATATTAATGCACAGAACAATATATTTTTGATTTACTTGCGATTTTGTTCACTAAAAATCTAAAACTCCATATACCACCATTACGAACACAGCAATGTTTTCCCTATTGCTCGTAATTCAAATTTAGCCACCAGATGTCAGCCACTTTGTTGGCTCATCCCAATTAATGATATTTTCTCTAAATATCTAGCCGGACATTCTTCTCCAGAGTAAAAAAATAATCACTGTACGAAGACAAACATAAAATTTAGTAAACACCACATAAACAGTAGTAAATCGAAAACAAGCCGATACATTCAATAGCAGAATTCACTTTGTTTGCCTACCAAACAGCTGCCAGTAGCCATTTTGGTGAGGTAACTGCACGAACCTTATGGATGCAACATACTTAGCAAAAGCCGTTAAGGCCTGTGTCCACGGTGGTAGAAATCGGTCCGAGATCTCGAATATAGTTCTATATCATCATTAGTGAACTTTTATAAGAACAGATGTCAGGTTAGTCGAATTTATGAAGTTAGCTTCAGTCAATTCTACCAATACTAAAAACTAATCAAACATACTTAAGAAATTATTCTGACATAGTAAATTAAATTTGTTTATAATATATAATGAATAAAAAATATATTTCATGTTTCAGAAACTAATTGAAATAAATAAATATAAATATATCATCACGCCTTTTAACCATTATGGGTGTGGCACTCTGCTTACGCAGATCTTGGTAAGTGATATATTTTTGCATATGAAATGCGGCTACCAGCCGTCAAATCATAGCCCCCAAAGATGTTAGTGGAGGGAGAACCACAGGAGTAAATGTAAATTGGTAACTGTCAGCTGTGGGATTCGAACTGAGGATCTCACGATCCACAGTCCGACACGTTACCACGGAGCTATTTACCCCAAACTAATTTTCAGCTTTGATTGACAATTTTTCAGCTTTTCAAACATTAAACGTCAAAATTTGGTAACATCTCTATAAAGTTAGCAACTAGTTGGAAAAAACGGACAGAACACGTTTTTTCATTATTGTTTTCTATTCGATTTTTTCGTCCAAGTTGGTAGTGTCCACGATTCGAGAACTATATTCGAGATCTCGGACCGATTTCTATCACCGTAGACACAGGCCTTTAGCTTTCCCTTTATTGCACCACGCCTACGTTTTAAGTTACTTTCTTCACTCATTATGAAGTTATATTCAAAATATAAAATATAATATCGAATTGATAGATCGGAGCGCAATACTGATAGTTTGACAATACAATTATCTAACTAAATACAAATTGAGTCAAATATAAAAATCAATGATAATTAAGTACTCAAAAATCTAGCTCGATTGGACCAAAATGTTTTGTTCAGGAAGTGGACTGTATTTTGTGATCTCAATGAATGAATGAATATATATATATATATATATATATATATATATATATATATATATTTGTTAAATAATTTATTTGTCTTGGCACAATGTGACGCATGTGCTTTCATGTAATTTTTATTATTATTATTACAGCTTGAAAAATCAAGAACATCAATATTTTTATCAAGGAGCACCTTTTATATATAGCAACATACAATACTTTTGTTTAGTCATGACGACGGAATTACAATAAAATTATAAATTATAGTAGGCATTATTAATATTTGATGAATTTATATTTATATTAATATAATATATGAACTTTCCTTAATCAACTCCACAAGTTTTATTTTTTAAAAACAATGTCGAATGTGAATTAGAGAGATCTTTACAAAAGTAAACATGAATACTCCATAAGATTCCATGTTAAAAATTTGTTTGGTTGTCCAGGAACAGGTTCGCGCGGTAAGTTTGTGTAGGTCAAATACGCGACGAAGAACGAATCCTTTATTAAAAAAAAAAACAAACAGCAAATTCTGTATTCTTCATTTATTTTCATATTCTTTATGGTCCAACAACCTTCTTCCGTCAAAATTTCATGGATTTTTTACAGTGACTTGTACATTGCAATATCAGATGAAACGAATATTTTTGTTGGGTTCGTTCAATTTGTTTTGCAAATTAAAATTTGTATAAATTATTTCGTACAATTATTCTTAACAAAAAACAAAAATTATGATTATTATTATTGAACATTCTAGTATTTATACATGTGGATGAAAAGGGTAGCTAAAACATAAAACTATAAAAAAATATTCGTTGATGTCTAGTTGGTCAAAAATTCAGAACTTTGATACTGTATTTCTCATTCCCATGAACTACTACAGTAATGAAAATATTTCGTATATTTATAAATATGCTCATCTATAACATACTAAGTTTATTTTTTAATTTGAATTTAGTTTTTGAGAAACCAATAAAAATATACCAAATAACACAAAAATTAAAAATAAATTTGGTATGTCATAGACGATCATATTTATAAATAGACAAATTATTTGCATTACTGTAGTCGTTCATGGCAATGTATGGCATATATTTTACTACTTTGAAAATTATGTTTATGTATAATATGTAAACAAAATTTGTGAAAACTTAACGTACATTTCCAACTTGCACCCTTTCTTGTTTTTACTGCTAGGCGCCGCAGCGCCACCTACATTATTATTAATATTTATATCCAATCACCTACCGCGTTATTGTAACAAGATGCCTTTCATCGGTTACGCTCTGAGCTATCGCTATCTCGTGCTATTTTTAGAAACGATAGTTCAGATTTGAAGACACTCCCTGGCATCCCTTAGCCAGACGACCCCCTGGAATTTCGGGCGTCTAAAATTCAGTTATGCGTTGGTCGTCAGCAGTGACAGTTTAAAAATGTAGCCGCGCTACGTAAAAATGTATTTTTACGTAGTTTTAAGTTAATTAAGTAGATTCATTTAATAGATAAGTAAGTGCAACGTTAAGTTAGTTATAAGAAGTTCATCAATTTAATAAAATAAATTTTACAAGTTTTACATCATTTTAAGTGTTGAGTGTCATGATTTACCAGCTCCCAATTTAACCACGACTGGTTTGTCCCCTTCCCTTCAATAAAGTTTCCTTCCTTTTTATTAGCCCCATCCTATAGTCACCACCCGCCTTTGCTACACCATTCAATTTATTTTTGTAACGTTGGCTACAGTTGTCAATTTATGTTGATTATTATTTTTGAATAAAAAATACAGTTATTGAAAAGTAACAGTCTTTAATTTGTGTTGAATATTAAATTCGTGTTACACCTGGGTACCCTCATAAAATTTGCGCTTTAAAATTTATTACAAAACTTTGGACTTTTATCTACAAATGTAGGTATAAAACATTATATGTTTCATTTATTTTAATAATGATATATTGTTTCAAAAAATCATGTTCATATTGAGCTATCTTCAGCCCGTATGGTTGATCTTAACAAAATATAAAACTGCTGATACGTGTTTATATTTGGCACTTTTTCCAGCTTTACACCTGAATTCTGCATTAATAATTTTTGAATTTCCCGTAGAACTCTAAATATATTTTTATTTCATATCGCTTTGCAGTAAGTGCACTGGTTTTCAGACAATGTGCAAATATTTCCTACATTATATCTTAATTTTTTAATATTCCACATAATATTATGTGGTTAGCGTTTATAATTCGCTCACCTGCAATCATAAATTTCGATTGATTAAATAGGTATATAAAAAATTATAAATACATTTAAAATATTACATCTAGAATTAGCTGTTGCTTCCAGAAATCTGAAATGTTCTGCGATACCAAGCCTCATTTTATGTGAAAAAATTGCTCTTATTGTTTATTTCATAGTACTATAGAAGCAGCTGATCGGCTCGATGGTGCTGCCGCCATCGGACATGTCAGTTCTCATTACAATTTACGATATTGTGGAGAATATTGTTATTGTTACTATTATTAACTGGAGGCAAGCTATTTATAATTTCCTGCGAGGAATTTATAAAGTAGTCATTGAACATGTTAGCAATATCTGCCGCGTCAGTGGCTACATGATTGCCTGCCATTTGTTAGTGTTAATTCTATCTAATTTTTTATCATCTTTATTAAGGTTCAGATTAATTAAATACCAAATTGTTCGTGCTTTATTATTAGCATTTTGAATTGTATTGTAGTCTTGTGTGACAACTGCATGTCTATTCGATCCGTCTTGAGGATCGAGGAATGGTTTTGTATTTCTAGGAACTCGAAGGACCAGATGAGCTAACTCATCAATATAATACGTGATGAACAGTTGATACTTTTATTCAACACACAAAAAAAAACATTTACACAATGACGGTTACAGATGTTAGAGTTCAACCTTCCAATTCAAGACTCCCTTCTTAACTGCTACTATTTTTCAACTTATCTCCTAGGAAACTTTTACATACACCCCCTCCACAATGTAGAGGGTTGGGGGTAGGAAATGAGGTGCAGAAGCGCGCCAACATCCCGGTCCCCATTGAACATGTTTCAATATTTAATAGAAAAGAATTAGCAATATTGCATAATTAAATATACTTAAGATGAATTATTGTCTCTAATAATAACGTTGGAATTTAATCAAGACTGAACCACATACACTAAACGGAGAACACTCTCTGTCTTGGAGGGCACTCACTGCAAAGGGGGCACACTAGTTAATGGGCAACACACATATAGTTTTTATTGCTCTGGTTGTCTCGCCAGTCGGAGTTTTGATGCTAGCGACTCGTACTACGCCATCTTTGCCCGGGTGCAGTTGCAGGATCCGTCCGATTCTCCAGGTCAAGGGAGGAGTTGGTTCCTTCAAAAGAACCACGTTACCGACGTCCAAGGGTAAATCCATGTGGCGGTGCCACTTTGTGCGTTGTTGTAATTGCGCTAAATACTCCTGTGTCCAGCGCTTCCAAAAATGTTGTCTCATTAATTCGACATGCTGCCATCTGGACAGCCTGTTGGTTGGAACATCTACTAGACTGGGTTCCGGCGTTGAGGTTAGAGGGCACCCAATTAGGAAATGTCCAGGCGTCAGGACGCTCAGGTCGCTTGGGTCCTCCGTCAAGGGACACAGCGGCCGCGAGTTTAGACAAGCCTCTATTGAAGTCAGTAAAGTAAACATTTCCTCATAAGTTAGGCAAGCATTGCCGATTACCCTTTTAATGTGAAATTTTGTGGATTTTATCCCAGCCTCCCAAATTCCACCAAAATGCGGCGACCGTGCAGGAATGAAATGCCATTTGATTTTTTTACAATATAGAAAATGATTAAATTCAGTTTCGACTAATGCAGACTTGAAGAGTTTTGCGAGCTCACGCTGCGCTCCATGAAAATTAGTAGCATTGTCACAATAGATATTTTCCACGATACCTCCTACGTGCTATAAATCTTTTTAACGCGCTGATAAAACTTTGTGCCGTCAGATCACCAACTAGCTCTAGATGAACAGCTTTCGACGCAAAACAGATAAACAGACAAATATACGCTTTATTTGTGCGTTTACTTCGACGATTGCCTTCTTTAATAAGAATTGGACCGCCAAAATCAACACCACAATTCAAAAATGGCCGTGCAACCGTAATTCGATGTTCCGGAAGATTACCCATTTTAGTTTCTATATCTCGCGGTTTTGCGCGAAAACAACTCACACATTTACGAATAACATGGCGCACCTGACTGCGTCCGTCAAGTGGCCAATATTTTTGCCTTAGTGAAGCCAACGTACTGGTAGGCCCTGCATGAAGCTGATTTCTATGTTCTACTTCAATTATTAGTTTAGTTACATTGTGTTTTGGTAATACAACGGGGAATTTTTTGTCAAAATTATATTCAGAGTTGCTTAATCGACCACCCACTCGTATTAATCCTAATTCATCTAAAAATGGGTCTAGCATTTTTAATTTACTTTTGTTATTAACTACGTTATGTTTGTGCAGTTCTTTAATTTCGTCATGAAAAAGCTGATTTTGAATTAATTTTATTATTTTGATTTCCGCCAATTTTAATTCACCTAATGTTAAAAAATCTCCCATTTTGTTACTCCTATTAGTAGGTTTACTCTTGTAAATAAATCTTGTAATCCAGGCTATAATTCTGACTAATTTATGAAATGATGCGAATTTATTAAGCAATTCAGTATAAATATCGTTTTCAGGACCTTGAACTGAAACTAAAGATCTAATTTGAGTGTCTGGAATATCAATTTGTTCTAGTATTTTTATTTCAGGCCAATACTCTACAGTCTGACTTAACCAACCAGGACCGTGAAACCACAATTGATTGTTGATTAAATCTTTTGGAGAAATGCCTCGCGAAATAATGTCTGCTGGATTATCCGATGATCTTACATGATTCCAATTTGAAATTATTGAGTTACTTTGAATTTCTGATACCCGATTCGCTACAAATGTTTTCAAATTACTCGGACTTGATCTTAACCAGGCAAGGACAATTGTTGAATCTGTCCAGTAATGCAACTTATCAGTATGAATGTTTAGTTGTGGTACTATGTTTGACATCAACCGAGACAGTAGCGTAGCTGCGCAAAGTTCTAATCTCGGTACTGTAACAGTTTTTAATGGTGCAACTCGTGATTTTGCACATAACAAATTAACAGATATCACATTTTCATGGATTGTACGAATTGTTGTGTACCCGATCATTTTAGATATAAGTATTTTCTCTTCCTTTTTTTTCCTATAATAAATATTTAGAATAAGCGTTTTTCATTAAATAAATATAATTAGTTAGTAATATTTCTCTGTGTGTTTTCTTATATTTCAATGTAAATTTTATGTATAACTGTACAACGTGCTATATTCCCGTTATGTTCCAAGTCCTCACAAATAAACTTAACCCTCATAAAAATTCCTTTCCCATGATTCACCCTCGCTCAAGACCGAAAACATGTTTACCGGGAATTCCAAAAACCCCAAACTTTCCCTTAAAAATCTTCCCCCGCCTCTGCCGCTATCGCCAGACGCAGATTTTCCTCTCCAGAAACATCCATTCGATTTCACGTTTTAAAACCGTCAACATCGTTCAGTAATAGATACAGACTACAACAATTTTTAATAAATAGTATATAGTATACAGTGTTTTACTCAGCCATCCTTACCGGCTCACACGCGTATACAACATAAATTTGGTGTCAGAAGTGGGATATTCGACGTCTTTTACTATTAACGTAGTACACACAGAAGACGACAATTTTAATTGTTTCATCGAACAATCCAAAGAAGAGATCTACACACATCGTTCTTCAAGTCTCCAAGCCAAGGCCTACAACACGAGTCCAGAGCTTTGTGATCTCAATTGTGGTGAGTCCTGTTTTCTATTATCTCCTGAGCTGTTTACGATATTGCACGATCCCTATCAAACCAAATTCTTTATTCTATTCAAATATTGTTATCATTAGTTTACTTAAATCACTCTTTTATCAAAATGCCTGGTAATACAACTCCTGCTACAACCTCTACTGCAGCCTCTACTCCAACTCCTATTAATTTATCCCTAGACACGTTAATTAAATTAATGCCAGATAATTTTAATGGCTCTCAAATCGAACTACGAAAATTCATCAAACAAGTCGATTACGTGTTTGAATTAGCACAACCCGAACAACATCATGTTTTATTTGTCTATATAAGAAATAAGATAACGGGAAAAGCTCGAGAACAGATAGATATTCATTGCAACCTCACAACGTGGAACGAAATCTCAGATTTATTGCTAAAATTGTATCAGAACAAAAAATCTTTAGACCAACTATTAGAAATTTTAAACAACACTAAACAAGAACATCGGGAAACAATTTCAAATTTTTATCAAAGACTAGAAGATGTTTGCTCAGAAGCATTAGGTGCTGTTCATGCTACCGGCTATGACGACTTAACTTTACCTGGTCGCTTACATATGATCAACGAGATAACTTTGAATAGATTTGTATATCATTCCCATCCTCAAATTTCCCAGATGCTCCGTTATCGAAATTTCAAAACCCTAAATGAGGCATTCACGGCTTCATTAATCGAAGAAAAAACGTTAAACCTCCAAAATAAAGATAAATATCAAAAATGTAGTATTCACGAATCACTCTACTAATAACTGTTTCCAAAATCGATCAAAAATTTCTAACGGAAATAAATCAATTAACTTTTCAACAAGACATCAGCCTGAGATGTCTACAAGAAAACAATGTAATTATTGCAAGAACCTAGGCCATACTATCGAGGAATGTAGGAAACGACAATACTCAAATTCAATAAAAATTCATATCAAAATTCTTTTCAGTCAAAATCTAATCAAAACTCATATCATCAAAATTCTTTTCAGCCGAACTCTAAACAAAATTCATTTGCACCTAGATCGTTTCCAAATAATTCTCATTCACAAAGTTATGTTAAAAACAATCCTAGATTTAATGACAGACGTAATCCTAATCCTGGTTTTAACGACGATAACCAAAATAAGCCAAGCACAATTCAGTATTGTCAACAAAATTTTCCCATAGCCAGCCTACCTCCCAGACCCCCGATACAGGTAGAAGACGCGACGGAGGAGTTTTGCCAAATGATTTTGTAACTTTTTCCAATTCATTTTTTAATAACTTTGAATGTGATAAAGCGAAATCGGACGACAACATTTTAAGATTTTTAATTGATACAGGAGCATCGATATCTCTCATAAAATCTTCAAGCATAATTAATTACGAAATCGATAATTATAATCAAATAACCTTAAATGAAGTTTCACCAAATTCTCCTATTTTCACTGTTGGCGAAACAAATATCCAATTAAAAATTCATAATAAATCATTAAAGGCTAAATTTCAATTGTTAAACACCGACACGAATATTCCATTTGATGGGTTATTGGGTGACGACTTTTTAAAGGAACATGGAACTAAAATTAATTATTCTAATTTCACAATTCATTTTAATACAATACCATTTCCTATTCCGCTGAATCACAATACTCCTCAACAATCCGCATCACTATAAATGCTAGAAGTGAAACAGTCGTTCCAATAAATTTAATAAATCCATATAATGTAGAAGAACGTCTAATATCCGGTCAAAAATTCGATTCAGTAATAATTCCAAATGCCATTGTTAAAGCAAACGAACTTAATAAATCATTTATCACAATTGTTAATACTTCCAATAAAAAACAAACTATAAAGATTCCCGAATTATTAATTGAACCTCTATCGAACGAAGCTTTTATTTTTAAATTAAATACTAATCAGGAGAAATGTGATAGTAAGAAAAGGTTAGATATTTTGTTTGAAAATCTTAGATTAGATCATCTAAATTCAGAGGAAAAGCAATCAGTATCAAACATTTGTACTGAATTTAATGATATATTTCACCTTCCAACTGATCGATTATCAAAGACAATAGCTACTTCGCATGAGATTAGAACATCTAATGACATCCCTGTTCATGCTAAAATTTATAGATATCCGCAAATTCATAAGGAAGAGGTAGCTAAACAAATAGAGCAAATGTTAGAACACGGTATAATCAAACCTTCCATTAGTCCGTGGTCTAGCCCCTTATGGGTGGTACCAAAGAAAGCAGACGCTTCAGGCGAACGAAAATGGAGAATCGTGATTGACTATCGTAAACTTAACGAGAAAACGATTGGTGACGCGTACCCCCTACCAAACATCGAAGACATTTTAGATCAGTTAGGCCATGCCCAATATTTTACGACTCTTGACCTAGCAAGTGGCTTTCATCAAATTCCGATGCACCCCGAACATATGGAAAAAACTGCTTTCAGCACACCTCATGGTCATTATGAATACACAAGATTACCTTTCGGATTAAAAAATGCACCCTCTTGTTTCCAGAGAATGATGAATAATGTTTTAAGCGGCTTAACAAATACGCAATGTTTCGTGTATCTAGATGATGTAGTTTTATATGGTAGTAATTTAGAAGACCACAATCGGAAATTACAAAACATTTTTTCTCGAATGCGTGAACATAATCTCAAATTACAGCCTGACAAATGTGAGTTCTTAAAGAAGTCTTGCGAGTATTTAGGCCACGTTATCTCAGACAAAGGTGTTCAACCTAATCCAAACAAAATTGATTGTATCAAGCGAATTGCACAACCAAAAACACAAAAACAGATTAGGGCATTCTTAGGAATAACAGGATATTATAGAAAATTTATAGAAAATTATTCAACAATAGCTAAACCACTAACAACCTTATTGCAAAAAGATAAACCATTTAATTGGGAACCTGAACAAGAAAATGCATTCCAAACTCTAAAACAAAAATTAATAGAAAAACCCATACTGCAATTTCCTAATTTTAATGAAACCTTTATTTTAACGACTGATGCTTCTAATGTAGGAATAGGCGGCGTTCTCTCGCAAACAAACAAAAATGCTGATTTACCTATTGCATATTATTCTCGATCCTTGAATAAAGCAGAACAAAATTATTCCACATCCGAGAAAGAATTGTTAGCAATTATTAACTCAATAGAACATTTTAGACCATATTTGTATGGAAAAAAATTACCCTTACAATGGCTCTTTAATTGTGAGAAGCCAAACTCAAAACTACTTAGATGGCGCCTTCGTCTCGGTGATTACAAATATGAGATTAGATATAAACCGGGAAGAATCAATTCAAACGCTGATGGGCTATCTAGACTAATTCCTGATCATGAAACCAATATCAATGTTACTTTCAAACCATTTAGATCATATAACGACTATGTAGAATACCATAAAACAAACTCCGAACCTGTAAATTTTGAAAAACTTGATGGACAGATCAAATCTATAAAGGATCCAATTATTCTATTCTGGTCGTTAGACTTGGACGAAGATAATCAATATTTTAAATATATTCAACAAAATTTTGATATAGGAAGGCTAAGCCCGCATATTAACGGAGTATGTAAATTGAAGAATGATAAACAAACGATATATTTAACCTTTCCAATTAATTTTAAATTTGATAAACTAGAGTATAAACATTTATTTGAATGCCTACAAAATATAAAAGCATTTATAAAACATGATAATTTTGTTTTAGTCCCCCCAGATAAACGCTATAAATTAAACGAACCACATTTATTTTCGTTAATAAATTTCATTTTTGATAAAAATAATATAAAAATTTACGACAACAGTAAAATCATTCCGGAAACTAAAGACGAAATTCACAAAATACTAAAAGAGAATCACGATAGTAAGCTCTCAGGACACTATGGTTATAATAAAACTTATAATAAAATTAAACAAAATTTTTATTGGACAACGATGAAAAGCGACATTTTGAAATACGTTAAAGAATGTCCATCATGTCAAATCAATAAAACCAATTTCAAACCAACCAAACAGCCAATGGAAATTACAACCACTTCATATAAGCCATTCGAGCGTTTAGCATTAGATATCGTAGGTCCATTGCCGCTAACGGAATCTGGAAATAGATTTATTTTAACTGCACAGGACGACTTAACAAAATTCTGCTTTGCAAAATCCATTCCGAATCATGAAGCGTTAACCGTAGCCAAAGAACTTGTGAAAATAATGATGGAATTTGGTATACCCAAGATTATACTTTCTGACCAAGGTAGTGATTTTATGTCCGAACTAATGAAAAATTTGACCAATCTTTTTAAAACCAAACATATCACATCTAGCCCATATCACCCACAGTCCAATGGATCTCTAGAACGAAGTCACTTAACCTTAAAAGACTATTTAAAGCACTACATTAATTCAAACCAAACGGATTGGGATGAATACATTCAATTTGCCATGTTTAGTTATAACACCTCCATTCATCGATCAACAAAATTCACTCCATATGAATTATTATTTGGCCGCAAAGCTTATATCCCATCTTCCATTTCCCAAGATCCAACATTTTTATATACTTATGATGATTACGTCCAATCGCTTGGGAATAAATTAAATACTGCATTCAAGATGGCACGTGAAAATTTAATTAATTCAAAAGAAAAAAGCAAAGAATATTATGATAAGAAATTAAATCCAAAAAAATTCAAGGTGAACGATTTAGTGTATATCTACAACAAACAAATCAAATCAAATCTTTCAAAGAAACTAACTTCAAATTTTAGAGGACCATTCAAAATTACTAATGTATTCCCAAATAAAACTGTTGAAATATTAATAGGTAGAAAAAGAAAAAAATATCATACTAATCTACTAAAACATGTTGTTTCAGATGACGCATAATCTCAAGCTCTGTTTAGTCCTATTTATACCTTATACTTTACCCTTAATCTTATATAACAATAATGAATTTAACAAAACAAGCGGTCTTTTCTATTTGAATAGGTAAAATCTCCAATTCCAAATTGACCCTCATCACACATATCAATCTCACACATTTATATAACAGCTATAGTACAATATTATTATCAAGCCAGTTCAGATCTATGTAATTCCGCGTTGGACGAACGAACAAAATCCAATCACGTTAGCTTTCATTGCGAGCAACTACTGAATATCATTCGCGATCAAATCAAGGAAATTGAAAAAAAAAATGATATTTTATTGGAAATGTGTGGTCAAGACCCATTACCGCGCAACCGCCGAGGGCTCATTAACGGCATCTCGTACGGTCTAAAATGGCTTTTCGGCACTCCAAGTTCCGCGGACGCAAAATTCTACACAGACAGTATTAATAAACTAGTAAGTGATAATACACAAACGCAAACCCTTCTGAAATCACAAATCTAGTACAATAACCAACTTCAATAGATCTGTGATGTCGTTGAAACAAAATGAGGATGAAATGAATGAGAATATAAATAAAATAAATAAATTTAGTATCGCGACAAACGCTATTATAAATAGATTAAAAATAGAATCTATTATTACCCAACAAGCTACGACTCTTTCTTCCCTAACTAACAAAGTATTAAACGATTATGACAAATTTATTAATTCGGTAAACTTGGGAAAACATGGGATCTTGTCCCCACAAATCATTACACCTAAATCACTATTTGATGAATTACGTACGTATAAAGGCGAATTTAATTTACCCGTGGATCCTGATAGCAATAATATTCATTTATATTATAAATTCCTAGACATCCAAATACTCTCCACTAGTGGAATTATCATTTTCGCTATTAAGATACCTGTAGTAAACAAAGATAATTATAACCTGTTTAATTTAATTCCACTTCCGGTCCAACATGATAACAGTTCCATTTTCTCATACACTCAACCACGAAAACCTTTCTTACTCCAAAACCTACTTTACCCTATTGCAAGATCTAAACAGCTGCAGGGAATATAGATCGCAGGAATTTATCTGCACTGAGATCGACACTGTCAAAAGAACCGACCAAATCACTTGTGAGACCCAACTACTCGCAGCACATGCTCGTTCCATACCAGAAGACTGTCAAACTACAAACATTAAAGCTGATATCGAAACATGGAAAAGTATTCATAACAACAATTGGATCTATGTATTGACAAAACCAATCACAGTCACCCTCCTCTGTGAAGATGCCCCAGGCCACATCGAGGACGTAGTCTGCAAAATACCGGAATATTTCACATGCATACATCTTGCAAAGGATACACGGACTATTATATTTTAAAATCTTCAAGTGAAATTACAAAAAACCTTTCGCATATAGTTCCAAGTTTAGATATTACAATAGACGACTGCTGTATTTTCAATACAAAATTAAATAAATCCGAACCGATTTTGCTGAACCCAATTAAATTAACTAACATCGATTTAAATGATCTACGCTATGCCAGCAAGAAACTCGAAGCATTCGACCAGATTCTGACCGACCAACTGAAAGAACCATTTATCGTGACCCATACACATTGGTATACCATTGCATTATCCATCATCGGTTCGATAGTAATTGTTGCATTGTGTTTTAACTTTTGTCAATGGTGCGGATGTTGTAACATTTTTAAAAGACTGTGTTGTTTTACCCGTAAACCTCGTAATGATGAAATGTGTCTCCCCATTATTAAAAACTTTGTACATTGCACATTGCACATTTGATTCAGATTTTAGTGTGGAAGACCATTCAAACTCTCAGGATTTCATCAATCATCACGACTTCCCAGGTGCGTTGGCTCTACACGAACAAAGTTCCGAACGCGGCGTCACCGTAGCCCAACCGACTTCCTCGTTCCCGAGGCGCCAACGTATCCAGGCCAGGCGTTCCACTACGCCCCTATAGTTCAGTTAGAAATTATTTTCATTACTTCCCCAAATAATTTCCTTTAAGGTGTTGTGTACCCGATCATTTTAGATATAAGTATTTTCTCTTCCTTTTTTTTCCTATAATAAATATTTAGAATAAGCGTTTTTCATTAAATAAATATAATTAGTTAGTAATATTTCTCTGTGTGTTTTCTTATATTTCAATGTAAATTTTATGTATAACTGTACAACGTGCTATATTCCCGTTATGTTCCAAGTCCTCACAAATAAACTTAACCCTCATAAAAATTCCTTTCCCATGATTCACCCTCGCTCAAGACCGAAAACATGTTTACCGGGAATTCCAAAAACCCCAAACTTTCCCTTAAAAATCTTCCCCCGCCTCTGCCGCTGTCGCCAGACGCAGATTTTCCTCTCCAGAAACATCCATTCGATTTCACGTTTTAAAACCGTCAACATCGTTCAGTAATAGATACAGACTACAACAATTTTTAATAAATAGTATATAGTATACAGTGTTTTACTCAGCCATCTTTACCGGCTCACACGCGTATACAACAGAATATATATGCACGCACCATATGCAAGTTGTGAGCTATCACAAAAGCCATGTACTTGTATAGAAGAACAAGGAAATGAATTCATCACTTTTCTAGGAATTCGAATGTTATTTAAATTTTGTAATTGCCCTACTAAGTCTATCCATGGCTGTAATATTTCGTTAGGTACCAATTCGTCCCATCCTAAATTTAATTTCCACATTGCTTGCATTATTAATTTTGCTTTAACAATTACCGGACCTATTAAATGCAAAGGATCGTAAATTTTTGCAATCACTGATAGAATGTTACGTTTTGTTACATGTGTATAAGTTTCTAAGTTAATTTCATATCGAAAATAATCTTCACGGCAATTCCAAATTAATCCTAATGTTTTAGTGTCACCGGTTTTATCAAAATTAAAAGGTTGTGAATCTATTTCTAACTGATTTAAATTTGACAAAAGTTCGATATTATTTGGAAAACAACCGCTATTTAACAACTGTATCAGTTCGTTTCTAATTCGTATTGCGTCTGTCAAAGTATTCGATCCAGTAAGAACATCATCGACATAAAAATCATTTAGTACAATCTCTGAAGTTTGTGGAAAAGCGCTTTTTGAATCCATGGCTAATTTCTGCAAGCATTTTAATGCTAGATACGGAGCACACGATAAACCGTATGTTATTGTATTTAATTGATATGTTCTATAATCTTCAAGCACATTGTTACGCCAAATAATATTTTGATAAATCCTATCTGCTGGCGAAACCAAAATTTATCGGTACATTTTACTTATATCGGCCGTAAAGACATATTGGTAAAGTCTGAACCGCATTAGTATAGGTATTATGTCGTTTTGGATTTTTGGACCGGCATGAAGTGTGTCATTTAAACTAATATTGTTCGACGATTTTGCGCTGCCGTCGAAAACAACACGAAGCTTTGATGTCGTACTTGATTCTTTTACAACTCCGTGATGTGGTAGAAATATGGCCTTTTCTAACGTATCTGAAGTATAATCTACTAGGTCCATATGTTTTAGTTCTAGATATTCGTTAAGAAATTCTGAATATTTACATTGCAATTCAGAATTACGTTTAAGTTTATTTTCTAAAGTATTTAATCGTTTTATTGCCATAATTTTTGTGTCGCCTATTAGAGAAGGGTCAGATTTGAAGGGTAGTTTAACTACGAATCTCCCGCTGGGTTTACGAGTAACAGTTTCTTCGAAGTATCGTTCGCATTGTATTTCTTATGGGCATTGTAAAGTTTTGGAATTTTCCTTAAGAGGATAATCTTCTAGTTCCCAGAATTTTGACATCTGTTTGTCCAACTTATTCAAGCTAAGATTACAGACAAAATTGTTGGGTTTATTTTTGTTGCAAGTTATATTACCCCCAATTAACCACCCGAAGTGAGGATGAAGGCTATTTGCTTTTATTTGACCATTTAGGATAATACTCCAAAATATTTCTGCGCCTAAAAGAATTTCTATTTCATCTGATATATTAAATTTTGAGTCCGCTAAATTTAGATTTCCCGGAATTTTCATTTGATCTATATTAAAAGACGTTGTTGGCAAACTTTCTGTAATTTTATCCAAAATTACAAAACTGGCTTCGTTTTTATAAGAACCAACACATGATTTGAAATTTACTTTCGATATTTTATTTGCTTTACAACGAGAGTGATTTATACCTGTAACATTTAAATTGATACTATTTGTTGCTAAATTTAATTTCTCTTGTAAGGAACGTGTAACGAAGTTTAATTGTGATCCTTGGTCAAGTAAGGCTCTACATTTAACCCATATAGTAGAATTAGGATTGTTGACAAGGATTTCTGCTGTTGTTAATAATATTTGACCATTACTAGTATGATTAGCACATGCAGTTACTGCGCTTGCATTAGTATTACTACAATCAGCTCCATGTAAAATAGAATTATGTTTTAAGTGGCAATAACGACAAGTATTAGAGTTTTTACAGTCACCAACTACATGATTGTTTCTCAAACAATTTGTACATAATTTCAGTTTATTGATGGTTTCGAGTATCTTGGTAATATCTAATTTTAAAATATCTGGACAATGATATAAATAGTGCGATTTTTTACATAGGTAACATTGAGCATTATTTATACTTACATTGCATTGTTTATTTTGAAACGATTGATTTGGAGGTTTATGATTTCGTGAATAATTATGATTGTTATTTTGAGTTTTATTTTGAACTATAATTTTACTATCTTTAACAGGATTTGTATGATTCAAAGATTCTAACAAAAAGCAACGTTTTTCTATAAATTCTTTTAATTTATTCACTGTTGGAATGTCACAAGTCAAGGTTGATTCCCAATCACGTTTCGTCAAAAAATCAAATTTTGATGCAATAATGGGTACTAATAATGTATCCCAATGCTCTGTAGGTTGATTATTAAATCATCCAGTAATTTGCGTAAAGAAATATGCGAGTTTTTAATTACTGATGGCGAGTTTATTATTGATAGAACATATTCCTGAGCTATGATTCTAATATTTTCATATCGTTTTTGTAACGATTCCCATGCTGTATTATAATTATCATCAGAAAGTACAATTGAGTCTATTATTTTCTGAGAATCCTCTTTCAGGCAGGATTTCAAGTAATGGAATTTCTCTATATTAGTATACGAATTACTGTTATGAATAAGAGCTTTAAAAGTATCTCTGAACGAGATCCAGTCCACATAATTTCCAGTAAATGAGGGTAAACTCAAAATAGGTAATCTTACGTTACTAACCGATGAGGTTGTCGGAGTAGAAGTATTCGAACGCGTTAATACTTCATCTCTTACGGAATTTTCATGTGTCAATGATTTCTAACATGTTTGATTCCGTATTAAAATAATCATTTTCGAATTCATCGCGATTCTTTTCATGTTTTGCATCTAAAGCTTCTAATTGATGTTGAATATTTTGATATTCTGTATAATACGAGCGTAATGTTGGTAATCTAGATTTTAATTGAAATATATTTGTATTCCCTTCGTTGGTATAACTTTCAACGAATGATTGAATTCTAGTAATAGATTTTTTAATTGTCGTACGACGAGCAATTAATTCCTGCGTTTCCTTCGTCATCTTGGTGTATTTAATCTTATCAAATGACAATATGATATAAATTGATTCCCAAATAAATTATGAGGAAATATACGAGATACTGACAACAAATAAAGCTCACTAACCTTTGTTTGCTGTACTGTCCTTGAACGGAGGTTTCAACGCCAAGGATGAATGCTGCGACGAAGATGCCTTATTCTAGATGCCTGCTTCGACGTAGGTAGTTGATGGATGACTGCTCCAAGTGTTTCCACGAGTCACTGGTTAATCGATCCGGCTCGTAAGGACCAAATGTGTGACAACTGCATGTCTATTCGATCCGTCTTGAGGATCGAGGAATGGTTTTGTATTTCTAGGAACTCGAAGGACCAGATGAGCTAACTCATCAATATAATACGTGATGAACAGTTGATACTTTTATTCAACACACAAAAAAAAACATTTACACAATGACGGTTACAGATGTTAGAGTTCAACCTTCCAATTCAAGACTCCCTTCTTAACTGCTACTATTTTTCAACTTATCTCCTAGGAAACTTTTACATACACCCCCTCCACAATGTAGAGGGTTGGGGGTAGGAAATGAGGTGCAGAAGCGCGCCAACAAGTCTAATTTTGCTTTTTTAATTAGGCAGTTTTCACTCTATTGTAGTGTTGTTTAGTTATTAGATTGAGTTTGAATATATTTGAAAGTTCTTTCATTTCTATCGACATTTGTTTAATTTCATTTTTTTTTTTTTTTGGTTTACGTAAAGTAAGTTTAGGATGTGTTAACAAGAAATTATGCAAGAAGGTTGCGAGAAAATGATCAAAACATGTGTTAGTATCTCTTTCGTTAAAGATGTCTATCCAACTTGCATGTCCTAAGTTAAAAACAAGATTATCTAAGTTACTTGGGTTGTAAAGTCTTTTTTATTAACTACATTCTGAGTAGAATTTTGCGTATGATTTTGTACACTTATGTTGATGTTTATAATTTGTGCTGAGTGGTCTGATATTTGATTATGAATAACATTTGAAGCACAGTATTTCTTACAATAAGTTACAAATATGTTATCAACTAATGTTTTACTCGAGTTACCAATACGAGTAGATTCACAAATTGTATGAAATAAATTAAATGAGTTCAGGAGATCTAGGAATAGTCGTCTTTCAAGATTATTATCTAATAAATTAATGTTAAAATCTCCCAAGACAATGAGATTGAAATTATTTAGGTTATCGTACAATGTTGTTAAGAAAGTAGTGTGGTGCCCACACCATATTTTTTATTTAAGGAACAATACAAATATAAACAATTGAAATCTGACTCTACTCAAAATCACAAGTTTTTACAGTACGGTAGACATAGGAATACAGTGTTGCTAAATATATTCCAAGAGTAAAGTGTTAGACAAAGACGGAGAATCCAGAGACGGATTATTTTGTTTTTACTTACCTATATACCTTATAAATAAAAAAATACTGATAATTTTTCCTCGTTTAACAGGAAGGATAAAAATTACGTCAGTGAAATATTAAATTAATATAAAACAATATATTTTTTATTGAATTGAAAAGTTTGGCCTAATATAGAAAAGTATATGGGTAATTATTCTATTTCTATTAAACATTTTTTATATGTTCTTCGTTTTTATAATATATATTGATGTCCTCATATTATTTATTAATATTCACACAGTCAAAAACAAGTTGTAGTTCATTGTTAACAGTTTCATATAATTGCTTAATTTCATATTTCATTATTGTAATAAATTACATTTAATGATACTTGATAATACATATTATTATTCGACTTGTTATATTATTCTTGGTACATTTTATTTAAATGACATTTTAGACAGATTAATCAATTTATTGTTTAGAAGGAAATATTATGAAATTATAAAATAAGATTAACATAAGATAAATTGAAAATTTTTAAGTAAGGTCCTAGTTACTTTGTTTCGCACTCACAATATAATGTACCCTAAGCATATCAGTGGTACTCAAACACTCAAAACATGCTTTATATATAATTGTTTTCATCATTTTCAATCATGGCCGGCGAACATTGTCTGGATGATATGGAGCACTCCATACCTAAGAAAAGGCTAGGTATGGGATTCCATACCTCAAAAATTTGAATTCAATGGCATAAGGTTTGAAGATGTAGCACCCTTTTCATTTGAACCCCCCCCCCCCCCAAGCACTATTTCACTATTACTCCATACCTCAGCAAAATTTACTTCGCCGGCCCTGTTTTCAATAACACTATTGTCACTTGTTTCATTAGGATTAATAATTACAGGATCAATATCATTGACAACTAAATTGATATTTTAAATAATACAACTATTTATACCTACCCTACGGGTTAAATGTAATAAACAAAAATCTTTAAAATCTTAAGTGAGATTTATACATAAAATTATAATTGTGTAATCATATTATAATACCTGAGAAAATTTTAAATATTGCTTGTTGCAATTAGGGTAACTTAAGGTACAGTTACATTACAAAAAATATAATTAGAATGGAAATTTTCTTAAAATTAGATATTAGATTGCAAAAGACTATCTCTACTAAGAAACAGTTATAAAAAACATTTCTTGTAAAGTAAAAGTAAGTAGTAAATATTTTCAAACTTTTGAGAACTGCGAACTTTTCTTCTCGGCGCTACTATTTACAACCCTTAGCCCTCTGTACTTACATTTCATTATGAAATACTCATACTGTAAATTTACAGTGTTACAAGCATGTTAAACGAATGGCATATTATGAAACAATGTAAGTGTAAAACTGGCCACTAGGCTGGGTTTCATTCCATAAGAATAACATTGCCTATGTCTGCCGTACTATAAAAACTTGAGAATACCAGTGTAGCGAGCTAATGACGCGCTCAGTGTATATGTTGACGGCGCGACACAAATTTATCCCGAGCCCGTTTAGGCAGCGTGCGACTGTTGTCCCGGCACCGCATGGAAAGGTTTAATTCAGTATTGCAGTAAATGAACGAATTTAAGAATTTACAATGTTTTTATATAACCATACTAGACAAGAAAATATAATGTCCGTATTTATTGAAACACTATTTACATAGTAACACAGCCCGTGATTTGACTTACCAGGAAAACTGCAGGAAACCAAAAACAATTCAAAAGGATCTGAAATACCTTGTAGCACTGAATATATATATTTGATATATTGTTAAACGTTGGAATAAATAAATAAACATAGGTAAAGACAACAAATAAGGTACACTACTGTATATTTTAAACCTACAATCAAAAATAAAAATCAGGAGCGAAGTAACATGAAAATGTCCAAGAAAATAAAAGCAACGACACACCAGACAACATCCGGTCTACACCTGATGCGTGCGAGCGCTCCATTAACATGAAGTGGACGTGGACTAGTCCAGGCTTAAACATTTCTTGAATAGCTCTGCTTATATGAATTCAACTACAGATATTAAAAAGAAAAACGTGCTTTAAAGAGATAACGATAAAATAAATAAAAACCAAACACAAATTATTATTTTAATGTTATTCTACGTTGATAATGTCCACACAGACATCGAACACGACGTTCCACGAGGGAAAGTTATCTTTCTTCAGTTCAATGCGCCAATCATAAGCTCGATCGTACAGCAGGTCAGGTTTGAAGGTAGCGGGGTCAGTGACCCGCACCGAGCAACGGAACTTGTGCAGCTGTTCACCCGGCACCGGGATGAACACTTGGAGGAGGAATTTGTAGTCGGATAGCATGTACTCGCACGCAGCGGTGTCGGCGACACTAGTTAGGAGACAGTACTGCCAATAGTTAGTCCGTTTCGTCCGCCACGTGGAGCCTGCCCTGTACGTGACGTCCTGGTGCGCAAATTCGTAGTGCGCGGCCAATGTGCCTTGCGACACATCCTTTTTACATATGAGACACTTGATGTGCTGCTGGCACAAGTACCACTGGTGTTTGTAGCACTTGGCAGAGTAGTCAGTGTTCGGCCGTGCCACTCATCCTCCGCTTCAGAGTCACGGTGAACGTGGTGCCGTCAAACCCACCCAGCACGCTAAGGAGGCCGTTGGTGTCCAAGGCTAGCGACGAGTCCTCCTGGATCGCCAGACAGCCTTCCGGCGCCACTTGTCCTCTCTTTACAGTTTTTGCCCGTCTTTACGTTTGATGTCGAGGGAGTAGCTGTAGTCCGAGACTTGGTTCGCACCGCCTACCAAGCGAACCGCGTGGAAGATATTTCCCGTGGCCACGCACACCTTGGTGTGCAGTAAGAACAGCAGATGGAACGCCGAAATGATATAGTTGTGCAAACTGGCCCTGGTAATGTCGTGGGCCAGGCTACAGGGGTTGTCGAGTACGCGGTCCGGGTGCTGCTCGCGGCAGTAAGAAAAAATAACCGCGCGGGGGCCCACCCAGTCGCAGCGGGCAGAGCCGAGCACCGGGCACACATACCGGCGGTACTCGCACGCCGCCTTGTGCACGATCTCCGCTGCGAACGGCACTGTCTCGCGGCACCCGAGCTCCCAGTTCTTGCATGGAAACTTCAGGAGCTTCGCTACGGCTTCGTATTGCTAATTGAGAGTTGCCGGACGCTTGTGGGTGTAGCACTGGCCGCACATCCCCGCCCCGTCGTGCTGCAAGTACACGGGACTCCGAGACAAGTAGCCCCCGCAGCTGTCGCACTTCAGATCTTCGAGTACGTCCGCCGGGATGTCCATGCTCTTCTCGTGCTTCATTCAAAGCCTAGTCAGAAAATCAACAATTGGTTATTTTATTTAACAAAAATAATGATATAAAACTTGTGTAAAACCAGAGATATTGGAACAGACTACATCCTACCCCACTTTACAGAGAAATTGAATGATAGTCAAATTATGTTTATGTGGAATTTATTTCTAGGTAAGCTCGCTGCGCTCGCACCTAAGTGTATGCAATTCACACTTCACAAACTCGAATTACAGAACTAAATTTTTAATGGAAATTAAAGAAGTAACAAGTTTTCCTTCCACGTTGTACGAACAATATATATATATATATATATATATATATATATATATATATATATATATATAAATTAAATAATTTCGTTTGAATTATTTGAAAAAAATTAATTTTATTTTCACACAAGGTTACATGTGTTGAGACAAGAGAATACAGGAAGAATGAACACCTTATCTAAGTTACAGGGGGTTTTATTACATAGCACATCATAATGGAAAAGTACTGCAGGAAGTGCTGACATAATAATAATTATTGTAGAATAGGATTACAACAATACATAATTCCTCCCTTCTAAGATTTTACAATAATTATTATGCAATAGTATTTAATTCTACAATAGGTTCTTTATTACCTCTCAATTTCTTATTTCTTTTACAAATTTTTAAAAACTTACTTCCAAGCTTATATAATAAAACAACAGAAATTATTAAAGATAACATAATATAAATAATATAAAAGTGATGATTGTTATAATTTTGTAAATTTACTTCCTTTATCTGTGATAAATCTTTAATTGTTATATTTACTTCACTAATTTTATCTAATTTCATTGAGTTTAAGTGTGGAAACGTATTATTAAAATTTAAATTTTCAAATATTATTTCTTTATAAGTTTCTTGAATTGTATCAAACTTAAAATTATTTACCACACATTTATTAATAAGTTTTAATTTAAATATACCTTTAATTTTTTTATTAAGTGTATTACCTTCACAATTAATTTGAATTTGTTGTTCCTTGGGGCTTATTATAATTAGTTCATTTGTGTTTTGAATCTTTTCCCAAGTATTTTCTGATTCTAGAGTATGATATTTACAATCATCATTCTTTTGAATATTTAAAATATTAAGTAAACAGTTATTTAAACCAATATACTCAGTTTTACAATAATATATCTTATTAACTAAAATACAATTATTTATTTTAACATTATTATTATTATTTATATAATACATAGTTTGTTTTACATTCAATTGAAGAATTGTATTATTTTTTATAAAAGGTAGGGGTGTAAATTGATATAAATCATAGGTTTGGGAAGAAAAAATTGGGATATTAATAAGGTAGTGTATCTGTTCATTGTCGTGTTGACAGTAAGTTTCTATAATTTCGTTTAGTTGCCAAATGTCTTTGTTTTGTGTAATTTTTCTAATATTATTCGGGTCAATAATACTTGTGTGTAATTTTCTCAAGTTACAAAAGGTTAAACTAATTTCTATTTGTTTAGTAAGATCATTTAAACTTTGAACAATAAATAATAATTTTTGAAATTTATTTTCAACGTCGATTTTTCCTACCCAATTGATATCTTTCTCTAAGGTTTCTTGAATTCCATCTAATTGAGTTCTTAGTCTATTTTCATTAATTATAATATTTTTGATTTGATTATTGAATTTATCAATCATTTCTTTATTAATTTTTAAATTTTGATTAGTTTGATCCTGTAATAATTTTTCGTTATTTTTTATTTCTTTAAGAATTTTGTCATAGCGTTCTCCATCGTAAGCGTCTAAATTTCCTGAAATTGATTTAATAATATTTCCTACTCCGTTTATTAAACCGCGTTTTAAAATTTTATGAAATATTTTATTAATTTGATTTTCTAAATCATTAAAATTATATATTAAGATATTAATATAGTCTTGAAATATTTCTTTTGAATCTTTAATTTGGAATAGAAGGATTTCTTTCAATGTTTTTATTTTTATAAATTCATCATGAATAGGGGTAATATTATAATTAAAGTAAATTATTTGTTCCGAAGTTTTTATCAAGGTTTTCCCTAGTTTAACTAAATGAAATCCATTATCATCTGAGATGTCCGTAAGTTGAGCCGTACATCTGAAACAACAGTTTATTATTTAATTCTATTTATTCGGACATGTTTTTCACCTATTTGATCTCTTATTTTTACTTTCCCGAGTATAGGGTTATAATGCTGAACTCTATACTTTCTAAATAAGGGTTTTTTGAATTTTTTTATTAATCTTGGATTTTCTTTAACATAAATAGTATCTTTTATTTGTAAGGGATTATCGTTTTCTTTATAACGTCTTTGTTTCTCAATTTTTATTTTATCATTTATAATTTTGAATAATTCTTCTTGTTCTGTTTGATATTTTTGTATAATTTCTTCATTGATAAGTGGGATTGTTTTTAATGGAATTTGATTATTTTTACCAAATAGTATTTCATTTGGTGTTAGTTTTGTTATAGTATGCTTAGTATTGTTATAAGCTAAGATTGCTAAGTCGAGTTTTTCTAAGAATGTTTTATTCTTGAAGCGATTGTTATTTTCAAGGAGTCTAAGATGTTCTATGAGCGTTGAATGAAATCTTTCAACAGCGTTGCTTTTGGGATTGTTTACGCAAATTATATGACTTTCTATATTCCTGAGTTTGAATAAATCTTGTAAAACACTACTTTTAAATTCAGGTCCTGCGTCCATAATTATTTTATTTGGTATTGTATAAATTTGGAAATAATTTATTAATTTCTGTAATATATTATTTGAACTTTTATTTTCTAGCGGATAAACTTGACCATGTTTAGAGAATTGATCAAAAATTGTAAGAAAATTATTTTTATTTAAGCAAAGTACGTCAATATTTATTATATCAAATGGTTTTAAAGGTGTGGGTGTAAGATTATCTATTGCCGGAATTGGTTTTCTATTATACTTGTTTAATTTACAGAGTTCACATCTATTTATATATTCAGTAATATTACTGATCATTTTGGGCCAGAAATATTTTTCTTTTAAAGCATTGAGTGTTGCGATTATTCCTCTATGGTTAGTTAAGCCTATATGGAAGTCGCGGATAATTTCTATTTGTTCCTCTTCATTTTCTACATCTTCGACTATTTTATTACAAGCGATTATATTAATGGTATTAAATTCAAAGTTTTCTTTTATAATTTTTGAGAATTTTAAGTCTAGGTCCTTTTCGTTAAAAATTGCTAGGTATTTTATTTTTGGAACTATATATTGTTTAAGAAAGTTTAATATTTCATCATCAAGATTTTGTTTATTTAATTTACAGTAAATTCGTTGTTTTTTATTCTCAAATAATTTTGTTATTTCTATTTCAGTTTCAAAATTATGAATTTCAAATATTAGTTGATTGTCGGCAATGTTTATTCTATCTTCTATATATTTAATTCCGTTTACTAAATTTTCTGGATCTGAATGGACCGTATTTTGATTTGACGAAATTGATTCATTATCATTACTATGTAAATTTATTGTGGGTAAGGAATAAGCATTTATTTGTATATTTGTGTCTTCAAATATTTTTAATATTTTTTCCGATACTTGATTCCATTTTAATTTATCTCTGCCACATCCTAAGAGTGGTATATTAATTTCAAAAATTTCATTAAGAATAAGATAATCTCGGAGTTCCTTTAATGGTTTCTCTAAGTCTTTAATTGATGGTTTCTCATAAAAAGTTTTTTTTATAATTAAATGGATAATTCTTTGATTATTACAATTTTGGATAATAATATGTTTGTTTAAAACATTTATATTTTTACAAAAATTACTACTATCAAATTTTTTATTGACTTGGTCTGCTAGTCCTTGACTCATTTCGAAATCTTCTAAAATACAATGAGCGAATATTTTTGTTTCTGTTACGTCACCGATTTTATTGTGAATTTGTGTTTTATCACGTTGACGAGAAAGATTATCTGCAATTACATTCATTTTGCCTTGTAAATATTCTATATCAAAATTATACTCGTTTAATTCTATTTTCCAACGCATAAGTTTCTGGTTAGGGTTTTTCATATTGAATAACCAACATAAAGGTCTATGATCTGTTTTTATAAGAAATTTTCTTCCAAATAAATAATGTCTAAAATTTTTCACAGATTCTATTATTGCTAATAGTTCTTTTTCAACGGTGCTATAATTTTGCTCAGCATTACCTAATGTTTTTGAAAAATAAGCTATTGGCATTTCTTTGCCGTGTTCATCTTTTTGAAGTAAAACAGATCCAATGGCATAATCAGAGGCGTCCGTGGTTAGTATGAAGTCTTTTTGAAAATTTGGAAATTGTAATATAGGAGATGAAGTGAGAATTTCTTTACATTCATTAAAACATTTTCTGTACGATTCGTTATAAATGTCTATGTTTTGACCATTTTTTAAGCATAAGGTAAGAGGTTTAGTAAGTTTAGCAAAATTTGGAATAAATTTACGGTACCATCCTATCGTACCTAGGAATTGTTTGATTTCTTTTTTTGTTTTGGGAATATTCAAATTTTTAATTTTTTCTGTCTTTGAAGGGTCTGTTTTTATTCCATCTTGAGTGATAATATATCCTAAATATTTTGTTTGTGATTTCAAAAATTCTGATTTATCAATTTGGATCTTTAGGTTTGCTTTTCTTAATTTTTCGAAAACTAATTTAATATTATTTAAATGTTCTTCAAGAGTTTTACCAAAAATAATTACATCATCTAAGTAAACTAAACAAATTTTGTTTACCAATTCTCCTAATGCAATATTCATCATTCTTTGGAAAGTAGCGGGTGCGTTTTTCAAACCAAAAGGCATACGCAAAAATTCATAATGACCGGATGGAGTAGAGAATGCGGTCTTTTCGATATCGTTTTTGTTCATGGGAATTTGATGGAAACCGGAATGTAAATCTAACGTCGTGAAGTATTTTGAATGACCGATATGATCCAATAAGGTGTCGATATTGGGGATTGGGAATTTATCGTCTTTTGTTTGAGTGTTTACTTTCCTAAAATCAATTACTAATCTTGTTTTCCGTTTACCAGAAGCATCTAGCTTCTTTGGAACGATCCAAATGGGAGAGTTCCATGGGGAATGAGAAGGCTGTATAACTTTTTCTTTTAGCATTTTTTCAATGTGTTCTTCAATGTCATTTTCATATATCTGTGGCAGTTTGTAATTCTTTGTGTAGATGGGGGTTGTGTCATTAACAATTATTTTATGTTCACATAAATTTGTACAAGACAATGGTTCGTTTGGTTTTGGAAATAAATCTTCAAAGTTATTAATAAGTGTTTTTAATTTTGATTTTTCAATTTGATTTAAGTGTTCTGAACGAATTTGAATGTTATTATTTTGTTTGTCAGTTTTAAAGTCATTTTGTAATTTCTTTTCTTTTCCTTGTATATTAACAGAATTTTTTACAAAATTTATTTGAATGTTTAATTTTTTAAATGCCTCAATACCTAATAATAAATTATATTTTTTGTGAAATTTGTAAATATAACATTTTAATGGGATTTTATTAATTTTGAGTATCACATAATGTGAAATAGTAGATTTTCCATTTACGGTTGTAAACGTACATTTTTCTTCATAAGTTTTAAATTTTTTATTATTAACTAAATCTGGATGTATTAAATTTATACTTGAACCCGTATCTAATAAAATAATATAATCTTGAATTTGTAACGACGGTAAATTATATGTTAGGCTAGACATTACTTGTTTGATTCGTCTATCCCTATCTCTAAATCTAAAAAAGAATCGTATTCAATGTCGTCTTGTTCTACGTGTTCGTGTTCGTCAGTAGGTTGTTCACTTTGGTCATCTGAGCTTTCATTCAGATTATAATTCTGTTTTATCGTTTGTGTGGACATAGGCGTAGTAAGTCTTGTTTGTTGTGTCATTGGTCTGGGTTGGAATGTTCGTTTTGTTTCATAAAAATTTTTCAGATTTTGTCGGGGGGCAAAGGGTTTTGGTTGAGTTTGTTTGTTATTAAGTTGAATTGGTTGGGATGGAAATTGTTGGCTTGGGAATTTTTTTGGTGGAATATTAAAAGTAAAATTTTGTTTATCTTTTAACATTGGTGACTGATGTGGGTTTTGATGTGAATAATTAAATTCATTTCTTAACAAACATTCACATTCTTCTAATGTACTAGGTTGTTTGACAATAAATGATCCTCTCACTGACAAGGGTAAGAGAGTTATAAAATAAGAAACTACTAATTTTTGGTTTTCTCTTATTATTGCATCCTTTTGCAATTGACTATATTCTTTTAATAATATTTTCGATTTATATTGCGAGAATTTTTGAGAGATAATTTCTAGTGTTTTATCTATACTAGTTTTATTTTTTATTTGCAATATTTCTAATAAAATCGTTTCAGCTGTGCTTTTGTCACAGAAATTGGTAGTGAGATAAAGTTTTAAATCTGCCCAATCTGCGAATTTATTTTCGGAAAGTAATTCGGCAGCTCTACCTGTTAATTTAGTTTTTATAAGTCCAAAAAGATATGTTTTTTGAATTTGATTTAGTGGCGTGGTTTGTAGCGTAGACACAACGTCGTCTACGGCACTGATAAAGTTATTTAATAATTTAATATCTCCGTTGTATGGAGGAATAATTTCAGAAAGGTTTTTTAATTCTAATAGTGTAGTCATGATTGAACTTTTTGTTATTTGTAATCTACTCGGCTTTAGAATAATGTTTTTTACAGTATTATTTAAAGGAGTATTGTTTTCTACTTCACTATCAGATGTTTCAGAATCTGTAGTATTATTACTATCAGACATAAATTGTGTTTGTGTTTGTGTGTTTAGGACTGTGCCGGTCCCTCGATACCTTTATTACTAGTCAGTTGCTAGAGGTACCCCTTTGTGTAACACAGAAAATAAATACAACAATACAAATATTAACTTACAAAGTTAATGTGAATAATATAAAGATTGTTTGATGCTTTACGGACATCACCGGGTCGCTGATTCTTCCTGGGTCTGAAGACGTGATCGAAAGGGTTGTCGAACAGCAAGTCTTCCTTCCTCTTGACTTCTCGGTTGTTCGGTTGCCAAGGAAAGTTGATTTCTCCGTGGGATCTGCGTTTCTTGACGTTTCCACAGGTCGTTGTAGACGGATTTGTAGAAATTTCAATTTTTCTTGGTTCGTAATTAATTGATTGGTTTATCAGAGTAAAGAATTAAAATTCACCACACAATTACTTTTTGTGTTTCTCTGATCCTACCGATGACTGCGCCAATTAAATAATTTCGTTTGAATTATTTGAAAAAAATTAATTTTATTTTCACACAAGGTTACATGTGTTGAGACAAGAGAATACAGGAAGAATGAACACCTTATCTAAGTTACAGGGGGTTTTATTACATAGCACATCATAATGGAAAAGTACTGCAGGAAGTGCTGACATAATAATAATTATTGTAGAATAGGATTACAACAATACATAATTTATATATATATATATATATATATATATATATATATGTATATATATATATATATATATATATATATATATATATATATATATATAAATTTGATGCCTATGTATAAACCTTGCCGTATACTAAATTTCAATCCTCTATTTCATGCATATTTTATATAATTTTTGTAAATATAGGATTTCCCTAGAGTTGTAGTGCAAATACTGAAAAACACAATTCCTTGCAATTTCTTTCCTCACAATTTTATAACGTTAAACATTAAGATTAAATTAATTTATCCTGATAATCTTCAACAATAGGGGACACGCATGAAATTTAAAAATCAATGAAAGTTTGTTTTTTACATACAATGTTATTTGTTTCGTATCGTAACACATAAAATATATTTTGCTCATAATTTTTATAAGAAATTTATATTTAAAAGTCCATAATTTATCCTACAACCGACCACTGTGCGTAGATTGCCGAGTTTACACGAAGAGCATGTGACGTCAACTTCCTAGCTGTCATTTATGACAGTTAACTCTATAAGTATTTGGCGGTATATTTACGTTAAAATAAGCTCATATTTTTATTATAAATATATAATGTCAGAGACCGACTTTATCAAAGGTAAAAAGTGATAATTTGCCAAATATCGATGCCTTTATGCCTATAGAATTGATTAAACATAATAATATTTTTCTTCAAACGTCATAAAAGTACGTTGTTATGTATTTGTATTCAACAAGCAGAAGTTCAATATTGTCGCCGCCGGCGTAAAAGTGTAACCTTGGCAACACATTTACGCCGACGGCGGACAAAGTAAAATATTATGAAAAATAGTTAGGTTGTAATTCAATAATTTGACAGTTAAAAACAAAACAAATAAACAAAAATAACAAAACAGCATATTCTACGGCAACTTGAAATACTAGATAAGACAGAATATTTTTTGAAGTTTTGAGCATTTTATAATATTTATAATTTTATTTTCTATGTTTGAAGAAAAAATAGCATGTGTTATTCGGAATAAATGTGTCTTTGGGTGCTTCGCATGTAATTGTTCGACTCGCTTCGCTCGTCGTTCAAACTTACATGCTCAGCACCCAAAGTATCTCATTTACTCCTAATGACACAATATACTATTTTTAGTGGGGAAGAAATTCTTGGTGTTAAAACACAAGTGTAAGTAATAATTATATTAACACGTTGCCTGCATTATCGGACTCTGGAAACCGATGCAATAATGTCTTTTAAAAGTAGCAATATTAATCTTTAATGCTAAATACCTAGAAAAACATATTTAATCATATCAGTTCCTAGAGAACTATAGCGTTCTGTATAAAAAAAAACATATAACTTACTGCATCGGTCATCCCAGATAATATTTCATCATTGTTTGCAATATATGTTAATGTAGTAGTAAACTTCGAGACTTATGATTGTAAACTATGGATTTCGGTGCAATAATATTCGTTTATGGCTGAACATAATGAAGAAGATCAAAGTTTTCTTTAACAAGAGTTTTTAGTGCAGCTCTTTAAATAATTTTAGTTAAGTTCTTTTAATTAAACAATTAAATTTTTGTTATCAACTTCAGTAATTCTTTAATAAATAAATAAACAATAAAACATCATTCAGCGTTTTAATCATGTCTAAAATTACTATCACTCTGGTGCGCCGGATTATCGGAGACTGATGTACTTTTAATAGTAACATGGTGGAAAATAAAGAATATAAAACTTCACACACATGACCTTTTGATTGCTGAGAGATATCGTTTTTATTTCGTCTCATTGCATTTAACCACAATATTCTACTTTTTAATTAATTTATTTATCAACTTGATATATTATGTCACTTTCGCATTCAAATAAACCTTCGAAAACACACGAAAATAGTATGCTATACAAACACGTGTTCTATGTGAACAAGGAAGATGACGTCACGACAGACAACGCCACACTCTACGATCGTTTTTGTGCGTTTTTTGAAACTAGTTTTTAAAATATTAATATTTACCCCTTTATGATAAATAAATAATTTTTTAACTATTATTCTATAGATACAGGGAGTATAAAGTTCATTTTAAAATTATATTTAAAATTTATACGTGTCCCCTATTATAACTGAACACACGTGACTCACGCCTATTCTGTTACGTTAAGGTGAACCATACGGGCTGAAGATAGCGCAAGATGAACATGACTTTTTTGAAACAATATATCATTAATATAATAAATGAAACATATAATGTTTTATACCTACGTTTGTAGATAAAAGTCCAAAGTTTTGTAATAAATTTTAAAATGCCAATTTTGTTTACATATTATACATGAACATAATTTTCAAAGTAGTCAAATATATGTCACACATTCCCATGAACGACTACAGTAATACAAATAATGTGTATATTTATAAATATGATCGTCTATAACATACTAAAATTATTTTACATTTGAATTTACAGTTTTTGAGAAACAAATAAAAATATACCAAAAAGTGTGTTTTTTGGTATATTTTTATTTATTTCTCAAAAACTGTAAATTCAAATGTAAAATAATTTTAGTATGTTATAGACGATTATATTTATAAATATACGAATTATTTTCATTACTGTCGTCGTTCATGGGAATTAGAAATTCAGTATCAAAATTCTGAATTTTTTACCAACTAGACTTCAACGAATATTTTTTTATAGTTGAATGTTCAGTTATCCTTTTCATCCACATATATAAATACTAGAATGTTCAAAGACTTCACAGTAATAATTGTTTTGTTTTTCGATAAGAATAATTGTAAGAAATAATTTATTGAAATTTGAATTTGCAAAACAAAATTCATGGGAGTGAACGAACCCAACGAAAATATGTTCTTCATCTGACATTGCAATGTACAAGTCACTGTAAAAAATCTATGATATTTTGACGAATGGAGGTAGTTGGACCATAAAGAACATGAAAATAAATTAAGAATACAGAATTTGCTGTTTTTTAAAAAAATAAAGGGTTCGTTCTTTCGACGCGTATGTTTGACCTTAAGGTCAAACATACGTATTACTGAACGGATTTTTTAAATTGTTATCGTATATGTAGGGCTTCTTATGATCCTGACAAGAATGTGTAACATAACCAATCACAAAAAGTATGTAGATACATTTGGTAGGGGCATTGGCGCGAGTTCAAAAATAACACCATAAATTCACAAGAAATGTATATTTATATAAAAAAATGTGCACAATGGAAAATAAAAATAATAAATTTAATCATAATTAAATATAAGGGTAACTTTCGAAAAGAAACGTTTTTATTTGAAAATAATTTGTATACATCAATATTTTATTTTTTAAACGGATACGTGCAAATTAAAATAAAATAATTTAAGAGGAATTTGAAAAATCAAAAACAAATACTGAACAATGTGAATGTCATGGTCACATCGGTGGAAATTGCAAATTGGGATGAGCCAACAAAGTGGCTGACATCTGGTGGCTAAATTTGAATTACGAGCAATAGGGAAAACATTGCTGTGTTCGTAATGGTGGTGTATGGAGATTTAGATTTTTAGTGAACAAAATGTCAAATAAATCAAAAATATATTGTTCCATGCATCAATATAACAATTATATTAGTGCAGAAATATTATTACATTATTTTCTAAAGAATAAGGAGGTAGAAAATTGCTTCAAATGTGGGAAAAAAAGTCAAGACATATACGAACGTTTGTTATGCTCATTTCTTGCACTTGGATTTTTATTAAGGTATGATTGCTTTTAATTTTTTATACTGAAATTAACTAATGAATTATATTTATAGTTCGAACTGCCAATAAGAAAGGAATTCTTAAACATGAGGTTATTCCAACCCAAGATTTTCCACTGACTGTTTGACATAAGAAATGTCAAAATAATTAGACGGAAAACAGAAAGAATAATTCTGAATGTAATTGTTAATAATTTTTATTTCTTTATAATATGTACTGTTTATGTATTTATTTACTACAATATTTTTAGAGAAGTACGGGCAAACATGAAAATGGATGAAATATCTAGTGAGTCCAAAATATCAGAGAATGATGGACCATAAATAGTTGGGCAAAGAATTCGATAGTAACTGGCACACTAGATAAACATTGCTAAATTAATTTACAATGCGATCATAGTGTAAATAAGTGTATTTTCACCATGAATGCAATGAAATCAGATGAAAATTTGATTGCATTTGCCGGAGTAAACTTCCACTGGCGCACAATTTTTTCGAGTGAAATGTTTATATTATGTGGTTTGCCTTTTAATTTATATGTTTGTAAACATAGGCCGTATATTTTACTTTTATTCTTGATATGTATTTTATATCCACACAGTAAAATATGCCCAGCTAAACCAAGGAAATATATCAATGCTAAGCAAAAAATCTGATTTGATTTTTATTTTTATGTAGGTTCTCTTTTCACTATCGTTCGAAATGCTTCATTCAAATAAATGTGTATATGTCTATTAAAGAAATGAACATCTTTTTTTTCTAATTATTGCGACAAATAACTCAAATTTGTACACTCAATCCTACATCAATTCTAATGCTTTTAAATATAAGAACGTAATGTTTTCCCTATTGCTCCACCTTTAGTGCTGCCATCTGTTATCAGTGGCTCATGCGGATAGTACTATCACAGATAAATTGTACATCCTGGTTAGAGCTAATGGTGGTGACGCTCAAACCATATTGCCTTCCTGGTAATGGCGCTGACGTTTGTTTTGTTATTATAACAGAACATGATGTATTCCTGACTACGCTAGTAGTAAATCTATTTGATACTAGCTACCGAAATTAGTAAGTACTTGCTATTCATGAAACATAGCGTTTCTTTCAAGATGTTTCATGTTTGTTGTATCATAAATATGGGTGAATGACAAATCAAATGAGTAGTGTGTAATGCCACTATCCCAGACAGACACTTGTGCCTTTCACTTTGGGGTGTCCCTGAGATATAATTAATTAGATTTTTTGGAATTTTTTGGTGGCATATGTAATTAGGCTTTTGTGTGTGACGTAGGCTTGTGGAATTTTGTTTTTGGAACAAATATTTCTGGGGAATATCTAATTAGGTTATAATTTGTTTTGTGAAATGTCTGAGGTGTGACGTAGGACTGTGGATATTTTTGGGATAAATTATTAGGATATAATTTATTTTTAATAACTTGGAATATTTTAACTAAATAATTTATTAATAATAATAATAATATACAACACAAATAATTATAAGAATAAGTGATTACAACTAAACATGTACATATGCAGCAAGAAATAATAACACAATGCAAAATAAACAACAAAACCTTTACAATAAAACATGTTAAACTCTTCATATTTAGCAACAAATGATAACACATTGCAAAATAAACAACAAAACCTTTCCAATGTAAAACTCTACCACAGTTTCGTTATTGACAATTTTACTAGACTTAATAATATAACATGGACTTGAATTCATTATTAATTATATGAATACAACACAAATCAATATAAAAATATGCGATTACAAATAAACAAGAACGTATGCACCAACAAATAATCATGCAGCGCAGAACTACACAGGAAACACTTTCAAGATTGTCGCACGTAAAACACACCTCACCACACGTTTCAGCAGACAGAAAGCGACTGAATCGAGTTCCTCCCCCACCACTTAGCCCGAGCGCCGAGCGTCTGCGCTTCTTCGACTTGACTTTAAAATTTTCCATTATTAACTAAGTTTAGTGTGTTATGAAAAACTGATTTCACTTATAGCGTGTTCGAATTTGCCTGGCGATTGACTTGATTTGCTAATGGGATAAGCCAGCCCTAGCCAGCGGGGTGCAAGTTTGTCTGATGTTCAGGAGTGGATTATTATAATTTTTGGCTTAGATGCTTCAAATCTCCGAAATTTTTAATACGATTATCTTTTCATTTGTTATATTAAAAGAAGGTGTACCGGTTAAAAAACAAAGAAGTGATGCTGGAAAATCGAGAATTTTGAATGATTTTCAATAAGATGTTATTCGTCGTAAAATACATTCGCTTTATAATGAAAATAAATATCCTTTACTAAGATTATTGCATCAAAAATTAAAAGATGAATGTGATATTACTTGTGCTTGTGCAGTTAGTAGTCTTCGCAGTGTTCTCCTAAGCATGAAATTCAAGTTTAAAAAAATTGATAAACGTCAAGTTTTGCTGGAAAGAATATGTCAATGGCGGCATCAATACTTGACAGATTTAAAAAAGTTTCATGAAGAGAAACGCTCAATTATATACCTAGATGAAATATGGTATGATACACACGACACTAAATCTAAAAGTTGGACTGATGGTAGTGAGAATTGTGTTGCGAATATTCCAGTTTCACGGGGTAAACGGATAATTATTCTTCACGCGGGGAGTGAGCAAGGATGGGTGAATGGTGCTGAATTGTTGTCGGGTCACAACATGGGAAACGCTTGTCTGGATTACCATCATAATATGACGTCTAATATTTTTGAGGAGGGGTTCGGCGGTCAATTATTACCAAATATTCCAGTAAATAGTGTAATAGTTATGGATAACGCTAGTTACCATTCCAGGCAATTAATTAAAATACCCACTAAATCTAGTAATAAAACAGAAATTAAAGAATATTTGTATCATCATGATATATTTTTTGAAGAATCGTACAGTAAAAGTGAATTATTGGAAGTAGCACAAACAAAACTTGTTAAAAGAATGCACGTGTGCGATACAGTGGCACAAAAATTTGGTCATACTGTATTGACTGCCTGCGTATTACTGTATATTAAATCCTATAGAACTAATTTGGGGACAATTTAAAACAAGTATTAGACGAAAAAATGTTACACCAACCGTGTTCGCTAATGTTGTGGAATTAATTAAAAGTGAAATAAATAATATTAGTGACTTAAATTGGGCTAGTAGTGTTCGGCATGTGATAGATATAGAAACAAGTTACTTAAATTTCAATAATATTATTGTAGAATTTATTATAAATGTTGGACAGTCAAGTGACGACACTGGTGATATTGTTATCGATTAATCACCTCAGTAAAATAACATAGATGTAAAATTAAGTTTTTTTATTAATATATATTTATATTGACTGAACGACAATGACAATACTGTATTCATATTTAATTTTATTAAAATTTTTCATATTTTGATATTACTTGTGTTTGTTTGTGTAAAACTCATTTGAAAATATTATCCAGTACAACCCTGTAAAGTAGTCCCTCATAAATTTCTTTAATCTTCTTATGGAATACCTGCTGAGAAACACTAATGGAATTAATCGCCACGCAAATTTGTACAAGCTATACCTGATTGTACTTCGTAGATCATTAGATAAACCTATTTTTAAATAAAACTAAACAATTTATTTTCAAATTTTAAAAGTGAAATGCTAGTAAGTTGTATATAAAATGGATGGATTTTGTTAAAATTTAAACAGTTTAAACACTCGAATAGTAAGGTCAGGTTCAACAGTAAGAAAAAGGTAAAACTATTTTGCATATTCTATATAAACTATATATTAATCATATGGTTGTTGTTAGAAATGGATTTTAATAAGCTGAATGAGAAAGGGCAGTTAACTAACATCAAACCCCGACGAAAATTATCTGAATTAGAAATAAACAAGACTCATAAACTGATAGATATCAAAGCTGCCAGAACTGGATTTGGAAGAAAAATCATTGCCGAATGTGAAGAATTTGCTACATATCTTCCAGGACGATTCGATACCTTAACAGATGTAGAATTAAGTGATTTGAGAAAATCTGTTTCTAGTTTGGGTTTAAAATATACTGGGTTGAAAGATTACGGTGTTGTGGGTAAAAAAGCCAGGCTAGTAGAATTTGTTCAAATGTAATATATTTATTATTAATATGTATGTATTTCATTGTAACTAGATATGTATATTATTGAAATAAATTTTATAAAATTGTAATATATATATATATATATATATATGTATGTATGTATATTCTAATTTAAATACCTGTTGATAATTCCAATAATAAATTTTAAAAATATTAGTATTATAAATCTTTGGTTATTCTTTTGTTCCAGCAGTATATTATTAACCATTATATAGAAAACATGTGCACGAGATTTAAACATCCTTTTTCTGCCATAATTGCAGGCCCCTCAGGCAGTGGGAAATCCTACTTTGTCAATAATTTTATATCTAATATAAGCGATTTGAGTGATACAGTGTTTTCAAAAATTTGTTGGCATTACGGAACTTGGCAAAATTTATATAGTACAATTCAAAACGTAGAATTTCTTGAAGGACTACCTGATGTGGAAAATATGGATGGAAAAAATCCTCAGTTAATTATAACAGATGACTTAATGAGAGAAGCGGACGATAGAGTTGTAGACATATTTACAAAATGGTCGCATCATAAAAATTTATCCGTGTTTTTTCTTACTCAAAATTTATTTCATCAAGGAAAAGGTTAAAGGGATATATCTCTTAATGCAAATTATATAATTTATTTCAAAAATCCTCGCGATAAAGCACAAATTATGCATCTATCAAGACAAGTATTTCCAGAAAATATTAAATTTGTACAGGAAGCTTATTGTGATGCAACATCTGAACCTCATGGATATTTAATTTTTGACCTTAAACAAAATACGCCCGACTGGTTACGCTTTCGTACGTCACGTGACGGATTGACATATGTTTATCTACCGCGAAAAAAGTATAAATACGGTAGCACAAATATACCCGACATTATATCATAAAAATGAGTAAAACTGTGATAGACAACGCAGAATTACTTCGAGCTCTGCATAAACTAAAACCGAAATATAGACTAGCATTACTTAAAAACACGGACTGAAATTCAGTTAAATGTATCTGTGAATGTGTTTATAATATTTTACATGGTAAAATTTGTCTCAGTAGAAAACAACAGGCTGATCTTAAACGACATAAAGATATTTTAAGAAAACTTACGAAACGTGGAGAAAATTGGAAAAAAAGAAACGTGTATTAGTTCAGTCCGGTGGAGCATTCTTACCTTTCCTATTACCACCGCTTATAACAGGAGTTCTAAGTAGTTTAATTAAAAAATAATAATGGAGCATGCTAAAAAGATGGTTTTAATAACACCTGAAAACTTAAGTCGTTTACGGAACAATAATCAAAATGATATATCTAATCAACTTGATAAGGACATGAAAAATGTTTTAAATTCAAAATTGCCCGAATATGAAAAATGGACTTTATATCAAGAAATTTTACAAAGATATTTACACTTTCAAAAACAATCCAGAGAGCCTATAAAAATACCTGTTGAAAATGATATTAGTGCAGAACCAAAATTACATCTAGAGAAACCGGATGACACAGAAAATATAATAAATATTATTCCTAAATCACGCCAAAATAAAGCCCGTTTATTAGTACAAAAACTTAAGTTGAATAAAGATATAATTAATTGGGATGAGAAAGGTGTTGTTACGATAAATAATATACAAATACCTAATTCAAATATCTCAGATTTAGTTGGTGATATTGTAAGACATAGAAAGTATAGCAACCCTATTGGGTGGGAAGCTTTTGCAGATATATTAAAAACTCTTAATATTCCTCTAGAATTAATTAATAATCCACAAAGAAGGAAACTATTTCAAGCCAAATCTATTCTAAATAAAAGTGATACAAGTAAATAAGTCATTAGTAGCTTTGTATTAGTAGCTAGTAGCACGTCTTTTTTCTGCTCTGAGTTTATAACATATTTACTTGGGAAAAACTAGTACTTTAATGTGCAATTTTTTATCAAAATATCCCTTTTTTGCGTGGTTCTTCATTGACTCAAATTTCAAGTGTTGGGCGAACTCCAGTGAGTAAATTTTACGTTTTTTGTTTAAATAGTGCACGCATATTGCAAAATTTTTAATTAAACAACTTAATTCGGCATCTATCTGTAAACGATGGTAGTGTGTGCAAAGTGTAATCGCGCCGTCAACGCTCGAAACCCAGGTGTGAAGTGCGGGCCATGCGACAAAACTTTCCATCCGCAATGTGTCCAAATAAGTGACGAACAACTCTCCTGCATCAAATCCAACATCTTTTCCTGGCAGTGTCAACAATGCCGCAGTTACTCCCCACTAAATAAATCGTTCGTTAATGATGAGCCCGCTACTGCAGATAACCGGAATATAAAATTGAGCGACCTAAACACCTTATTTGATCAAATGAAAAGTAAAATTCTTAGTGTTATGAATACTAAATTCGAAGAACTAACTCGGTCGGTTAATTTTTGTTGCGATAAAATAGTTGACTTTGAAGCCAAACTAAATATAATGGATAAAAAAAAATTAAAGAACACGATCATATTAAAGATGAAAATATAAAATTAAAATCATCGCTGCACATTCTGGAACAAAAAGTAAACGATCTCGAACAATATTCGAGAAATAATAATTTAATAATACATAACTTCCCTAGCAAAATAAATGAAAATGTTAATGACATTATCATAAAAACGGATTCGGAAATTGGATTAACCATATCAGACGCTGATATCGACGCCGCACACAGAATGCCCACAATAAAAAATTCGAAAACATCTTTAATTATTGTGAAATTTAAATCCCGTATTATTAAAGATAAATTTCTTGCTTCTGCTAAAATGAATAAAAATATTACTTCAAAATTTTACTACCCGGCAGATAATGAATGTAAACTATATTTTAGTGAGCATTTAACACAATATAATAATGACCTACTAAAAAAAACGCGAGATCATCTACGCAGTAAAGACTATAAATACATCTGGTTCAAGAATGGTAAAATATTTGCAAGGAAGAACGATAATTCTAAAATCATAAGCATTCACCGGGAGGCGGATTTATTAAAATATTAATGCATAATTGTGTTTCGGACTATTGCTTTATTCTTAATTGTTTGTTTAAATTCGCTAAACTTTGTCCCATATGTCTACATCACCTGTTTCTAACAACATCGTCGATTCCATGTACAACGGATTTACCTTCGGACATTTAAATGTGCGGTCATTGAACTCATGTTTTTCGGACTTCAAAGATTTTGTATTCAATGAAAATTTTGATATTTTAGCTGTTACAGAAACATGGATATGCGACACCGCTCCTTCTCGTTTGTTTTTTATTGATGGGTACAATTTAGTCGATGTACAGAGGTATCATAAACGTGGGGGAGGTGTTGCATTTTATGTTCGAAGTAACATAAAATATACAATATTAGATACTAGTGGGTTTAATTTGTTATGTGATAACATCGAACATTCATGGATTCAATTTAGTATTAACCAAAAGAGAATAATTTGTGGAGTAGTTTATAATCCACGTTCTGATTATTATAAAGAATTATCTTTTTTAGATTCCATAATTTCAGATTTTATCACTCAGTGCGATTTTTTTATGTATGCGGGAGACCTGAACGTGAATTTGTTCTCGAATCATACGAAATCTGATTTCATTAATAATTTATTAAATGCTTATGGTAGGCATCAATTAATTAATGAAATTACTCGCCCCGTTAGATGTTTTAGTAATATCAGATAAATCATTATGTGATTTTTCAGGTATTATAATGTAATATTTCTGATCGTAGTTGTGTCTTTTGTAAATTGCTGTTTTCAAAACCATCATCGGAAACCAATATTATTATATACAGAGATTTCAGTAAATTCGACTCACAAATCCAAATGTTTAATGCTAATTGCAACAATGTACCATGGTATAATATTTTCAAAATTAATAACATTGATAATAAAGTAAGTTTTTTAAACGACAATATTATAAAGTTATATGACAAACATGCACCAATTAAATCAGTGAAATCCAATAGATCACTTGCTCCATGGTTCACTAACGTCATTAAAATAATGCAAACCAAAAGAAATAGGGCGCTTTCTCAATACAAAAAACATAAAACACCAGCAAAAAATGAGTATTATAAACAACTACGTAATTTGACTACAATTGCTATAAGAAGAGAAAAGCAAGCTTATTTGGAAACAAATATTAATAATAATATAAAAAATTCAAGGGATCTGTGGACAAACTTAAAACGAATTGGTGTAAATAACCAGTCAGTCAAAAACATTCCTGAGTCTCTCTGCAATCCTCAAAACTATGGCCAATATATTTTTGATAAAGTGAGCACTGTAAATATAAATCCTTGTACCTTAAAATTCTTCTCAGAAAATAAATTTAATGGTTCTAATACCGAACAATTTAATTTCAAATGTGTGACAACAGACAAAGTCAGAGATATTATTTTGAACTTAAAATCTAATGCGATTGGCACAGATGGCATTTCATTGAAAATGATTGTATTTCTTTTACCTCACATTCTTGATTATATTACGCATATTATAAATTCATGCATATGTGAAAGTGTTGTACCTGAGGTTTGGAAGGTGGCTGCAATTAGGCCGATAGTAAAGCAAAACATAGGCAAAACTTTTGATGATTTAAGACCAATAAGCATCTTACCTACACTTTCAAAAGTTCTTGAGAGAGTATGCTGCGACCAAATCAAAGATTATGTTAAGGAACAACAAATTCTACCAGTTGATCAGTCAGGTTTTCGATCAGGTTACAGTACTAGTACATGTACACTAAATATTATTGATATTTTATTGAATAATTTTGAAAAATCAAAAACTTCATTACTAGTACAAATTGACTTCTCAAAAGCATTTGACATGATTGATTACAGCTTATTACTTTCGAAGTTAAAATATTATAATTTCTCTGAAAGTGCAGTGTCATGGTGTGACAGTTATCTGAAAACCAGATCATATTATATAAATATGACTACAGAGCAAGGATGTCTGAATTCGGATCTGTTTCCTCTTGCACGTGGTGTTCCGCAAGGGTCAATTTTAGGACCTTTATTCTTTTTAATATTTATTGCTGATATGCCATCCATTTTTAAATTTTGTTCAATACATTCATATGCAGATGATACGCAAGTTATGGCGACACTCGATCAACAGTAAATCTACGAGCAATGCGCTTTAGTTAATGAAGAATTAAAGGAACTTGCTTTATGGGTTAGAAGTAACGGTCTTAAAATTAATACCGACAAATCGTCTCTTCTTGTTTTTAATGACTGCGGTAATCTACCAAATATTATACTTGATGGCTCAGTACTTAAACGTACAGACCATACAAAAATCTTAGGGTTACATGTTGACGAAAACTTAAACTTCAGACATCATTTAAATGTAAAATTATGCGCAACAAGATTAAAATTACGACAGTTGTATCATTTAATTCATGATCTGAGTCCTGCAGTGAAACTAAAACTTGTCAATACTTTGATCCTCCCTTTGTTTGATTATTGTGCATGTACCTACATTCCAAACCTCACACAAACGGATAAGCATCGAATAACGCTTTTCCAGAACTCATGTGTAAGATTTGTGTATGGCGTTCGAAAGTATGATCACATATCTACTTATCGCGCTAAATCAAATATGCCATCTGTTGACAACCGTCTACGATATTTATATTTATGTCTTTTACATAAAATTAAATTGACTGGTATTCCTACCTACTTATACAACCAATTCATACCTAAAGTCTATAACTATGAATTGAGAATCAAGGATTTGTATATTGTTCCATCCTTTAGAAAATCTAAATCTAAAATTCTTTTTCCTATTTGGCCCCATTTCTGTATAATAACGTACCGGATCATATTAAAATGCTCACTTTAAATTGCTTCAAAAAGCAGATTAAAATATTCATAGAGTATTAAGTAAGTTTAGTGTATAAATGTATTCCAACAATAAGTGTTCAAGTAATGTTTTTGTTAGTACTATTGTTTCTACTTGTGTAATAATATGTCTACTAGTTGCCTATTTATATTTTCATTTGTATGGTTAGGTGGAAGAGCAGCTTACGCTGAACCTCGCCTTTGATTTTGAAATCAATAAAGTTCATTATTATTATTATTATTAAAAAGAGAATCAACAAACACTAACGACGATCCGTACGAGGCCGACTCGGAAGCTACAAAAGCTAAACGAATTGAGTGGAAGCGATTTAGATTCTAAAATGAATAAGGTGCTAGCTAAGATTTATTTTGATCCGTCACATCCCGCTGGTTTTTCAGGTGCTCGTAATCTATTTAACTCTGTAAAAGGGAAATATGATGTTAATAAAATACAAAAATGGATTAGCTCACAAGATACATATACACTGCAAAAACCCGTTCGGAAACATTTTCCGAGGAATAAATATAAAGAGTCAAATATAAATGACCTCTGGCAGGCAGATCTTAATGATATGAGAAAGTTGAGTCGTTTTAACGATAATTACAAATACATTTTAACAGTAATTGATGTATTCAGCCGATATTCATGGGCAATTCCTTTGAAAAACAAGACACCAGCTTCTGTTATTGCAGCATTTAAACACATATTTAGAAAACGAAAACCTCTTTATTTACAGACAGATAAGGGTTCAGAATTTATTGCAAAGTCAGTAAAATCATTTTTAAAAGAAAGTAATATACGATTTTATGTAACTCACAATGCAGATGTAAAAGCATGTTTTGTAGAAAGATTTAACAGAACATTGAAAACTAAAATGTACCGTTACTTTACTTATAAAAACACATATAAATATATAGATGTATTACAAAATCGTGTCTCAGCATATAACAAATCAAAACACCGTTCAATTCAAATAGCACCATACGAGGTAAATGAGCATAATATATTAGACGTATGGAGAAATCAGTATGAAAAAATACAAAATGGGAAAAAACAAAGTCAAAAATTTAAAATAGGGGATATGGTTAGAATTTCTAAATATAAACATATATTTGAAAAAGGCTACGAGACTAACTGGAGTGAAGAATTATTTAAAATTTGTGGAGTTAAAAAAAGAAATCCGATAATTTACAAATTAAAAGATTTAAATAATGAGCTAATAGAGGGCACTTTTTATGAATCTGAATTACAACATGTTTATGTAACATCTGATACAACTTATAAAATAGATAAAATATTGGAAACAAAAGGAACCGACAGTAGAAAGAAAGTACTCGTCAAGTGGAAAGGTTATAGTAATAAATTTAATTCGTGGATACCTGCAAACCGTATTAATTTGTTGAATAATGAATGATAAAGAATTTTTTATTACACTCCCTAGTAATAGTTCAATGAAATATTTTCCCAGTAATACAACTGCATGATTCATAACCCAATTACCACACAATATCAAGTTAGAAGGGGCTTGGGAGGTAGCGTTATCAGAAATTATTTATCCATGCACTATTTATAATGTCAATGAACGTGAAAATAAAGTTAGTATTTTGATAAAAAAAGAAAATAAGAAAGAAAAAAGTATAAAAGTATCTATTGAACAAGGAAAAATATCATCAAAAAATTATGAAAGCGTTGATGCTGTATTACATGAAATGAATTCGAACGAAGACGTTAATAAATATAGCATTTCATCATAATAAAGATGAAAAACGTGTGGAATTAAAAGTTAAACATTCAGATGTATCCTCATTAAAACTGTCACCAAAATTAGCACTTCAACTGGGGTATTCACCATTTGCTGACATATATCAGCAAAAAACATCTATTAATTTACCTAATGTGATGTTGGGTATTCCACCACAACTATATATATATACTGCGATATCATTGAACCTCAGTTCGTAGGAGATGTAGTAACACAGCTTTTAAGAATTGTGCATGTTAACACTGAAAAATATGTATTTGGATCAAATAAAATGATCAGCTATGCGCAACCACATTTCGTCCCCGTTTTAAGAAGGGAATTTTCAAACATTGAAATTGATATAAGATGCAATGATGGCCAAACAACACCATTTCAATTCGGAACGTTATGCGTTAAACTTCATTTTCGACGGTCTGCACAATGAAAACTTGTCCGTATCAAGAATATTACAATTTACAAGCCGGAAGCGGCATAGGTACAGTGTTTAAAGGGAATCAATTTCAGAGAGGACATGGCTTAGGAAGTTTCTTTAGTGGATTGTTTAGAAGCATTATGCCATTAATTAGAAAAGGTGTTGGAGCAGTTGGTAAACAAGCTCTAAGTACAGGAATATAATTTTTGGGGGACTTAAGTGAAAATCGTCCAGTGAAAGACTCATTCAAACAACGTATTTCAGAAGCGGGGATTAATTTAAAACGTAAAGCAGAAGATAAAATTGAAAAAATAATTAGTGGGTCTGGTTATAAAAAGGAACGATTAAATAAGAAACACGTTCATTCTAAAACTACACCTGTTAGAGTAAAGAACAAGAAACAAGCTAGAGCCATAGACATATTTGATTAAAATGGCATTTTTACACGCCCAATCCTGTGAATGTGTTAAAACGGAATTAGATTTATTTGCGCTTCCGCCTACTCAGACAAGCATTGAAAGTGGCCAGTGGGTAAATTATAAACCTCTATCATCGATTACTGAAGATGGACCCCTAGAATTTGTAATACCAGGACATGGAGAAGAATATTTAGATTTATCACAAACTATGATGTATTTAAATGTAAAAATTACTAAATCTGATAACACGCTGTTACTTGAAACTGATAATGTGGGGCCTATCAACAACTGGCTTCATTCAATTTTTAGTCAAGTTGATGTGTATTTAAATCAGAAACTCGTATCTCCACCAAAGAATACTTATGCAAATTATATGATCATGACCGATATATAATAAAAAAAACGAATTTTTCGATTTTAATATACAGGCTTTATTTAGCAGTTTCTACTTTGAAGTTCTACAGCAAAAAGGATAACATTTCTTACTCTAACGCTTATTTATACTATTTCTTATCATATAGGTTTCTTATTACTACGTGAGATATTCTCTCAAAGATTCATCTCATATTTGTTAAGTCAGCATCTAATAGGGCTACATAATACCTCCCCTTCTAGATGATGGCTAAGAAATAATGGATGGAAAAGAAATCTGATGTTCTACTTCATTACTTAAATGTGGTGATTGAGTTTTTATTCCATCAGATGTCTTTCCTTTACATATTTTATTCTTATATTTAATTATTAATTTATAACATATAAAGATTAAAATTATAATAATTAACATAACATACAAAATAGTAAAGTGTGTTTCATGATTAATATTTAACTCTTTCAATGGTTTTATGGTGGGAATAGTTTCTGTAAATTTTTCTAAATTTTGCAATGTTTCATTTTTATTTAATTTTATTTCCGACATGATTGATTGTGGAGAATGAAGTTTAATTTTTTTATAATCATTTATAAAAGGTTTAAAGACATATTTGTTAATTTTACATTGATTTGTGCTAGAAATCTGGAATATTCCTTGTATACTTTTTATTTCTTTAATGTTTTTACAATCGATTTCAACATCCTGTTTATCAGGGCTAAATATAATTAATTCATTAGAGTTTGGTATACGAATTATATTATTATGATTATTTTTTGACATTTCTTTAAACCAATCAAATGCTTTATTGTAAGTCACGTGTCTGCGTCTTAACCAATCCTGTCATTATTATACTGGGAATAATGCTCTTGTGATTATTCTCGGCAATTTTCTCTGTAGCTTTTTTGTTTTTGTTGACAGATGTCAAATGTCAGATAATTATCATCAACACAAGTAAAAATGAGCAAAAAAGATAGATTTAGTGGCGTGCCTGATGATGAAATCAAAAAATAATCTAATTAAATATAACTCGAGAGTTCGATAAATTAGAAAATAATTCTCCAGTATCTTTCTCAAACTTGTCGCCATTTGGCAATAGCCACTCAAGCCCTACGGGCTTTCGTGGCTATTGCCTGGCAACAAGTATTCGAAAGATCTGTCAAATTATTTTCAATTTATTCTCACCCTCTTGTTGTATTATTACTGAGATGTTATTTGTTTAACTTCACATTTACTATTATTGCTGTACAACAATTGGTTAATACATTCTCTTATTTTTACGTTATTAGTTTTACAATAATAATACTTATTATTGATTAGGCAATTATCAACCTTAACATTGTTGTCAAAATACATTGTTGTCTCTTGGTCATATAAATAATACATGTTATTTTGTTTAAAGGGAATCATTGTCATTTGATACAGATCATAAGTCTTCTCTGACATAATAGGGATAGTTATTATAAAATATATTTTATTTTTATCATGGTTACAATTAACTGTTAATAATTTTGAAATTTCATCTATATCATACGTAGGTAACATTTCTTGTAAATTTTCAAAATATATTAAACTTACATCGAAAGTGTGCAAGGAACAAAAATTAATACTTTCGTTTATTTGAGAAATAATCATTTGAATATGATTTAACAAGGAAATTACTAACTGTAATTTTGAATTAAATAAAATTAATGCGTCTTTGTTATCTCGTTTATTAATTTGTTCTTTTAAACATTGAATTTGATCAAAAAGTTCTTTTTCATTAATATTTACTTTATTAATTTGTTCGTTAAAATGTTTAGTAAAATCTTTCAAAAAATGTAAATTATTTTTTATTTCTCCTTCTAAATTTTCTTCATTATCTTTAATTTGTTTAAATAATTGTTCATAATGTTCTGCGTCATTTTAATCTAAATTTCCAGAAATGGATTTTATAACTGTACCCAATCCATTTATTAATCCTCGTTTTTTTCTTTTATGAATCTTTAATTTCTTAATTTGATTTTCTGTATTTTCATAAGTCATATTCATTACATTAAATGTGTCAATATTTTGTTTTTGCAATGGTTTAGAATTGTTGTTAAAAGTTTTAATTATATGAGTAATCGATTGGAAATTTGAAAATAAGGGTTGTAAGTCATAATTAAAATAAGCGTAAATATCATATTCATTAATATAGGTTATACCTAATTCTAGTAATTTATATCCGTTGTTATCGGAAATATCTTGAAGGAATTGACCGTGAGATAAGGATATTAATCTGAAACAAATTATAATTTTAATTTATTAATTTTTACTTTTCTTTTGTGAAGTTTTCCTTTTACTTCAATGGTATGATTCTTATCATTATAATTATCAATTTTTACTTTTTCAAACAATGGTTTTTTAAATTTTGTTATCAGTCTGGGATTTTGTTTAAGAAAAGCCTGAGAGGCATTTTGAAATTTTGTATAAGTTATATTTGGTTTATGGCGTTTTAATTTTTCGTTCACAATTTTATTTCTTAATTTATCATGTTCATTTTGTTTATTTCTTTGAAATATTTCTATTTGCTGTTCGTCTGTTAAGGTCATTCTTGGTCGGATGTGTGAGTAATCTCTACCGTATAGTATTTCATTCGGTGATAATTTCGTGATGGAATGTATGGTGTCATTGTAAGCTAGTATAGTTATCGTCAGTATTTCATCTAAGTTTTTATTTGGATACTTTTGGAATAAAATTCGCAAGTGTTCTATTAAGGTGGAATGTAGTCTTTCTATTGCATTTGATTTTGGATTACCAGCGGATGTAATGTGTAGATTTATTTGATTATTATGACAGAAAGTTTTAAAAGCTAAATTATCAAATTCTTTTCCTGAGTCGCAGATGATTGTTTGTGGTTGTAATCTTTCTTTAATAAAATTTGAAACTATGTTTATAATATTATTACAGGTTTTATTTTTTATAAAATATATTTGAGCATATTTTGAAAATTGATCAAATATTGTTAGATAATATTTTGAATCCAAGGTTAATATATCTAAATTTATTATTTCCAAAGGTCGTTGAGGTGTTGGTGTAAGTTGATCTTCTAATTTTGGGGGTTGTCTGTCATATTTACATTTCTTACAAGTTTCACATTTATTTATGAATGCAGTTATGGTTTCTAACATTTTTGGCCAATAATATTTTGTTTTTAATTTATTATATGTTTCTAATATGCCGCGGTGGTTTGTCTTGCCGTGATGGTAATTAAATATTGTTTCATCCTGTTCATTCTCGTTTTCTACGTCTTCAACTTGTTGATTAACTCTAGTAGTGTAGCTAGGGGGGTTCTGGCTCACAACCAACCATTGTGCTACAACTGCCCGGCGCGCACCTTCACGTAACCTAGTTCAAGGTCGGCCACGGCGTAGACGTAGACGTCCACGCATTCTCAAGGTCATCTCGAACTGCCCGTCGCGCACCTTCACGTAACCTAGTTCAAGGTCAGCCGCGGCATAGGCGTATACGTCCACGCATTCTCAAGGTCATCTCGAACCCCACTAACGCACCCCCTATCGGTAAGGGTTGCGGAGCAGTTGTAGCACAGTAGCGTAACGTGAAGCGTTGCGTACAGCACAGTAGCGTAACGTGAAGCGTTGTTACGTCATACGCAAGTAGGGGTTGACCACCCCCAGCGGGGCAGTTGTAGCACAGTAGCGTAACGTGAAGCGTTGCGTAGAGCACAGTAGCGTAACGTGAAGCGTTGTTGCGTCATACGCACAGGAATCAACACGTTCGTTGCGTAACAGCACAGCACAGTGGCGTGACGTAAAGCGTTGTTACGTCATACGCACAGGAATCAACACGTTCGTTGTGTAACATTACGCAATATTAAAACACGCTGTGACATTCCTACATTGTATCATTTCTTCTAAACGCAAATTTTACAGGATATGTTTCCTTTTGAATATTTATAAATTAGTCACACATTGGGACACTCCGACATTGACGACTTTGATGATTTTCGGTATTGGAGTATATAATGAAAATTAGTTATTTTTGACAATTATTTCATGCTTCTTCTATATTAACATGGGTGACAAGAGTAAGAGTGTTAGTAGTTTAAGTGATAAGGTGATTAAAAATATAAGAAGTGCATTACCGTTCATCAAAACAATAACCGAAGTGGAAACATGGCGAAAGCGTATAAATCAAATAATTTTAATTATGAATAAATGTATTAATCAACAAAAAACTACATATAATAAAACAGAAAATTTATTTAAATTAGAAGCAAATTTGTCTGTTTTAAAAGTATATCGTGAGAAATTAAAATGTATAAACTTCAAAACAGGTGCTGGTTTGGGTTTAAAACAACGAAACAATTTAATCTGGCAAGACATAAAGTCAGTTTTTAACAATCGAGTTAGAACGGGTGCAATAATAAATAAGGCAGGCTATAAAGATCCTAAAACATTTTTAGAAAAAGCTAGAAATATTTTTAAAAGTAAAATTAGAAATGCGCTAAAATCCTCGGTTGTAAAGGTGAATGTTATATTTAGTGGGGAATTTATTTTACCCTCTTCAGGTAAAATTGAAATGAAAACATTCAACACTATGAATAATATAATTGATAAAAGTACTGATATAGTTGACTGGTATAAAAAGAATGTAATTGAAAAAATTCTGAAGAAGCTTGAAGAATTCCAAGAGCGAGATTCGGGGTAGGCTCTATGTGAAATACAACACTTGAAACTAAACATTAATAATTTTTCACCAATAACTGGAAGCAATGTATAGATTTTCCTGTTTTGCTATCTCTGAGCAGTAGTTTCTGCTTTAACCCCATAAAAATATATTCTGATCGCATAAGTAAATAAAATTTCCAATTAAAATGAAAAATATTCCTAAATTTAAGAATATGAACAATTTAAAATTAAATGTTTACACTATTGAACAATTTTTAAAGTGTGCCAAATTATAGAATAATCTTCCAAATACAAATTGTATCTAACACTATTTAGCATTTTTTTATATAATAATAAAACTTATTCTAACTCAATTATTTACGAGATATACCAAAAATACTGAAAGGTTTTCAAGTAAACTACCACTTTCGGTTTATAGATTGCTATCAAAATCTATTCAGCTTGTAACATCAACATTCAAATATGAAATATAAAAATGATAACTTTATTAAATTTTGAGAAATCGTAGACGAAAATATCGTTTGCGAAAAAAACCCAATAACACAATTGAGATTGTATATATGATGAGTGTAGATAATAGATATAAAAGAAAACATCACAAAGCTTGCAGTCACTTGTTTGTCATTATTGAACGTGTCTGTATCCGATTAAGAAGTAAGTTAACATTTTTATTTTCATAATTATTTAAATTATTTATAATTTCGTTTAAAGATGGTAAAATAAGCAATATCCCATTGGAACATATGCATCGAAAAAGCGAATTCAACCTCGTACAGTTGAAGTATCAGCTAAACGAATGACACATGAACAAGTGTCAACTGCTGAGCCAGTGATGCCTGAAGAAGTGACTACTCAACAAAATATGTCTGTTGTGGAGGATGAAACGTTAGCAGAATTTTTCGAACCGAATAACCAACTTATTCCCAAATCTTCAAACAGTCCAGTAAATAGGAAAGTACAGACGTCTAAAGCGTGGAAAATAAATAAACTACTTAACGAATTAAGGTATCCATTAGATAGTAGTTTAACAAAATGGATTAGTGTAGGAATTGATCCGCTAAATCAATTTCAAATAACTGTTAAACTGACAAATAATTTTTCATACTCAGGTATTAATTTTTCATCATTAGAATGGATACAATTTATGCAACAAAATACAACAATTTTATCTTATTTTAATGGTGTGAATAATATTGATTACGAAATGTTAAATAATTATAATATATATTTTTATTTTATTAATAAAAAGCCAGTTATTTTGTTAAAAAGTGCAAATAATATTAATGAAATATGCTTGGGAGCAGAATCGTATAAAGAACTGATTCATTTAAATTATATCATACAAAACGCTATACAGATGTTACAGTCTTTAGACTTTTATAATTATTATAATAATATTGTAAAAAAAGCACTAGATTGTAATAAGAATAGCATTTTTGCAGATTTATATTATAATATTAATAAGTTATTAAATATAGACAATAGCTTTTGTAAAATAGGTATAAATGAATTAATGCACTATTATCCTGAAATTATACAGGAAGATGTTAAATTTTATAATGTTAAATAAATTTGTAGTTATAGAAGAAAAATATACAATCGTAAATAAGAAGAGTTGAAAAATGCAATAAAATTGTATGGAAATGTTAAATGTATTGAGAAAAAAATATATATTTATATAAAAATAAATACTTCATGATGTAAATTTTGAAAATAAATGCAAAGAATATAATAATATAAAAAATGGGTTATTTAAAAAAATTTATTTATAAATCATCATACATAGTTTAATTATTATCGTCTAACAGATTTTTAATTTTGTATACATTGCTTATTGCACATACATATGGTTCACAATGTTCAAAACATCTACGAAGAGATAAACAATTTTTTAATGATTTATACTCATTAAATTCCTTTAAATTTATTATTTTACAGTTGTTTAAATTATACCACAACAAAAATTCTTTTTTATTTGCCCCTTTCACATATATTTTATTAGCTGTTTGCAATATTTTTCGTAAAATATCGCACATGTCTCCATAATCAATGTGCTCATCGCTCCATCGCAGTCCATGATGATTGTGGTACAACCAAATTGCAGTTTTTTTATTTTGTTGGGGTAAATCAGCCCATGCGAACGGAGGTTTTACAAGAAAATGTTGTAATTTAGAACCGTCCCTTAACAGTACAGCAATTTCTTTAGGTACTATAGTATAGTTAATAGCTTGAAAGCCTTGTATATCAATAATAAGTTCCATCTTGCTCGGAGTCAAATTTTAAACTAGTGTTTTTACGTTCCCTGATAGTGGGTTATATTCAACAATGCGATCGTGTATAATGAGAGAGTACGCAGCTGTATTAGCGGGAAAATTTTCACTAGATTCAAATTCAATTCTGATGTTAACCGACGCAGATTTTATAAACTCATTTTGGTTACTACAGTCAATTACAATTAACGGTGCAATGTTTTTAAATTCTTCTAATTTCAAAAACGGAGTAGTATCTCACCCATAAAGAGCATTTTGTAATTGACAAAACATATGATATGCTAGTGCATATTGATTAATTGTGAAATCCAAATTTAAGTTTTCATATGGGTAACAAGTAGAATTCAAGTACAATTTAAAATTTGTTAATTTGCAGTGATCAAAGTGACTTGCATCTTTATCAAATTTATTTTTTTTATCAGTTTGTAATCCAAATATTACAAAACGCGGTTTTTCAAGAGCATTTGAAGTTTTAATAGGCCATACAATTTTTCTTGACTGAGGTATAGAAGGGTATTCATACAAATCACAACTTCTAAATGCAATTGGTAAATTAATATTATTTTCCAACACTTTTAACAATTTTAATCGTTGCTGATCATCGACAAAAATATGTGGAACACACCATTTTATTTTATTTAAAGATAATTTTAATTCAGCAGAAGACGTGTAGACATTTAAATCATTACGAGCACGTATTAAAATAAGGTCTTGCTTAATGTTTATAATAATTTTATTATAGTCTTCAGCAAATCCGAGTAAAGTTCGTAGAGGAATGCAAACATTAAAGTTCCCATGTGAATCTATTTTATTAGATTTTAGCCCCCAACCAGCATTTTCCAACGCTTGATATTCTGCACTATTTAACGAAACATATCCTTTCATAGTACTACATATGCCAACTAATTTATTTTTTTCAATTTCGGTACCATTTAGAGCATACCTTATTTCTTCGAATAAACTTGCAAAACCATTGTTTATTATTCTTGTATCTGCTGGGGGATCGGTACCATCAGTTTTTTTGAGTTGTCCCTCAATGTATAAGTAACTTTCACTGGGATTTGTGTATATATCTTGTTGTTGAATTTGTATACGAATTTCGTCACTATTATTTATTGTTGTAGCAATATATGGTTGATACGTATGTAATTCTTTTCGTGAAATAGAATTATCGTACTCAATGGCTGAATTAATTTGTAGAATATTGCTCATTTTTAATTTTGAACCCCTGCTGTTTTAAAAAGTTTATATTTTTTATACGTATTTAATACTCTTTTATACCGTGTGTCCCACGTAAATGTTGGCATAGGCAGTTAACATGTAAAATCAGTTTTTTGTAAATAAAAAGTGTCCGGCAAAAAAATATGCATCGAAATTTTATATCATAATACTGCCAATATCCCTACATCTTATTTAATACAGATTACTTTATTTTGATACCGCAATTTAATGAAATTAATAATAATAATTCCTACTTTTCGCCTACTCTTTTTATTGCTACTGACGTATAGTGCCTGCAATTTGTTTTAAATATTTTAATCTGTCACTGTCAATTTCTGGTGATGGAAATTATTCAGCGTTCATTCCTGTAGTGTATTCAGATATTTGTCTTGCACTGCGCCCCCATAATACATTCTAATAATCTTTACACGGTTCTCGACATTTAATGTATTCTTGATGACAGTGACAGATTCAAACATTTAAAACAAATTGCAAATACTACACGTCAGTAGCAATAAAAAAAGTAGGCGAAAATTAGGAATTATTATTATTAATTTCATTAAATTACGGTATCAAAATAAAGTAATCTGTATTAAATAAGATGTAGAGATATTGGCATTATTGTGATATAAAATTTGGATGCATAATTTTTTGCCGGACACTTTTTATTTACAAAAAACTGATTTTACATGTTATTTGCCTATGCCAACCTTTACGTGGGACACACGGTATACAATTCCCATATTATAATTTTTTCAAATGTAATTTTACTGTTACTAGTTCTCCTCGAAAATTTAACTAAATCACCGTCTTGATCTATAAGACTTAGCGTAATGTTGTTTATTGTTCGAGTGTTGACTGGTAAATAAATAACATTTGTTGGTACTTCGGATATTTTAAAGCCAGGAGCGCACGACGGATGAAAACTGTATACAGTATGCATAATTTCATTGTTCTTATATGCACCATTCACAATATTACATTCAATTAATATAGAATTAACTTTTGTTATATTTACTGGCAAATCCGATTCGTGTAGTTGAGAAGGTTTTAATACTTTTTTTGAAAAACCTAATAGTGACCCAATACAATCATGAGGTGTAAAATCTATTTCAAGAGTACTTTTTATTTCACATTTTAATGTATTATTATTAGGGCGTAAAGTGAAAAAGTTTTGTTTTTGTCCACGTGATTCCCTTTTAATTTCGTTACTTATTGAAACAAATTCTGCATTTGGATCACCCACTTTTACACGTATATAATTATTTATATCATCAATTTCATACGACCCAATTGGAATTTCAAATTTTTTATTTTTATTATAATAAAATTTGTTATTATAAACGTCAATATTTGGTATCGAATGATACGTTTCAAAATCTACTAGACCAATACAATAATCATCATCCAACTCTATTGGAGGAAAAAAATCTGTACTTATCTCAGACGTATTACCAGTAAGTGTTATAGTCAAAGACATATTTGTAAATGATAATATTTTAATTTATTTTAAAGTATTTATAAGAAAATTTATACATAAATGACCACAATTATATGTGTTATATTTTTGATATTGCTTATAATTATATTGAACATTTACATTGGGACCAAAATATTTTACAAGTTCTTGTGGCGGCGGTAAGTTTCTAAAACTATCAAAATATATTACTTCTCGATCTCGTTTTACAAACGCTACCCAATGGCTTCCTGGTCCATTTTTGTCATCTAAGTTTATAATTGCGCATTCATTTATTTTTGGTTTTTTTGGTAGGGCGTTCCGCATGTAGACTCCACGAAAGTGTGGAATATTTTTTGCAACTTTTTTTAATTCTAAATCGTTTAACGCCCTTTTTGGTAGTTTTTTGATGTCAAAAAAAGTCCCAATCCTTTCTTATATGGTCGCAGATATAGCCCACTACCCTGTTTTCCTAATGCAATGGCTTCCATTTGTCGGTTATGTCTTTCAGCTTCGGCTAATTTTTTTCTCGCTGCTGATGCACTATTTACCGCTTTAGCAATACCAGCCGCACCTCCAGCAAGAGCTCCAGTTGCAGATAAACCAGCAAATAGTGGTATTAAAAATGGTAAAATACCACCTGTTTTTGGAACTGGTATTATACGCGATATTAGTTTAGGATTCTTATATTTCATAGACATTTTTGCTGCTTTTAGAGCAATTTTAATAGCTTTGTTAGGATCTTTAACTTTAGATTTTTTTAATGCTATGCGCGCATCTTTAACGGTTTCATGAAACGACCCCATACCAAATTTTCGTTTTGCTTTCATTGCGTTACTCACAGTCCACGCTGTTACTTTTTCATCAAACGATGCGTCTTTTGCACGAACTCGTTGCCAAGCTTTTTCTTGTAATATGAAGTCTGCTTGATGTCTATCTTTTAAATTATTATGTTTGGAATACGATATATCATGTTCTTTACAAGCCTCGTCCAGCGGATTGATACCTGTCTCTCCTCTTGCTAATCTTTCTCTAAGTTTAGTTCCAGGTCCACAGTACTGATATCCGGGGATGTGTAGTTCAACTGGGAAATAATTTATGGTTTTATTTAGCAACCCCTGCCCGTATAACAACATTTATGCGACTAATAAAAGTATAAATACGCATTCATTATTTATATCTTTTCAGTAATTAAAATGAAGTTTATTGAACAAAAACAAAAGTTAGACGTAAAAAATTTTGACATTAAACAAAATAATGAATTTGTTAAACACAGCTCCCTTTTACCAAATACTATTCGTTGTATTGTATGCGGTCCATCAAACTGTGGAAAAACAAACGTTATTTTAGGTTTACTAATGCATGAAAATGGGTTAAAATATGCAAATGTATATGTTTATTCCAAATCTCTACAACAGCCTAAATATAAATTTTTAGAAAAATGTTTGCAACGTGTAAAAGGTATGGGTTATTTTCCGTACAATCAAAATATAGATATAGTTAAACCAAAAGAAGCAAAACTAAATTCAGTGTTTATATTTGACGATGTAGTGTGCGACAAACAAGACTGTATGCGAGAATATTTTAGTATGGGTCGTCATAATAAAATTGACTCATTCTATTTATCTCAATCGTATGCAAAAATTCCAAAGCATTTAATTCGAGACATAAAACATATATATATATATATATATATATATATATATATATATATATATATATATATATATATATATATATATATATATATATGTTAATACAGACATGTCATTTGAAACTTTTAAAAAATTGTGTGCACATTGTTGGAAAGTTAAGTACGGATTTGTTGTAATTGACAAAGATAGTCACGAGGGGCGTTACCGTTGTGGCTTCGACAATTTTTTTAAATGGATGGATTAAGAATTTTATGTGATATAATTACACCTTTAATAACAATAATTATTGTAATTGTAATTGTATTTATAAGCTTGAAACAGTAAATAATTATTTATTATGAGAATGAGTGTCTATTAGTTAACATAATGACTAAGGGGGAAAAAACGTTAAAAGACATTATAGAAGTTAGCAATACAATACGTAAAAAATATAAGGCTTTAAAACGTGGTAAAGTAGCAACTGAAGAATTGTTGCAAGAAACGTTTAAACCCGTAACCGAACCTTTAAAAGAGATTGTCAAACAAATAAAACCAAGTGACGCAGTGATACTAAAAAAGCTAAAAAAATATAGTGACACATTAAATTCTCCTAGAGCAAAACTATTAGAAAAACGAAAAAATGAATTCCCTGTAAAGTACTATAGAAAACCGAATGTAAATTTAGATAAAACAAAAACAGAAGAATCTTTCTTAGAAGATGAATATTTAAATAAAACAAAACCTGAAGTATCTTTCTTGGAAGATGAGGAGGTTTTTGAATCAGAGCCTGAAGAAACTGAACTTACAATTGAAGATCCTGAAAATGAATTAGAACAATTAGAACAACAATTTGGTAATATAGCTGGTTCATATTTATTTCACTTTGCAACTGCTAAAGATTCTGATACCGTGTATGGAGTTCGATATCAACATGATCGTTTCATGATTGGTAATTCACCAATTGAAATAGAACACAATGACATTAAAGTCGGTGATAAATGGTATAAAGGAACGTATGGTTTGTATGAATTACTTTTTAAAAAAAGACCACTTTCTTACGAAAAAGAAGATGAAAACAATTACTTAGATATTGCATTAAAAACAAATGTTCATCGTAGAAATTATGATTCTAATGGTGCAATAAAAGGCTCGCAAAATTATAAATATTTACACATAATAAAACCATACATAACAACAGGAGGTGCACCATATACAAGTAAATCTCAATCAGTAGGTTTTGGTTTAATGAATTACACAAATTTTAAACGTGAGTATGTTTATTGGGATAACCCAAACGAACTAGTGGATAGACTACGTTTGCTATTAGCTTCGAAATCAGCTGGTCATACGGGTCATAATAATGAAATTATGTCTATTGTGGAAGAATTACGAGAGGCAAATATAATAGTTTAACACATAGTTATTTTGATCTAGTTGTAAAATGTCAATCGACAAATTTGGTCGAACAATAAAACGTTCGCGCACATCTAAAAATTTAAATATAAATGCGTACGGAGAATTTGATTTGGAAAATCATCGTTTAATTAATTTATCACAACCTGTACTTGACAATGAAGCTGCTACAAAAAAATATATTGATGACAGAATTTCTGGGTTGGAAAGTGACATAAAAGAAACTACTATATCTGTAAAAAATGAAATTTATGATGCTAAAGGAAAAGAAATACGAAATGTACATAAACCTACCGAAGATAATAGTGCAGTTGTTAAATACTATGTTGATTATTACATTCAAAAATTATTACGTAGAATTAAAAATATAGAACATATTAGTCGTATAAAAGCAAACGAGAACGATCTGTTTTTAATTGAGAAAAAAAATGAGCAAGCATCAAGTAGTTCAGGAGCTCCACAAACCGGGAAGACGCAATTACCCAAGACGTAAAGTGGTAACGAAAGGAATTGATGATTTATGGCAAATTGATTTAGTTGAAATGATTCCATACGCTTCAATAAACAAAGGATTTAAATATTTATTAACCGTAATTGATGTTTTCTCCAAGTTTGCTTTTGCTGAGCCCGTAAAAAGTAAGTCAGCTCAAGACGTTACTAAAGCTATGATAAAAGTTTTTAACCAGGGACGTATTCCAGTTAATTTACAATCAGACCAAGGAAAAGAATTTTATAATGTCCTATTTTACACTTTAATGAAAAAATATAATAAATCATTATTCGACATATAGTAATTTAAAAGCAAGTGTAGTGGAACGGTTTAATCGCACACTAAAATCTACAATGTTTAAAGAATTCAGTTTACGTGGTTCATACAAATGGATTGATATTTTACAAAAACTAGTTAAAAAATTATAAAAATACAGAACATAGAACAATTAAAATGAAACCAATTGATGTGACGTCTGAAAACGAAGCAAAATTATTAAGTACGGTGGATAGTAACATAAAAATTGATTGACGATTGACCTTGTGACACGTGTTACTATTGTTATTAGCTCTCTACTTATTTCCATAAAACAGTGAAAATTATTTCATCAACGAAGCTGACCTACAAACAAAAGGTTAGTCTTACTTTTGAAATATAAATTTCATATCCTTAAACTGTCCTTTCGGACAAAATATCCCTTATCCTAAAATATAAAACCTAACCCTAAAACATAATCCATACATTATTGGTTTGCTTTATCTACCTACGGCGCCATCTATTGGCAAGTAGAAATTAGTAGCACACCGTCCGCTACTAATTAATACTAATAGAAACATATAGCCATCTATAAACAAGTTTTGGCCGAAGCGCACTGTCGATAACTGCCGATAATGACGACAACTCTCTCCAATATATAGAAACGTCATCATTAAAATGTTATCTGGAGCAGACTACCCTCCTCTACCCCCACAAATAAATAAACAAACAGAAAACAATATCCCCCGTGATGCAAATTCCACGGAAAAAAACAATCAACAAAACTCTTCCCAAAACAATACTATGAAACAAACCAAAAACCAATCTTATGCCTCAAAAGCCACACAACAAACTATATCTCCTAAAAAAGATCAAGCTATTTTGATGCACATTGTTGACGGAACTCAATTAGCTGAATACATAAAAGCCATCGGAAATATAGTCGGACCAAAAAATATCTCTTTTGCATCGCGAATTTCGAATAACAGGATGTGCATCTACCTAAGCTCCAAACAAATAGTCGACGAAATCATAAAAAAAACATCCTACAATATTAATTAGCGACCAAGAAGTAACAATACGTAGATTGATTAATCCAGCGCAAAGACTCATTATCTCAAATGTGTGTCCAACAATACCAAATGACTTCCTATAACAATTACTAAACGAAACTGGAATTAGCACAGTATCACCCATAACATTCTTACGACAAGGTATCATCCAAGATAGTGAATACTCTCACATACTTAGTTTCAGAAGACAAGTATACATAAAACCTACAGAAAATAAAGAAATACCTACTTCAATATTAATAGACCACGATGACACTTCATACAGAATATTCCTCTCGAACGATGAACCAACATGTGCCGTATGTAAACAAAAAGGACATATAGCAAGCAAATGCCAGGAACCTCAACCAAAAATTAGCCAAAACCTACCTACAACATCTGAAAATGTCGGAGCACAAAGAAACACCAAAACCATAAATACACCGGAGGATATACAACCAAAAGGGAAAAGACCAGCAAACTCCATAGAATATGACAGCGATACACAATCAGTAAACGACGACACTCTATCACAAATAAGTACTACAAACTCGATGACAGACACAGAAAACCCAACCAACACAAACACAAAAAAGAAAAAGCAGAAAAGAATGAGCCGAACTCTAACTCCAACTAATATAAAAATTGACGAATTATTAACACCGACAAAAGAATTAATAAACGAAAATCCAAAAATTTACCTGCTACCGTACAATCTTCTAAAAGATTTCATTGAAAACGCAGCAAAAGCTAGTAACCCAATAGAATTAGCAAAAGAATATACTTCAAACCCAACCTCTTTAGCCGAAATGCTAACAGACATCCACCCTCACTTAAAATACAGGGCAATGAAATACCGTTTCACAAAATTGATAAATTCTTTAAAACCAGCAGAAAGTATACAACAGTAGTAAGTGATTATACCCTGAGCGCCCCATTAATTATCAGGATTGGCGATCTTAATGACATTTTAATTAGTTTTGAAAAATTTATCAGGATTGGCGATCTTAATGATCATATCTTAATTAGTTTGAAAAAATGTGTGGTATTTATAATATGTAATATTTAATTATTTTTAGAAAATTTAATGTTATTGAACCAAAAATATGTTTCGGCCCAGAATTAGAAGATATTTGTTTATGATAATATACTTGCGATGATGATTATCAGGACTGGTAACCTTAATGATCATAGCTTAATTAGTTTGAAAAATATTTTGCGATTTCAGTTATCCAAAGTTAATATTGTCCGCTTCATTTCAAGATGATTATGCTATTTTCAATATATTTTGTGTGCCATTACTTTTAATCTTTTAATGATCCTTTTAGAAATTATTTCCTTGTTCCATTAGTTATAAATACGTTTTAAGAAAACTTACGAAGCGAGGCAAAACTTGAAAAAAGAAGAAACGCATATTAGTACAGACCGGTGGAGCTTTTCTGCCATTTTTATTAGCACCACTTTTAACCGGAATTCTAAGTAGTTTATTTAAAAAATAATATGGAGCACATTGGTAATGAGGTTTAAATGTATTTTAAAAATGTATTTATTTGAAGGTAATTGTAATGTAATGTTGTTCTGGTTTGCTAGATTTCCTCATTTAGGGAAATAAAATGTTTAAAAGTTGCGTTTGTACATGGTTTCAAAATTTCATAATTTATTTTGAAAATTATAGATTCGAGTGTTTCCGAGAATTATTATATTTGAAACTGAAATATTTAAATTTTTGGCGAAATATGCCATATTGGTTACTCTTTCGTACGTCACGTGATGGGGTGATGATTTGAAAGACACTGTGAAAACTTCATCGTATATTTTCCAGGGTGATTCGATTATTTATGCAATGAAGAAATAGATTATTTGAAATATTCTGTAAAAAATATAGGCCTCTAAAACATTTCAGGAATAATTGACTATGTTTCCGGTAAACAAGTCGGTTTAATAGAGTTTGTCCAGTTGTAATATAGAAGCATTGTGAAATTTTCCTGTATATGATATTTGTTTATAAGCATAGTAAAGTTATTTGATATTTTATTTATAAATCTTGAATGTAAATAAATCCAAATATACTTGTCATTTTGTTTATAAGTAATTACTAGAAAAATATTTGATTTTTGGCTTGCATGTCTTAAATAATTTTAATGAGGAAAACAGAAAATAAATCTCTGTACATTCTTGGATAACTTGGCTTTAATTATAATTTATTAAAAATTATTGTCTATATATAATAATTTTTATGATCAAAAAATTTTCTAATACCGTAACAATGACTGAGACTTGTGAAAATATTCTTCGATTAAAAGACGAAGAGACTAAATTATGTAATACAAAATATATACTTGCTTTTTCAAAAATATTCGAATATACGTACATCACGTGATAGGTGATGATTTGTAAGGCAAAGATATTTTTATATTTGTTTTAAACTAAGGTAATCCGTATTTTACCGTTTGAATTTCTGTATAAGAAAACCTCGTGAACAATTGCAGGTTTTAAAATTTTATAAGATTACAGACTGATTTGAATACTTTTATATTGTTAATAAAGTTATATAAAGTTAAAAAATATTATTTAGACCGCATTGACCATAATTAGTTAGTCAGTCAAAAATTTATTATTATATTATTAGACTACCCACGGTAAGAAAGTCAGAAAATACTATTTGAAATTGAAACAATTGCAAACGGCTTTTAAATCAGTAATACATAGTGCACACAATATAAAATGTATTACAGTTACATTACTTTTAACTATTAATTTCAAAACAAAACTTATTTGTTAATATTTGCTTGCGACAAAAGGGTCTCAGTGACCCATACACCATGAAAGCAGTATAATTAAGATAATAACAATTTTCGTAGGAATTGTAAAATATTTATTTGAAAGAAATGACAAATATTAGCGAGTACACATATTTTTTTATTACAAATCAAAAATTTCTTTCAAAGTTAGTCACCATAATTTATTTTGTAATACCAAATATTTATTTGAATTTGTGAGATATTACTAAGTATGTTACATTTTGGTACTGTAATTCATTAATTTTTATTAAAATTACTGACCATAACTTTAAAGAAAATTATGTTGTAAACTGTTTCAAGCAAAATACTTGTTTGACAATCATGTAGTGCTAAATTGTTGTTTCTGATAATTAGTGAATTTAGGTAAATGACCGAAATACCAAGAACTATTTAATTCACAAATTCTCAGAATTCACCTACAACTAATTACATTTCTCTTTCAGAAACACCTGTAGATATCGAAAGATTATTTTCTGAACCTATATTCCAAAACTTTTGTTTCTCAAAATTTTTTCAATAAAATTAAATATATTATTGGTGTTTTAATGTTTTACATTATTGAATTAGATTATATTTGAAAATAAATACTTATTTTATTAAACAAAATTATAAAAAAAATTAGCATAACTTTTATGTTTTCGTAACGGATTTATTTCTGGGGTTTTTTCCCCAACGAATAATAACAAATACATTTTGTTGTGAAATTAGTAATTAAAAATATCTATATTCAATTGACAAGTACTGTACAATTGTGAATAATTATTATTTGTGCAAAGAAAATGTAACTTATATTTCAGCATTATTGACTCGGAAAAAATTTTAAAATACAGATTTGCTTCTCAATGGAGCTACGGATAATAGTACATTTGTCATTATATCAGACAGGGTAAAATTATAACAAATTTCTGCAGGAAGTATATTTACTTAATTTAATTAAATATGGTTATAAATACAAATTCCACTTTAAGTAATACCTGGTATTACAAAATTAAGAACAATTTTTAATCGGAAAATATAGTAAGATATCGCAATCATTGTTACTGCTTTAGAACATTTTGGATCAATCATATAATTTATTTTAAGAAGTTAGTTTAATAAAATATTTCCTATGTCGAAAAAGTATATACACGTAGTGGTATTGAAAAGCAAATGTGACTAAATATTCTAAATCAGTGCAGGTTTACAATTTTTAAAAAGAGTTAGTCTAAAAGAAAGTGCAGCATTGCGGAAATGGACCGAATTATAAATATAAGTAACATAGATTTTAGTATTTTACCAAATAGACAATTAAAGTATAGTTTAGCAAATACATTTATAGTTTTAAGTAGCGAAAATGTACAAAATATTATTAAATTAGAATTAATTATTAAGAATAAGTTAAATATTTTAAATACGTGTGCATTTGTTTTAATATCAAAATTATACAAATAAATTTAGACTAATAATTTATAACGTACATAGTGTTATATTTATTAACTTGTGTGAATAGAAAATAATTGTTTTCATATTATTGAAAACTATTTTTTTACACCGCAAATATAATTTTGAATCTCAGCGAGTTAAATAAAAATAAATACTACAACTCATTAAAATGGCATTAAGTTAATTGGTAATACTAGTATGAACATATATAAGTATTCCGAATCATTTTTCTCTTACAGAAATTCTGTAGCCCTTGTGCTTGAACCTTTCGATTTCCAACTATTACAATTTAACATCACTCACTCCGTCATGTACAAAGTAAAGAATTTGAAAAACGAAGACAATACTGAAATCAAGATGTTGCATCCAGTGCAACATTACTACGTTGAATCGGCCGAAAATTGGGACGATAACGACAATGAAGGCAACACGAAACCAGTGCTGAATCACCATGTGAAATCACAGGAAAACTTGGACGCTAGCAACACCCAACCCCAGGATCCGACCCCCATTATACAATATCATGTTGAAAGTACAGAATCCTGGGACGACTTTGAAAACGAAGGCATCGCCGCGGGGTCTGACACAAGGAAACCATACAAGGTTAAGACAGTCGAATGTTGGGATGAATGTGACGAGCCATCCTATAATCCGACAGAGTACGTGGAGAATAACCCAGTAATTGTACCTCTGATGGGTTATAAAATGACTAAGACGGAGAAAAAGGCCTACTATCTCAAACAACGCGAACGGATGGCCCGTCTCATCAATAAGAAAAAAAACCATAGCTAATTATGTTATATTTATATTGTGATTTTAAAATGAAATAAATATTTTATTTATATTTTCCGTTTTATATATTATGTTACTATATTACCTATCACCAGCAAACTAAAACTATAATTAGCTAAGAAAATGAGTTTTCTACAATGATTATTGTGCTTCAATTTGTAGTGTCCCCTGATGGAAGTTAAGAGATTTAAGTAGATTTTGAAAAGAATGATAGGATTAGTTTTCAAAAGCAATACTATGAAAATATACTATAAGTTAATATTATGGAATATTTTCTCCAAAAAGATAAAATTAATAATTAAAAATAAATATATTTAATTTACGTATTCTATGAATTTTATATCATTAAAAATTAAATAATTATAGTTTATTTGTACGAGGATCATTATTATTCTACGTCAGGGTTAAGAAATATTTAAAAATATTGTAAAAATATTCCAAGTAAATTTTATAGCAATTATACTTATTCGATAATGTAAAGTGTAGTGAGTGATTTTTAATCAGTTTTAGAAGATTTACGAGAATTTGTTAATAAATTTGAAATTTTTTTGTATTGTTGTGAAATTAATAATAAAGAATAACTATATTAAATTTACAAATTATGCGCAATATATGTAAGTAAACTTTAAGTTAAAATAATTTATTTGTATAAAGAAATATTTACGTAAAACACACAATGGGGATTATAAAGAATAAGTAACAACTCGTTACCAAAAACTTTATAAAGCAAATAGTGTAATGATAAAATACTGATTAGTATATTTAGCCAAATTTCCTTCTTAATACATCGATTTTTTCCGTAGCCGAGCGCTATTTCACCGTCTTAGAACATTTTTAGTGAATAAACGTTGAGCATTTAAATAAGTTAGACAAACTGCATAGAATTTTAAATTGAATATAATTAATTTTAGTTAATGATTTTGCCAAAATGTCTGTATTACTCATAGGTATTAACACAAAAGAAACAAAACAAAATATTAAATATGTTGTATACGCGTGTGAGCCGGTAAGGATGGCTGAGTAAAACACTGTATACTATATACTATTTATTAAAAATTGTTGTAGTCTGTATCTATTACTGAACGATGTTGACGGTTTTAAAACGTGAAATCGAATGGATGTTTCTGGAGAGGAAAATCTGCGTCTGGCGACAGCGGCAGAGGCGGGGGAAGATTTTTAAGGGAAAGTTTGGGGTTTTTGGAATTCCCGGTAAACATGTTTTCGGTCTTGAGCGAGGGTGAATCATGGGAAAGGAATTTTTATGAGGGTTAAGTTTATTTGTGAGGACTTGGAACATAACGGGAATATAGCACGTTGTACAGTTATACATAAAATTTACATTGAAATATAAGAAAACACACAGAGAAATATTACTAACTAATTATATTTATTTAATGAAAAACGCTTATTCTAAATATTTATTATAGGAAAAAAAAGGAAGAGAAAATACTTATATCTAAAATGATCGGGTACACAACACCTTCCCCCTTAAAAGAAATTATTTGGGGAAGTAATGAAAATAATTTCTAACTGAACTATAGGGGCGTAGTGGAACGCCTGGCCTGGATACGTTGGCGCCTCGGGAACGAGGAAGTCGGTTGGGCTACGGTGACGCCGCGTTCGGAACTTTGTTCGTGTAGAGCCAACGCACCTGGGAAGTTGTGATGATTGATGAAATCCTGAGAGTTTGAATGGTCTTCCACACTAAAATCTGAATCAAATGTGCAATTTACAAAGTTTTTAATAATGGGGGGACACATTTCATCATTACGAGGTTTACGGGTAAAACAACACAGTCTTTTAAAAATGTTACAACATCCGCACCATTGACAAAAGTTAAAACACAATGCAACAATTACTATCGAACCGATGATGGATAATGCAATGGTATACCAATGTGTATGGGTCACGATAAATGGTTCTTTCAGTTGGTCGGTCAGAATCTGGTCGAATGCTTCGAGTTTCTTGCTGGCATAGCGTAGATCATTTAAATCGATGTTAGTTAATTTAATTGGGTTCAGCAAAATCGGTTCGGATTTATTTAATTTTGTATTGAAAATACAGCAGTCGTCTATTGTAATATCTAAACTTGGAACTATATGCGAAAGGTTTTTTGTAATTTCACTTGAAGATTTTAAAATATAATAGTCCGTGTATCCTTTGCAAGATGTATGCATGTGAAATATTCCGGTATTTTGCAGTACTACGTCCTCGATGTGGCCTGGGGCATCTTCACAGAGGAGGGTGACTGTGATTGGTTTTGTCAATACATAGATCCAATTGTTGTTATGAATACTTTTCCATGTTTCGATATCAGCTTTAATGTTTGTAGTTTGACAGTCTTCTGGTATGGAACGAGCATGTGCTGCGAGTAGTTGGGTCTCACAAGTGATTTGGTCGGTTCTTTTGACAGTGTCGATCTCAGTGCAGATAAATTCCTGCGATCTATATTCCCTGCAGCTGTTTAGATCTTGCAATAGGGTAAAGTAGGTTTTAGACTGAGAAAGGAGTAAGAAGGGTTTTCGTGGTTGTATGTATGAGAAAATGGAACTGTTATCATGTTGGACCGGAAGTGGAATTAAATTAAACAGGTTATAATTATCTTTGTTTACTAAGGGTATCTTAATAGCGAAAATGATAATTCCACTAGTGGAGAGTATTTGGATGTCTAGGAATTTATAATATAAATGAATATTATTGCTATCAGGATCCACGGGTAAATTAAATTCGCCTTTATACGTACGTAATTCATCAAATAGTGATTTAGGTGTAATGATTTGTGGGGACAAGATCCCATGTTTTCCCAAGTTTACCGAATTAATAAATTTGTCATAATCGTTTAATACTTTGTTAGTTAGGGAAGAAAGAGTCGTAGCTTGTTGGGTAATAATAGATTCTATTTTTAATCTATTTATAATAGCGTTTGTCGCGATACTAAATTTATTTATTTTATTTATATTCTCATTCATTTCATCCTCATTTTGTTTCAACGACATCACAGATCTATTGAAGTTGGTTATTGTAGTAGATATAATCTGGATTTGTGATTTCAGAAGGGTTTGCGTTTGTGTATTATCACTTACTAGTTTATTAATACTGTCTGTGTAGAATTTTGCGTCCGCGGAACTTGGAGTGCCGAAAAGCCATTTTAGACCGTACGAGATGCCGTTAATGAGCCCTCGGCGGTTGCGCGGTAATGGGTCTTGACCACACATTTCCAATAAAATATCATTTTTATTTTCAATTTCCTTGATTTGATCGCGAATGATATTCAGTAGTTGCTCGCAATGAAAGCTAACGTGATTGGATTTTGTTCGTTCGTCCAACGCGGAATTACATAGATCTGAACTGGCTTGATAATAATATTGTATTGTACTATAGCTGTTATATAAATGTGTGAGATTGATATGTGTGATGAGGGTCAATTTGGAATTGGAGATTTTACCTGACCCCATATTCAAATAGAAAAGACCGCTTGTTTTGTTAAATTCATTATTGTTATATAAGATTAAGGATAAAGTATAAGGTATAAATAGGACTAAGCAGAGCTTGAGATTATGCGTCATCTGAAACAACATGTTTTAGTAGATTAGTATGATATTTTTTTCTTTTTCTACCTATTAATATTTCAACAGTTTTATTTGGGAATACATTAGTAATTTTGAATGGTCCTCTAAAATTTGAAGTTAGTTTCTTTGAAAGATTTGATTTGATTTGTTTGTTGTAGATATACACTAAATCGTTCACCTTGAATTTTTTTGGATTTAATTTCTTATCATAATATTCTTTGCTTTTTTCTTTTGAATTAATTAAATTTTCACGTGCCATAAAAATGTTGGATCTTGGGAAATGGAAGATGGGATATAAGCTTTGCGGCCAAATAATAATTCATATGGAGTGAATTTTGTTGATCGATGAATGGAGGTGTTATAACTAAACATGGCAAATTGAATGTATTCATCCCAATCCGTTTGGTTTGAATTAATGTAGTGCTTTAAATAGTCTTTTAAGGTTAAGTGACTTCGTTCTAGAGATCCATTGGACTGTGGGTGATATGGGCTAGATGTGATATGTTTGGTTTTAAAAAGATTGGTCAAATTTTTCATTAGTTCGGACATAAAATCACTACCTTGGTCAGAAAGTATAATCTTGGGTATACCAAATTCCATCATTATTTTCACAAGTTCTTTGGCTACGGTTAACGCTTCATGATTCGGAATGGATTTTGCAAAGCAGAATTTTGTTAAGTCGTCCTGTGCAGTTAAAATAAATCTATTTCCAGATTCCGTTAGCGGCAAAGGACCTACGATATCTAATGCTAAACGCTCGAATGGCTTATATGAAGTGGTTGTAATTTCCATTGGCTGTTTGGTTGGTTTGAAATTGGTTTTATTGATTTGACATGATGGACATTCTTTAACGTATTTCAAAATGTCGCTTTGCATCGTTGTCCAATAAAAATTTTGTTTAATTTTATTATAAGTTTTATTATAACCATAGTGTCCTGAGAGCTTACTATCGTGATTCTCTTTTAGTATTTTGTGAATTTCGTCTTTAGTTTCCGGAATGATTTTACTGTTGTCGTAAATTTTTATATTATTTTTATCAAAAATGAAATTTATTAACGAAAATAAATGTGGTTCGTTTAATTTATAGCGTTTATCTGGGGGGACTAAAACAAAATTATCATGTTTTATAAATGCTTTTATATTTTGTAGGCATTCAAATAAATGTTTATACTCTAGTTTATCAAATTTAAAATTAATTGGAAAGATTAAATATATCGTTTGTTTATCATTCTTCAATTTACATACTCCGTTAATATGCGGGCTTAGCCTTCCTATATCAAAATTTTGTTGAATATATTTAAAATATTGATTATCTTCGTCCAAGTCTAACGACCAGAATAGAATAATTGGATCCTTTATAGATTTGATCTGTCCATCAAGTTTTTCAAAATTTACAGGTTCGGAGTTTGTTTTATGGTATTCTACATAGTCGTTATATGATCTAAATGGTTTGAAAATAACATTGATATTGGTTTCATGATCAGGAATTAGTCTAGATAGCCCATCAGCGTTTGAATTGATTCTTCCCGGTTTATATCTAATCTCATATTTGTAATCACCGAGACGAAGGCGCCATCTAAGTAGTTTTGAGTTTGGCTTCTCACAATTAAAGAGCCATTGTAAGGGTCGGTGATCGGTATAAATAATAAATTTTTTTCCATACAAATATGGTCTAAAATGTTCTATTGAGCTAATAATTGCTAACAATTCTTTCTCGGATGTGGAATAATTTTGTTCTGCTTTATTCAAGGATCGAGAATAATATGCAATAGGTAAATCAGCATTTTTGTTTGTTTGCGAGAGAACGCCGCCTATTCCTACATTAGAAGCATCAGTCGTTAAAATAAAGGTTTCATTAAAATTAGGAAATTGCAGTATGGGTTTTTCTATTAATTTTTGTTTTAGAGTTTGGAATGCATTTTCTTGTTCAGGTTCCCAATTAAATGGTTTATCTTTTTGCAATAAGGTTGTTAGTGGTTTAGCTATTGTTGAATAATTTTCTATAAATTTTCTATAATATCCTGTTATTCCTAAGAATGCCCTAATCTGTTTTTGTGTTTTTGGTTGTGCAATTCGCTTGATACAATCAATTTTGTTTGGATTAGGTTGAACACCTTTGTCTGAGATAACGTGGCCTAAATACTCGCAAGACTTCTTTAAGAACTCACATTTGTCAGGCTGTAATTTGAGATTATGTTCACGCATTCGAGAAAAAATGTTTTGTAATTTCCGATTGTGGTCTTCTAAATTACTACCATATAAAACTACATCATTTAGATACACGAAACATTGCGTATTTGTTAAGCCGCTTAAAACATTATTCATCATTCTCTGGAAACAAGAGGGTGCATTTTTTAATCCGAAAGGTAATCTTGTGTATTCATAATGACCATGAGGTGTGCTGAAAGCAGTTATTTCCATATGTTCGGGGTGCATCGGAATTTGATGAAAGCCACTTGCTAGGTCAAGAGTCGTAAAATATTGGGCATGGCCTAACTGATCTAAAATGTCTTCGATGTTTGGTAGGGGGTACGCGTCACCAATCGTTTTCTCGTTAAGTTTACGATAGTCAATCACGATTCTCCATTTTCGTTCGCCTGAAGCGTCTGCTTTCTTTGGTACCACCCATAAGGGGCTAGACCACGGACTAATGGAAGGTTTGATTATACCGTGTTCTAACATTTGCTCTATTTGTTTAGCTACCTCTTCCTTATGAATTTGCGGATATCTATAAATTTTAGCATGAACAGGGATGTCATTAGATGTTCTAATCTCATGCGAAGTAGCTATTGTCTTTGATAATCGATCAGTTGGAAGGTGAAATATATCATTAAATTCAGTACAAATGTTTGATACTGATTGCTTTTCCTCTGAATTTAGATGATCTAATCTAAGATTTTCAAACAAAATATCTAACCTTTTCTTACTATCACATTTCTCCTGATTAGTATTTAATTTAAAAATAAAAGCTTCGTTCGATAGAGGTTCAATTAATAATTCGGGAATCTTTATAGTTTGTTTTTTATTGGAAGTATTAACAATTGTGATAAATGATTTATTAAGTTCGTTTGCTTTAACAATGGCATTTGGAATTATTACTGAATCGAATTTTTGACCGGATATTAGACCTTCTTCTACATTATATGGATTTATTAAATTTATTGGAACGACTGTTTCACTTCTAGCATTTATAGTGATCGTTAATGCGGATTGTTGAGGAGTATTGTGATTCAGCGGAATAGGAAATGGTATTGTATTAAAATGAATTGTGAAATTAGAATAATTAATTTTAGTTCCATGTTCCTTTAAAAAGTCGTCACCCAATAACCCATCAAATGGAATATTCGTGTCGGTGTTTAACAATTGAAATTTAGCCTTTAATGATTTATTATGAATTTTTAATTGGATATTTGTTTCGCCAACAGTGAAAATAGGAGAATTTGGTGAAACTCCATTTAAGGTTATTTGATTATAATTATCGATTTCGTAATTAATTATGCTTGAAGATCTTATGAGAGATATCGATGCTCCTGTATCAATTAAAAATCTTAAAATGTTGTCGTCCGATTTCGCTTTATCACATTCAAAGTTGACATATGTTAAATCATTGCTATTAAAAAATGAATTGGAAAAAGTTACAAAATCATTTGGCAAAACTCCTCCGTCGCGTCTTCTACCTGTATCGGGGGTCTGGGAGGTAGGCTGGCTATGGGAAAATTTTGTTGACAATACTGAATTGTGCTTGGCTTATTTTGGTTATCGTCGTTAAAACCAGGATTAGGATTACGTCTGTCATTAAATCTAGGATTGTTTTTAACATAACTTTGTGAATGAGAATTATTTGGAAACGATCTAGGTGCAAATGAATTTTGTTTAGAGTTCGGCTGAAAAGAATTTTGATGATATGAGTTTTGATTGGATTTTGACTGAAAAGAATTTTGATATGAATTTTTATTAGAATTTGAGTATTGTCGTTTCCTACATTCCTCGATAGTATGGCCTAGGTTCTTGCAATAATTACATTGTTTTCTTGTAGACATCTCAGGCTGATGTCTTGTTGAAAAGTTAATTGATTTATTTCCGTTAGAAATTTTTGATCGATTTTGGAAACAGTTATTAGTAGAGTGATTCGTTCTATGACAAATACTACATTTTTGATATTTATCTTTATTTTGGAGGTTTAACGTTTTTTCTTCGATTAATGAAGCCGTGAATGCCTCATTTAGGGTTTTGAAATTTCGATAACGGAGCATCTGGGAAATTTGAGGATGGGAATGATATACAAATCTATTCAAAGTTATCTCGTTGATCATATGTAAGCGACCAGGTAAAGTTAAGTCGTCATAGCCGGTAGCATGAACAGCACCTAATGCTTCTGAGCAAACATCTTCTAGTCTTTGATAAAAATTTGAAATTGTTTCCCGATGTTCTTGTTTAGTGTTGTTTAAAATTTCTAATAGTTGGTCTAAAGATTTTTTGTTCTGATACAATTTTAGCAATAAATCTGAGATTTCGTTCCACGTTGTGAGGTTGCAATGAATATCTATCTGTTCTCGAGCTTTTCCCGTTATCTTATTTCTTATATAGACAAATAAAACATGATGTTGTTCGGGTTGTGCTAATTCAAACACGTAATCGACTTGTTTGATGAATTTTCGTAGTTCGATTTGAGAGCCATTAAAATTATCTGGCATTAATTTAATTAACGTGTCTAGGGATAAATTAATAGGAGTTGGAGTAGAGGCTGCAGTAGAGGTTGTAGCAGGAGTTGTATTACCAGGCATTTTGATAAAAGAGTGATTTAAGTAAACTAATGATAACAATATTTGAATAGAATAAAGAATTTTGGTTTGATAGGGATCGTGCAATATCGTAAACAGCTCAGGAGATAATAGAAAACAGGACTCACCACAATTGAGATCACAAAGCTCTGGACTCGTGTTTTAGGCCTTGGCTTGGAGACTTGAAGAACGATGTGTGTAGATCTCTTCTTTGGATTGTTCGATGAAACAATTAAAATTGTCGTCTTCTGTGTGTACTACGTTAATAGTAAAAGACGTCGAATATCCCACTTCTGACACCAAATTTATGTTGTATACGCGTGTGAGCCGGTAAGGATGGCTGAGTAAAACACTGTATACTATATACTATTTATTAAAAATTGTTGTAGTCTGTATCTATTACTGAACGATGTTGACGGTTTTAAAACGTGAAATCGAATGGATGTTTCTGGAGAGGAAAATCTGCGTCTGGCGACAGCGGCAGAGGCGGGGGAAGATTTTTTAAGGGAAAATTTGGGGTTTTTGGAATTCCCGGTAAACATGTTTTCGGTCTTGAGCGAGGGTGAATCATGGGAAAGGAATTTTTATGAGGGTTAAGTTTATTTGTGAGGACTTGGAACATAACGGGAATATAGCACGTTGTACAGTTATACATAAAATTTACATTGAAATATAAGAAAACACACAGAGAAATATTACTAACTAATTATATTTATTTAATGAAAAACGCTTATTCTAAATATTTATTATAGGAAAAAAAAGGAAGAGAAAATACTTATATCTAAAATGATCGGGTACACAACAAATAATAGCACTACTATTTGCTTTATTTATAAAAATATTTCAGATATATGCATATTTTTACAATAATCCTACTATTTCTTTTGAAATTACTTACCATAATTTATTTTGTTATACTTGTAGATAAATCTTTAAATTCGTGAAATAATACTTCTATTCTAATACAGAAATGTCTATTAGTTATTTACCATAATTCTAAAGAATATTTCGAGTAAATTTTTTTTTACAATATAGTGTGCGATTATACATGATAATTAGTGAATTTACTTAGTTCACCAAAACAATTTTACTCGCAAATTCTCAGAATTCATTATCAATGTCACTTTTCCCTGTATACTTAAGAAACAAAAGATCTTAATCTTCAGCTGTACTTCCAATATATTAACTTCTATGAATAACAAAATAAATATTTAAAAATATAATTTTTGTATACAAAAATATATCACAATGTTGCTTTCGCAAATTATTTAGCATTATCAATTTGAATTAGGATTTAATTGTGAAAACATTCAAAATCAAGACGGTGAAATAGCGCTCGGCTACGGAAAAAATCGATGTATTAAGAAGGAAATTTGGCTAAATATACTAATCAGTATTTTATCATTACACTATTTGCTTTATAAAGTTTTTGGTAACGAGTTGTTACTTATTCTTTATAATTCCCATTGTGTGTTTTACGTAAATATTTCTTTATACAAATAAATTATTTTAACTTAAAGTTTACTTACATATATTGCGCATAATTTGTAAATTTAATATAGTTATTCTTTATTATTAATTTCACAACAATACAAAAAAATTTCAAATTTATTAACAAATTCTCGTAAATCTTCTAAAACTGATTAAAAATCACTCACTACACTTTACATTATCGAATAAGTATAATTGCTATAAAATTTACTTGGAATATTTTTACAATATTTTTAAATATTTCTTAACCCTGACGTAGAATAATAATGATCCTCGTACAAATAAACTATAATTATTTAATTTTTAATGATATAAAATTCATAGAATACGTAAATTAAATATATTTATTTTTAATTATTAATTTTATCTTTTTGGAGAAAATATTCCATAATATTAACTTATAGTATATTTTCATAGTATTGCTTTTGAAAACTAATCCTATCATTCTTTTCAAAATCTACTTAAATCTCTTAACTTCCATCAGGGGACACTACAAATTGAAGCACAATAATCATTGTAGAAAACTCATTTTCTTAGCTAATTATAGTTTTAGTTTGCTGGTGATAGGTAATATAGTAACATAATATATAAAACGGAAAATATAAATAAAATATTTATTTCATTTTAAAATCACAATATAAATATAACATAATTAGCTATGGTTTTTTTTCTTATTGATGAGACGGGCCATCCGTTCGCGTTGTTTGAGATAGTAGGCCTTTTTCTCCGTCTTAGTCATTTTATAACCCATCAGAGGTACAATTACTGGGTTATTCTCCACGTACTCTGTCGGATTATAGGATGGCTCGTCACATTCATCCCAACATTCGACTGTCTTAACCTTGTATGGTTTCCTTGTGTCAGACCCCGCGGCGATGCCTTCGTTTTCAAAGTCGTCCCAGGATTCTGTACTTTCAACATGATATTGTATAATGGGGGTCGGATCCTGGGGTTGGGTGTTGCTAGCGTCCAAGTTTTCCTGTGATTTCACATGGTGATTCAGCACTGGTTTCGTGTTGCCTTCATTGTCGTTATCGTCCCAATTTTCGGCCGATTCAACGTAGTAATGTTGCACTGGATGCAACATCTTGATTTCAGTATTGTCTTCGTTTTTCAAATTCTTTACTTTGTACATGACGGAGTGAGTGATGTTAAATTGTAATAGTTGGAAATCGAAAGGTTCAAGCACAAGGGCTACAGAATTTCTGTAAGAGAAAAATGATTCGGAATACTTATATATGTTCATACTAGTATTACCAATTAACTTAATGCCATTTTAATGAGTTGTAGTATTTATTTTTCTTTAACTCGCTGAGATTCAAAATTATATTTGCGGTGTAAAAAAATAGTTTTCAATAATATGAAAACAATTATTTTCTATTCACACAAGTTAATAAATATAACACTATGTACGTTATAAATTATTAGTCTAAATTTATTTGTAAAATTTTGATATTAAAACAAATGCACACGTATTTAAAATATTTAACTTATTCTTAATAACTAATTCTAATTTAATAATATTTTGTACATTTTCGCTACTTAAAACTATAAATGTATTTGCTAAACTATACTTTAATTGTCTATTTGGTAAAATACTAAAATCTATGTTACTTATATTTATAATTCGGTCCATTTCCGCAATGCTGCACTTTCTTTTAGACTAACTCTTTTTAAAAATTGTAAACCTGCACTGATTTAGAATATTTAGTCACATTTGCTTTTCAATACCACTACGTGTATATACTTTTTCGACATAGGAAATATTTTATTAAACTAACTTCTTAAAATAAATTATATGATTGATCCAAAATGTTCTAAAGCAGTAACAATGATTGCGATATCTTACTATATTTTCCGATTAAAAATTGTTCTTAATTTTGTAATACCAGGTATTACTTAAAGTGGAATTTGTATTTATAACCATATTTAATTAAATTAAGTAAATATACTTCCTGCAGAAATTTGTTATAATTTTACCCTGTCTGATATAATGACAAATGTACTATTATCCGTAGCTCCATTGAGAAGCAAATCTGTATTTTAAAATTTTTTCCGAGTCAATAATGCTGAAATATAAGTTACATTTTCTTTGCACAAATAATAATTATTCACAATTGTACAGTACTTGTCAATTGAATATAGATATTTTTAATTACTAATTTCACAACAAAATGTATTTGTTATTATTCGTTGGGGAAAAAACCCCAGAAATAAATCCGTTACGAAAACATAAAAGTTATGCTAATTTTTTTTATAATTTTGTTTAATAAAATAAGTATTTATTTTCAAATATAATCTAATTCAATAATGTAAAACATTAAAACACCAATAATATATTTAATTTTATTGAAAAAATTTTGAGAAACAAAAGTTTTGGAATATAGGTTCAGAAAATAATCTTTCGATATCTACAGGTGTTTCTGAAAGAGAAATGTAATTAGTTGTAGGTGAATTCTGAGAATTTGTGAATTAAATAGTTCTTGGTATTTCGGTCATTTACCTAAATTCACTAATTATCAGAAACAACAATTTAGCACTACATGATTGTCAAACAAGTATTTTGCTTGAAACAGTTTACAACATAATTTTCTTTAAAGTTATGGTCAGTAATTTTAATAAAAATTAATGAATTACAGTACCAAAATGTAACATACTTAGTAATATCTCACAAATTCAAATAAATATTTGGTATTACAAAATAAATTATGGTGACTAACTTTGAAAGAAATTTTTGATTTGTAATAAAAAAATATGTGTACTCGCTAATATTTGTCATTTCTTTCAAATAAATATTTTACAATTCCTACGAAAATTGTTATTATCTTAATTATACTGCTTTCATGGTGTATGGGTCACTGAGACCCTTTTGTCGCAAGCAAATATTAACAAATAAGTTTTGTTTTGAAATTAATAGTTAAAAGTAATGTAACTGTAATACATTTTATATTGTGTGCACTATGTATTACTGATTTAAAAGCCGTTTGCAATTGTTTCAATTTCAAATAGTATTTTCTGACTTTCTTACCGTGGGTAGTCTAATAATATAATAATAAATTTTTGACTGACTAACTAATTATGGTCAATGCGGTCTAAATAATATTTTTTAACTTTATATAACTTTATTAACAATATAAAAGTATTCAAATCAGTCTGTAATCTTATAAAATTTTAAAACCTGCAATTGTTCACGAGGTTTTCTTATACAGAAATTCAAACGGTAAAATACGGATTACCTTAGTTTAAAACAAATATAAAAATATCTTTGCCTTACAAATCATCACCTATCACGTGATGTACGTATATTCGAATATTTTTGAAAAAGCAAGTATATATTTTGTATTACATAATTTAGTCTCTTCGTCTTTTAATCGAAGAATATTTTCACAAGTCTCAGTCATTGTTACGGTATTAGAAAATTTTTTGATCATAAAAATTATTATATATAGACAATAATTTTTAATAAATTATAATTAAAGCCAAGTTATCCAAGAATGTACAGAGATTTATTTTCTGTTTTCCTCATTAAAATTATTTAAGACATGCAAGCCAAAAATCAAATATTTTTCTAGTAATTACTTATAAACAAAATGACAAGTATATTTGGATTTATTTACATTCAAGATTTATAAATAAAATATCAAATAACTTTACTATGCTTATAAACAAATATCATATACAGGAAAATTTCACAATGCTTCTATATTACAACTGGACAAACTCTATTAAACCGACTTGTTTACCGGAAACATAGTCAATTATTCCTGAAATGTTTTAGAGGCCTATATTTTTTACAGAATATTTCAAATAATCTATTTCTTCATTGCATAAATAATCGAATCACCCTGGAAAATATACGATGAAGTTTTCACAGTGTCTTTCAAATCATCACCCCATCACGTGACGTACGAAAGAGTAACCAATATGGCATATTTCGCCAAAAATTTAAATATTTCAGTTTCAAATATAATAATTCTCGGAAACACTCGAATCTATAATTTTCAAAATAAATTATGAAATTTTGAAACCATGTACAAACGCAACTTTTAAACATTTTATTTCCCTAAATGAGGAAATCTAGCAAACCAGAACAACATTACATTACAATTACCTTCAAATAAATACATTTTTAAAATACATTTAAACCTCATTACCAATGTGCTCCATATTATTTTTTAAATAAACTACTTAGAATTCCGGTTAAAAGTGGTGCTAATAAAAATGGCAGAAAAGCTCCACCGGTCTGTACTAATATGCGTTTCTTCTTTTTTCAAGTTTCGCCTCGCTTCGTAAGTTTTCTTAAAACGTATTTATAACTAATGGAACAAGGAAATAATTTCTAAAAGGATCATTAAAAGATTAAAAGTAATGGCACACAATATATATTGAAAATAGCATAATCATCTTGAAATGAAGCGGACAATATTAACTTTGGATAACTGAAATCGCAAAATATTTTTCAAACTAATTAAGCTATGATCATTAAGGTTACCAGTCCTGATAATCATCATCGCAAGTATATTATCATAAACAAATATCTTCTAATTCTGGGCCGAAACATATTTTTGGTTCAATAACATTAAATTTCTAAAAATAATTAAATATTACATATTATAAATACCACACATTTTTTCAAACTAATTAAGATATGATCATTAAGATCGCCAATCCTGATAAATTTTTCAAAACTAATTAAAATGTCATTAAGATCGCCAATCCTGATAATTAATGGGGCGCTCAGGGTATAATCACTTACTACTTACAACAATGACCGAAATAATCACCTGGAACTGTAATGATCTTAGGAGCCATTACGATGAAATCAAACTCTTAATTACTGAACACTCACCTGACGTTATATGTATACAAGAAACTAAACTTAAATATAACATTAACATTAACCAAAAAGGCTACGACATTTATCGAAAAGACAGAGTCAATGCAACCCACGGTAGTGGCGGAGTAGCTATACTAATTAAAAATTCTATTCCATCAAAAGAAATACAACTGCAAACAAATCTTGAAGCCATAGCAGTCCAAATTAACTATCCTAGAGAAATGACTATCTGCAACGTATATATTCCTCCAGATGAAAATCCCAGACTAACAGATATCCAGTCATTAATACAACAAACCCCCAGCCCCCATCACTTCCTTGGAGACTTTAACGCACATAATGCGTTATAGGGTTCAACTACGACCAATAAACGAGGAAAAATCATTGAAGACGCCTTTGACAATCATATCCTACTCAATGACGATACACCAACTCACATTTGCTCCAGATCAAACACCTTCTCCACCTTAGATCTAATATTCTCCCATCCTTCTATAGCAACAAATGTAACATTTGAAGTCCTCCAAAGTTCCTACGGAAGTGATCATTACCCCCTCAAAATCTCACCACTAATAAAACCTAAAAACCCCACGAAACTAAATCCAAAATGGAATCTAAAAAAAGCAAACTGGGAAAAGTTCCAAGAAAAAATGAAAAATATGAAAACATCAAATCCATCAAATATAGACGAACTGATCGAAGAACTTGTACAAAACATAAATAAAGTAGCCGAAGAAGAAATTGGATACAAAAAATTCAATAACAAAAAATGCGTACCCTGGTGGAACAAGCAATGCGAAACAGTCATCAAAGAAAGCAAGAAAGCACTAAGCAAATACAAAAAGAACAAAAGCATAGAAAACCTAGTATCGTACAAAAAAGCTAGAGCAAAAGCACGTCTAATTATAAGAACTAGTAAAACTAACTCTTGGAGAAACTATGTATCAACACTGACAACCCAAACACCTATACCAGAAGTGTGGAACAAAATTAGAAAAATAAAAAACCAAAATTACACCTACCCTACAAACATAATTGTAGACAACAACATAAAAATAACAGATCCACAACAAATATCAAATATATTAGCTAACACTATAGAATCAAATTCCAGCAATAGAAACTATTGCGATGAATTTCTGCAATACAAAAATGAAGAAGAAAAAACACCCATAAACATATGTGAAGACAACAACAACGCATTAAATATTCCCATTACCATGGATGAACTGATTTTAGCTATCGATGAGTCTAAAATAAATAGCTCTCCCGGACCGGACAATATACCATACGAGATCATAAAACGACTACCAACCGAAACCCTAGAACACCTTCTGAAGATATATAATCAAATATGGCAAACAAACTCTTTCCCAACACAATGGAGAGAAAGTATCATTATCCCTATTTTAAAGCCTAATAAAAACAAAACAAACGCACAAAATTATCGACCGATAACACTCACCAACACCTTGTGTAAAATCATGGAAAAAATTATCAACAACAGACTAATGTGGCACCTAGAGAAAAACCAAATTTTAGATAACGTACAATGCGGCTTCCGAAAAGGCAGATCAACAATAGATCAATTAATAGCTATCACCACAGATATACAGAAAGCTTTCACTGACAAACAAGATATAATAGCAATCTTTTTTGATCTAGAAAAAGCCTATGACAGCACATGGCGATACAACATAATTAAAACATTAAAAGAATATAATATCGATGGACATATTCTACATTTCATACATGGATTCCTATCCCAGCGTTCATTCAGAGTAAATTTTAACGGTTACTTCTCAGAAAAAAAAATATTAGAAAACGGTATTCCACAAGGATCAATCATCAGCGTAACATTATTCCTAATAGCCATAAACAAAGTCACACATGAAATCCCAACACCTATCAAATCACTGCTATTTGCAGACGATCTGTGCATATATTGCAGAGGAGTAAATTTAAAGACAATAGAAGAACATTTAAACACAGCGCTACATAATATAAAAACATGGACTATAAAAACAGGATTTAGAATATCCACATCGAAAACAAAAGCTATGCACTTTACCAGGAAAAAAAGACTCCGCACACCACCTGTACTAAATTACAATAATATAAATATAACATATACAAACACCTTCAAATTTCTAGGACTAATACTAGATAAAAATCTCTCATGGAAAACCCACCTCCAACAGTTAAAGAGTGAAGTAAATAAAAGACTCAACATTTTAAAATTATTATCAAACCACAAATGGGGAGCGGAAAGAGACATCTTAATGAACACTTACAAAGCTCTAATTCTCTCCAAAATTGACTATGGAAGTATAGTATACTCCCAGGCCAAACGGCAACACTTAAAAATCATCGATCCAGTTCACAACTCAGCATTGAGAATAATTACAGGCGCATTGAGGACGAGCCCAATAAACTCAATTCTGGTAGAAGCAAACCAACACCCCCTATACATAAGAAGAAACTACCTAACAATATCCTATATCATAAAACTAGCAAGTAATCCCAACCACCCGAATTTTAACAAATTTTTCCATTCAACCCCCAACTCCATAGAAATAAAACGAAACATCCCTTTCCGCTCTAACATAAAAAATAATCTAATTGCCTTGGACCTCAATATACCAAAACTAGAAAACTATATAAACGAAATTCCACCATGGACCATCCAAAAACCTCATTGCATCCTCGAACTACTGACATCATTCCACAAAAAAGAAATCCCCCCAGAATACTTCCGCCGAGCCTCCAATAAAATACAAGCCGAAATGAAAAACTGCATATATATTTACACTGACGGCACTAAAAACGAAGACCAAACTGGGGCAGCAGTAATCATGGAAAATAACACGTTTCACTACCACCTCCCATCAACAACCAGCATATTCACTGCAGAAGCCGAAGCAATTAAAAGAAGTCTAGAAATAATCTACCAGCAAAACCACTCAGACAAAAATTTTGCCATCTGCTCTGACTCCTATGGAGTTATCCAGAGCATTAACAAAATATATCCAAAAAATGGTATAACTCAAAACATCCAGAATCTTATACTCTCACTAAAAAGAAAGAACGTCAACACAACCTTTATTTGGATACCATCTCACGTGGGCATAGAAGGCAACGAAAAAGCTGACGCAGCCGCCAAACTGTCTACCATACAGCCAATCACTGAATGCCAAACACAACCCTATGATCTAAAAGCTACAATGAAGAACAGAATAAATAAACAATGGGCGCGAATATGGAATGATACAACAAATAACAAACTAAGAGAAGTAAAACAAGATACTAGTACATGGAAACTTCACGGATCCAGAAAAGACCAAACCATATTAACAAGACTTAGAATAGGTCATACAAGACTTACCCACAATCACATATTTACAAAAACGGATCCACCTACAGTATTGTTCAGAAGTTATGCCCCATAACCCCTCCACAGGTACCAAAACTGAACTAAAAACCGACGAACGTTCTCGCAGGTCGAATGAGAAAGATAAACGATACGAAATGAAGGAGAGATATATAATCCATTGTTTACCTGAGCCAGGTAAAAACCTCGTAGAGATTATAAAATTTCACACTTCAGATATTACAATATTTGGCAAAATGCAAGTGAATATTGGATGCTGTACACAAGTTCGATGAGGCATCCAAACTTCTTGAAATCTAATAATAATAATAACATAATGTAACTAACATCAAATATGTATGACTTATAATAAAACATTTATCAATATAAATACAAATAAGGGCCGATATTTCCATTTACGAATAAAGTATCGAATAAATTAATCGCCGAATAAATAAAAAATGTCGCATCGAAATTATAGCTCAAATGATACTTATTGTTCTAGCTGTCATTTTGTTTTCTGAATATATTGTTAATACCACAATGTTACATGGAAACAAACATTTAAGGCTCTGTTTAATACTCAATGTTGAAAGATCTAAAAGAATTAGTTAACGCTATATTATACATTTTAAAATAATTTGACGGCATTATTTTGCGAACACTAATTCTTTTGAGCGCAGCGAACAAAGAAATTTAATGTATTTTAAAATACCAAAATATTAACAACATTTTAAGAAGATTAGTGTAACCAATATTCAATAGTCATTTGTTGGCATTAACTTTAAAGTGGTCGAAGCAACCGCTGTTGTTTGGAAAGGGTGGAATTTCCAAACTGATGCTAATGACATTTACTTACCCCACTTTGTTTTTAAGTACGCGAACTAGGTATAAATATGTTACATTAGATGTAATTTTCATTCATGGTTCAGTTCTTGAGCAATTAGAATATTTTGTATCGGCGACATTGCAGAAAATCTTCAGATTGATGTAAGTATTTTTTACATTTATAAAATTTCTCCTTATTTAAAAATTTAAACCAGTAAATAATCATTAAAATTATTCCAAATATCATTTGTCAAACGACTGTTTGTATGTTTTGTTTCCCATGGCACTCTGGAAATAGTTAGAAATTATGTATTTTATTTTACGTCTATCTCATGACAGAAATCGGTATATCACGTCCATAAATTTAGGCTCGGTTCACGAAGCTTTTTAATTTTGAATATTTTACCTAATTACCCTATTGCTCTAAAATTCATAAATAATAACTTAGAGAGAAATTAAAATATTTAAATTGTATTTCCTATAGCTCAAAAAAAAAAAAAAATTGACACCCGGTATTTGCGAGAGGTGAAAATTCTTTACATTTAATCTAATATAAATATTTTATATTTCGGAGAAAATCCGTTTGGCGTTGGATTCAGCGATACAGAATTGGTGGCCCGTTTCACCTACAAAATCGTTGACGAAGTGGGGCGCCACGCAAACTGAATGTCGTTGCTGTCCAAAATTTGCAACAGGCCGTCAGCGAGACTCCTTTTTGCTCTTCTGCAGAGCTAAAGCAGAGACTCGGAGTTAATGCTTCTGCTTTAACCATCAGGAGACGGCTTCATGAGGTAGGGATCCATTGTAGGAAGGCTGCGACTAAAGTCGAGCTTATGCCAAATCATTTGCGAGCGAGGATGAATTTTTGTGAAATAAATAGAGATTTCAATTGGAATTCTGTTATTTTTTCTGACGAAAAGGTATTTTCATCAGACGAAGACGTCAAGAAGCCGCTGTGGCGGCCAAACAACTCGCGTCTTCACCCACAACACGTCGTTCCAATCAGAAAGAGTGGGAGAATAAGCGTCGGGTTTTGGGGATGGATGGCGTCTTGGGGCTCTGGTGAGTTAGTGGAGATATCCGGAAAAATGAATGCGGCCTACTACTTAGAAATATTGGAGGAAGTTATGTTGTCATCAGTAAGGATGTTAATTCTTGATCGCAACTTTTTTTTTGTACAGGATAATTCTGCGGTTCATACCGCAAGATTTGTAAAATCCTGGTTTAACGATCACCCGGAAATCACTTTACTCCAGTGGCCTGCTAAGTCACTAGATTTGAACCCCATCGAAAACGTGTGGGCGACAATGGTCCAGAGGGGGACAGGAAATGTTCGAACGAAGGCTGCACTTCAACAAAATGTTCTCCGCGTGTGGGAGGATCTCGTGGAAGCGAGTACCGCCAGAATTTAATTAATTCGATGCCGCGGCGAGTAGAATCTGTTATTGAAAATAATGGCTATTGGTGTAAATATTAGGTTTTTAATTTAATTGTATATATTGACGAACTTTTTGTGATATATTTGTTGTATATTTTGACAACACTTTTTGTAATATTTATTTTTAAACTTGTGTGATATATTTGTTGTATATATTGACGACACTTTTTGTAATATTTATTTTTGAACTTGTGTGATATATTTGTTGTATATATTGACAACACTTTTTGTGATATTTATTTTTGCACTTGTATGATATTAATATATTTGTTGTATAAATTGACGACACTTTTGAACTCCTGTGATATATTTGTTGTATACCGCGGGTAGAATTTAAATGTAGAATAGGGGGATCTCAATGATATTTTTTTGAATTTGCTATCAATTTTTACCTACTTACTATACAGCAAAGAAGAAAATACGAAGGTGTTTAGAATTTCAAAATGCATGCAATAGTTACCTAAATGTTAATATTTCACTATATATCAATTAAATTAAAATTAGTATTTATTAAAAAAAATATTATACGGCTATAGAACACTAAACAAAAACAAAAAAAAAAAATATACATTTCAGAGAACAAATTTATAATTATTTATTACAGTGTTGTATTATTATCTTTAGAAATTTCATAGAAGATTGAAATGATAATGGCGAATTTCAGTGTTCATTTCTTTCCATTTCTTTTTAGTAAATAAATAAATATTTGATATTTAATACCATAAAAGGTATAAATGAAGAAACAAAACAGATAAAAATAAGAGAAGAGAAGATACGGGTAAAAGAAGAGAGAGAAATAGGAGAAAAACTAAAAAGAATAGAATATAGACGAACAGAAAGAAAAAGAAGCAAATAAAAATAAGTTTATAATAACAGGCGTGAAAACAGAAGAAAACTAAAGGAAGAAGTTGGAAAATTCAATAACCAACTCGATATAAATGTAAAGATTATTTTTTATTATTATTATTATTTATAGCAATATCAAAAATATAACACTGAAATCCCTATATGCTACATTTCAATACTACATCCGGTATATTGGCGACACAGTAACAAACAATTTTTTGTAGTTGTTTTATATTTCGTCCATTAATATTTTTAGTTATCAGATAATTTGAATTTAATATGTAGTTGAATGTTTGTTTTATTTTATGATGAAAATGTAATTAATTTTCAACAGGGGTCGCAAAGTTCAAGAAGTTTAGATGCGTCATCGAACTTGTATACCGCATCCAATATTCACTTGCATTTTGCAAAATATTGAAGATCATAAGTGAGAAATTGTATAATCTCTACAAGGTGTTTACCTGGTTCAGGTAAACAATGGATTATATATCTGTTCTTCATTTCGTATCGTTTATCTTTCTCATTCGACTAGCGAGAACGTTTGTCGGATTTTAGTTCAGTTTTGGTACCTGTGGAGGGGTTATGGGGCATAACTTCTGAACAATACTGTACATGTAGCCACTGCAATACACGTTTAATAATTAAACATATTGTAGAAGATTGTCCCCAATACACAGCCGAAAGAAATACACACAACATACCCCCCACAATTAGCGAAGCCCTCAAGAACAACGAAAATATAGAGAAGAACCTAATTACATACCTAAAATCTATCAATTTATATCACAAAATGTAATAAAATAACTGTACAAATAAAAAACTGTACCCGGATATGAATGACCTTAGATGTCGAAATATCCGAAAATATATTAAAAAAAAAAAAAACATAAAAATTGTTGGACCTGCAAAATTTAAAGTTGGTGATCATGTACGTATTAGTAAAATAAAAGGTGAATTTGCAAAGGGTTAAACACCAAACTGGAGTACTGAAATTTTCACAATTACAAAATTGCAATTTACAAACCCAGTCACTTACCTGCTTGAAGATTTTCATAATAACCCAATTAAAGGTGGCTTTTATGAACATGAACTTCAAAAAACTAAATATCCTGATGTGTATCTTGTAGAGAAAGTTTTAAAAACAAAAGGGTCTAAAGTTTATGTAAAATGGCTTGGATTTGATTCACAACATAATTCGTGGATAAATAAGTCTCATATCGTTTAAAGAAATATGTACTTAGTTGGAAACATTAGTTGCTCTATAATTGTTAAGCTGACAACATCATGGAACGTCAAACAGTCTTCGAAGGAGCAGAACATGCTGCAAAAATTGTAAAAGATGATATTACATCAATTTGTTACGAATTAATTATAAAAACAGAAAATGAAGAGTATCATAAAGCCTTTTACGGTGATTTTGTAGTTATTATGATAAAAAGTAATGACTATAGAAACGGTTATGTTAATGCCACAAAACTCTGTCAAAATGGGGGAAAACACTTCTACAATTGGATGGCAAATAAACGTTCTCAAGAATTATTATTTGAAGTAAATAAAGGACTGCGGGTTGCATACGCATCGCCTGGATTTCCAAGCGATGAAAATTATGCAATTTATACAACTATTGGTGGTGAAGATACAGTTATTAGAGGAACATACATTCATCCAGACATCATTGTAGCATCTTGGGTTTCCATACACTTTGCTTTAAAGGTATCAAAAATAATTAATGAATACTACATTAATCATTTTCCTGCCGAGTATAAAAACAATGAAAATAAATTAAAAGCATATATTACCGAAATGCAACCAAAAATTATACATGAACCTGTCTCCGAAACTAAATACTCAACGCTCTGTGTGTTCAAGATAAGTGATACCGAATATTACGTTACAACTGTGTGTCTTCGAGATTTATTTTAAAAACATTTAAAACTGCAACAAAAATATCCTGAAATTCAGTTAGTTAAAGAATTGTATGATGTACCAAACGCAAAATATTTATTTGACAATATTAAATTGAAATTAAAAGATTTTGCTAATTTTAAGAGAAATATTATTGTGTTAAAAAATATATCTGAATGTGATTTTTTAAATGTTATTAAAAAATAAAATTGTATAAACTGTATAAAATAAAACATAATATGAAATTGGTTTCTTTTATTTAACTATTCCTAATATTTAAAATACATACATATATAATAAGTTTTAAAATAATCCGTCAACATATGTCGCTCAAAGGAAACATTTCCTGTAAAATTTGCGAGTAGAAGAAATGATACAATGTAGGAATATCACAGCGTGTTTTAATATTGCGTAATGTTACACAACGAACGTGTTGATTCCTGTGCGTATGACGTAACAACGCTTTACGTCACGCCACTGTGCTGTGATGTTACGCAACGAACGTGTTGATTCCTGTGCGTATGACGCAACAACGCTTCACGTTACGCTACTGTGCTGTGATGTTACGCAACGAACGTGTTGATTCCTGTGCGTATGACGTAACAACGCTTCACGTTACGCTACTGTGCTACAACTGCCCCGCCGGGGGTGGTCAACCCTTACTGAGTGCGTATGACGTAACAACGCTTCACGTTACGCTACTGTGCTTTACGCAACGCTTCACGTTACGCTACTGTGCTACAACTGCCCCGCAACCCTTACCGATATGGGGGTGGGTTCGTAGGGTTCGAGATGACTTTGAGAATGCGTGGACGTCTACGTCTACGCCGTGGCCCACCTTGAACTAGGTTACGTGAAGGTGCGCGCGTTCGAGATGACCTTGAGAATGCGTGGACGTCTACGTCTACGCCGTGGTCGACCTTGAACTAGGTTACGTGAAGGTGCGGGCAGTTGTAGCACAATGGTTGGTTGTGAGCCAGAACCCCCCTAGTTACCCTACTAACTCTTATTAAGTTTACTGATCCGAATTCGAATTCACTCTGTATTAATTTATTTAAAGTATTAGCGATTTCATCTGTACAAATACAATAATATCGTATTTTAGGTACTATATAATTTAGAATAAATTCAAATAGTTGAGTTTCTTTATTTTCTGGTTCTAATGAAAGTATAATTCTTAATTTTTTGCAATTAAATAATCTTTTTATTTCAACATTATTTTCTTCACCTTCTTGTATTATTATTTGATTATCAGCTACATTAATTCGATTTTCCATAAATTTTAAACAATTATAGGTTCTTCTGGTGAGGAATGAACAGTGTCAATTGTTAAAGTTTCTAATTCTCTCTCTACATCTTCAGCGTTATTTAATAAACGGTCTACCGATTCGTTTGAATGGTTTTTTTTTAGGAAGTTATCAATTTCTTGTGAGTTTACGAAATTTTGAGGTAATTTGTAAATATTAATTTGGATATTTGTATCTTTAAAAATATTATTTAATAATTGAATTAATTTTTCTTTTTTAAATTTATCTAATCCACATGATAGGTATGGCATATTAATTTCAAATAAGTCATTTTTAATTAAATAGTCTCTCAGACTAATAAGACAAGATTTTAATTGTTTCACGTTAACATTTTCTTTATACGTGTCTTTTGTATACAGATGTAGAATAGTTTTATTTTCGAAATTTTGAATTATTATATTTTGATTATTATAATTATTCTCACAGTATTTTTTACTAGTAAATTGTTCGTCTATTTGTGAAGCTAATCCTTTGCCAAAATAATTGTCTTTAGAAACACAATGACAAAATATTTCTGTTTCAGTTACGTCTCCAGTTATATAATTAATTTTGAAAGGTTCTTTTATTCGTGATAAATAATCAGCAATTTTGTTTGTCGTGCCTGGTAAATACTCGATTTCTAAATTACATTCACTTAATTCAATTTTCCATCTCATTAATTTTTGATTTCCATTTTTCATATTGAATAACCAAGTTAAAGGTCTGTGATCCGTTCGAATAATAAATTTTCTGCCGTATAGGTAAGATCTAAAATTTTGTACCGACCAAATGATAGATTTTAATTCTTTTTCTACTGTAGAGTAGTTTTGTTCGTGATTATTAAAAGTTTTTGACGCGTATGCTAGAGGTTTTTCTACGTTATCTTGTACTTGTGAGAGTACTGAACCCATGGCGTAATTTGATGCGTCAGTTGTTAAGATAAATGGTTTAGAAAAATCAGGGAAGCTTAGTATAGGAGGGTTACTAATTAATTCTTTAGATTTTTGAAATGCTTCTTGATAATCTTTATTAGTTATATCAATTGTTTTATTTTTCTTCAAACATGCTGTAAAAGGTTTCGTTAATTTTGAAAAATTAGGTATAAAGCGTCTATACCAAGATAATTTTCCGAGGAATGATTTAATTTCTTTTTGTGTTTTCGGAATTGTAATTTTATCAATGGCTTCTATTTTTTTGAGATTAGGTTTAAGACCTTGTTCTGATATAACAAATCCTAAATATTCTATTTCTGTTTTCATAAATTCACTCTTATCAATTTGTATTTGTAAGTTTGCATTTTTTAATTTTTCAAGAACAAGTTTTTATATTTTGTAAATGTTCTTCTTCCGTTTTACTAAGAATTATAATATCGTCCATATAAACAAGACAAATTTTGTTAATTAAATCTCCTAAAATTTCGTTCATCATATGTTGGAATGTTGCTGGTGCATTAATAAGTCCGAAAGGCATTCTAACAAATTCATAATGGCCTGATGGGGTGCTAAAAGCAGTTTTTTCTATATCATCTTTTTGTACCGAAATTTGGTGAAATCCCGAATGTAAGTCAAGAGTAGTAAAAAATTTTGGTTTACCAATGTTATCTAACAGTGTATCAATATTAGGGAGGGGATATTTGTCTTCTCTAGTATTTGCATTTAATTTTCTGTAATCTATTACGAGACGTGTTTTTCGTTTTCCTGATGCGTCTGTTTTTTTGGGGACAATCCAAATAGGGGAATTATAAGGGCTGTTTGATTATCTAATTACACCGGTTTTTAATAAATTTTGTACGTGGTCTTCAATGTCATTCTCAAATGTCTGTGGAAGTCTATAGTTTTTCGTATATATAGGGGTATTATCTTTAGTCAAAATTTTATGTTTAGTGTGTGTAGTGCATGATAAATTTTCGTTCTCTTTTGGGAAGAGTTCAGTATATTGTTCTAATAATTTATTTATTTTTTGTTTTTGAACATTATTTAAATGTTCTGATCGAAAATTCAATTTACAAAAATTTGGTTTTGTCATTGGAATAAATGAAAATTCTATATTATTCATTTTAATTTTTTCATTAGCGAAATTTATTTCGCATTTCAAGTCTTTTAATATATTTATACCAAATAATAAATCACAATCTTTATGAAAATTATGGATAAAAAATGTTTGAGGTTGATTAAAAATTTTTATAGTTATAGAATTTTTGCAATGTACTTTTGAATTAGCTGTTTTAAAAGTCAAATTCTCACTTACAATTTTTGATTTATACAATTTTGCCATATTTTCACTAATAAGATTTACATCTGATCCTGAATCTATTAGTACTTTATAATTTGATAAATTAATAACAGGAATTTTGTTTGTGACTGAAGTCATAACTATGTTTCTTGGTTTTGAGGCTCTATGGACTCTAAAAAATTATCATTTGACTGATTTTCAAAATCTGGGTTTTCGTCAAAATTTTCATTTTCTTGGAAATATGTTTCCAAATTTTCGGGTTCGTATTCGACATTTGTTTGTAAATAATTTTGTTTTATTGTTTGTGTACTCATTGGGATTGTACTTTTTGTTATTCCAGACATGGGTTGAGGTTTGAATTGTTGTCTAGTTCTGACAGCATTATACGCGTTTTGTTTAGAAGCAAAAGGCATGCTTTGTTTACCAGAGTTCTGTTGAACATTTATAGGTTTTGAAGGGAATTGTTGCCCTGGGAATCTTTGTGGAGGTATATTATTGTGAAATGTTTTCTGCGATTGTTGATGGTTATCTGATCTCAACAATGGACTTTTAAAAGTTTGGAGTGCATAATTATAATCATTTGTTAATAAATTATCACACATTTCTAATGTAGTGGGGTTGTTTGTAATAAAAGATCCTCGGACATAAATTGGTAGTAATGTAATGAAATGTTTTACGACTCATTCTTGTATTTCATTTATTAATATAGTTTTCTGAGCTGTGTTATATATTAATAAATAAACTTTTGATTTATTTTTTGCAAAGTCATTTTTAAATTGTATTAAAGTGTCTTGTATTTTATTTGTGCTTCTGGTGATTAAAATTTTTAGTAAAATAGTTTCTTTAGTTAATTTATCTTCGAAATTTTCGGATAAATATTGTTTTAGGTCTCTCCAGTTTTGGAAAGTGTTTTCGTTAATCAAATTTACTGCTTTATCTGTTAATTTACTTAACACTAATGAAAAAGCATATTTGGCTTGCAATGCATTAATTGTTGTTGATTGCACTATTTCGTAGAACAAATCTACTTGAATTATAAAGTTTGGTAATCTATTTACATCACCATTGTATTCGGGGATGACATTAGCAAGATTTTTAATATCTGCGTAAGTTGTCATTTCTGTATTATTCAATCTATTTGATTGTAAAGACATATTGTTTAATAAGTTACTTAATATTTCAAATTCGTGATTTGTATCAGATGACAGTGGTTATCTGACATGTAATTTATAGGTTTAAAAAGAAACAATGAGACTTACAGACTTATTGTGAGTATCTGTATTGTTGACATCTCCTTTGTTGCGAGTGGGCTGATGACGTTCAGTTGACGGATACCTTGAGCTGCGAGCTGCTTGCTGCTTGGCCTGGTGGATTCGATGGGTCGTATGAATAGACCTCTGATGCAACCACTGTTTAGGTTGATTGTTGGTTAGCGAAGGCTTATTGGTATTGCTTTGCTTGAGTTTCTTCGCACTATTAATTGTTTGGTTCGGACACACTATGCAACAATTAAAATTGTTGAATAAAGCGATGACAGATTTACGGCGAATTTTCAGCACACTGACTTCTTTATTTGTGATCCGATCCGACTGCGTCAATTATATGATCATGACCGACATATAATAAAAAAAACGAATTTTTCGATTTTAATATACAGGCTTTATTTAGCAGTTTCTACTTTGAAGTTCTACAGCAAAAAGGATAACATTTCTTACTCTAACGCTTATTTATACTATTTCTTATCATGTAGGTTTCTTATTACTACGTGAGATATTCTCTCAAAGATTCATCTCATATTTGTTAAGTCAGCATCTAATAGGGCTACATAATATGCATATAGAGCATACATAGAGACCCTCTTGAATTATGGCAAAGATGCTAAAAATTCACATCTTACTTCATCTTTATGGTATACCGACACAGCTGGGAAAATGAATAATACTGATATTGGAGGCAATTCTGGATTCAACAAACGTCAAAAATTTATCGAAGAAAGTAAAAGTGTTGATTTAATCGGACATCTACATGCAGATATATTTAATCAGGAAAATTTTTTAATTAATGGTGTCGAAATGCGCGTGAGGTTAGTTCGCTCGCGCGATAATTTTCAATTAATTTCTACTGGCACAGATTATAAAGTACAAACTAAATGAAGCCACATTACTTGTCCGTCGAGTCAAATTAAATCCGAGTATTTTACTTGCTCACAACAAAGCACTGGAGATAAACACTGCTAAGTACCCGGTTACGAGGGCCGAAGCGAAAGCAATTACCATTCCATCTGGAATTCAAGGAAAATCACTAGACAATATTTTCTTGGGTCAGCTTCCGAAAAGATGTATAATCGGTTTTGTATCTAACAAAGCTTTTAACGGTGATATTAAAAGTAATCCGTTCAAATTTGAAAATTTTAATATAAATTATTTATCGTTGTGCGTAAACGGTCAACAATTACCGGCAAAACCACTACAGCCTTCGTTTGGAGACAAAACTGCGTACATTCAAATGTATAATACATTATTTTCGGGCACAGGTATACATTTTTCAAACAGTGGAAACGAAATTGATAGAGAAAGCTACCCTAAAGGATATTGTTTAACAGCATTTGACCTTACGCCTGACTTGTCGGCTAATTCGATGTTACACTGGAATTTAACGCGTCATGGGTCCTTGAGGATAGAAGTTGGTTTTGCTGGTGCACTTTCACAATCACTTGTGTTATATATGCTGAATTTGACAATATTATTGAAATTGATAAAAATAGAAATGTTATTGCAGATTATGGTAGTTAATTATTAAAATAAATATTATTGTTTGCATTATTCTAAAAATTATGTATTTTGTTACAATTTTATGTATAAATTTGTAGTAGTAATATTATAATAGAAAATAAAGTTGTGATTAGCCTATAAATATATTTATTTTATTTTAAAAATACCCATAAAACAAAATATGATTATTATTTCAGTCATTTAGAGAGAAGTCTTCGTTGTGTAAATACAAATTTAGAAAATGAATGCTTCATGCATTGAAAAAATATTTCGTAATTACTTTAAAAGCATAAAACATCATGGAGTATACGCGGCAAATAGGCTACCTCTTCATGTGAATTTTCCATGTGCTCTTATTGTCAACACAGACCCTGATTCGTTGCCCGGGACTCATTGGATAGCAGTTTTTATTGACCGAAATGGGAAAGGAATGTATTTTGATAGTTACGGTCGAGAGCCGTTCATACAGGAACATATACATTTTTTAAGAAGAAATACAAAATCATGGACATACAATACATTACCATTATAGGAATACAGCTCAACAGTTTGTGGATATTATTGTTTAGTATATCTACTATTCAGATTTAATAATTATACACATAATGATTTTTTGAAATTGTTTAACGGAAATATCAAATATGAGAATGACAGGTTTATAAGATATTTGTATCATTATTATTTTAATAAAAAACTTTATATTTTAAAATATTTTTTATTTCATATTCCTAAAATAACAAATATAAAAATTTAAAAAATATATTTTTCTTAAAAGCTATCAAACATTAAACCAATTAAAAGTACAAATTATACATTACATATATCTCATTTTCTTACCATAAGGAACACTATTTACATTATTTATTAACCTACGTTTCATAAACTTAATACTAAATGTTTTCTTTTCTTTCTTTGTTATAACACTATGATTAACATTACATCTAATATTATTGGAATATAAAACAACATTATTAATATTTTCATTAAATACTAATGATTTTAGACAGTCAAAGTTAATTATTTTAGAATTTGTATAGTTTAGAGTGAAACCTTTCACTTTGCAAACTTCATTTGTCACATTAGTTTCGGGTGATAAAACTTTGTACGCATAATTTTTGGGACCCCCGCACACAAATTCTGTTATATAGCCTGTACCATAACAAGTTAATTCATCAGTGAGATCACCAAGGAAATTACCTGTTGGTGGTTCAATAGATAATAGAATCTGTGTCGTAATACAATACCTTACGATACAGGGGTACCAAAAACTCGTACAACCGTAAACGAGCCTGCGCTGTTGTGTACGCTGCGATGACGACATTCACTGTTTTCAGTTGTTCTATAGCCTCTTCTTCACACACCCAGTTTACGTACACCATCTCATCCCCTGCTGGAATAATGCGGTTTACAGTCATAGCTGGGTTAGCTAGAATTTCGTATAAACCTTCTGCGGAAGAAACTATAGACGTAGCGATATTGTTCTCTGCTTGAGCAAATTTACCTGTTGAGAAGAAAATAATCATTAGTATTGTGAAAAGATTTTAAAATATATTTACTTACCCCAAAATGAATTCAACATAAGTTTTGCAATTGATCTTTTGCCTGCATTCTTTTCAATCTGAGTCGGATCGAGTTGAATTCCATCATTAGTATAATAATCTTTAATATACTCCGCTTTTGTTTTGTCATCAATACACTCAGCAGGATATCCGGAGGCTTCTTGTTTCATTTTAACAAAAGTGTTTATGAAATCCACAAATAAACCACCTGTTTTAGTCTCTCTATCATAAACAGTTACTTCGTACTGCCACACCTCGTGCACTTGAATAATTTTGTACCCGACGGAGACGGCGCAGCGCACTTCGTCAGCTACCCAAGTACCAATAAATTGTCTTTCTGATTCTGTATGCGAGCAATCATTTTGGTTTAATTCGTCACAACATAACCGACATAATACAAACATTAGTTTTCCGTGTGCCTTTCGTGGTAGTACAGGGTGAAAAATATCATTAGGTGGTAAAACAGTACATTTAATTAATCCTTCTACTTTATCAATATTATTATTTGGACACAAATTATTACACTCTTCACCTATGAAAATTTTAGGATGCCCAATTGGAAATTTTCCGTATTTGCAAATGTATGGATACAGAGAACATATATCTACATTAGGGTGGGTCGAAAATTTTAGATTTGAGACAGGTAGTGAAAAATGATAGTTTTTGGGATTCTATGTAAGGGAGCGGCCGTGGTTTCGATCATGGGTTCACCCCCAGTTTGCACAAATGCCTAAAAAATGGCCATTTTGGTAGTTTTTTCATATTTCACCCAATAGCTCATACTGAACATGTTATATGTCCGGCATTTTGGTCACAAATTACTCCTGGGTCCTCAACCTTTAGATAAAGTCCATTGGGATCATCTTTTGATGGTAAACCGGTAGAGTTAATGCCCTATAAAAATATCGATTTTGGGGGGTAAAAATACGAGGTGCTTGTTACGATAATAAATAGGTAACAATTAGCTTTTAAACCACTCCATGTACAGCGAATGTATCATTTTGCTTAATTTCATATTCTATGAATCTGATATCAAGTTAATGTGTTAAATTAGAGTGTAGAGAATTAGTTTAGTACACTATATACAACACTTTGTTAACCAAATTTGCCATCGGGACATCAGGAAATAAAAAGTCAAAAACAGGCTTAAACAAAACATTTCTTCAGTTGGAATTCAGTTTAATGAGCTAACGATGAAGTTAGAATGTTGAATTAATACAGAGTGATTTTTAAATCCACATTTAAGCAATTTATCACAGTTATCAAGAAAATAATTTGATGAAAGTATAAATATTGGTCAAAAAAATTTCAACAGAAAATCATTGTTTTTAAATATTTATCAAAATGACAAGTTGTGTGCCTGGGTGCAGAAGTAATTATAACGGATGTACTGACAAAGCATTCATAGAGACGAATATATTGTGACCAAAAATTAATTTGTCTGTGACAAACATTTTGAAGTTATATTTATAATACCTGACCTACCAAGACCCCATGGGGTAAATAGATCCGTGGGAACGTGTCGGGCTGTGGATCGAATCCTACTGCTGATAGTTGCCAATTTAAATTTACCCCTGTGGTTCCACATCCATTAACATATTTGGGGGCTATGGTTTGACGGCTGGTAACCGCACTTCATACGCAAAAATATATCACTTACCGAGATCTGCGTAAGCAGAGTGCCACACCCGTAATGGGTAAAAGGCGTGATGATATATTTATTTATTATTACCTACCAAGACTGGTCACAAAATGCCACAGTCTTAAAATGACAGATGATGCAATTCCTACTATATTTCCGGCACAACCTTCATATTTAACTACAAAATTACCACCAAAAAGAAAAGGGCCATCTCAACGAGATGCAGGAAAGAAAAGGGTAAAATGTGAACAGGAAAAGCTCTTGGAAGCAAAGACCGAGTACATAATTTAAATAAAATTAAAATTTCTTTTGAAAAAGCATGAACACCATTTTTTAAATTGCAAATGTCAAAGAAAATATTTTTTTTGATTTGTTGTCGTTTAATATAATAAAAAGCAACTGTGTAATCGAATTTTCAACTGTAGACTGTATCTGTGGTGTTTCGCATTTTTATTTCGTTAAGCTTTGGATTTTTATTTTATTTAATATTTTTTTAAATAATTATATATTGTCCAGAAAATTAAAAAATTGCAAACTAAATTTAGGAATGTTACTTGAACGGACATTATCTGCTTATGATAACTTTTGATTTGTATTATCAAGATGGATTTAAATAATCTGGCATTATTTATCTATAATATGTAAGATTATTACTTCTCAATTGCTGAAGATAGAAAATAAAATTTATGTCGAAACTAGCACTGAAACAATTTGATTTGTGAAGCGCTTTGGGTATAGCGCGGCATTCGATTGTGACGTCACCACTGGCAGGCTGGGGGCCTGTATATTCCGAGCGCCTCAACTGGATGCACATCGTTTACATAGGACTTAACTTCGTTAATACAAATAATAGTTTTGATAGATACCAACGCTATTTAACTGCATTTTACTAGAAAGTTATAATAATTAATTAAATTATGGCTACGTATAACTATAATACAAATACTTCCAAAATTATTTTCTGCTAATATAAGACAATATACAAACGTCACAATAATAAAAATATTTTAGGTCAACTGTCAAAGAGTCATGTATATTTATCCTTTTTCATAACGCTCTCTGATTGGCTATTGCTTCCGTTGCTTTGTTGTTGCCTTGCTTGAGTTTGAAGTTTACAAACTTCTGCAACGCAAAGCAACAGCACTACAACAGCAACAAGTCATTGTGAACGACAGTACGCTGTAGTCGCTATTCAAACATCTTACACTAGCAACGCAACAGCAATACCACTGCAAGGCAACAGCAAATAAGTTGTATGTAAACGAAGCTTTAAACAACAAATAGTAATTTGTTGGGTGCAGTTTTTAATTTTAAACATTTTTTGTCCTTAATTTAATTAGAGAAGCAACAATCGCCATATTTAAAAAATAGCATTTTATTCCCTATTTTATATACTTCAATTCAACACTCGGTAATGTAGATAATTCATTTGTTATGAAGTACAGAACACAAACATATTTATAATTTGTTGTCTTCGTGTATTGTCATATAATTAGTCTTTTCCACAAATATAAAAATAGAACATTTGTAATCTCGAAATCAAGCATGTATATTCATATGTCGGGTTAAATGAGCCTTCTTCACAAATTTCTTATTACAAGTAGAACATTTATGATCTCGTATTCCTGCATGTATTTTCATATGTTGGGTTAAATCACCCTTTTGTAGAAACTCCTTATCACAAGTAGAACATTTGTAATCTCGAATTCCTGCATGTACTTTCATATGATAGGTTAAATTAGCCTTTTCTATAAATTTCTTATCACAAATAGAACATTTGTAATCTAGAATTCTTGTATGTATTTTGCTATGACGGGTTAAATTACTTTTTCGTACAAACTTCTTATCACAAATAGAACATTTGTGATCTCGAATTCCTGCATGTGTTTTCATATGACGTGTTAAATCATCCTTTTGTGCAAACATTTGATCACAAATAGAACATTTGTAATCTCGAATTCCTGCATGTAATTTCATATGTTTGGGTAAATTAGACTTATGTGCAAACTTCTTATCACAAATAGTACACTTGTAATCTCCAATTTGTGTGTGCAATTTCATATGAGTAATTAATTTAATTTTCTGCACGAAAACCTTGTAACAAATTTGACATTTATAACCTCTAGTCTTGAATTCTTCTCCGCCTAAATATGTAATATTACAAGTTGCATTCGCATTATCTGTGTCTGTACTGAAGTTTCCTTCATCCACATTCGGTTGGTTATCATCTCCATAACTAGTCCTTGAAACACTATCTTCTTCATTATCAGTTATCGTTTCGCACTTTACATGTTTCAAGTAATATTCGTGGTTCTCGTTATCTGCAATAAATTCTTCTTTGATGTCGACGTAATTATCTTCAACAGTTCTCTGATCATATTCCTCCAATGACTCCAATGAAACTTCGAACTCTTCTTTAATGTGTAGTGCACTATCCACGTCCTGCTCTCTCTCCATCATTAAGTCTAGATTGTTTATCCGTATTTGTAACTCAGTGAACTTCTGAGCTCGCCGATCGCTGCTTTCTTTTAATATTTGTGTGTATTGCAGTAAACGATTATGATTCTCAGAACACGTTTGTTTAAATTAGTAGAATGATTGGAGTGGTGTGCGGCAAGAAGAACAAATGAATTTTGGAATCCCCGACTTCGAAATCGTCTGAAAAAGAAAAAATATAGTAATATTCCGCAAACATAAATAATAATATATTGTGAAACAAATGCTGAAAGTTATCTTTTCGCGTGAGTTATGAAAGTTTTAGTAAGAGGCGAAGTCGAGTGCTGAAAACACATGGGCGTGAAATAGGTAATAGGAACACTAGATGATCATACTTTTGTCATGATTTAATTAATAATCATTCATACGACTCAAAAACAAGAAATGGCGTCTGAAACTACTTTACATTAATGATTACAAGCATGAAGCATGGCGCTAAGACACAAGAATATATGAGTATTCTCGACCGCCATTTATTATAGTATTATAACAAAACTAGAATCGAGTTAGTTGGAGAAAAAAATAATATATTAATTATTATATGTAGGATTATGAAAGTCATTATTCACGAAGAAGTTTGCGTCATGAGCCGTAGACAAGTTGTACAAATCATCCGAGTGAAAAATGATCATAATCCCAATTATAATACTATACCGTTTCTAATCCTATATCAATATATCTTCATTATTTCAATTTTTTAGATGAATTATAGTATGCATAATTCGCGGCAGTGAATTATGATTCATAATTCACTATTCTCGACGAATCACAGAGCCAGAAATCTATAATACACGGTTATTTTAAAGTTGTTTTTCTTTTAAAAATCATAAAAATTTAGCATGCTTTTGAAAAAACAATGCATAATAGCCTATTCCACGATATTTTTTTATTATTTTTTTTTCTTGAAGTACATAAAAACAAAGGACCACATGTGAAAGTCCGAGTTAAAAATTCTTCCATATAAGCCAGATATTAAGTATGAAGCACCGTTTGGGACTTAATTAAATGGGGATAGTATTTTATTTTTCTTCTTAAAAATAATTTTTTTCTTTGGAAATAAATTTTTTTCTTGTAAGCATATTTTTTTAAAAATATTTTTGTCAATTTAATCCCTTGGGATTAAATTTCGAAATTTAATCCCTCCGAGATTAAATCTGACACTTCAGTCCACGAGAAGGAAGAATAAATTAGGGCATTTAAACCCGGAAGTGCAAAAAATATTCTTACTAAAATCCCAGAAAATCTAAAATAAATTTCCCAAACATTTAGCCCTAAAAAATATATATTTCTCGCATTCGTAACAAAAATATTTTCCGCGCTAACTAGAAATTTTTCTCCCAGTGAACACACAAATATTTCTCATAGCGAAGACACAAAAATATTTCCTACAGAATGGTAGTTTTCACAATAGATTCGATAGATGGCGCAACAACAGTTAACTATTCTTTAGTTTGAAGCCCCACTACATCTAAATAACCCATTTTGTTATATTTCTCACCTGGGGGTGCTACATACATGCACGAAACAAGATGGCATTGTTTTATCATCTTTTTATGGTTTATGTATAAACCCGATTTATTTGTACTTATATTTTGCTAGTGTAGTTTTATGTTTTCGTTGATATTTTTTGTTGTTTCGCACACTATGATTTCAATTTCCCCGTTTCCCGCTTCATGCTCCATACAATTTATTTATTCATTGTATCGTTCGACTATAACTTCCTTGTAAGTTACATGATTTTAATGTGTTATTTAATAATTTTTAATGTTTGTTATGTTTTCACACTAGGCACTGAAGAAAAGATAATACATCTTGAAACGTTTGCTATGAGAGGTTGAGTTTTTACTAGCTTCCATCTTTCATTTATTTCGGATCAGTTAATAATAATTATAATTATTTATAGCTGGTGAACACACTACAATATATCGGAATAGAAAAGGGTACTTTTCATTGAATTTACAGGCAATTAGTAATAGCAAAAACTATATAATGGATTTAGTTGTACGTTGCTCAGGGTCGTGTCATGACAACCATATTTTTAATAATTCTTCAGTTAAACAAAAATATGAAAATCAGGAATTTGTGAATACTGTTCTTCAAGGAGATTGTGGATATCCCCTTTCAAATTTCTTAATGACGCCAATAAATAACCCAGTGAATTTCGTTGAACAACGATATAATCGAGCTCATATATTAACAAGAACTGTTATTGAAAGAACCTTTGGAATTTGGAAGAGATTTCCAATTTTAAGTATTGTTATGAGATGTAAACTTGCATTATCACAAGAAATAATAATTGCCACCCCTGTTTTACACAATATTGCCGTTTTAAATTCAGAATATGTAGAAGAAAACAATAAAATAGAAAATATAAATATGTTTGAACAAATAGGTCAGTCAGATTAAATTAATTTAGGTCATAATATTGTACGACAAAGTTATATAAATTATTTCCAAAATCTATAAAACTTGTATACAGGGTGGTGACTTGGACGACACAGCATAGGGATTTCAATGGTAAATTCTTAAAGTGCAATTATTTGCTCCCCTAATTATTTTAGAGCAAAAGTTTATTTAGATTTTATCTAGAGAAAAAAATTCTGCATCTATTGATACCATTGTTCATAAATTTCCGTTGTGCGAAAGAGAAAAAATCGAAGAAATTAAAATTAACTTTTTCACAAAAATCACTGATGCCATGGAACAAATAAAACAATAAATAAAAAAGAAACGCAAAACAAAGCAAATAGTTTTTGACGTTTAAATTATTAAATATCGTTGTTATAATGTATTCAATATAAGAAAAAGTAGAAATGATTAAATGTTTTAGTAATAAAATCATTGTTCCAAACTACACTATTAACTGGCCAGCAAGATTCCCCGATCTTTTGTCTAATGATTTTTTTCTTTGGGGACATTTAAAACCAAACATTTATTCCGGGAGAAAATTCAAAATTTAGAATTTAAAAACTCTCTTCAAGCTGAATGTGATAAAATATCACAAAGACAATTATCAAATGTCAGACGAGAATTTTACGACAGGTTGGGCCATTGTTTAATAGTAAACGGTGGTTTTGTTTGAACATTTGCTATGATTTGTTGTTTTTTGTTATAATTTAGTGTTTATATGTTGTTAAAATAAAATCCTGTTTCCCAATATTCTTTTCATGTTTTTTAAATTAATTTATAATAAGTTTAGGGTCGTTATTTAATATAAACCTAAATTATACTGTTGCCAAATTACATTGTTGTAATCAGCTTTTACTTTGTTTGAATTTCCGGAATAAATCCATTTAATCATTTCTACTTTTTGTTGAATTGAGTAGATACATTATAACCACTGTATTTAATAATTAGTTTAAACGTCAAAAAACAAGGGCAAATGTTAACTCGTTTGTTTTTATTTTTTGTTTAAATTGTTCCATGGCATCATTGATTTTGACAAAAAAGTTAATTTTATTTTTTTCGATTTTGCCTCTTTCGGACAATGGAAATTTATGAACAATGGTATCAATAAATGCAGAATTTTTTTCTCTAGATAAAATCTAAATAAACTTTTGTTCTAAAACAATTAGGGGAGCAAATAATTGCAGACTAAGAATTTACCATTGTAATCCCTATGCTGCGCCGTCCAAGTCACCACCCTGTATGATATAATCCAGAAAAAAAAATTCAGGTTTCTTCAAAAATAATTTTTATTCATAAGTAATTTTTAAGTACATTACAGTATCTAGGATGGGGGAAAAGTATAAATTTTCAATGAAGTTGCTTTAATTTGCAATTTAACTCACACTTGAGAATTTCAATTTTGAACTTTTGCTCTATTAAGAATATTATTTTGTTATTTTTTATACAGGGTGGTCCATCGGTCTGTACTTTTTATTTTATTCGATTATTATAAATATTGCCGAAATTTTTTTCAGACAAAGTTTATTTTACATTAAAATGTCCATGTATCTGCAGTATAAGTTTTTTTACCGGGTGCTCCATTTCCGCGTAATAGTATGTAACCTAGTATTTTTAAATGGAACACCCTATATATTTTTACAAAATTTTAAAGATCTTATGTTTCTCTTTACACAAGATCTTATTCACTATTGTACTGAAATGATTAGTACAGAAACTATTCACGTTTTTATGATTCAATAATCACACAGAAAATGTTCCATATAATTGTCTGTGAATGTTTAAACAATCAGATTAGTTGCTGTCAGACCTTTAATAATTATTATTTACTATTTTCACTTAGTTTAGCAACTCTTTTGTTATATTTTATTTAGATTATTGAATTCATGTTCAATTCGAACATTTTTGATAAATTTATTGATTGTTTTTAATTTCATGGCAAACTTTCTGTGTGTGATTCTTCATAAATAAAAACATGCATAGTTTCTGTACTGATTATTTTAGGACTATAATGAGTAAGAACTATTTTAAAGAGAAACAAAAAGTCTTTCAAATTTTGCAAAAATATATAGGATGTTCCATTTAAAATTATATAGTTGCATAACATTGTGAGAAAATGGAACACCCGGTAGAAAAAATTATACTGCAGATACATGGGCATTTTAATGTAAAATAAACTTTGTCTGAAAAAAATTTCGGTAATATTTATAGTAATCGAATAAAATTAAAAAAAAAATACAGACCAATGGACACCCTGTATGTATATAATTTATTTATTATAATTACAACGTTTATTTCTCTTTAATAAAAATATTTTTCCGAGATAAATTGAGTTTTATTTTTATGCATATAATTTATTGTAAACATTTTAGAAACTAATATATGGTATGAATTAGAAAATGTATTTATGCAATTTTAAGATTAGTCGAGGCAACGACATGGCTGCGAGCGTTTATTCCGGTTCACTCGATAACGCAAGTTAAGCAAGGCTGCCCGCGGTTAGTAGTTGGATGGGTGACCGCTTTGCGAAAACTCATACCAACGAATACTGCGTGTCGTTGTCACACCACCGAAAACAAGGAACCGAGGCGGCACATCAGTAGTTGAGTCCGCTTTAAATAAAAAAAAAATATTAGTCGACTTTTCTTATTACATTTATTATTAATAAGTTAGAAAATAAAATAATTGTACATGAATCAAAATAAAAATAAGTTCTAGAAATCACAACAAACCTTTTATTACTTCTCTTATTGAAACTCTGACTAATTAATAAGTTTTCTTAAAATAATTACAAATTCCATTAACTAGCTTATAATAGTATAAAATGAAACGAGTTTAGAAAAGTGATGTTTGAATGAACAAGTATGGTTGTTAAGGTACAAGAGTAGCGAGTACTTAAAACTATACGAGTGAATTAAAACCACTCCTCTGAACGAGTTGTTCAATTTTTTCGCATTTCGTATAGAAATGTAAATAATTATGTCACATTTTCTGTAATTTTCTGCAAATTTAATATTTATAACGAAGCAAACGCGTAACATGGCAACATGAAATGTAGCAAAGTCTAAAACCCATTTGTTTATTAGTTGCAATAATGGTTGCTATAAAATACTGTATTAAATTTGTGCATGTATGTAGCACCCCCAGGTGAGAAATATAACAAATTGGGCTATTCAGATGTAGTGGGGCTTCAATCTAAAGAATAGTTAACTGTTGTTGCGCCATCTATAAAATCTATTGTGAAAACTACCATTCTGTAGGAAATATTTTTGTGTCTTCGCTGTGAGAAATATTTGTGTGTTCACTGGGAGAAAAATTTCTAGTTAGCGCGGAAAATATTTTTGTTACGAATGCGAGAAATATTTATTTAGGGCTAAATGTTTGGGAAATTTATTTTAGATTTTCTGAGAATTTTTTTTACTTTCGTAAGAAATTTATTTGAATATTTGTGAGAAATTTATTTTTAAACTGGAAGAGAAAAATATTTTTAAGAAAAAAATAATAATTTCAGTAAAAAAATATTCTCACAAGTAAAAAAAATATTTTTTGCACTTCCGGGTTTAAATGCCCTTAATTATTCTTCCTTCTCGTGGCCTGAAGTGTCATATTTAATCTCGGAGGGATTAAATTTCGAAATTTAATCCTAAGGGATTAAATTGACAAGTAAACAAGTAACCACAGTAACAAGTAAAATGTTTATTAAAATTATTATATAAATTATATTTATTGTTAATAGTTTTATACAGTTCACAATTACAGAATATATTTAAACGTTTTTGTTAAAATTAATTACTTTGACCATAAAAGATACCTTGTCTAGTACATTTTTTTAAGAATTGATCAACTTGTTCTGCTGTAATTTTGACTTTTTAGGTTAGTAGTCACCATTTCTTCTATTAACACGTTGACTGCCACGGCAACTTTCAGAATTCTGGTCTAAAAAGCCAATTACATTTAATCGTAATATAATATTAAAAACTCTAATTATACCTACATAGTTATCATCAAAAAGCATAGAAAATGTATTTTTTATAATATTCTTTTACTTCTTGATTTTGAATAAATTTTTTTATAATTATTTTATTTTCTGTTCATTTATAAATGAAATTTCTGTTCATGTAAGCCAGCATTGATATTTTGTTTTCGTCCCATTAGCCATCTATCCATATTAGTACTGATATACGACGAGTTTAATCGTAGCTGCACGAATATGGCAAATAAACACAGATAACTCGTAGTTGGCGTCCAAGAAGAGAACGCAATCTACGAGTTATCTCGTAGTTGGCAGTCAACGTGTTAAAGAAAGTATCTAATTAATATCAGGAACTTGCTTGAATCAGTATTATTTCTAACCACCAACATTCCCCTTCAACATCGAATATCGTCCAAATGATAGGTTGAACAATTTTTGATCGTTCATAAAAATATACTAGCACCACAGTTTTCGTGTATTTTTGAATTTTTTTATTGACACACCACTTGATAAAAGCTTCGAATTGTTTTATATATTTTTCTAGATTTTACACGCAGTATTTCCACTGTGGTTTGTTCAATTTATCCATTATGAAACGTCACTCAAAATATACACAAATTTTCACTTTGTTTATGGTATCTTGGCAACCTACAAAATTTGAATAGTTCTATCGTTGTTATCAAAGCCATCCATTTTCAACATATGAATATGTATTTTAAAATCCTCTAAAATTAATCGTTATTTATATTGTATTGCTGAATGAGGGTTGGAAATGCAAAAAATAGCGTATATACCACAGGACTGAAGTGCCTTCAATCCCTTAGGTGATTATTTCCCTCGCCTATGGCTCGTGAAATAATCTTGACCCTCAGGATTAAATCAGGTTTCATCAGCCCCTTGGTATATAAACTACTATTTTTTACAAGAAAAAAATGTATTCCCAAAAAAAAAATATTTTTAAGAAGAAAAATAAAATACTTTCCCCATTTAATTATGTCCCAACGGCGCTTCATAATTAAGTATTGAATTTTAATTTACACTGAAGACGTAAGTCATATATTATACCAGAAACAAACAAACAGTGATTGACAGATTTTCGAAAAAAATGTTGGGAAAATTACAAAATAATATGTTTAAATTGTTATATTATATTTTATTATTAGAGAAATAAAATAAATAAATGCACTTAATTTAGTTCACTGTTTGTCTCACTTTACAAAAACATTTTGACATTCTCGAAGTTAGGTAGTTGGTGGCGCTAGTATCGTAGTTTGGTATAGAGTACTTGCATCAAGGTCACAAACTTAGCGCGCGAACCTGTTCCTGGGCAACCAGACAAAATTTTAACATGGCGTCTTATGGAGTATTCATGTTTACTTTTGTAAAATTATCTGTTATTCGCATTCTACGTTGTTTAAAAAAAAAATAAAACTTATGACGTTGATTAAGGTAAGTTCATACTTATACTGGTCTCACAAAATTCTCCTAAATATAAAGCAATTTTAAAATATCGTATTTTAAATGTGTAGTATCGTAAATGTTGATGAAAACAATTTATAAAACTGTAATATTCTCATCATATTTTGTGTATTTTCTGATAGATTAGGAAATGGTATATGCTTATTTATTTAACAATTAGTAAAAATCCATGTAGATGTCAGAAATTTAATAGTATTATAAATTAATTTCAATTTGAAGAAAATTTTGAGAAGTACATTTTGCATCAACTAATTAAATTAAAAAACTGTTTGCTTATTACCAAAATAAACCAATTAAAGTAATTTTCAAACCACCTACCAATTTCAACCCCCACAATAAATGAAAAGAGGATATAAAAAATAATTTTGGTTAAGTTCTTCAGTTACTAAACAGTTTTTAATCAGTTATCAAGGGTTTCGATAATTAACATCATAATTCTAACAAGACTTAGCATTGTAAGACTTGACAAGAATTATTATTTTATTTCTTTGATATAACTGTTTTCTTTAACTTTAAATTTTAAAATATATTAATTTATATTACATTTTTAGATGAGTAAATTAAGTGAATATGTGAAAGCTTTACCGGGAGAATCTAAAAGGAGTGATATTTGGAAAAAATATCTGTCATCAGTATTGATTCATATACTATACATCAACTTACCAATACATTTAATGTGTTTCTAATACATTTCATTTAAAATATACTTGCTGTACATATATGTATTTAATGCAAATACATTATATATACATTTACATTTCTTAAAAAGTATATGATATAAACAAAACACGCAATCAACATCGACAAAACACAAAAATAAGTCACAAGAACCAAAACCTCCATAAGATTCAATGCTAACCTGAACGGTCGTTGCCCAGAAACAGACTCCCGCCAAATAGGCCACGCCTCCTGCAAGTACTCTATTGAGTGCTGCATATGAAGTAGCAAGCACGCAAAGACAAGAAATCACCCGAGTGGAATCCGAACAGATCCGAGACGGCCGAATATGTATATTCTTAGTTCAGGTGAAGTGGGAGTAAATACTTGAATCCCATTTGCTGCACACGTCCAACGTCATCAAAAACAAAACATGCCATATTAAAGGGTGTAATTTATAATTACAAATATGGAATTTTCCGTATCTTTTAACTCTTATCTCTCATATTTTTAATAAACTTTTACTATTTTTGATGGTGGAATAGCTTATTGCCATCTGAGTATTTCTTAAGTGGTTTTCATTACTGTTTATCTTTTGTAACAATATTTGTCATTATGAGTGTAACTAACGAAGAGAAGGTAGAAATAATATCAATTCTTGGAAATACCTAATCAAAAGATTTCGCGACAAGCAGCTGCGGAATTTAATAATAATTTTTTTTAAGAAACAAAATGAAGAAAATATTTTTGAGGAATTGAGTTAAATCTCCTTATAGATGATCAGGAAAATCCTAATAAAAGTATAAGACAATTAGCAAGGAATTTAAATATAACCTTGTACAACATTCGTAAAATATTTTTTAAAAACATACATTAAAACCTTATCGGCTTAACTACTTTCATACAATTTTGAAACGTGACAGAGATTAACGATTAGATTTGTTATTTATTTTTATTACCAATGGATTGAACGTGGTAGCAAGGACGATTTAAATATGAAATGGGCTCCACGATTTCTTTATGTGGGGATATTTAAAAACAAAGTTTATTATAATCGACCACAAACACAACAAGAGCTGACTAGAAGAATTTCACAAGAATGTAGAAATATTACGTCGCAACAATTTAAAAGTGTAACAAAAAATGCTAAGAAGTCGTTTACATAAATGTATTAAAAGAAGAGGGCGGACATGTTGAAGTGATATAAAATATTGTTAGTTTTTCTCTCCCTTAAGTAATTTTTAATTTCTGTATCAATTATTGTAACTTGTAAAATAAAAAAAAAAAAATCTTTTGAGTACTGCTTTAATATTTCAAAAAGTTGTTTACGAGATGATTATAAACATTTCGTTCAAATTTCTTTTTTGTGTATCTCTAATAATTTGGATACTTTACTCTTGTCAGCAATTTCAAACTAGTTATTTACTATATAAGTACGTAAAGCTAGTCTTTAATCACGATTGAGTCAATTAAAACACGAGTGTAGCGAGAGTATTAAGACCCCTGAGAGACTAAATACGTATGTGTATCGAACAATATTTTATCTACAATATAATGAAAAAACCCCTATAAATATAAAAAAAAATAGTTATTCATGTACTAAGGGCGAAATTATATAGTTTCTGGCCCGAGGAGCAATATTTAAAGCCCGATGCGAAACGGAGGGTTTCAAGGTCAAACATACGCGATTTTTTATAGTGACTTGTACATTGCAATGTCAGATGGAGTGCATATTTTCGTTGGGTTCGTTCACTTCCATGAATTTTGTTTTGTAATTTCAAATTTGAATACATTATTTCTTACAATTATTCTTATCGAAAAACAACACAATTATTACAGTAAGGTTTTTGAACAATCTAGTATTTATGTATGTGGATGAAAAGGATAGTCATGAAAAAACCCAGCCCGAAAAAACCCAGTGGGGTTTTTCGGCAAAAACCCACTTGAAAAAAACCGAGTTATTATACAAATTTTGGCATGTTAAAGAATTGATTTAAGAATAGTATAAGTTCATAGAGACCTATTTATTTTTTAAAGGTATACAATTATTATATACAAAAAAGAAAAAGAAAAATTTGCATCTGTCAAAAAATAAAAATACTGGAGTGAGTAGAATCTGAAAAAATAATAATTACAGTAAGTTTAGAAAATAATGGGTTTTAAAATACAAATATATACCTTGTTTTCTATTAATTGTATTTAAGCATCATTATCTTTTATGTTATGTTATGTTATTTTTGAAAAACCCAGTAATGGGCTGGGTTTTTTCAAAAAAACCCAGTTGGCTGGGTACATCTCGGAAAAACCCGGGTTTTTACAACCCTGGCTAAAACATTAAACTATAAAAAAATATTCGTTGAAGTTTAGTTGGTCAAATATTCAGAATTTTTATACTGTATTTCTTATTCCCATGAACGACTACAGTAATACAAATAATTCGTATATTTATAAATATGATCATTTATAACATACTAAGTTTATTTTCAATTTGAATTTACGGTTTTTGAGAAACAAATAAAAATATACCAAAAAACACACTTTTTGGTATATTTTCATTTGTTTCTCAAAAACTGTAAATTCAAATGAAAAATAATCTTAGTATGTTATAGACGATCATATTTATAAATATACAAATTATTTGCATTACTGTAGTCGTTCATGGGAATGTGTGGCATATATTTTACTACTTTGAAAATTATGTTCATGTATAATTTGTAAACAAAATTAGCTTTTTTAAAATTTATTACAAAACTTTGGACTTTTATCTACAAATGTAGGTATAAAACATTATATGTTTCATTTATTATAATAATGATATATTGTTTCAAAAATGTCATGCTCATGTTGCGCTATCTTCAGCCCGTATGATTGCCCTTAAATGCGCTGAGGGCCAGGAATATTTCGCCCGTAATACATACAATGTTTTTTGCACAACCAAATCAGTTATGTATTAATATTTTCTTATTTTAATATAAGCAAAAATAACGTTCAAATCAAAGTAGAAGTATAGTCGGCCGTTCTTTTACAGTTGCTGCCGTTGCTGGGTTAATTGAACAAAATCAAAAACAACGAAGTAAAAAATATAAATGTCATTGATCTCTTATTTGTTAATCTCAACGAAGTATTCACACATATTAGTGAAGATAGTTAAAATGGAAGATATTAAAAATGCTGTACAAGATTTACTTCCCCAGAAGTCCAAAATTTTATATGAAAAAGCCTATAAAGAATTTTTTAAATGGTGCGATCAGAAAAATTTATATACCTTCTACTCCATGGAGTCACTATTCAATGGTAAGAACAAGTCTCGCAATTAATAAAATTCTAATCGCTTCAAACCGAAATCTAAAATTCTTTGTAGAGATGATATAATCAAGTTTATAAAAGAAGCGCCGGATGAAACATATTTAAAGATAAAAGTAAGAATTTGATTTGTTACAATTTTTCGTTTTCTACTATTTATTTTGTTTAAAGGTAGTTTTAATTCTGGGCGTGGCAGGAGCGTGACGAAGAGAAGAATTATGTATGCTACTTACTTCTGATATACAAGATGCAGGAAACGTCTTAATAATAAAATTAAGAGATACAAAAACAAACATTGACAGAAAATTCACAGTAATAAATGACGAGGAAAATTCATGAAATTATGTAGATATTTATAGAGAATATGCCAATTGACCGAAACATGTTAACCATCAAATATTATTTTTATATTTTAAAAAATGGGAAGTGTTCAACCAACCAGTTGGAAAATATTCTTTTGGCTCATTTCCCACGATAATAGCGCGATATTTGCAACTGCCAGAAGCTGAGACTTATACTGGTCATTGCTTCAGGTGCATTTCAGCAACGCTACTTGCTGATAAAGGTGGTGATATTTTAACCTTGAAACGCCATGGAGGATGGCAGTCTTCGAAAGTTGCTGAGAGTTACGTAGAAGACTGCAAATAATAAAGTTGAAATCGCCAAAAAAATATTAACAGAAAATGAAAGTTGCAAGAGTAGCGGTCAAAGTGACAGGTCTCAAAATGTTTTATCCACGGAGGGTATTAAAATTGAAAATTGCATTAATTGTAATATAACATTAAATATTAATAAAATGTAACGTATATGTTGTTTATTTAATTCCGGGCGGAAAAGTGCACTTTTCAGGGTGTTTCATAACTTCGAATACATACGTTAATGGTATATGTTGTTTGATATGCTGATTACGAATCTAAAAGAATTTTTTTAAATTCGAAAAATTAAGGGTTGTTTGCCTAAAACATTTTTTGTAGTACTGCACTGGATTCGTTTTCCTATTAAACACAAACAATGGTATTCAACAATTTAAATTACATAATACTAGTAAAATAAACGAACAAAATTTTATTATTTCTAATGAAACGATAATCATTAACATAATCATCCAACCAGTGGCAGTGACAACGAAAAATTTTGGACTGGGAAACACGGAAAATAATTTTGCGATTTAAAAAAAAATATATTTTTCATTCGTAATCAGCATATCAAATAACATTTGCCATTAACGTATGTACTTGAAGTTATGAAACATCCTGTATATCATTACACATGTCAAACCGAGTCAATGAAGTGATATTTACGCCCGGTTGTGCAAAAAATACTTTTTTTGTGCAACCAGACGCGAATTAAGCATTTCGCAGCCGAACAAACCACACCGTGAATTTAAATTTTGCGGCTATTATTATGGTAACGGCCGCGAAATCCAAAATGATTGTTTTACCCTATTAGGCACAAAAAAAGTGATATCAACTTAAAAATTACAATCAAATTGTAAAAAGTACGCGAAAATTTACGCAGAAAAATCTACCCTATTTATAAAAAATTTCCTTCCAACAAATAATGATTTAAAAAAGTGATATCAAGTGGGATATTACATGAAATTATAGTGCAATTTATTTTCGATTTCGAGTAGGTGGGGGCGCCAACTATGCAGAGTCGCAGACTTTATTTTGTTTACAAAATTTGTCATCGTTACCATAATGACAGTTAATGTTTTTAGAAAAAAATGTTATCCTGGTAATGAAGGTAAATAAAAGTTTACTCACTTTCAAACAGTTTTTTTTTTTACGAAGTGAATTATCAAATGTTAAATCCCGAGTACTAAAATTTTAATCGATTAAATTTGACATGTCTAGCTTATGAAATAAATTTTGCTTAAGAAGTGTTTGAGTACATAATAATTTTATCTGAAATTATAATATACGAAACACATTTTTAAAAGTAAAAGGTTAAATTTTAGAAATAAGCCAGACAACAAATTTGATCGAGTCAATTCTTTAGTACGAGGGGTATATGACAAGATTATTTCTTATTTCATGAATTCATAGCACAAACGTTAATATTTGCCGAAGTAAATGTATATTTAAAACGTTGATTTTGACACATTTTCACATAAATAAGTCGATACACAAACAAAGTACACCGAGAAATTTTATTGTTATATTGTAACTACAGCAAATTGTTTGTTTTTCTTTTTACTTGTCACATAAATGTCAAAAATTAATAAATAAAAATACCATAAATTAAATGATTCAGCATGTTTAAAGATATAGAATGCCAGAAAAGGTAAAAAAACATGTAAATTTTTTCAAAATGTTCAAAATATGCATATAAAAGCTAGCTTCAATTTAATCGCGATTAATCACCTTGGCGCTGTTTAATCATCACTTATCTAAAATGTACAACAATGGAAATGAGACATTCGCTGGTCAAATTTGTAATGAGTGAAATAATCGGTAATATTTAAAATAATTGCATAAAATAAAAAATAAAAACTGATGTGGTCACCACTCTACTTTCTTATACATATAAAACCAACTAAACACGTATGACTTGATCCTTGCGTATTACTTTATTTTGACAATTATTTGACATACAGATGTTAAACCTGTTTAATTTTTTGTTATCATTGTAACTATGATTTTATTTTAATATAGACATTAATTAATATGTAGTCTTTAAAACTTTGTAACTAATATACAAATATTGCTTTTTTCTACGACCACTATTGAAAGTATGTCATTACAAAACAAACTACAATCAATGTAAGTGCGTTGTTACGAATAGTGTTACGTAATGTTTATTACGGAACACAAATTTAAGTTGGCAATACTGACTGTCACATTACCAAAATAATTAAAAATTTATGCATCAAATTTTAGATTTAAATGTTATGGATTCAAATTAGGCTAACTTATAAAACTTTATAACTAAATTCATAGTTTGCTGGGTTTATTATAAATTATGACAGCAATAAATATTTCAATACGTAGGGGGGGCTATGTTTTATTATGTATCGCTACGCTCAATTGTTGTTTATTTTTAAAAATAAAAACAAAGCTTGTTTGATATTTAGGTAATGTGTGTGAATCTCGAGAACGATATGAATTTGTGTACCAAAAATCATGGATTGGAGAATACAAAAATGCATAATAAAAATTTATCTATTTGAATATTGTTTTTAATTTATAAATAGTATTGAGTGGTCGTAGAAAAAGTATAGTACATAACTCGAGATGTAAAGCAATTACGCCCTCGTGAAATTACAAACTCGCCGCTACGCGGCTCGTGTGTCAATTTTTTCACTCGTGCGTAATTTGCTTCTTACATCTCTCATTATGTAATATACTATTATAGGGTGTTGCTTAGACTGTGCCAAAAAAATCGATATTTTTTGTTTTAGCTCTTCATGAAGTACATTGTTCACCGTTGAAATTCGTGCAGGTTCCCAAAATATGAAAAAAATCGGTCAATATTTAGAGGTCCATCAAGTCCAAAACGTGTTTTTGGACGTTTTTCCTCAATTTAACTTTTTTATACAAAGTATAAGTATTGGAATCTTTAAGACCAATTTCTCAATGATGTCTGTGTATGAGGATGGATGGATGGATGGATATCCGTGTGCGCAATATCTCATGAACGAGACAAGATATGTAATCGAAACTTGGAATTTGTAAGTTTCATGAAGAGCTTAGTTGATTTTGAATGAAATTGACAAACCGGAAGAAGAAGTTTACTGGACACACAAAACAATAACTTTAATTTTTTTTATTTAAATAGAATCACCTGTAAAAAAAAGTTTCAAATGAAAGATATTAGGAAAAATATTTGGAATATAAAATGTTATTTGCAATTTTCTTGTACATGCTTCTAATGGGGTCTTTCACCATTTTTTTTTTTATTAAACTTTATCTATATTGAAGATTATCTACCCTTTAAAAAAGTCTTAATTGTTATTCATTAAGCCACAATGATTTTTTAAAAAAATGTTGTGACATCATAGTAGAGGTGTTGCTGGATCTAAAACAGTAGAGATTTGAAAATTTTTTGTTACACAAATGTTCTATTTTATTGTAATAATAATAATAAAATAAGTAAAAAAATATATGACTACAATTATTTACAATCTGGCTGGAAGGTCAACAGTTAGCAACTTATGCTATTTTACTCATGTTGCTTCTTCGGTACTCGACTCAAAAAGTCAACTTGACTGTGTCTATACATACTTCTCCAAGGCTTTTGATAGAATAGATCATGTCATCTTAATTCATAAACTTCAATTTTTTTCCATCTCAACATCTCTTATCTCTCCTCTCTTCGTATCTATCAAATCGTACTCTCTTCGCTCAATTCTCTGGTCAGAAATCTACCTCATATGTTGCAACTTCTGGGGTGCCCCAAGGATCTAATTTGGGTCCACTTTTATTCTTTTTATTTATCAATGACATTACTTATATTTTAAAAAGTTGACAATCTTTTATTCGCCGACGACTTGAAAATATTCCACCCAGTTTCAACTCTTCAAGACTGTAACCTTCTCCAGAATGATCTCGATTCTCTATCCCTTTGGTGTTCTTCTAACAATCTTTCACTTAACCTAAAAAAATGCAACATCATGTCCTTCTCAAGAAAACCATTCCCAATTTTATTTAATTACACAATTGAACAAACTTCAATTTCTCGATGTTACAATGTTCACTACTCATGTGAACTCATGTGAACAATATTTGCAATGCATCTATCCGCATGCTCGGATTCATTATCCGCAACACCCGTCACTTCTCGAACATTTCAGCTATATTTACTCTCTACTATTCTTTTGTACGATCGAAACTTGAGTATTGCTCCCTAATTTGGAATCCTTTTTATGAAACACACCCGGACCACATTGAATCTATCCAGAAAAAATTTCTTAAATTTATATTTTTTTAAATACATCATTTTTACCCAGACATGATTGTTAATTACAATACTCTTCTTGAGATGTTTAATTTTTCGAGCTTTCTTGTAAGACGCGAAATTAACTCTGCTCGATACCTCAACAAGCTGATTCATGGTGATATTGACGACCCGAACTGCTTAAGTTTTCTTACTTTCCATACTCCTTCTGTCTTCACACGTAATTCCAATACCTTCTATCTCCCTACTCCTAGAACCAATGTATTTTCTACTTCGCCCATTAATCGTATGTGCCAGCTGTATAATTTTCGTTATTCAGCAGTTGATATCTTCCTCCTCAAGCCAACTCAATTTTATTCAGCAATAATTGTTAAATAATGTGATAAATTAAACTATTAATCTGTACTTTTCGACATATGTATACTGTTGTACCATTACTGTATTTACATTTATGTTTTTCCTGTCCCTTTACTAGGCATTTGCCTGTTGGGCAGTGAATTTTTAAATAAATAAATTTTTTAAATAAATTAGAAAGTAGTGATCGATTTTTTTTTTGCACACTATTTCTATACCTTTGCACGAAACATTTGTTGTTCTTTCCTCAATTTCTTCATCGGAATTAATGAGTTATTTCTTCTTGCACATATTGTTTCATTTTACGTATAAATTTACTACAATACGTCATATATCTGCCAAAATTATCCTACTTGTACAATAATTATTTTACGGTTGCCAATACTGCGTTGTTCAAAATTGTCATATATTGGGTTATTTTAGTGACGTTTTTGAGCACTTTAATGCCGATTTCAAATAATAGTATATTATTATATGAGGGATAATGATAGTCACTATTCACAAAGATGAAGTTTAAGTCACGAGCCGTAGGCGACTGATACAAACTATCCGAGTGAATAATGACCATAATCCCGAATATAATACTGTACTTTTTTAATCGTGTAAATTCGGAAATCACTTTTGAAAATGATCGATATTCGTTAAAAACACACATTGAAAAACGTCAACATAAAAATACACAATGAAAACTGGCTACATATCAACTGTCAGACGACCGTTGCTAGGTAATCCACATCACGTCTAAATAACAGTGAATTATGGATTTCTGGCTCTGTGATTGGTCGAGAAGAGTGAATTATGAATCATAATTTAATGTCGTGAATTATGGATACTATAATTCGTCGAAAAAAACATATAATGAGGATAGATTTATACAGGAGTAGAAAAATAATCATTTATTAATTAGTTGTTATGTAGTTATCAGGTACCTGATGTAATGCCTTATTTTTATATTAAACCAGTGGCACTAAAAATGTTTGCTAGGAATGAAATACCCTAATTTTTACGAATTTCAAAAAATAGTTATTTGTACCAGATTTAAATCTGTGTTTGGTATCGAATTGAACACATAATTTTTTTGACGATTTAAAATTCATATTAATATAGTGATTATGTTATATACACATTTCGAAGGTTGTCGCTGTCAAATTACGTTGCCATGTATTTGTTGAACGGTTGCTATGCATTTGTTGACGGTTACTTTGCGTTTGTAGAGTGGTTGCTATGTAATAGTATATTACATAACGAGAGAAGTAAGAAGCAATTTACGCACGAGTGAAAAAATTGACACACGAGCCGCGTAGCGGCGAGTTTGTAACTTCACGAGGGCGTAATTGCTTTACATCTCGAGTTTTGTACTATACTTTTTCTACGACCACTCAATACTATTTCTAAATTAAAAACAACATTCAAATAGTTAGAAATTTATTATGCTTTTTTGTTTTCTCTAATCCATTAATTTTTGATACACAAATTCGTATCGTTCTCGAGATTTTGTCACCAAAAGATTATTTGTTGCACTTTTAGCTTTAGCTTGTATCTCCAGTGGTGTTCCAATTGAAATATCACTGTCGCTTGACATATCTTACTTAAAATATTAATAAATATAAGTAAAGGATAATAATATTTAGAAGTATATATTTACCTCACAATAAAACACAGATTGTAAACTATAGATGCAGATGGGAGACTATAAAATATTACCAGTTTACATGTAATAATCACATACATTACCTAAATGTCAAACAAGCTTTGTTTGTGAATATAAAAATAAACGACAATTATTGAGCGTAGGGATACATGACGAAACATAGTCCCCTCTACATATATTATTGAAATATTTATTGATGTCATAATTTATAATAAACCCAGCAAAATATGAATTTAGTTATAAAATTTTATCAGTTAGCCTTTGAATTCATAACATTTAAATCTAAGATTTGATGCATCAAATTTTAATTATATTGGTAATGTGACAGTCAGTAATGCCAACTTAAATTTCATTTTCAAGTGTTACGTAATGAACATTACGTAACACTATTCGTAACAACGCCCTTACATTGATTATAGTTTGTTCTGTAATGACATACTTTCAGTAGTGGTCGTAGAAAAAATTATTTTACAGCCTAGACATAAAAATGACACTTTTTTCGGCAAAAAAAATATTTTTACAGCCTAAGCAGTAAAGATGACACTTTACAGACTGTTAGCTGTCAAAAAAATCGTACTTTTAATATCAATTGGCAAAAAATTATTGTTGTTCTATAATCAGTATATCAAATTATGTTTCATTTAAGTTTCGTGCAGAGGTATAGAAACACCTTGTTTTATTTCAAACGACACATATTTTTGACACTTCACAATTATTTGACACACACATATTAAAAATGTGTCATAATCAATTATTTATAAAAGTTAATTTTTGTTATGGGTTATGTCATTTGCGTTGTATATTTAATCTAATATAATATTTTATGCAATGAGTTGATTATGATTTTACCCTAATCGTTGAATGACTTACGCCAGTCAGTTTCTAACTTTCAAGTGTTTGTGACTGTTAGCGGAGAGGTGTTTTTGCCTGCAGGTGAGATAGTCTATTTAGAGGTATAGAGAGTGAGTGTGAGAATGAGATTGAATACATTGTGTTCTAGCAGTCTGCGGTTATTGAGATATTGTTTTGGCGGACTATAGTGGCTACAGATAGTTCTGTAGTTGCCAACGGCAGCAGCCGGGAGCTGTAGCGGACACAGATAGTTCTGTGGTCGCCAACGGTAGCAGCGTGGTAATGCTGTAGTAACCTGGCTTGAGTGTGTCTCGGGGTTACCAACTTTGCAGCCCCGGGAGCTGTAGTGGTCCTGGGTGGAAGTCACGGTGATCGCTGACGAGCAGTAATGTGTGCTGTAGTGATCTGTCATGAGTTGTTTGAGTGTGTCTCCGGATCACCAACGAAGCGGCAGAGGGTCCGTAGTAAACCTGTCTTAACTATACGTTATGGGGTTTGCCAACGAGCAGTGGTTGATACTGTAGTAACCGGCGGGTGTGCCCGAGGTTGCCAACCGTGTGAATGGTTATTTTGTTAGGCTGACTTTCTCACTGAGCCTGTTGCTCACGGTTTTCTTATTTTACAGGCGGTAACTAAATAGGTTAGGATTGGGTAGTTTGTATACGCAACACGCGTCTCGGGATCGTCGGGATTATCGCCTTTTTGTTATAATTCTGTGCATGAGTATTTAGTTGAAATGAAATGTAAAGGTGAGTGTAATTTTTTTGTAAATATATGTAAAATGAATTATATAAGTGAACTTTGATTTACGTAATCAGACTACGCTAATCTATTTTGATTTTTCTATTATCTGGTTTTAGAGTAAGACATCGTGAGATTTTGAATCTTTACGTAACAAATGTTTTAGTATTTGTTTCCATTGTAACTAAGATTATTGAAATATATCATTAAATATATAATTTAATTTGTCTCAAAATTAGAAGCATGTACAAGAAAAGTGCAAAAAACATTTTATATTCCAAATATTTTTGCTAACATCTTTCATTTGAAACTTTTTTCACAGCTGATCCTATTTTTGAAAAAAAAAATTAATTTATTATTTTGTGTGTCCAGTAAACTTCCTCTTCCGGTTTGTCAATTTCATTCAAAATAAATTCAGCTCTTCATAATTTCATGAAACTTATAAATTCCAAGTTTCGTTTACATATCTTGTCCCGCTCATGAGATATTACGCACATAGACATCCATCCATCCATCCATATTCACACACAAACATAATTGAGAAATTTGTCCTAACGAATTCAGTGGACGTCAAAATATGTATTTCCGCAAAAATCTCGTCAACGATTTTTTTCATGATTTCAATTACTTCCTTATACCTTGTATTTATTCTCATAGCTATGATTATTGAAATATAAAAAAACACGAACAATATTGAGAAAATCAAGAGGATCTCAAAGCTTTACGTAGGTACATAACTTAAAAACTACCCCACTGCATTAAAGGTGGTTTACTACAACTGTCTAAAACTATATTAAATTTCATTAGGGGCTTGCAGTAATTATGGAGGTGGCATGCTAGAAAGGTCCCGAGAGAAGCTTATTACAATATTCTATAAAATGTTTAAAAGGAGTGTATAATAAATACTGCACTAAACAACTGTCTACAATTACTTCATAATTTATTGGGAATTCATTATGCCCTGTGAACCAAATATTCACATCAAAATACTGTTTTGTAAAGTAAAATCAATTCACTTACGGTTGCGATACGAATGTTGTACAACTTAGAAGCTGAGACCGGCTCTGAAGAGTGCTACAAGTGATCCAAGCTCCGGCGACGGTGTCCAACGATCGGATCCCTGTAAACATAAAATCAAGTTTTATTTAGTAAAATAAGGTAGCTTCAAACTTGAAGTATTATCTCCTAAACCACAAAATTAAAATGATACGAGCCCCCTATTATCGATACAATTGCATTAAAATACCACAAGAAACAATTGTGAAAATACTTCCAACTAGCAAGATAGTTGAAGTAAATGTTAACCTTTTCCTGATCTCTCCACTTTTGAGTCAATGAACAGCTGATCATAAATAAACGTTCGTTGTTAACTCGCGTCATCTAAAATGTGCTAATGTCACGTAAACAGGTGACTTTAAAATTGTTATAAAACTGAAAACCTTTTAAAATAAGAATATTGTATAATATATATTTTTTTAAAGTATACAAACTAACCAAACAGTCAGTGAGTCTTCGTCGTAGCTTTTAAATTCATGTAACATTGACACAAATTTAACTTTTGTTTATTTGTGTAGCGACATTATTTTGTAACACATTATACACTTTTACACTATCAAGCATTATTTCACAAAATTTCATGCAAGTCAACAGCACGGACGTCAACAGCTGCATTACAAAACGATTGTGAAGATAGGAAGCACAAGTAAGAACAAAGAGTGACATGTATTCCTACCGTTTTATAAAATACTCTGCACAAAGTGCATGACATGTATAGTACAATCAATGTACTGATGCTTTGAAATAACACTATTTTTACCTCCCGCCACATCCTGTAAGGGAGAGGGAACGCACACACTACTCGAAAAAAAAATTCACGAAAATACATCTCTCGAATATACAAATGTAGAAAATTAAATTCAGAGTTTGAACATTTATCGAAAATACAATTTTGGAATGTTGGAAATATTACAAATGTTACAAATCTCGAAAATATATTTTTCGAATTGCTTGAATTTTACAAACCTTGAAAATACATTTCTCGAATATTACAAATGTCGAAAGTTACAAATATCAAAAATACATTTGTCGAAAGCGAACAATACCAAATGTCGTATTGTAATCATTGCATTATATGAATTATTTTACATGATAATGAAGCAAATTTAAGGTACTTTCCTTTGTAAAAAATATAGTATGTTCCATTTGAAATTTTAAAGTTGATATTAATTACTAGTAAACCGGAAATGATATCATGAATGTACATCCGCCACCAATTAGCATAAATGTAAATATAAATCGTGTTATGTGAAATGAATTGTTAAATTGATAAATAAGCGATATATTTGCTGGATCCATTTGAAAATAACAACATGTTAAAAAAGTAGAGGTCACGGATTTAAAGCTTGATGTAAATCTCAAAACAATGAAAAAAGTTCATTTATCAAAAATATGTGTTTGACATATTATAAAAACAATATTTAAATTATTAATTATAAAGTTTTAATGACTAAATATTAATATAGGTAGGTATATTAAAATAGTCATAGTTATCTACAATGAGAACAAAAAATGTATATAAGGTGGAGTCTGTCTCGGTTGATCATAGGCGTTTTACATGTTAAATAATACTTATGCAATTTCCTGCTGCCCTAATCATTTTAGAGAAAAAATGGTTCAAATAAAAGTAAAGAGATTTAATAACTGTATTTAAGTCATTAAATAAATTTCATTTTACTTATTTAATACGAAAGATTTCTGTTCTGTCTGTTACTGTATAAACAATAAAGATGTATTTGAGCAAATGATCCAAGATAGATTTATTTTTTATGTTCCTTATAATTGAATTTGGTTATTAACTAATAACAAATTTTTATTCTGACACTAAAATTAAATAAATAAATGGTATACTTGGTTACTTGATTACCTTTAAATATTTGCTAGAATTCAATTCCATTTACATGGTTTATTATAAAAATAGAATTTTCCATATTTTTCACGTCTTTTTGCTTTTTGCTAAATAAGTAAAATGAAATTTGTTCACTAATGCAGGTGCTGATCTTAAATCTCTTCAACTTTTATTTCACTCAAGAGATTAGGGAATTAGGAAATTGCATAAGTATTATTTAACATGTAAGATGCCTATGATCAGCTGATTCGGTCACCATCTTGTATGTCAAATAATTGTCAAAATAAAGTCATACACAAGGAACAAGTCATATGTGTTTCGTTTAGTTTTATATACATGCTGTCAAAAATTACGAATACAATGGAATGTGGTATAAAACTTGAATTCCGTGATGAAAGCAACTGTCGAGAATTGAGGCAGTTATAATAACACGCCATATCTGAAAGTGTCCAAAATCTATGCTAAACTCCATTTAAATTTTAACTTGTGTGGGGCGCGGGTTAATATTAATTTATTTTTTTGACAAAACTTGGCTCAAAACATTTCTTTTTTGAATAAAGTTTTAATTCTTATTATTATTATTTTGGTGCATAAATAAATTAATTTTTTGTGGACCACCCTAATAAACAGTGAAATTGAGAAGAATGATTGTTAAATAAAAGTTGGTGAGTCAGCAGAGGTGGTTTAGCCGGGTGTTATTTTAAGTAGTAGTCGGGTAAATTAATAAATAATGAGCGAAACAAGAATTTTTAGACCAGTAATTCTCGAAATTCGGAGTGCAACTTTTTTATTCTAAATGTCAACCTATTTTCTTTTAATTGCTAATTTGATTAAGTTTTTTTAAAATTTTATTTAAATATGCCTATACGAAGAGTCATGCTAGAAAACAAATAAATAAAACAATTGTTAATATTATTTTTTTGAAGTGTACTCCTGTATTATAATAAGAAAATGAATAATTACTCTCATAATGAGAAGGTAAACATCTCGGGGGCTTCTCTTGTCTAATTTAGCCAACCTCGTAGCTCTTACGGTTTTCGAGATCACAATGAATTTTCTATCTTATATGGGACAACCTGTATAATTCTTCGTCAGAAAATTATTGTGCATAATTCTAGCGACAAAACAAAACTGCACTCTGAATATATAAGTAGCCATTTCCTGCTCTATTTGATGTTACACTATAACTGTATGAATAATGTTTATTTATATTTATTGTTATATAATTTTTTTATATAACCAATATTTGTATATTAAATAATCTCAGTCCAATATTATAATGAAATGGTAGAGCTATAAAAAGTAAATGTGTGTTATGCCTGTCTTTTCGTAAGTTTTTAAAGCTTTATGTAGTTAATCAGGAAGTACTTTTTTTTTAAACAAGGCAAAAAAGAAAACTACATCGTTAAAAATAAACTTTTACATACCATGTGTGGCAACATTGAGACTATCGTGCTTCGGTCAACATTAACCTTCACAGTTCACGTCACTTGCTAAGCAACTAGCCTTTATTTCTGTGCAGCAGAAAATAAACTGTAATATTTATCCGATTTTTGTTTGTTGTGTCTTCATAGTAAACATCTTGAAAGTGTGTTAGTGCTAGACGACAATGGAATTTTGGACTTGCAGTTCAAGAATAGATTAATATTGCTTGCCTGAATTTGTAAGTAAACATTTACTTTCTATAAACAATTTTGTCATTTGATATTTAAAGATGTTCTATTATTGTACATATGAGATTCAGATTCGCTAAAGCATCAAATTACTTTAAATCAATGAGAACAACAAATTAATAAAGCTAAAATAGTAACGCCCTACACAGAAACACATTCTACAGTCCTACCGTTCAATAAAGTATTCGTCATATGTAACACATATAACTGTCATAATATAATTAGTCCTAATAATATTCTACCTACTTAAAATTATGTTTTAGCTAATATAAAGCTTTCTGCTATGAAATAATAGTTATTTGTTTAACTAGGCACCAAAATACCAGGTATACGGCAGAGGCTGTTGTTTCGTGAATGAATGCTGCCGAAGCTGTAAATCTGTTTGGTGCCGTGTTGAACACATTATTTTCGATTGGGATCTCGAGAACCGTCAGAGCTACGAGGTTTGTTAAATTAGGCAAAAGTTGCCTCATTAATAGGGTAGTTTGAACATGTATTTGTATTTCCAATTGAATGCATTGGGCACTAGATATTAGATAAAATATAGATTTACCAATTTCCTTTTTTGCTTCTGACTTTATTATATGAAATAATACGAAATTCTAGTTTACACTTATTAAAGACACTTTAAATGATGAATTTACAGAAGTACTCAAAAAATTTACTGTTACTGGTATCAACTTTTATTTTATTTTTTTTTTTCACATGGAGGTCATAGTAAGCCATGACATTTTTAGATAGAGATTTTTATTTGCATTACAACAACGATATAAAACAGTAATAATATATATTTTTAATTAACAGAAAAATAAACGAACCTTAATATTTGAAATAAAATTGAATTGAAATAAGTGAATCCTAGACCTATAATATATGTATAATGAAGATATTTTAGATACATTGCCTCTTCGTCAAATACAAAATATGTGATTTCAGTAGGGCGGAGCTCCTGCTCACAATTCTCAGGTTATTTACAATATTTAAACGTTCTATTTGGAGGGCAATGTATAAGGGACAAACAGCGAAATTCATTGGCCTGTTAGATCTCCAGATTATTTTTATGCGGTTACTTAGAATAGTATATACATCCGTTACATGTTGTAGACTATACTTTCTATAACAAGATTTTGGAAATTATGCAAAAAATACAAATACAAAACTGTTGAAAACGTCAAACTCAAATAAATCAAATTAAAACAAACAGACGTAAGACGTAACCATAGCAACTGAATCAAGATACTTCATATATCGCGGCTCTGATTCGTCGAAAATATTCCATACGCGGCCAATGGAATGTTAGTGATTCCACAACAATTTTTAGTTGAAGAATGCGTAGTTTCCAAAACGGTGTTATAGAAAATAAATTCTTTAATGGGTATATTAGTAAAGCAAAGTTATAAAAGAAACAGAACGACCGGCGCAGAAGTGTTTGGAACAAAATGGCGAATTAATAGAATATTTATTGTCAAGTTTTCGTAAATTATATTTTATTTGTTTATGAAATAGTTATTTTCATTCATAGCAGCCTATGATTAACTTTTTTCAGTTCAATTTTATTATAAATAAAAAATTTCGTAAAATTTTCTGTTTATTATAAAAATAAATTATTACTCTTTTATATCGTTTTAAAGCAAAAAAAAACTATTCAAAAATGTTTTGGTTTGCTATGACCTTCATATAAAAAAAATCTGGTGTGGGCACCACACTACTTTCTTATACAAATAAAACCAACTGAACACGTATGACTTGTTCCTGTTCGTTGCGTATGACTTTATTTTGACAATTATTTGATATATACTTAGATGTTAAACCTGTTTCATTTTTTGTTCTCGTTGTAACTATGAATTTATTTTAAAATAGAAATCTATTAATATCTAGTCAACAAAACTTTATAACTAATAATATAAATATTACTTACATTTATAATATTTTACAAGACACATATTTTTGACACGTCACAATTATTTGACACTTTTGACACATAGATATTAATAATGTTTTAGTTTTGTTCTCATTATAACTAAGATTATTGAAATATATTCTTAAATATATAATTTAGTTTTTCTCAAAATATAAGCATGTACAAGAAAAGTGCAAATAACATTTTATATTCCAAATATTATGGCCAACATCTTTCATTTAAAACTTTTTCTCTCAGTTGATTCTATTTTTAAAAAAATGTAATTTATTGTTTTTTGTGTCCAGTAAACTTCTTCTTCCGGTTTTTCAACTTCATTGAAAATCAATTCAGTTCTTCATTTATTCATGAAACTTTTAAATTCCAAGTTTCGTTTACATATCTTGTCTCGTTCATGAGATATTGCGCACACGGACATCCATCCATCCATGCATCCATCCTCACACACAGACATCATTGAGAAATTGGTCTTAACGGATTCAGTGGACCTCAAAATATGTATTTCCGTAATAATCTCGTCAGCGTTTTTTTTTTCGTGATTCCAATTCTTCCTTATACTTTGTATAAGAAAGTAATAAAAGTTGGTATCAGTAATACGTAAATGTTTAGATATAAAAAAATGAGTACTTCAGCAAATTTACCATTTGAAAATGCCCTAAGAAAGTGCAAATCAGAATTTCGTATTATTTCATATACCTCACAAAATTATAAGAGAAAAAGAAAATCGTTAAATCTATATTTTGTCCAATATCTAGTAACCTATGCATTCAATTGGGAAAACAAATAAACAAAAATACATGATCAAACTAATCTACAATTCTTATGGTTCTCGAAATCCCATTACATCCGTACCTTCAATGGGACACCTGTGTAGAGTTACTTTTGTAATCACTAAATGGAGCCATACTCAAATAATTATGAAAATAAATCCGAAACTGATCAAGTACAAAAATTTATATTTGTTGGAGAAAACTGTACATCATGTGTACATTATTTTCACTTTTTACTTTTTTATACAAAATATAAGAAATAATGAAAAAATCGCTGACTAGATATTTACGGCAAATATAAAATATTTTTGACGCCCACTTAATTCGTTATGGATGGCCGTGTGCGCAATATCTCATGAACGTGACAAGATATGTAAACGAAACTTGGAATTTATGTTTCATGGAAATATGAAGAGCTGAGTTAATTTTGAATTGAATTGAAAAACCGGAAGAGGAAGTTTACAGGACACACAAAACAATAAATTCCACTTTTTTCAAAAATTGAATCAGCTGGGAAAAAGCAATAATACATATATGGAATTTTCTTGTACTTGTTTAGAATTTTGAGAAAAACTAAATTATATATCTAATAATATATTTCAATAATCTTAGTTAAAATGGGAACAAAACTAAAACATTTTTAACATCTATATGTCAAATAATTGTGAAGTGAAGAAAAATATGTCATCATAGTTACAATGAGAAGAAAAAAGTTAAACAGGTTTAACATCTATATTTGTCAAATAATTGTCAAAATGAAGTCATACTCAAGGAACAAGTTATACGTGTTCAGTTGGTTTTATATGTATAAGAAAGTAGTGTGTTGCCCACACCAGATTTTTTAGTAAAATTTATTTTTGGCCAGCTTTACGGAACCTATTTCTACCATGTTATAGAGCTTGAGTGACAGCTCTACGCCATAGAAATATAGGTTTTTAATTAAAATGCTGTGATCTACACAGTCGAAGGCCTTCGTCAAGTCAATAAAACTGGCGGCAGTATGAAGAGTTTTTTCCTTATTATTTATTATATTTATTATTAATTCTAATGCAGCTTTAGTGCTAGACAATTTATTTTTGAAGCCATACTGATCATTAGAGTAAATATTAAATTTATCAAAAGTTATGAATCCTCTCTTTAACACGTTGACTGCCACGGCAATTTTCAGAATTTCGGTCTAAGAAGCCAATTTCATTTAATCATATTATATTATTAAAAACTCTAATTATAGTACATAGTTATCATCAAAAAGCATAGAAAATGTATTTTTTATAATATTGTTTTACTTCTTGATTTTGAATAAACTTTTTATAATTATATTTTCTGTTCATTTATAAATAAATTTTCATTGATTTTTTGTTCTCTTCCCAGAAGCCATCTATCCATATTAGCACTGATATACTACGAGTTTAATCGTAACTGCACGAATATGGCAAGTAAACACAGTACGAGATAAACCGTAGTCACGAAGTATAATATAGATAGGAGATGGCACTTGTGCGGAGCTAGCGGCACGGAATTTTACTATTCATGATTGATGGGTGGGAGAGGGTAGGAGGCCGGTTGTTGTACAGTACGCTTATGGGTAGAACATAATTTTTCATTATTTTATTATAATATTATTGTTACAACATACTAAAAATATGACATATGAATTATGTTATTTACTCTAAGCAATCTATAAATTTTCGAATTTTTTATATGGAGTAGAAGACAAATAATTAAGCAGTCTGATTTGTATCTTCTGCCTTGTTTCTTTCTTTGTTGGCATATTTCAAGGCACTGCATTATTAATATTTTTTGAATTGATGACGTGTTTAATTCAATTAATTTATCATTGAAAACATTTTCATTTATTTAACTGATTTTTCAATTTTGTTGCAAGTGCAAACTTTTCTTACGTAGTCGAATGATTTTCTTTCGATAATTTTGTAATTTGTTTTTACCACTTGGAGTTTTCAACTGTTTCTTTTGCTTAAATTCTGATTTAAATATTTATAAAATCTGCATATATTTTCTGTACCATTGGTTGTTATAGTGCATTTTATTTGTGACGTAAAGTATCCAAAACTATTTTCCAAACTTTTCTGTGCAATACCAATTTAAATGCTTCATTTAAAGATTTAGATATTTCTTTGCAAATATCCAATTTATCAACAGTATATATTAAATGTCTCGAAACAGGTAATATTATTAGCATTATTTTTATTTAATTGATTAGAAATAAAATTTTTATTATTTATATTTTCATCAAGAACAATTTATTTTTCAATAAAAAACGATTACTCGAATCGAATGATAATTTAACGAAAGATATGTAACTATTTCTATTTTCTTCGAATTTTTATTTTGTCCTTTAATTCTTAGGTAATTGAGTATTTATTCAAGATAAATTAAAATTAGCGTCTGATGAACTATTATATGGAACAGGTTCATTTCTATTTTGACCCTTGAATATCTGATTAGTTATATGCACATTTAATATTTTTTCTTATTTTTAATTTTTTTTTATATCTAAATAAATGGAGCAATTTGGGAAAACAGTCGGAAGTGCACCTGCAATGGTACCTACAAATGTATGTAAACTTAATTTTAAAATAAAAAATATTAATATACGAGTATTAGGTACACTTGTGGAAAAAAAAGTTCAAAACACAAACACTTCTTTGTACAAATCAACCGTAAACCAGAACACAGCGATGGCCTCCTATCCCCACCACAAGCTCAACAAACGAAGTAACTTTTGGTACCACTAGCTTCATAGGCCTGCCGTACGAAGTGTCATCTCCTTTCTATATTATACTTCGTGCTCGTAGACGGCATCCTAGCAAATAACGCAATCTACGAGTTATCTCGTAGTTGGCAATCGTCAACGTGTTGAGAGCTTGTTCAAGTATTTTTGAAAATAGTGGTTGAACTATGTGTTTCGAAACAATTTTAATTATTTTTACATTAATGTCATAAATATCTGTTATTTAAATGATTTATATAGTTTATAACTTGGTTATCTGTGACAGGTAGCAGGTAGTGTTGTGACCCAGCTGAAGGCCATCTCTGGAGATTCCAGGACTTGTACAGCCGTTCTCAGATGCATTGCCACAACGGGAATTACTTCGAAGGACACTAACTGCTGTTTCAGGTAAGATAACCATCCATTCTAAATATAGACACATTCACCGAACATTCTGGATAGAGGTATCAGTATTCAATCCTAAGTTTTATCCCATGGGAAAATAACCAGTGACAAAAACATATTCATGAACTGAAAATATGTTTAATATATCACAATAATTTATCTTTCGCCTCTATTCATTTTAATTTATTTATTTTTCTGTTACACATTTGATGTCCACATCCAAATATTCGTTTTTCTGTGTGTTTTCATAGTACGTTGTTAAACTAGATATAGTGCGTCTTCTGGCGCAGTTCTCGGCCTTGAAGTTGTAACAAGCGCGTTTTTCCAAATTGTTTATTCAGCATTTTGTAGTTCAATAACAGCGCTTGTACGAATATTGCAAATATCTATTGCGTGTGCAAAGAAATTCTTTCGATATTTGCAGACACAGCTGATGATGACACGATCAACTTGATGACATACTTTTAGCTGTTTAAAAGGACAGTTTTTGGCAGTCCGCAGAAGAGTGATGTTTTGAAAGTCGAAAGAGTTCTACACCGCTACAAGATGTAGCTATAAACTAATATAGTTTATTCAATATTTTGGTAACTGTAACTAGGTAACATATATAGACGTTCGCATTTGCATGTATTTGTTTGTCAATTTTTGTTCAGTTTAAATATTGCAATATTATATTAAAGTAACCTTTTTCCTCGCTATAAAATGTGTTTTAGTATTTCACACATTATCATCTCGGCCAAGCACTGTTACAAAGTGCAATTATCAGTGCTAAGATTTCTCTTGACATGAACAAATTTTTACAAGTCATTTTATTCATCAAAAAGTCAGTGACTTACGGTTGTCCAGTTGTAATAATCAATATTTATTCCCAGTATAACATAAAAATGTACAATGTACTGCTGACATTTAAATACCTCGAGTAGATTTGCAACTATTGTAAAGTACGGTCATCACTCCGATCTCAATCTCCATCACCAGCAGGCAATTCAAGTACAGATTACACCCTTGATGATGTTATGGCATCGGCAATGGAGTAAAAAAAAAAGTCAGTAGGGTTTTGTTGTAATAAATAAGACGATTTTGATAACAAAATTAACCTTGGACGGACAAAATTTATTTCATTCAACCAAATAAAACAGAATGCGAAATGCTAAAGAAAAAAGTTAATGATTTAGAACAAAAATCTCGTTCTAATAATTTGGAAATTGTTGGTTTATCAGAAAACAATGAAAATTTAATAAACATTATAATTAATATATGTTACATAATTCAATGTCCAATAACTGAAAATGATTTGGAAGCAATACAACGTGTGTCTCATGTTGTCTCATAATTGTTGGGTTCGTTTCTCGTTTAAAAAGAAATAATTTACTGCAAAGAATTTTCTTCAACGTATTTTTTTAACGATCATTTGAGTCATAATAACAAAAACTTGTTAAAGAAAACAAAAGAAACTACTAGAGAAAACAGCAAATATTCGTGGGTCATTTATTTACTGAGATATGCCAAAAAATTCTAATGTGTCCAGCACATAAGCTCATGCTTAATTAATTTTTAAACGGTGCAAAATAGAAGAAGATATTCAATTAAAAATTGTGTCTAATCTTGTTTTATATCTCTTTTATAATAATAAAATTTATTCTAACTCAATTATTTACTGAGATATGCTCAAAACACCTTATATTCCTTCAAGTAAACTACCACTTCCGGTAGATGGACAGTCACCAAAATCTAACCAGTTTTTAATTTGAACATGCACGGTCTAAATATTAAGTTTGAAAATGATATTGTCATTAGAATCTGAAATGTCCACCATGTAACTACCCAAAAATTTTAATTTGAAAACGGTGCAAAATATAGAAAAAGAATCAAATAAAAATTGTAGCCCATAACTATGTATTCTACATCTTATTATGACAAAATTAACTGTAAAAATAAACTACTATTTCCGGTTTATAGATTGTTACCAAAATTTAATCAGCAACATTAAAAATTTAAATATGAAATTTCAAAACACACGAATTTCATTGATTAGAGTTAATTAATTGCATATATTGCATATTTGGGTATTCTTATGCATATTTTTACAAAACTTGCATATAATTGCATATTTAAATATTTTTATGATTTTGTCTAGTGATAAACAATCTGAAATTTCTGATAATGTACATTGATAATTCCTAAATATTGGAGGAGGCCGCAATAAATAAAAGAATGCAACGAAAAAAGCAATAAAAAATAAATTAAGCATATACACAAACAAATTAACGCTAATATTTCTAAGGAAATCCCTGTAACGGTAACGATAGTAAAAGTGAGTATGAATATAAGACCGAGAATACTCAGCTGGATATAACTTTTACTTATGTTTCACTTTTTTTTTTAGAAAATTTTGAAAAATTTGTTATTGTAATTATTTAAAAATGTCATAATCTCATTATATTATATTCAAATTTCTGGACTTAGTTTATTATATTAGTAGTATATTTGTTAATTGTGAATCAAGATTAAGACTGTTTTGTGCAATAAAATTCATAATGCATTTATTATTTATACTTTTTATCTAAGAATTTAAGATTTTTTTTGCATATTTTGTTGCATATATTGTCATAGTGAGTGCATACTTCCCAAAAATTAGTGCATATACAGATTGTCCCAGATTTAAACGGCCTAACTTGATCCATATATTAAACACCTAAAAATAAGGTAACAAGTTCATTTGAGCAAATATCCGTAAATGTTTTATTCCAGAGATATTAATGTTTTTAGTATTGAGCAGCGCTACTTAAAAATAAACAACTTCATAACGAAATATTCAATATTATCTTATTAAGGTGTGATAATAAATAAATTAAATTATAGTAAATTGTTTATTAGGTACCTAATTTAAATAAAAAATTTAACTGATGTCTAACAAAAAATAAAAAAAATTATTATTTACATAGTTTGTTAATTGTTAAAATTATCTCATCAACTGATTTCATAGTTAAAAATTACTTTATAATACAGAAAAAAGAGTAAAAGATTATTATTATTAAATATCGATATATTTTTAAATTAGTTTGTACTAAGGAATGTATTTATGTCTTTATTTGCAATTCTGGAATTTACCATGACAGATCAAAATATAAAGATAAGTTTACTCTTTTTTACAACGAGCAAATATTAATTATATGAATAATTTATATGTAAAATTAAACTAATATATGTTCGCATTAGCTCATGAACGAGACAAGATATGTAAACGAAACGTGGTATTTATAAGTTTCATGAAAATATGAAGGGCTGAGTTGATTTTGGATGAAATTGAAAAACCGGAAGAGAAAGTTTACTGGCCACACTAAACATTAAATTTAATTTTTTTCAAAAATGGAATCAGCTGTGAAAAAGTTTCAAATGAAAGATGTTAGCAAAAATATTTGGAATATAAAATGTTATTTGTACTTTTCTCGTACTTGCTTTTAATTTTGAGAAAAACTAAATTGTACATTTAGTGAACTATCTTCCCCCTGTTTCCAATATATTTTAATAACCTTAGTTACAATGTGAACAGAAACTAAAATATTTTTAATATGTACATGACAAATAATTGTGATGTATCAAAAATATGTGTCGTTATTTTATATGTAAAAGAAAGTAGTTTGGTGCCCACACCAAATTTTTTACGAAATGTGGCACATATGTCATTGTGATTGTGAAGGAGTATTCAATGAAAAATCCGTGAGTAACACCGTAAAGGAACATATTTAACTATTTAAATAAGAAAACAAAAACTTTTAAAATTAAAAAAAAAGTGATGGTTAAAAATTTACAAAAAAAAAAATTCTTTTTAACGTCCTACTATGGAAAATTCTTACCAAAAAAATTCTTGTTAAAAAATATTCATATATAATACCAAACGTGTGTTCAGGTATTATCGAATATATTGTGTTGTTGCCACGAAACGTATTATTTTGGAATACCATGACTCCGCAGGAGGAGTGGTATTCTAAAATAATACGTTGAGTGTATCAACACAATATATTCTGGTAATGCTGAACAAACGAGTGGTATTCGTTATGGTTATATAATGAATAAAATTTATGATAACAGATATGAAAAATTGACATACTTACATACATACATAACGTCACGCTATGTCCCACTTAGTGGGGTAGCACGAACCCAGAAACACAGTCAAACAACAATCAATCTCCTCCAAACATTCCTATCCTGACATACAACTTTCGCCTCGTCCACATTTATAGTGCGATTCATACATGCTCGTTTATTCTTCACTCTCGGAATCATTCGTTCACGCAACAAACCATCAATCATACTCAACCAGTAATTCCTCGGACGCCCACGCAATCGTTCACCTTCAATCTCACCCACATATATTAGTTTCACCAACCTTTCATTCGACATTCACTCAACATGTCCAAACCACCTCAACTGACTCACTCCCACTTTCTTAACAACATTCTTCTTAATCTCACACTCATCATACACCAATGTATTCCGTATACGATCACGTCTCGTATTCCCATATACTCCTCTCAAATATCTCATTTCTACAGCAGTTATACGTCGTTCAATGCTTCTTCATCCACACTCAACATTCAGAACCATACATCAATGTAGGCACTAACACACCATTATAAACACTCAATCGAGCATCTCTAGATACATTCACGTTTCGAGCAAATGTACCCAGAGCACCCAATACCTTGCACCCTGCAGACACTCGCCTTTCAATCTCCCGGTCAATACGTCCATCCCTCGAGAACATACTACCCAAATATACAAATTCATTCACTTGTTCCAGTGTCACATCATTCACTGAAACATTACAATCAATCACCAAATCATTTTAAATATTGAAAAAAGCTTTCAGAACTCATGGTATATAAATAACAATAACTAGGTTTAAGTTCTTCTCAAACACCAACACTTTACATTTATCTACATTCAATAGCAGATTTAAACCTTTCTCTACTTCATTTATGCTCACAATCATTCTTCTCAATTGCTCCTCAGTTTCACCCAACACAACAACATCATCCGCATAAGCTAACGCAGGCACTACACGTCCACCCATACGTACACCATCCGTTCCATTCAATGCCTTTTGTAACAACACATCCATATACAAATTAAACAACCAAGGAGATATTCCACAACCCTGTTTCACACCAACATCTATACGAAACCAATCACTCAATCTACCATCAACTCTCACCGCAGCCTCACTTCCTTCATGCAACGCTCGAATCGCTCCCAACAAATTACCATCTACACCGTACTCTACAAGTACATCCCACATAGTCTCTCGAAGAACACGGTCATACGCTTTCTTTAAATCGAGAAAGCTACAGAACACCTTTTTGTTCTTATCAAGTGACTTCTCAACAATCATTCGAAGAGAAAACAATTGATCTACAAAACCTCTCTCAGGCAAAAAACCTCCTTGCATATCACTTAACTTCGAAATTGTTAAGGCTCGTACCTTATGAATTAAGATTTTTCAATACAACTTCCCTACCACACTCAATAAACTTATCACTCGAAAATTTGTACATTCACTCGAACTGCCTTTGCCTTTAAATAAAGGACAAATAACAGCACGTTTCCAATCATCAAGAGCCACGCACCGTTTCAAACAAAATCTGAACAAATAAACTAACCAATCAAATAATCTTTCACCACACTATTTCAACATTTCATTTGTTATACCATCCAAACCGAGAGCCTTACCATTCTTTAGGTGCATCAATGCAAAGCTGACATCACCTTCATCTATATCCCATTCAACGTTTCTAGCATTTCTTGCATTTCCTCCTCTATTATTCACTCCATTTATACCACCATACAATTCCTTAAAATATTTGCACCATTTATTCCTAACATCTGACTCATTCCACAACAACTCACCATTCGCACTCTTAATTGCTTTCACTGGTCTTATACTCCCACCTCTCAATCTCTTTACAGTCTGCCAAAACATTCTCTTATTCATACTAAAATCATTCGTTAATCTTTCACTCATCAATTTATCGAAACGTTCCTTACTTTCTCTTACGACTCTCTCAACACATTTATTCTTCCTTTTGTATTCCATCAGGCATTCATCACGCAAAGTTCCTGGTACATTCTTCACATTCAATTATTTCAAATTTGCCTTCTTTTTCTCCTCAATCGCTTCTTTCACTTCTTCATTCCACCATGCAGTCCTCGAACGATAGGCTAACTTACATTCACCACAAATTTCTTTCGCACATTGAAGGACAATGCCCTTAAATTTCACCCAAACATCATTTATGCAACAATCAAAATTAGGCTTTTGCCCTCAATCTCCAACACTTACCTAGACGTATACGCGACACAATCAAATAATGATCATTCGTTCCGAGCTCAGCCTCTATTTTCACACGCGTATCTACAACCAAACTCCTCAAGTGCTCATCATACAAAACAAAATCAATCACACGACGTCTATTCGTAATTACATTCTCCCATGTATATATATATATATATATATATATATATATATATATATATATATATATATATATATATATATATATATATATATATGAGCTAACTTATGCTTAAAAATGGAATTGGAAATTAAGAGGTTCCGCTTCATACAAAAAGAGACTATTTTCCTACCATTATCATTCACTCTTGAATCCCCAAATTTACCTAATACGCTACCAGACACACTACTCTTTACACCCACCCAACCATTCAAATCACCACAAACAATCACTTTCTCACCAGGATCACACGCATCAATCACGCTATCTAACAAGTTCCAAAATTGATCCTTTGCAAGATCACTTTCAGATTCAGTTGGGCCGTAAACGGATATAACGAAGATTCTATGAAAGCCTACCTTTAATCTGCACCATAAAATTCTCTCCGAAATACAACCATAATTTCTAATACATGCTTTCATTCGTTCACTTACAACCATACCCACACCATGTTTCGCTCTAGCATTCGCACACACATCCGACCATTAACAAAACATTCCATCCACCTCTTCCTCACCACAACCTTTCTGCATCGTTTCACTCACATATAAAACATCCACATTATACGTACGCATTGCAGACATCAATTCATTTTTCTTTCAATTTATACCTCTGACATTCCACGTAGCAAATTTACATTCATAAAACTTCGCCCATTTATTCTTCATTTTCACAAAATGAAAGATTGAAAAAAAACGGTTTCTCTCGGTACAAGAGTAGGAGTTAAGGTAGCTTACCAGGCTTATCCTTGATAAAGAAAGAAAGGTAATAAATTATAACATATACACTCAAATATACATTGACATACCCGTAACTATCCCGTTACTGGTGATTACTATGACGATGAGACCCAGTGAATATACAAAAGTAACTATACAACTCTTAGGAAAATAGACCAATCAGATAGCTCAATATTTCTTAGTTACGTTGTATAATATCGGTTATTTGCGTTGCTAAGTTGTGTTTCGGTCGTAAACAAATGATTCATGTGTAATCGTATCATCCATGAATATAAACATACGATTAATATTTTTGACAAAAATAAATAATTTGTTTAATGTAATTGATTAATTTGTTGTATAGTCGATCTTCGAAAATCATCTAAATACACAGTTGCGGACTCGATGTGTTTCCTACAAAACACAATTCCACCTACTGTATATTCGATTATTTTCGAATTGTATAACTATTGAATATACCACGTCGTCAAGAGTATTTTCGTTTATCAATACATGGTAACTAAGTAAAATTCTAATATGCTATTGGCTGAATTAGTTATGAATTGTATAATCAGTAGAATAATTACAATAAAGTAAATACAGAAAAACTCGTTTTCTTTAATTATTTCGTAACTCTTTGGATTAAAAACAGAAATTGTCAGGAAAATTTTTATTTTTAATTAGAAATTGATCAGCCATATGGATTTTAAAAAGTGACGGGGGATATATTTTGTATGCTTGTCCGGCTTTACCCTTTTCAAAAGTTATCACAAACATGTTGGTAAAAAAATTGGAAAATATGAAACCTATGTGAACCCAACTTTAGAGGAGATATTTTAATTAGTTTATCTATGTTTGCGTCTCAGAACTCCTAGATAAACATACACAAGTAATACTACTATATATTCTCTTTTTCAGACGATTTTAAAGTCGGGGATCCCACAATTCATTTGGTCTTCTTGCCGCACAACACTCTATTCATTCTACAAATTTAAACAAACGTGTTTGGAGAATTATAGTCGTTTAATGCAATACATTCAAATATTACAAGGCAGCAGCGACCCGCGAGGACAGAGTTGTAAATACATATAAATAATCTAGACTTGATGGTGGAGCGAGAACAGGACATGGATAGTGAACCACATATTAAAGAGATCGAAGGTTCAGTGCCGTCATTCGACGAACATGGTGAGAAATCTATTGCATTTCACACCGTCTACATCAAAGAAGAACTTATTGCCGACAACAAGGACCACGAATATTACTTGAAACATGTAAAGTACGAATCGGTAACTGATAATGAAGAAGACAGTGTTTCAAGGAGTAGTTGTGATGATGATAACAAACTGAATGTGGATGAAGCCAACTACAGTACGGACACAGATAATGTGAATGCAACTTCTAATATTACAGATACAGGTGGCGAAGAATTCAAGCACAGAATATATAATTGTCAAATTTGTGACAAGGTTTTCGTACAGAAGATTAAATTAATTACACATATGAAACTGCATACACGAACTCGAGAATATAAATGTACTGTTTGTCATAAGAAGTTTACATTAAAGTCTAGCTTAACCCAACATATGAGAATACATGCAGGAACTCGCGATCACAAATGTTCTATATGTGATAAGATGTTTGGAAATAAGTCTAATTTAACCAAACATATGCAAGTACATGCAGGAATTCGAGATTACAAATGTTCTATTTGTGGTAAGATGTTTACACAGAAGTGTACTTTAACTCACCATATGAAAGTACATGCAGGAATTCGAGATTACAAATGTTCCATTTGTGATAAGAAGTTTGTAGAAAAGTCTAATTTATCTCTACATATGAAAGTACATGCAGGAATTCGAGATTACAAATGTTCTATTTGTGATAAGAAGTTTGTACAAAAGTCTTACTTAGCCAAACATATACAAATACATGCAGGAATTCTAGAGTACCAATGTTCTGTTTGTGATAAGAAGTTTGCACAGAAAGCTTATTTAATACGACATATAAAAATACATGCAGAAATTCGAGATTATAAATGTTCTATTTGTGATAAGGAGTTTGCACGAAAATCTAATTTAACCAACCATTTAAAAATGCATGAAAGAATTAGAGATATGTACGCCACTGTATTGTCGTGCTGACGTGTTGTTTTGAGCTCTGTGAATTTTTTAATTTTTACAGTGAAATTACAAATAAAAATATATTTGACTAAACCACCAGGTGTGTTACTAATAGTGTATCAAACAAGTATAAAGATTGGTGATAATTTTACATTTCACAATCATAAAACTAAAATTTATAAAGAGCACGTGTGAGAATAAAAACTTAAAATCTCAATATTCTAGCAATTGATAATTAATCGTGTCCGTGCGGTTATTTATAATTGTTTATTAATTAATGTCAATAACGATGCGATCGCCAACGACTACACGATCCGGGGCAAAAGGAAGCACTGAAGATTTTTTTAAAACTGTGTCAGATTACTTGAATTCAAAAAACTTAGAAAAGTTGTTAAATAAATCTGTGGCTGCTGCATTTCAATCGGAAATTAAAAACTTGAGTGCATCAAACGTAAAATTACAATCAGAAATTAGTAACTTACAAGGAGAAATTAATAATTTAAAATCAGAAAATGCTCAACTTAAGTTATCCAACTCCAACCTAACACTTGAAATGAAGGAGATAAAAAATTAAACAATAACATAGTTTCAAGCGCAGATACTACACTGCTCAAAAAAAAATTCGAGCCACTTGGCCGAACCAAGAAAATGACTGTTTTTAAAATGTGGGGCATTTCTTTCAGGGATATGTTAACCAAAATCTGGAAATTCCCTCTGAAGATACATTCCTCCTCTACGTTCTCCAAAAATCCCGAAGAGATTCGCTCCCCCCGACCCCCTGAAAAATCGCTTTATGTGATGTCATGTCTGAGCAATGAAAAATCTCAAAGTTTGAAGGCTTGCAGCTCCAAGAAATCCTGTCTTAAGGGGGTTGTTCAACTCGATTGTCACAAAGCCCTGTCAATTTCTTTTTCAGAGGGGTTTGTGACAATCGAGTTGAACAACCCCCTTATTAGAGATAGTTAATGTAAGATCATTAGCCATTGAGCTAGACTGTGATACTGTGAACTAATTGCTATTTATTTAACAGATATAATTGTATAGTTATGACGCTTTATAGATCACCAAATAGCAACATTAATATATTTATTAACATTCTGCTACAGGCTTTAAAAATTTTATTCAAATATGCAAATTATTATTGTAGGGAATTTTAATGTGGATTTTATGAATACAAATGCAAACAAGAATGTAATTATAAATCTCTTCTTAAGCTATGGTTTAAAACTTACAGTTCAACAATACAAGCGAGTTAAGTTTTCAAATTTCAGAAGAGAGTTTTTAAAAAATTTCAATGGTTCTTTTATTCTGACAAAGTGTTGATTACAAGAGACAAAAGGAAAGAGAGTACATGATATTAACATCTTTTATAACATTTTTTTATCTATTCTACTATTATCCTTTTTCATGCTGAGTTGGTTATTCTCGTTGGCATAACTCCTCCCGTCTAAGTGAGAACTGTGGGGCGTTTTGCCACAAAGTTCGGAGACAGTTCAAATTCTTCCTTTTGTTCGGATCTGGACCTAGGCTTGGATATTTTCCTTTTAACAAAATACAAATACAAACAGTACAAAGCAATTAAATTTATTATAATATACAAAATGATAGTATAAATACCAATTCTATTATAATAAACTGGTTCAGTATTAATCATTTCTAATTTATGTTTATGATCATCAATAATTGAATTCAAATTTTTTGTTTCATCCAGATCTAGTTTTAATGTTTTAAAGTTAAAATTGTCTTTATCAGGAATGTCACTTTCAAATTTTAAGTTGGGTACTTCAATGTTCTTAAAACTTGATTTATTATTTTGATATGTTTTGATTAGTGTATTTTTCACTCTTACTTCACATTGATTATTTAATTCAACTAAATAACTTCCATTTAAAGGGACATTGTCTATGTTTAAACCACATTTTTTAGTTGCGACGATGCCATCGGGGACGATGATGATTCATTGATTCTTCTCCACTTTTTGGATTTTGACGTCCGGTACATGGGTGGATATTTGTATGCAGTTTGTAGTATTATTTAAATACTTTAGAAGTTGGATTTTACAGGGGGCAAAATTGTTGATCTGAGATGTGTGGACTTCTTGGCACAGGAATGCTTCTGGTATTGTTTCTTGACCGCTGGTATCGAAGAATGAATATGTTTGCTCGTTGGATATAAGGTATTTTGAGTGTGGAATAATAGTTTTAAAGGTATTTTGATTTGGTGTGAGTAAGGAATATAAATGATAGTAATTAAAGATATCAGTTTCAACAATTGGGATTTATAATAAAAATATTATTTGATTACCTTTACTATAACTTTTAATTTAAATTTTTTTTCAAAGAGTAATATATTCTGCAATTTTGGCTCAAACGGAAACTTGTTTTTTTCTAATTGTTTATAAATTAAAAGTACTTCAGAGAGTAAATCATTTGGTTCAATAATAGAATTGTGAAAGTATTTAATTTAGAAAAGGTTATTGCTACTTCAATTTTTTCTAATAATTCATACATGATTTGCAAACTCAGTGTATATTGAGAGATAACTGATTGTAAGAATACGTAATCGTTCAATTCAACATTTTTTATATAACTATTATTAATAAATTTTACCAATTGTTCAATCTTAGAGTCAAGTATTAGTTGATTGTGTGAAAGTGTTTTAAGGTTGTCATTAAATTTTTGAACAGATGTTTGAAGGATTGTCATTTGATCTTTAAGAATTGTTTTAACTTTATTTTGATCTTCAGATATTTTTATGATAATTCTATCATATTTTTCGGCATCGTTATGATCGAGGTTTCCGGTTATAAACTTTATAATTGATCCAAGTCCGTCAATAAGACCTCGTTTATTTCTTTTAATATAAAATAATGAGTTTAATTGTTTAATTTGATTCAAAACTTTATTTTCAAGAATATTAATTATTTGATGAGAATGAACGTTATTTGTTAAGTTTTTGAATTCATTTTGAATTTCGAAAAATGAGTTACGCAGTGATGTACATTCATTGATTATGTCAGTAATGTCATATATTTGTACAAATGTCCAAGAGTCAGTTTTAATTTGGGCGTTTCCTAGTTTCAAAGGAAGGAGGCCGGGATTTTCATTCCGGTTGTAGAATTTAGGTAATTGTAAGCTTGTTACGATGTCGAGGAAGGTTGATCTGTAACAAGAATTGGTTTTCTTAATTCTTTTATATGAATAATTTCTTTCTTACGTTGGTTACAAATTTCTACTCGATTTCTTTCTAATAATTTTGTATTTTATAAGAGCCTAAAAATTTTAAATTCTTTTTATTTCTATTCATAGAATTTTTTTTGTACACGGTTTGACCAATTTAAAATTCGTTATTTGTATCTCCTTGTGTATTATTTTTAGCAATAATTTTTTTTGAGTTTCTAATTTTTGTGATACGGTTTGGTAGACATGTTTTAATTTTTCTTTATGGTTCTCAACATAATCAGTATAGAATGAGTTTGGTAAAAATATTTAATTTGGATTTCTAGAATTTGTATGTCCATAAGCTAGTTCAAAAGCTGTATAGTTAGTGGAACTGTGAATTGAATTGATGTATCCGATAATAGCATAATTCATCAGATCGTTACAGTCGTCTGGATACATTTCTTTTAATATTCTTGGATGTTCTATTATTGTTGAGTGAAATCGTTCAACAATAGAGTTGGATTCGTGGTGTGAGGGAGTTGTAAATGTACATTTATTTTATGTAATTTCAAGAATTCTTTTACGGTACTATTATTAAATTCTTTACCATTATCAATAATTAAATTTTCAGGTACACCAAAAGATGTAAAATATTTTATTAAAGCATTACTAAAATGAATTGCTGTTTTACCATCAATATAAATTGATTGGGCGAATTTTGTAAATGCATATATTTATTATCATAAGCAAAAACATCTATGTGAATTATTTGGAAAGGTCTTGTTGCAGTTTCTGTATTCATTAATGGTACATAAGGTTTTTTTCTGGCATATTTCAGGAGTTAATATAGTTGGTAATAGTTGTTTTCATGTGTCTAAAATAATAATTTCGTTTCAGGTATTCTATTGTTTCTTTTATGCCCCTGTTATTTGTTTTACCTTCGTGGTGGTGTTTTATCAAAAGAGTTTGTTCTTCATTATCTGTGACTGTGTTTACTCTTTTTGTACATTTAATTAATTTTGGACCTCTTTCAGAAAATTTTTCTAAGTAAACTTTGCAGAAGTCTTTATACAATTTCTCTGTATGGAAATACATATGGTAAATATTTTTAGAGTCTGTGTAATTTCTTAAGAATTCAAAAATGGGTTTCTCATTATTAATTTCGGGGATCTTTACTTTAAAAATTTTTTGATTTTCATACTTTTCGTGAGAAACATCTAACTTTTGATTTAAATTAGGAAATACAAGAATCTGATTTGTTTCATTATTTATAATTTCATCGAGTATTTTAATTCCGTCGTTTGTTGTATCATTCGCGGTGGAGTGTTGAGTGGATGACTCAGAACTATTGTTGTCGGAGTCGTTATCATATAAATTTTGTTCAGACTTAGAAGAATGCGGTGGTCTTATCTGTACGTTAGATATGACATTAAACTTTTCTTTCCTTTTAAGATCAGGGTCTTTACTATATGAAGGCAGTGGTTCATCAGAGTTAAAATTTTCTACGATGTTTCTTAATATTCTACAATATCATTTCCCCGGGATTATTTATAATGGATTCGTTTTCTATTGCGTTTATAGAAATACGAGAGAGACAATCGGCGTTAGTATTACATTTACCTTTTTTAAAGATAATATCAATCATATTCATCTAATTTTATTTTCCATTTAAGTAATTTTTTATTTTGATCTTTAAATTTAAACATATATGTTAAGGGGCGATGATCGGTAACTATTGTGTACTTACGACCGTATAGATAGGGACGAAAATAATAAATATTTTACTTAGAATTATGCAATAAAACTTAAAACAATTATAAATATATTAAAAAAAGAAGTGCAACAATCATAATACAAGTTCATTTAACAATGGTCAAAAATTTGTAAATAAAATGAAATGACATTCAAAATACATGGAAAAATTAGCGAGTTCCATAAGAATTAGTTAAATGTACAATTGGGTAGAATTTTCTGCGAACAATATAGTGTATTAGCAAAATAATGATTAAAAAAAATTACGAATTAAAATGCGTAGAATTCAAATATATGAATTATTGTATTATAAAAAACTGCAAGCCGCATTCCTACAGTCGTATTCAAATTTATATAGGCAGTCTGGTTTCAAGTTGAGTAATTCCTACCAAAAAATAGCGCAAAATTATGTTTCAATTTTTTAAATAATGAGAAAAGTAATTGTATACTCGTGGACGCGGCCAAAAAGCGCGCTGTCTCACCTAGCATTGTGTCTAAAAGAGATAGAATCAGTTATGAGCAGTTAGCAGCTACTCTACACGCATACGTCTAGTCGCACGCACACAAACAACACCGTGCCGAAGTCTGCCGAACTGAAACGATGTTAGACGATGCACCGCTGTGCCGTCGGAGTGGGGGGTGTCAGGTATTTTTCGTTACGGAATTCCTTGATTCGGTCGCCGCGCTCAAAGCCCGCGATAAAAGCTATGCAATAGCTTAAAAATACATTTATGTTATTTCTATAACTAATTAAAAATTGGGGTCACTTTTAACTCCACGATAGTAGGTATGTTAGTGTAAATGTACTATAGTTAATTATTGATATTGTAATCAGCATGCAGAATATAAGTCATCTACAGAAAATCCCTTAGACAATTCTAAAAATATGCACAGTATAAGAATTCACACAGTAGCGACACTTCAAATATTTTCATGATCCCAATATTTCAGTGGTGCGCAGCCGGGAATATGGTCGCTTAGTGTTCGCTGATAGGCTATATCACAAAGTAATAACATGAAGAGACAAAACTCAATGTATTATATCGAAGTGTTGACAGCAGCGCACCACTAGTAGGTGGAAGAACTATAATGACAGGTAGCGATTTCATTGGTATTTTGTACATTCAAAATTAAAAACGTTCATTGAAATAAAAGTTTAAGAAGAGATATGAATGTTTTATTTAACATATATTTTACATAATAAATATATATCTATTATGTACATAAACAAAAAATAAATTGGACAATATGAATGAATGCTATTTGCTGCTCACATATGGGTGGTTCCGGGAGATGATTTTAAATAAGTTGCCTACATGTGGAGGACGTAATAACTGCGCAGATTTTGGTATCAAGCTTGATGTGTAGTTTTGTTTGATTTTAAATTGGATTTATAGTTCCTGAAATCCATTATATCATAAAAAAAATAATTAATATTTAGAATGTCTCAAAAATGTTACTTTTATGTTTAATTTCAGTATATTTAAAGGTTTTCCACGGTTTGTGACTTTAAGTTGCTCATCAGCTATATTAGTAACCATAGATAAGAAAATATAATATGTCAGTGTCAGTTATTTCTGTCAAATATCAAGCTATAGTATTTCTTTCATGTTAAGTTCATAAAATGATTGCAAAACAGAGAGGTAAACTTATTTGTACCATGCGAAATTGTAGGAACTTTTATAGTATTGCAACTGACACTTACTCAAATTTATCGCCGTATGCCGCAGCTGCCAATATGGCCGCTCGGCTCAAGGTCATCGGTCGATGCGACATAAAGATGAAAGGGACCGACAGAGAGTGTCACTACTGTGTGAATTTTTATACTGTGGTCTATGCTCTATGCAATGTCACTTCAACTGCACATATAGTAAAAATATTTTTCTACAATCGTTGCACAATATCGACATTGTTATTCCATTTTTGGTTAGGAAATGTTCAAAATTGTCGCTCTAGGGCGACAAAGTGACATATTGTCGCACTAGCGCGACAAAAACAAAACAAAAATAAATTAGGTAAAAGAAGTAAATGATGCATTGAATTTTTCTGGTAATAACCTTGCTATTGAAAATACAGCTGGCATATACGTACATACACTTCAACTTAATCACCATAAACTTATTCACTCTGTAGACTTTATGTCAAATGTATTCCATGTGTCAGATTATTATTTCTTTGAAAATTTTTATTTTGTTCATAAACGTTGTCATGATTACGGTGACATGGGTAACTACAATTTTACTGAATTGTTATAGGCGTGACCAAAGATAATTTTGAAAATTATTTTTTTTTCTACAGCTTGACATTGTTAAACGATTGTAGAAAAAATATTGTGTGTATCTCGTCGGATAGAGCTTGTTCGGTGCACTTGTCGAGTTGTTGATCTCGGCTTCGCCTCGATCAACAATTTCTCGCCGCGTGCAACAAACAATGCTCTATCCGCACTTGATACACAATTAACTGTTGTATTGTCTAGGTAACAAAAGTAATTGTCGCTATGGTGAAATCATCAAGTTGAAAATTCAAACAAATTTGACATTTCTAACTACAAACGTATCGCAACCGATTAACAAAAGCATTTGATGGCTTTCAAAATATTAAAAATAATCACTAAATTTAGTTTAATAAATAACAATCGGCAAAAAATAAGGTGATTAACATGGCAAAAATTACAGATTTTTTGCGTAGTCATACAACTATTTCGTCAAAATAGTTCTCAATAGTTGATATTTTAATGTAGTGTAAATTTAATTATGGAAACTGCGAGAGTTTGTTGAAACGGTTTATAACTTAAATTGAAAAAATTTGTGTTTGCAAAATATAGAAATCTGTACGACATAATTTTTGTGGCTTCTGAATTCCCATCTGGAATTGTAAGTGAGGGGTTTGTGAACTCCCACGATATCATAACAACGAACCAATACTCCTTGAAAAATTATCCGCGTTCAGCAAGTCGTAGCGCTCCATAGCTGCCACCTGTCAAAAATACTCTTATCTTTTTCTAACACAAGCGTTGGTACATCTAACGTCCTTTTTATCGCTCCACCTCTACTTCGCGCTACGTCTGAATACGGAGCACGGCTTGGCTTGGAAAAAGTGACCTTGGGCTCGGAGACGCGTATGAATCCGAATTTCGCCGCGCCTGTATGTTTCGAGCCTCGACCAAGCCAGCCTTTGCCTGGCAAAACTCTACTAAATCGATACTAGCGTGTTCCGTGTTGTGTTGTAGTGTGTACTGTAGAGTAGTTGCGAACCACGAACCTATCGTGTTGCCTCGAGCCTTGAGAAGCCGACTTTAGCAAGCGATAGTGAAACCGCTGTTACAGCGTTGTGGAGATGGGCAGTAATTAAATTACGTAATTAATTACATTTTTCGGAAATGTAATAGTAAAATGTGCTAACATTTATATCAAAACTACCTCGTCCTTTTATTGCATGACCATCCTATTTAAGACGCGTCTTATTTAGCAATTAATTAATATATTTTCTTCAATACCTTTAAATGAAATCTGTACCTTAAATTATTTAGGAGTAACATTAATAAATTTATTAACCTTTCTGCCTATTTTTGAAACTTATTCTCTTGAGAAAACAATATCATTTTTGTAATTACTGCAACGACGCAGTTCAATATAATTTTTTTCTTCAAACGTCTTATGTATTTGTATTCAACAAGCAGAAGTTCAATATTGTCGCCGCCGGCGTAAAAGTGTTTCCTTAACATCACATTTACGCCGGCGGCAGACAAAGTAAAATATTATGAAAAATAGTTAGGTTGTAATTCAATAATTTGACAGTTAAAAATGAAACAAATAAACAAAAATAACAAAACAGCATATTCTACGGCAACTTGAAACGCTATAAGACAGAATATTTTTTGACGTTTTGAGCATTTTATAATATTTATAATTTTATTTTCTATGTTTGAAGAAAAAATAGCATGTGTTATTCGAAGTAAATGTGTCTTTGGGTGCTTCGCATGTAATTGTTCGACTCGCTTCGCTCGTCGTTCAAACTTACATGTTCAGCACACAAAGTATCACATTTACTCCTAATGACACAATATACAATTATTTTGACATATTATATTATATAAACAAATTGTCATCTGTCAATATGTAGCCATGCACGTGTATTTGTTTACATTAGAGTTTGAAATCTCGACGCTAGATGTCAGGTACCTTGTTTTAAATTCCTTTTTGGGTTCATACCTTGGGAAATAGTATGCCTATTCTAGAGAAGATGGCGCTAACTTAGTTTGCGATGTCTGAAGCATCGATAGTAGCGCCATCCTTAGGACTAGAAATAAAACTTTTGACGGTAACATTTAACCTTAAAGAATGATTTTTTATATATTTGCTTACCCTTTATCTGTCAATTATTCGGTGAAAGATTTTATAGAAATTAATACTTGGCACCTTTACCTTGAACTATATCACACACTTTAATATAAATAATACTCAATATTGCTCAAAAAATGAGTTTAATATTGGAGCGTGAATTTACACGACAACTTCTCGCCAGTGCCATACTTTATATATGTTTGAATATAATATAACTAAATTTACTCTAATTCCATTATTTTGTTGAGATAAACCCATAAAACATGATTGATCTTTAAATAAACTACCAATTCCGGTGAATGAATTGGTGCCTAAATCTAATCAGATCATAACTTGACCTAAAAATTCAAATGAGACATATAAAAATGATATCATCCTGAAGTAATCGTAAAATCGATCGTATTCTAGGTATATGCTTATCTTTTGAAAACCCACTGCTTTTTTTGCATAAATGATAATATATAATTAAAATATTTAAGGTTTATAAAATGGTAACAAGCATCGGTGGTTCAGTGGTAGAATGATCGCCTGCCACGCGGGCGGCCCGGGTTCGATTCCCGGCCGATGCAACATTCGTTTTATAAAATTACGGCTGTGAAATATCTGTTGTTCCAGTTCAAGCGCCTGTCTAGTAAACAGGAGATCGGGGGTTCGAATCCCCCCGGGGCCTGGGCTTACGCTTGTTTTTTACATGTGTCAGCTGGTGACGTCACACTTTACCTGCGTTTCGAGCGATTAAATTACCTCTTACAATTAGCAATCGGTTGAACCATCTTTGAATTACCGATTTTAAAATATGAACTGTATAAGAATTCACACAGTAGCGACTCTCGCTATCGGTACTTTTGATCTTAATGTCGCATTGACCTATATAGTCCAGGCAATGAAGACATAAAAATGGGCTTTCATTACAAAAGGTCAAGGAGTTTTCATTTTTGGTAGATTTTTACAGTTCGATGTCCTAATTAATATTCTGAGTTTGCGACCTTGAGCGACCGCCGCTCGCGCCGCCATATTGGAAAAAGGGTACCAAAAATCAGTTTTTTAAAAATATCTTCTCTCCAGCGCCACTTAGGTTGAAAATAGTCATTACAAAAATTATAGAGCATAAAATTTCCAATAACTTCTGTTTTAAATATTTTCCAATGAGATTAGTATTTCACGAGTTATAGCGGAGTTAATTTCTACAATTCGCAAAATCGCTATATTTTTTCACGAAATTTAAGCAAATATCGATTACATAATACGTACTACCGTTTTTTACTCACTTCCGCACCACCATGAGCTAGAATGAGAGGCGCGATTTTTTTTTTTCATGTGGTATCCCCAGTAGGCCTAATCCACAATTCGCTATTTACTGATATTTTTTTTTCCGTTTCGATGCCCTAGGCCTAGATAGTCCAGGCTCATTTATATCAACATCTTGTAAATTTATTTCCTCCTCTCCCGAGTTTTCATCTTTGTTGTCTTCTTCGACCTCGTGTGCCAATAATTTCGCAACGCTTGATGTATCCCGAAATCCTTTTCGCTAATATTCGTTTAGTTCTAAGAGAAAATCATATGATGTAATCTAAAACTCCTGTAAATACTATCAATTTGTTGTGCGCAAATGAATAGAAAACAGTAATGCGTATTAAGTAATAATAGATTTCGTGAAAAAATAAAGCGATTTTGCGAATTGCAGAAATTTGCAGAGATTAACTCCGCTGTAACTCGTGTACTACTCATCTGATTGTAAAATGTTTAAAACAGAAGTTGTAGGGAATTTTATCCTCTATAATTTTTGTTATAACTATTTTCAACCTTAGTGGCACTGGAGAGAAAATATTCTCGAAAAACTGTTTTTTGGTACCTTTTTCCAATATGGCGGCGCGAGAGGCGGTCGCTAAAGGTAGCAAACTCAGAACATTAATTATTACATCTATTAATTATTACACCGAACTGTAAAAATCTATCAAAAATGAACACTTCTTAACCTTTTATAACCCCGAAAGTACTCATTGCCTGGACAATAATTTAAATAAAATTTTGAAGAAAATTTCTTAAAATTATTTCCGTTTTCTCGGGTAATATGTATATATTACAGCTGAACTAGACTTACCAAAAGTGTGAAAATAATGATGCTAATAGATATATGTCCGATCAATCGATTGCCGAAAACCGGAAGTCACTATTTGATTCCGTTCAAGATTTACAGTAATTTAAACACAAAATTTTAAGAAAATTACTTAAATTTATTTATGTTTTCTAGGGAAATATGTATATTTTACAGCTGAACCAGACTTACCAAAAATGTAAAAATAATGGTGCTAATAGATAAATGTCTGAGCAATCGAATGATGAAAACCGGAAATCGATATTTGATTCCGTTCAAGGTTTACAGTAATTAAAATACAAAATTTTAAGAAAATTACTTAAATTTATTTACGTTTTCTCGGAAAATATGTACACATACAGCTACTTACTAGACCTCCCAGAAGTGTAAAAATAACGGTCCGAATAGATAATTGTCCGAGCAATCGAATGCCTAAAACCGGAAGTCGCTATTTGATTCCGTTCAAGATTTACAGTAATTTAAACACAAAATTTTTAGAAAATTATTTTAATTTATTTATGCTTCCTCTGGAAATATGTATATATTACAACTGAACTAGACTTCCGTAAAGTGTAAAAATAATGGTGTTAATACAAAAATGTCCGGGCAATCGAATGTTGATAACCGGTAGTCGATATTTCAGGCCGTTAAAAAATGTCAGCCGTTTTTGTGTATTAACACAAATTTATGACTTGGTTTACACAGACTGAGAATTTTATATTTTTATTTTCTCGATTTTCTCGAAAACTATAACACTTACACAAAAACTATTAAGAACCTTTTCTCTAGAGAATTTTATGGTCTATAATTTTTGTAATAACTATATTCAACTTTGGTGGCGCTGGAGAGAAGATATTCCCGAAAAACTGTTTTTTAGTACCTTTTTTTCAATATGGCGGCGCGAGCGGCGGTCGCTCAAGGTCGCAAACTCAGAATATTAATTAGGACACCGAACTGTAAAAAATTTACCAAAAACGAACACTCCTTGACCTTTTGTAACCCCGAAAGTACTCATTGCCTGGACTAATGAGCGATAACCTTGGTCCGACCGGCCATTTTGACGGCGGTAAATTTGAATTTGAATGTCAGTTCCAAAAGAGATAAAATCTAAATATATTATTTTACCTGCACTATAAAAGTTCCTACAATTTTTCATAATACAATAGTATATTATTCAATGAGCATGTAATGTATGCTATTACTCATGAGAATGAAGATTGCGTCACGAACGAATGCGAGTGATGTAAATTATTCGAATGAGTAATAGCCATTACATGCGAGTAGAATACTATACTTTATCCACAACATTTCGTCAAATATTTGTTTGAAAATTATAAGATAAGTAGAATTTTTGCTTTGACAAATACAAGAAGTCTATCTAGTAAACAGGAGATGGGGGGTTCGAATCACCCCGAAGCCTGGGCTAACGCTCGATTTTTGTGTCTGCTGGTGACGTCACATTTTACCTACGTTCCGAGCGATTAAATTACATCTTACAATTAGCAACCAGTAGAAGTATTTTTGAACTATAGATTTAAAAATATGAACTATATAAGATCTCAATCTCACACAGTAGCGACACTCGCTGTCGGTACTTTTGATCTTTATGTCGCATCGACCGGTGAGCGTTAAGGTGAACCATCCGGGCCTATACGGGCTGAAGATAGCGCAAGATGAACATGACTTTTTTGAAACAATTTATCATTATTATAATATATGAAACATATAATGTTTTATACCTATATTTGTAGATAAAAGTCCAAAGTTTTGTAATAAATTTTAAAATGCCAATTTTGTTTACATATTATACATGAACATAATTTTCAAAGTAGTCAAATATATGTCACACATTCCCATGAACGACTACAGTAATACAAATAATGTGTATATTTATAAATATAATCGTCTATAACATACTAAAATTAATTTACATTTGAATTTACAGTTTTTGAGAAACAAATAAAAATATACCAAAAAGTGTGTATATTTATAAATATACGAATTATTTTCATTACTGTTGTCGTTCATGGGAATTAGAAATTCAGTATCAAAATTCTGAATTTTTGACCAACCAGACTTCAACGAATATTTTTTTATAGTTGAATGTTTCAGTTATCCTTTTCATCCACATATATAAATACTAGAATGTTCAAAGACTTCACAGTTATAATTGTTTTGTTTTTCGATAAGAATAATTGTAAGAAATAATTTATTAAAATTTGAATTTGCAAAACAAAATTCATGGGAGTGAACGAACCCAACGAAAATATGTTTTTCATCAGACATTGCAATGTACAAGTCACTGTAAAAAATCCATGATATTTTGACGAATGGAGGTTGTTTTACCATAAAGAACATGAAAATAAATAAAGAATACAGAATTTGCTGTTTTTAAAAAAATAAAGGGTTCGTTCTTTCGACGCGTATGTTTGACCTTAACCTTGGTCCGAGCGGCCATATTGACAATAAAGTATACGGCGGTAAATATGAATAGCTGTCAATTGCAAATAAGATAAAATCTAAAAATATTATTTTTTCTTCAAACGTCATAAAAGTACGTTGTTGTGTATTTGTATTCAACAAGTAGAAGTTCAATATTGTCGCCGCCGGCGTAAAAGTGTATCCTTGGCAACACATTTACGCCGGCGGCGGACAAAGTAAAATATTATGAAAAATAGTTAGGTTGTATTCAATAATTTGACAGTTAAAAATGAAATAAATAAACAAAAATAACAAAACAGTATATTCTACGGCAACTTGAAATGCTAGATAAGACAGAATATTTTTTGAAGTTTTGAGCATTTTATAATATTTTTAATTTTATTTTCTATGTTTGAAGAAAAAATAGCATGTGTTATTCGGAGTAAATGTGTCTTTGGGTGCTTCGCATGTAATTGTTCGACTCGCTTTGCTCGTCGTTCAAACTTACATGCTCAGCACCCAAAGTATCACATTTACTCCTAATGACACAATATACTATTACCTGCACTATAAAAGTTCCTATAATTTATCATGATTCAAATAAGTTTAACTTAACATGAAAGAAATAGTGCGGCTTGATATTTGACAGATACAACTGACACTGAGATTTTGCATACTATACCCCCTTTTCTATGGTTATTAAGATATCAACCTATGAGCATATACTGCGGCTATCTTTTCGGTAGCGCACCATTGAAATATTGGGATCATGAAATATGTGAATTCTTTATACTGTAATATTATCATACAATAACATTTTTGGAGTCCATAGTTACTGTTTATTATAATTTACCAATTTTGTTTTGCCAACCTCAAAAAATTCTGGTTGCATTATATCGCTATTTTATAATTTTAATAATAGTTATTATTAATCGATATATTTGTTATTGTCAAAATTTGTTTAAAAATTTTTAAAGTGACATTTTTCAAAAACAAGTATTTCATTGCTATTGTTACTAGATCCAATTATGAAAATACATGAACGACTCGTTAACTTACTGAGTAGTAAAAATGCAAAAAAACTACCATTTAGAAGAAAAAGTTATTAAGAAAATTGTGGTTTTCGGCGAGTTATATCAGTGTAACATCCTGCATTTAGTGGAAATGACATCTATCGAAATATTGTTGAAGCAACCATTGCAACAAGTTTATTATATAATCACATTATTTTCCCATTTAGTAATAGAAATGATAGGTATGGTGTTTTTTGACATTTCTGACCGAAATGAAGAGTATGTTATTTCTATAGCTCTAATTGTAGCGATTGCAGACTTCTCAATCAGTACTTATAAGTGAACGACATAATTTTGTAGGCATGAACGTTACTGTTGATTCCCATAACTCAAAGCGCAACTGCCAATTTTAATTTCAAATCGTAGTTGGTAATTTAGTAGATGTAAACGCAGCTTAGTTCGCCCAACGTGGGGCTCGAACCCACGACCCTGAGATAAGAGTCTCATGCTCTACCGACTGAGCTAGCCGGGCGCACATTAGCACATTACAATCGAATAGAAATAAAACTAAACGAAATGTGTTTGAAAAAACATTGCAATGAAAGTTTATGTATTAGATAGAGTAAAGACTGCGTTCGAAGTCGGAGATTATCTGTGCTCGTCCGCATGCGTTGCGAAGACGCATGTTAAAACGACAAATATTACTTCAGTATTATACGAACGGCCGATAGATAAACTAACTTACCACTGTTATTACAGACCCCTGTAATAATGCTGGTGTCGACAGTCTTCATCACGGTTGTAATATTTATTGGACCATGAGGGAAAGGGGGTAAGAGGTAGAAGGGCCAAACCCAGGTAGAGAATCATTCAGCGGGCAGCGCAAAGTTGCATTTATTTTGACAAAATCGACAAAATCGTATTGAAGTACCGAGCGATAATCCATACTTACCCAGATAGCTTGAATAATTTCTTTTCGAATGATGCAAAAGTAAAATGTATATAAAAAAGAAGTGAACTAGTTTTTAGAATTTAATAATGCGTTTGGAAAAATAAAATATTTTCATAAATTCAACTGATGAAACTTTTGGCACTCGGTGAAACATGATTATAAAATAAAATAAAAAAATTGGTATTTTGATTAACAAACTTAACAATAATCATTTATTAAAAAATGTCGGTATTTACACCATCGTTAGAAAGTACAAGTAGGTTTAGAATATTTTAGTTACAATGAAACAAAACATAAATTTGTATTAATCTATTGAGGATTACGACAAAGTAAACCTCTCTTTATTCGGCTATCAGCAATTTCAGGTAACATACAATTTAAATAAAAATATTTTAACTTTGGTAACATCACTTCTTGCCAAAGAAGTTCGTCTTTTTCAATTTTTTCTACATATAGGTCCACATTATCATTACAATACACAATAAAATAACAATATTCTTTTTTACTTATATTTAATTGCCCTTGGATCTGGAAAAAATAATTATGAGTTCTTTTTAAACGCAGCGTACCATTAAAAATTTCCAAACAAGTTCCTTTATTTTCTTTTACTGCGTTGAGAAGTGTGTCAGTATATGATTTAAATTTGTAGAGACACTTCACTTCTACAATATTTTTGTCATTAATAATGCCATCGGGTGAAGATCCTAAAAATGGATTATCTATGTCGATAAAAAGACCAGAAGGTAGTACTGGTAATCCAGTGTTGTTCGAAAATTTCGCAATTGCTACTGATTCTTTATCTTTGCCAAAATTAATAGCACAGTTAGAAAATTGTTGACTAAATAAAATTTGTTTAACTAAATTATGACACGGTGTTTTACATCTTCGACGTACAATTGCGCCAAAATTAGACGCTGAATGTATTTAATTTCTCTAACTCATATTTAGGATTTCCAAATTGTCCAATAGTTGATTTTGCAATGTTTTGTTGTTGCTCTATAGTGATCGACAGTTTATTTAATATTCTACTTTTTTCCGATTCCAATTCGATATCGGATAAATCCGGTTGATGAGCTTTGGGCCCATAATCCTTGTTTTCTGGTTCATTTTTTGTAGACTTACATTTCTTTTCATCTGAATTAAATTGCAATTTTCTGCATGAAGCAAGATTTTTTGCTCGACAGTGTCTTACAATATAATTTTTTAATGTTTTTCCAGGACTACTGCCCATAGTTTTTTTCCAAGCCGTGTTATGCCAAGCGTAACTGTTGTCATACCGTAGCCCAGACATATATGCTCTACTCTCAAAAGACCCTCTTTGTGTCAAATTGAGTCTTTTTCCGCAATTAAATCTCGCAAGAATTGCCATAAAAGAGTAGGTATATTTCAAAATTTACAAAAATTAAATGCGGAGTTTGGAATGCCCTATACATTGGACAAAGCGGAGAAATGTAAAATACAGGATTAAGGAACCTACAGATGCAATTAACATACGTAATTACACCACTGTATTGAAAACAATTATAGTTTCAGCGGTACTTTCGACATTTTAAACGTTGCTGAAAGGAGATTAAAGTTCAATCTTTAGATTTGTATTAAGAAATTAAGAAAGCCGTAAATTCAAGAAAATCGAACGAAAAAATTCTTACTAACTAAAGTTTTGTGGAATAAATCAAATATATCAATAAACAGAGACAGATCTATCTATCTCTCTTTTCCTTTAGGTTGTTACCATTTGTGATACAACAAACTTGTCAGCCGAGTCTACAAGCGTTATCTTCTTAACCGGCAGCTATCCTAACGGCAAGAAGCTGAACTATTTGTTCTCTTAAATTCATTTTGGCGGGCGTCAAGCCTTATATTTTTTCAATCATACAAATTTTAAAAACTGTATAATGTACACTACTTTTATAAATATATTTATAAACAATATCATACATTCTTTGTCCTGAGATTAATTTATTTACATGTAGCACTATAGTCTTCGATTAATTTAATTGAATCATTAATTATTTAAACAATAAGAAAAATGTTATATACAGGGACATATATAATTAAATACTGCGTATAAATTTGAAAACCGCATCTTTTTTATTATCATAGTTTTCGAGATTTGTATGTTTGAAATTATGGAGTACTTCGAACGCAGTCCTAAGATCTCCGGTAGCCGTGATCGTCTAGTGGTTAGGACCCTACGTTGTGGCCGTAGTAACCCAGGTTCGAATCCTGGTCACGGCAATGTGTACACATTGTCACTGGGAAGATACATTTTTATATAGGCTGATGCTTATATTACTACTAGAATCTTAAACAAATATATTCAGGACAATCGTTGTATCATTAAAATGAACAGTTTCACTTTGTGTTGTAAATATCATATTTTGAAGCGTAAAATGGCACTTTGGTTGCGAGTTGTGAACAAATTTTAAAGGGTGGGTATAAAACGCAGAAAAAAAATCAATTTGTAATTGCAGCTATTAAATTTTCTAAAATTTTTTGAATACAGCAAAATTTATCCTAATTCAATTATTTGCTCAGATACGTTTGAAAACCCCAAACTAGTACTTGCAGTTGATTGCCAGCTGTCTAAAGCTAATTGATATCGTCCAGACGTCATCGTCAAAATAGTAAAATCGTGCTGCGCACGTCATCAAAATGCAAAATGGTCATTATCAAAAAAGTAAATAGCATTCGTAACGTCAATAACAAGACGAGATACAGGTTTTATGGTGTGTATTTCGAAATAATATAAGTACATATAAATAAAATTCAAAAGGACGCTAAAAAGCAAATTTCTATCCTTCTATTGTTGTCCTTGTTTAATTTTAGTGGCGCACCATCCCCTTTTCCGTAAAAAATCGAAACCGCGGGATTCGTGATCTGATTATGTTTCTAATTTGTGATTAGCGCTACATTACTAGCGTTCTGTTGTGAAGTTAGCTTCAGATATCCTTAATATTTTTGAGACAAAATATCATTATTATAATAAATGAAATGTTTGTGTATTGCACATATTTTTGTATTTGTATTTTCCGTTATTCTGGTTTTTTTTCCCTGTCCTTTTATTGGGTTTTCTTACCTGTTGGACGGTGTATATTAATAATAATAATATTTTGGTGGCTAAAACATGCTTTATAATTATATATTCATTATTGTAATAATGTAATACATTAGTGGAAAACATTTGTTTAAGAACCAAACACTTTGTATAAATATATAAAATAATGTTAATTAAAGTTTAAAGTAATTCAATTCAACCACAAATTTTAAACTTATATTTTAATATAATAATAAAAATCAGAAGCGAATGTTCAGGAAAATAAAAGCAGCGACACACGTGACAACATCCGGTCTACATCTGCTGCGTGTGAGTGCTCCATTAACATGAAGTGGTCAAGTCGAAGCTTTAACATTCCTTACAATATAGATATTTAAAAGAAACCGTACTTTAACGGGATAACGATAAAATAAATAAACAGTAAACAAAAATTATTATTTACATAATGTTATTCTACCTTGGAAATATCCACACAGACATCGAACCCAATGTTCAACGAGGGAAAGTCGTCTCTGTTCAGTTCAAGGCGCCAGTCATACCAATCATTGTACACCAGGTCAGGTGTGAAGGTGCGCGGGTGTCGAATGGCGGGGTCAGTGACCCGCACCGAGCAACGGAACTTGTGCAGCTGTTTACTCCGCACCGAGCAACGGAACTTGTGCAGCTGTTTACTCCGCACCGGGATGCACACACAGAAGATAAACTGTGAGTCGGTTCTCTTGTACCTGCACACAGCGGTGCCGGCGGGACTTGTTAAGAGACAGCGCGACACGTTGGTCTGTTTCGCCCGCCACGTGGAGCCGGCCCTGTACGTGACGTCTTGGTGCACAGAGCCGTAGTGCGCGGCCAATGTGCCTCGCGACACACGCGCACCGCAGATGTAACACCATGTGCCCTGCTGGCAGAAGTACCACTGGTGTTTACTGCACTTGTGAGGGTAGTCAGTGTACGTGCAGCCCTGGGTTTGGTTCTCGCAGGTTCGTTTGCCGAGGGCGCAGCTCTCGCACCACCCACCTGGGCGCGTTAACACTACTTCGCATTTGCAGCACTTCTCCACCGGCGGCGTCACCCTCCGCTTCAAAGTCACGGTGAACGTGGTGCCGTCAAACCCGCCCAGCATGTCTAGAAGACTGTTGGTGTTCACGGCCACTGATGAGTCCTCTTGAATTGCCAGGCAGCCTTCCTGCGACACTTGTCCTCTCTTTGAAAACTGTGCCTCACCTCGTTTGATGTCGAGGGTGTAGCTGTAGTCCGAGGCTTGGTTCGAACCGCCCACCATACGAACCGCGTGGAAGATTTTCCCCGTGGCCACGCACACCTTGGTGTGCAGTAAGAACAGCAGCTGGAATGCTGAGATGATGTAGTTGCGCAGACTGGCCCTGGCGATGTCGTGGGTGAGGGTGCAGGGGTTGTCGAGCATGCGGTCTGGGTGTTGCTTGCGGCAGTGAGCCAAAAAGGCCGCGCTGGGGCCCACCCAGTCACAGCGGACGGGGCCGAGCACCGGACACACGTACCGGCGGTACTCGCAGGCCTCCTCGTGCGCGCTCTCCTCTGCCTCCGCTGCGAACGGCACCTTCACGCGACACCCGAGCTTCCAATACTTGCAGGGGAACTTTAGGAGCTTCACCACTGCTTCGTATTGGGTGTTCCGCGTGGCCGGCCGCTTGGGGGCGTAGCATTGGCCGCACACCCCCGCCCCGTCATGCTGCAAGTACACGGGGCTCCGGGACAGGTAACCCTCGCAACTGTTGCACTTTATTTCCTCCAAGATGTCGACGGGGATGTCCATTGTATCCTAACAAAAACAACAAATGTCCAGTAAAAATTAGATCATTGTGGTTCATTGGTTCGATTTCAGTATATATCACCATCTTTCTTTAATAAATGTGCACCGTTGGATTTTTCTAGTTCATTCGTTTTCATTTGGAAAATCAGTCTAAAAACATCATTTAGGACTATTTCAATAATACTTTTACGTCGTACTTCAGGAATTTGACGTAACTTAAAATCTAACGGTTTTATGAATCTGTCTGTACAAATTTTATACATTTTAATATTAGTATATCTCAATTAGAGGTCCCCAATCACAATGCACATAATTCTCAAACCAACATCATCATTGTTGCGTTGGTAATAGTTGTTATAAAAAAAAAGATAGAGTTGGCATCACTAAAATAAAAATAGAGTGACAGTTTTGTTAAAAAATTATTGAAAAATCAATATAGAAATGTTAATAAAGAAAACCGTTGTTTTCATCTAAAAATACACACGTTTTATATTCTTATGTGTTGGAGTATTCAACATAAGTGGCGACCGTGACAGGACAATTGGTGTGTAAGAAAAAATAAGGTTAGGTGAACACAACGAACAAAGAAAAACCCAAATATGGAACGTGAAAAGAGGGAAAGAACTGTAATAAGAAAGGCATTTACCAGATTATATAATAAATTAGTGGTAGATGTAAATCAAGAAGAACCGGAACATACAGAAATTAGAACAAATCTATCTTTAATCGAACAAAAGGCAGAAGAATTGGAAAAGTTAGACAAAGTTATTTTTGAATACATGCTGGACACTGACACAACGGAAAATGATTTTGATCAGGAAAGTATGGGAGTGGAAGAATATCAACGTAAGTACAAAAAGATACAGATCCAAGCATTAAACGTTTTGAAAGTTCTAGACAATGCTAATGTCGTAATACATGATAATATAACGGATGACGTGGATTCTACATACTCTGAACGAAATGTGAGAAGTTCACGTCGCAAATTCAAACTTCCGGAAATAGAATTAAAGAAGTTTGGTGGCGATATAAAAGGATGGTTGCATTTTTGGGGACAATTTAGATAGATTGACGAAGATGAAGACTTGGCATCTGAGGATAAGTTCCAATATTTAATACAAGCAACTGTAGAAGGCAGCCGAGCCCGTGATTTCGTTAATAGTTTCCCGCCAACAGCTGATAATTATCATAAGGCTGTCCAAGGTCTAAAAAATAGATTTGGAAGAGATGACATGTTGATTGAGGTCTACGTACGAGAGTTACTGTCGTTGGTATTAAACAAGGTAGTAAATAAAAACGAACATCTATCAATTTGCAAGTTATACGATAAGTTGGAATCGCATTTACGAGCATTAGAATCCCTGGGCGTAACTAGTGAAAAGTATGCAGCAATGTTATTCCCATTAGTCGAATCATGTATGCCAGAAGAGTTGCTGAGAACCTGGCAGCGAAATACAACAATCACGGAAGAAACCGAAGCTACAAATGAAGTCGAGATACAAAAAAGTACAAAAACATCAGGCACTAGCAAAAGACTGAAAAAACTGATGTTATTTTTAAGATCCGAAGTCGAAAACGAAGAAAGAATAAACTTAGCCACATCTGGATTTAGTATTACAGGCGAATAAAAAAAAAAGATAGAGTTGGCATCACTAAAATAAAAATAGAGTGACAGTTTTGTTAAAAATTATTGAAAAATCAATATAGAAATGTTAATAAAGAAAACCGTTGTTTTCATCTAAAAATACACACGTTTTATATTCTTATGTGTTGGAGTATTCAACATAAGAAAGAGGCAAAAATCTGCGACTTATGGGACCTAGACGCACTGGGAATTAGAGATCCTGTCGAAACTAAATCGAAACACGAAAAGGATGAAGAAGTTCAACAACGATTTTTACAAAATATTCAACAGAAGAAAGACGGAAGATATGAAGTAAAATTACCATGGGTAAGTGATAACCCAGAACTACCCACAAATTATGAAATAGCCGAGAGAAGGTTATATTCACTGACGAAGAAATTGAAATTGGAAGGCAACTTTGAAAACTATGACCAAGTATTCAAGGAGTGGTGTAGTGAAGGAATAATAAATGAAATAATTACATCTGACAAAGAAAATGGACATTATTTGCCACACAGACATGTGGTGAAGGAACATAGCACCACAAAAATTAGACCAGTTTTCGATGCATCTGCAAAAATGAAAAATACGAGTAGTCCGTCACTGAATGATTGTATGGAAATAGGACCAAATTTGATCGAACGAATACCTGCTATACTATTACGTTTTAGAAAACATAAAATAGGAGTAATAGCAGACATAAAACGGCCATTTTTGCAAATAAGTATTGCGAATGAAGATCGTGAATTCCTAAAATTTTTATGGTGGAATGAACAGAATCAAATCAAAGTATATCAACATGCAAGAGTAGTGTTCGGCATTTCTAGTAGTCCGTTCTTGTTAGCGGCAGTAATTGACTATCTTTTAAATAAAATTTTAAATAATTTGAACGTAAAAGAAGACTCTGATATTTCTGAAACGACACTAAAACAGTTATTAAGCAGTTTTTACGTGGATAACTACGTTACTAGCGTAAAAGATCATCACGAACTCGAACGTTTTATTCGTGAATCAAAAATAATCATGTCTCGAGCATGCTTTGATTTAAGGGGATGGGAGCACTCAGCGGATAATATTGGACAAATAAACGGAACATCAATGGTATTAGGACTGAAATGGAGAAAAGATTCGGACACTTTAGAAGTAAAAATGGACAGTTTACCTTTATTGGATAATTTATGTCTGACGAAAAGATTAATCCTTTCGATTGCTCACAGAATGTTTGACCCCATTGGTTTTTTGTGCCCCATTACTATATTTTCAAAGTTATTATTGCAGGAAATCTGGAAAAGTGGTCTATCATGGGATGCCGAAGTCGATGAAGAGATGAAAGCAAAATTTCATAATTGGTATGAGGAATTACCCAGGCTAACTGAAATCAAAATTCCGAGGTAGCTAATCGGGAATAGTCAACCAGTAAATAATAGCATCCACACCTTTTGTGATGCTAGTAAAATTGCGTATGCTGCAGCTGTATTTATACGAACTGCAACGGTCAGCGGTGTAAATATAAAACTTATACAAGCAAAATCAAGAATAGCACCTCTGAAAAAGATGACCATACCAAGGCTTGAACTCATGGCAGCCGTAGTGGGAGCAAGATTGATAAAGGAGATCGTAAAAAATCTTGAGTTTGACACACCAATACCAGTAACCTATTGGAGCGATTCATCAACTGTGTTAGCTTGGATTAAAAGAAATGAGAAGTGGGAAGTTTTCGTAAAAAATAGAATTAAAGAAATACGTCAGTTGACAAAAATTGAAGATTGGAAACACGTTCCAGTTGAATGTAATCCTGCAGATTTACCATCGCGTGGTTGTAATATACGTCAGTTACTAGAGCTAAAATGGTGGGAGGGACCATCCTGGTTGAAGCTAAAACCCATCGAATGGCCGCAGTCCAAGACAGAAGTCAATGAATACGACGTCGGACGCGAGATAATGAAAAGCACAACTGCTATGAATTCCACAGAAGAGAACAAGTGGTATTACAAACAGTTTTCTAGTTACGAGAAGATTATTCGATTGATTGCCTGGATTATAAGATTCAAAAATAATTGTAAATGTTCAAAAGATGAACGAACGAAATCTAGTCTTACTTATCAAGAAGTTATAAATGCCGAGAAGCAAACTTTGAAACTTATTCAACGAGAATGGTTTGACGAAGAGAAAATGAAAAATATTTCTTCACTAACTACGTTTCAAGATCAAGAAGGCTTAATCAGAGTTAAAACAAAAATTATATTACGCGATGATACGAAGAATTTTAGATTCCCGATTGTTTTACCAGACCAACATCCAGTGGTAAAATTGTTAATACTTGATCGACATAAGAAGATTAAACACGCTGGTGTTCAAATACTACTAAACAGTTGAAGAGAAGACTATTGGATAACGAGAGGCAGACGGGCAGTTAGAAGAGTCATAAAAGGATGTTTAATTTGTAAGAAACATGAAGTTCAAAATATGAAGACATCACAATGTTCGTTACCTTTAGATAGGGTGAGAGATGCACATGTATTTGAAGTAGTAGGAATAGATTTCGCAGGCCCTCTACATTTAAAGAAAAACGTTAAGGTGTGGATATCCTTATTTACATGTGCAGTATATCGAACAGTACATCTAGAAATAGTCTCGTCTCTGTCAACTTCAAGTTTCATTCAGGCACTCAGAAGATTTATTGCCAGGCGTGGAAGGCCGCGAAGAATTTACAGCGACAACGGGACCAATTTTGTTGGTGCTGAAAATCTTCTGTCAGCTGTAAATTGGCTCCAGATAGAAGATTTTGCAACAGTACAACGAATAAGTGGAGATATAATCCCCCAACCGCAGCGTGGTGGGGCGGTTGGTGGGAGAGATTAATTCGAATAATGAAAAACCTATTGAGACGTGTTTTGGGCAGAACGAGTGTAAATTACGAAGAAATGTTGACTTTGTTAACAGAATGTGAAGCCGTGATAAACTCTCGTCCAATCACGTACATGATGGATGGTGATCCTAGTGTGTCAGCATTATCTCCAAATATGTTTCTGCACGAGTTAAAGGAAATTGGAGTTCCTGATCTTGATAATATTGATGCAAATAGTTTGAACAAACGAACGCGTTACTTACAAAAATTGAGAAACGATATAAGGCAACGTTTTCGTACAGAATACTTAGGTAATTTAATGCAAAATTCTAATCATGATCTAAAACATTGTGAGTTAAAGGTCGGCGAAATTGTAATTATTGGTAGTGACAAACAAAAACGGTTGGACTGGCCTCTAGCAAAAATTATTGAATTAATTCCGGGAAAAGATGGTGAATGTCGCGTAGTTAAGTTAAAAACTAGTAAAGGAATAATCGTACGACCCACTCAAAGACTATACCGATTAGAGATTTGTAGTGTGAATGACGATTATACACAGAGAGTCGAACCAGATCGTACCGAAGTAGAGAATGAAGAATCATATGAAGAAAAACAGGATATTCCCGGCCCGAGTACATCTGTAAGACGGAGTGGTCGGGTGAAGAGAATGCCTAGAAGATATTTAGACTAAAATTTAATGTATTATTTGAAAATTGTTTAAACGTGAAGCCAACTCTAGGTGGGAGTATGTTGCGTTGGTAATAGTTGTTATAAAAAAAAGATAGAGTTGGCATCACTAAAATAAAAATAGAGTGACAGTTTTGTTAAAAAATTATTGAAAAATCAATATAGAAATGTTAATAAAGGAAACCGTTGTTTTCATCTAAAAATACACACGTTTTATATTCTTATGTGTTGGAGTATTCAGCAATCATCTTCAATCATTTCATACAAAAAATCTGTTGTGGGCAGCACAATACCTTCCGCCATAAATTTCTTATCAAACAATGCAGGAACACGGACCACCACTATCAAGAAACGCTCATCCCTTCAGAAAAATTAGTTTTCTATTATGATATGTCAAAAATAGACATTTTTCAACTGTTGCTTTCTTTTTTTTTTTCAAAATGCACCGGTTAGCAGATTTAAACGAAAATATATAAATTTACTTACTTACTTAATCCTGAGGCCCTTTTTGTACCTTTTCAGGTGTAGGGCTATAAATTTAATTGTTCTTTAATCTGTTGTAATTCGTAAATGTAGGCAATAAAATAAAAATGTCTTAAACAATAATTGTAAATAATAATATTAGAAACATTATTCTAATAACAAAAATTGTCATTTAACCATAATTTACTGAGATATTTCTAAATAACTTGATAGGGCTTCAAGTAAACTACCCCTTCTGGTTATTGGATTAGCACCGAAAACTAATCAGCTCTTTCAAAGGGGATACAATTAATATATACAAAATATCAAAATTTTCAGTTTAGTAGTTTTTGAGAAATCGTAACTCCAGAGACAAAGACAAACAGACAGACAGATACACACACGAAACTATTAAAATTAATAAATTTGCTCATAATTACCAAACGCACATCACCATCTTCAATCATTCCATACAAAAAAAATAAATAAATAATAAATTTGACATTTACATTCTGACAAATTAGTTTAGTTTATTTTTGTTAAGAAGTAACGTTAGCAATGCTTCAAGATTATCTAATTGTCAACGTCTACTTGATACGAGTAGAAATTGTCTTGAAATGACAAAATAATGTAGTTTCTTACTTTAAAATTAAGCATTGTACAAATAGTTGTTAGACGTATTCTGCATGTGATCTGCATTAAATCCGATAAATTATTATGAAATGTAAATAGTAAATAAATTCACCAATAGCATTATAGAATAATTTGTTTGCTATTTTAGGCTTGTTATTCAAGATTGACATAAGAGTCTGTGAAGTAAAATTTTGACATAAGAGTCTGCAAAGTTTAACTTTAACTTTAGACGATTTCGACTGGCACCGGTTAGTACTTGGTCACAGGTGGTTAGTAAATAGAGTAACCAACTGATTTCAACTGGCACTTTTATGACGTCATATGTAACCGGTGACAGTTTTGGTATGTCAAATCAGTAACATGCTCGAGAGCTCAGTTCGTCCAACGGTTAGTATACTGATTAGTTGAATTTCACCTATTATATGAATTCAAACTAGTATGCTGTCATCATATTTAAAAAATACTAAATATAAACACAATTCATTTTAATATAAATAATATATTAAGGCGATTTCGACTGGCACTGGTTACTTGCCGGTTACGTGTTTGGTTGTTTTCAAACAATGACGTCACACTGACCGAACGGTTATTGAATACACGCGGTAGATTTTGACGTTAATCAAATTTGACAGAAAACATGACAGCGTACTAGTTTAAACTCATAACAAGTGAAATTCAACCAATCAGAATAGTAACCGTTGGACGAACCGAGCTCTCGAGCATGTTATTAAAGGCGATTTCGACTGGCACTGGTTACATGCTGGTTACGTGTTTGGTTGGTTTCGAACAATGACATCACAGTGACCGAACGGTTACTAAAAACGTGCGGTAGATTTTGACATTAATCAAATTTGACAGAAAACATGAAAAGTGTGACAGTGTACTAGTTTGAAATCATAACAAGTGAAATTCAACAAATCAGAATACAAACCGTTGGACGAACCGAGCTGTAGAGTATGTTACTGATTTGACATATCACCGGTTACATATGACATTTTATGCCAGTCGAAATCAATTGGTTACTCTATTTACTAACCATTCCTGTGACCAAGTACTAACCGGTGCCAGTCGAAATCGCCTTAATTTGATATACCAAAATTGTCACCGGTTACATATGATGTCACAAATGTGCCAGTCGAAAACAATTGTTTACTCTATTTACCAACCATTCCTGTAACCAAGTACTAACCGGTGCCAGTCGAAATCGCCTCTAATATCTATCCACAATTCGTGGAAGTTTTCGAATTATTAATGACGATCTTTTACGATTATGGAACATATACCAGCCGTTGATTTTCCAGCAAAATGTGGAATGTTTTTTCGGATACCATGTTTTATCCTTTTTTGAAAAAAATCAAATAATATAATTCCAAATATAGCCTTACGTGTTTCCTGTCAAATTTGATTATGACAAAATCTATCGCGCGTAAGTAACCGTTCGGTCATTGTGACGTCATTGTTTGAAACCAACCAAACACGTAACCGGCAAGTAACCAGTGCCAGTCGAAATCGCCTTTTAGCTACTATTTTGGCTAACTTCGCGTAGTAATATCGTGTACTTTAGTATCGATTTCGGAAAAAATATTTTTTTCACGACCTGGAGAAAAACCCCGGTTTCTATACCAAATTCATGACAGAAACAATTTCATATCTATGGGAGATTTGTGCACTCTCTCTCCCATCGTGAGGGAAAGTGCCCAAATAATGTGAAAAATGAACAAAATTAAAAACCAAAGGTAACTATCGCAAATTATATTACAATTACAATAATTTTGAAATACATAAAAACCATCAGAAGAGAAGTGTATTTCTTCCCCTTGTCATAGTGTAGCCCTCGCCTACGGCTCGTGGTTCAATTTACTCGGCGGGAAAAAAATCATATACTTCTCTCCCTCAATGTATAATATACTATTCTTACTTTAAAATAGATCATTGTACAAATAAATATATTTTAAATTATAATTGATATTTATTATCATTTTCACGTTTTATAATTTATTTAGCAGAGACCGTGTGTACAAATAAAATCCGGTTTGCAATGACATCGGGCAATAAGTGAACTAACACTGTTATCATACCGAAATACTGAAATATAAATTTTAGGATATTTTTTTAAATATTAAACAGTTGAAAGTAGAAAACAAATAAATATTTAGAGAACAATAATTAATGTTTTTAGTTAAAGCATTTGTAATTTTTAATAAAATACTACATACCTTAACGGAAGGGAAAATGAAAAATGCTACAATTACAAAGTAAAAATTACCTGTTGCATTTCGTAAATAAAAACATGTAGGTAGTGCGCGACGCAATATAATTTTCTAGTGAAAGGAAATATTATTCAACTTACCACGAAACAAGAAATCTCGACTGATAAAGATAAAAGTCTGCTGGGCGATGTTCAGTAAACAAGGCAGCTGTGAAATAAGAAGAATCATCAGTTCATCGTCAACTTCAGATAGGTCATACAGAAACAAGACCGTTAGTATTGAGAGTGGCCAACAATCTGTCGACTAATTTCACATTGCGTATCAAACATACATAAGTTGAAGAATACATTGTGAAAAATTACGATCTCCACCGGGACTCGAACCCGGGTCTCTGCCTTGCCGGGGCAGCGCCTTAGCCGCTGGGCTATAGAGATCCGATGGTTAATCGTAATCTTTCACAATTGAAATCGCAATCTATCACGATTGAAATCGCTAGAGAACGCACTTTTTACTGTACGTTAAGCGCCACATAAGTTATTTTAAAGAAACAGTCGAGAAAATGTTTTATTCGACATTATTATTATTATTTGCAATATTATTTACATTTTTAGTTACTAAATACTATTTTCCAGTACATATAGGAAAACATATTAAATTAAATAGCGAATAATGTGGAAATCAATGAATTGTAACTTTTTATAATAATATTATAAGATAATACTATTAATAAACGTATACAGCGTATAATTTTTAAATGGAACCAGCAAATATTTTGTTTATTTACCAACATAGCAATTTATCTCATATAGTACACGAATAATGCTAATAATGCAAAACAAAAAAACTAGAAATTCCTATCACGGGCGTGGCGTGATGTTGGGAGTTAGACAAGCATTTATAAAGAAATAAATAAATAATAACATGTATACATGCACTTTTTAGTAATATTAAATTTTAGTGACAATCTCATAATATAAAATGTCTAGAAAATAAATTTGTACATAAAATGGGAAAACAAAATATATTCTATTAATTCAAAAAATAAAAAATTATTCCTAATGGAGCTCCATTCTTCTATGTACAATCACATCAATAAACAAGTAACAAAATTCGGTAAATTTAAACTATTTTTTTCAATAATTTCAGTAGTTCATTGCCTTAAATGTACAGAGACACAGCATCTGAGTGCTTCCAACACACTGCGCCATTAATACGGGATGTCATGTTGTTTTTCTAAATTTGTTTTCCTTCAAACGTCATAAAAATACGTTGTTCAACTAACACAAGTTCAATATTGTAAAAGTGTCTCCTTTAATTTGACAGTTAAAAGAAAACAAATAAACAAAAATAACAAAACAGCATATTTTTTGAAGCATATTTTTTGAAGTTTTCGGCATTTTTGAATGATTTATAATTCTATTTTCTATATTTGAAGAAAAAATAGCATGTGTTATTCGAAGTAAATGTGACTTTGGATGCTTTGCATGCAACTGTCCGACTCGGTTCGCTCGTCGTTCAAATTTACATGCTCAGCACACAAACTATCATATTTACTTTATATTTACATAATATACTATTTCAAATTTAAATTATAAACCTGTCGGAAAGTGACCATAAATTAAACAATATTGATTTATTTATAAGAATAATATTAAACATGACTACATGGGATTTTTTAAACATTTAGAAATACAAACACATGAACGATGTATAATAAATATTAAGATAGTTTCTAAGGATAATCTGCTACAACGTACAAGAAACTAATCTCTACTCATGTTTCCAGATACTTTACTCTAATGCCAAATTACAACTGATTCAAATAAAATACAAACAACATTATACTTACAGTTATGAGAACCGGAAAACTTCCGAAAATATGTTGTCTATGAGTGTGTGTATGTGTATATTCGGAGCAAGTCATCAACAGCTGCACTGCAACACGGTTGTGAACATAGGAACCCAAGAATAATATATATATTCTTACCGTTTTATAAAATACTCTACACGAAGCGTATGGCATGTATAGTGCAACTAATGTATTGATTCTTTGAAATAACGCACATTATACGCTCTATTAGTGGTGACGTAGTTGTTTGGGGTAGGTCACGGTCTTGTATCTAAACATTGCATTTAGATACAGGCGTTTCTGAGAGTTTTGTACTTTAAGCAGTTTTACGGGGTATTGTTAGCGAAATTTTGGTTAATATAAGGAAAAAAGCATTAAATATAATCGAATTATTACTATCCACGGTATTTTAGTAAGTATAAATTTCTTAAAATCGTAAATAAATATGTATACATAACCTAACTTTTTATTTTCTTATAAATTACAGGTTATTATCTTATTAGAAATAATTTTGGAGTCATATATTCGACTAAATTACATTGTACACAGTACTCAGGTGAGTTTTATATTGTTGAGTAGTACGTATATGAAAAATAATATGTGTCTTCAAATTGTAGGTCCTACGAATCTGGAAATTACAAAATATTTGCAGCGAAAACAGTACGTTATAGTTAATATACCTAATTATTTCATTGATAACTAAAAATTATTCTAGTGACCGAAAAGAATGTAATACAATTTCATTTGATTGCGAAATTTTTTGGAGACGGCAATCGTTTTTTATAAAAAAGGGAAAATGCCTATTCCAGTGGACATGTGGTTTCGTTCCAATACATGGGAAATGTTCGTCCTATAATTATAAAAGGGGAAGTGGCAGCGAGCATGAAAAAACGACATTATAGTGTCGAGGTTTGTTCTTACGTCAGAAAGCATGGTTGAAAGTCAACATTTTTTTTTTTAGATATCTTATGATTTGGAAGAAGGCATAAAGGAAGCCTCGTGCAGATGCCCAAGAGGAAACATTGCCTGTCACCATATGGCAGCATTATTATATCATGCACATTATAGTGTTTGTGCCACAGACATTGAATGTAAGTGGAGTGCTCCTCGAAAACAAAAAAATCCAAGCGAAATTATTAAACTTCGCGACATATTCAGTGCAAAACCTTACGAAGCTTGCAAAAGGCAAGCAAATGAAGCAGAAATCCAGAGATTTAAAGAAGATTTGGGTCAAACAAATGTTGTCGGCTTTGCTTGGTTTCTAAGATCAGAACCGTCTGAAGAAGCCACTATATTAATACCCGATATTGAGCAAATTCTCCAATCCATAGAATATCTCAATGCAGTTGATAGAACTGCATTTTTAAAAGAAAAATGTCAATTAAATTAAGAGATTATTCCACAAATAAATGTTGCAACAGTGGGGCAACATTTAAATGAAAATTGGCACGTTGCGCGGAAACATAGGCTGACAGCTAGTAAATTTGGCTTGGTTTTAACTGCATGCCGCAGACAAAAATTTCCTCCCTCACTATTTAAAAATTTAGTGGAAGGTTACAATTTACAAAGAATTGCAGCGGTTCAGTGGGGCAAAGACCATGAGATTGCTGCTTTGGAGAGCTTTAGTCGAACTACCAGGCTAGAAATTAAACCAAGTGGATTGTGGTTGGATTCATGTGGATATTTAGGGGCAAGACCTGATGGATTTGTTGGTGAAGATGCCATTATCGAGGTGAAATGTCCGTTCAAATACCGCGAGACGAAATCGCTATTAGTTGAATTTTCTGATAAATCTTATCTGTTTTGGATGCAAGGGGATAAAATAACTATAAATACAAACCACATTTATTATCACCAAATTCAGGGGCAATTATATTTAACAAATAAAAGTATTTGTCATTTTGTAGTTTGGGCTCCAAATGACACCCAGATAATTCAAATTAAGAGAGATCCAAAGTGGATAAATAATATAGAAATTTTAAAAGGTTTTTTATTTAAATCGATATCTTCCTTACATTTGTAAATAAATACACAAATAATTTTATTTTTAATACATTTATTTAAACACAACAATTTTATTATTTACAACCCATATAAAAACCTAGTTAAAAAAGAGATCCTCAGTCATCATTCCTGTAAAATTCCTCAACTTCTTTAATTAAATGATATTGCAAATTTGTTAGGGCTGCCACAGCTTAAAAACGACATCCGCATGCGGATATAATGACTGTGGTAAAAAATTTAAAATATTAAAACACTTCATCCTTTGGATAGCTCGTTCAACGTGAATTCTTGCACGAGCTATATTTTCAGTACACTGAACTTGTTCAGAAGTAAATTGTGGTGTCCTTAAAATTGGTGGTATATTTAACGATACTCCGGGTGGTAAAATGCTTTGAATTAGAAAACCTTTATCTGCTAATACCAGGTCCCCACTCTTTAGCTGATCCAGAATCCCACAGTCTTCGACAACTTTTTGATCTGACGTAGATCCAACATATAAATCTCTCACGTATGTAATTACACCATTTGGTGCTACCCCTACCAAGCCTTTAAAGGTGTTATGGTGCTTGTATGTACTGTATGTCAGTGACTGTTTCTTCATAGATTTTCTCGAAGTTACAGTAAATATCTCCGTACAATCTAATTCAATTCTACAATTAGTGAATTTACTTAAACAACTCGGCAAACACGATTTATTTTTCCGTCGTGACGGAATTTTTGCCATCAATTGTCTATAGAGAATTTCTTAAATAACATGCATATATGAAATGACAATATTAGTAACAGCCGCTTGCGAAATGGAAAATCTTTGAGCTAAATCCAAATGTGGGCAATTAAGTCTTAACTTCATTATAGTTAGGAGCAGTTGATCTATTTTCTGTATCTTGTCACCTTCCAATTCAAATACCAATTTATCTCCACATCTTTAATGAAGGTATAAAGACCTTCAAATATTTTACTATTTGGCAAACCAGTGTACAGGACTACTAACTTATCATTCCCTTTGATATTTTCGTAGCAGAACCTCACTGATAAGTACTCAATTTTTTCTTTTTGAACTTCTTGCTTCAAAAAATATATTTCAGCCTCCAACTGGAGAAATTTCCTTAGATGTAGATGAAGATGGCTGTAGCATCATTTCTAAAATCATAAGAAACGTTGAGAAAGGTGAGTTTAAATTTATACATAAATATTACCTTCATGTACAACCTGGCTCACTTGCACTCCGTCTGTATTTTGCAACGATTTTAAGGGTGTTGGTAGTCTACAAATTAATAATGATAATAAAATAATGTTTTAAATTTGATTAAAGGCCGGCTTTTCATCTTGCTATAACTATGTAAAGAGAACGTAAAACCTTTTACAGGCAGATTCATAAAAGGAATTAACGGTAACTCCATTTTTTCATCATCTGTAACTTTCTTCCTAAATTAATTAAATTAACAAAATGTGTCAAATTCTATGCTGACCAATCTTAACTACAACCTTAATTAAAATAAATATGTTTTGAGAATGAAAAACTAAGTTATGAGTAATAATAAAAATGGAGTTAGTGCTAATCCATTTTATGAATCTACTTGATTAGGTGCTGCATAAAACTTTTAGCGAGATGGAAAAACAGAGGATCATGATTTTTTATTACTCTTCAGTTATAGAAGAAACCTTTGATGATGGCACACGTCTACGTTTCTTTTCTGATGGAATTTCAACTTCAAATCTTTTTTTCATATTATGTAAAAAAAATTTTGGGCCATTTTTCTTATCTCCATCTCGGAAGTGGCAACTGCAAACAAATGTACCAGGACCAGGTTCAACATCTCTCCTAAAAATTTATTTCATTGTACAATATTTACCATTAAAATAATATGTCAAATATTACCTAAGCAAACGTTTCCACTTTGCTCTTTCTTTCCTTGAGGTTGGAAATCTAAAAATTTACATGTGTCTCTGACATTGTAGTGTTTACAATCTGGAGCCCAACACATCTCCATACTACTCAAAAATTATTTCTAATAAAACAATATACCTGTAATTGACAAGAAAAGAAAAAGTTTGGTTATGTATAAATATTTATTTACGGTTTTAAGAAATTATACTTACTGAAATACCGTGGATAGTAGTAATTCGATTATATTTAACGCTTTTTTCCTTATATTAACCAAAATTTCGCTAACATTACCCCGTAAAACTTCTTAAAGAACAAAACTCTCAGAAACGCCTGTATCTAAATGTAATGTTTAGATACAAGACCGTGACCTGCCCCAAAAAACTACGTCACACTAATAGCGCGTATTAATGCAAGGAAGGTATTGTGACGGGTCAAAATTTTCGGGGGTTTTGGGGTCACTTGAATCCGATTATTTTCACGATGACGCCTGCGTGTGTGACGATTTTTTCGTCCACGATAATTCAAAATTTAATGAATCTTTCAATGTAGAACTTCAAATTTGGATTTAGAATGTTTATGTTACGAGCTGGTTCGATTTTGGTAGCAATTCAACAACCGGAAGTGGTAGTTTATATGAAGGCATATTAGGATTTTTTCTTATCTCAATAAATAAATAATTTAGAGCAAATTTTGTTATAACAAAAAACATGTAGAATAGTATTGGCTACAATTTTTAGTAAAAACTATTTTTCTATATATTGTACAGTTTTGAAATTGAAATTTTCTGGAAGTTATGTCACCACATAATATTAGATTTTAATGACGATATAATTTTCAAATACTATATTTACAATTTGAACGTTCAAATTACGAGCTGACTAGTTTTAGGTAAAAATCACTTACCCGGAAGTAATAGCACAGTATAGCTATAGCACCTATACTGTGGTACTATAAGGTAGATATTTTGAGCAAATTAAATTTTCAATGAAATTCCTTCGCCCGCGGAATTTATAATTTATTTAACGAGCGCATTTTCAGGCTTGATATTGCATTTTTGAAGGCCTGTAAGGTAGATATTTTGAGCAAATTAAATTTTCAATGAAATTCCTTCGCCCGCGGAATTTATAATTTATTTAACGAGCGCATTTTCAGGCTTGATATTGCATTTTTCTATTATTCTAATCAATACATTTATGTAATCAGTGCATTTTTCTAATCTGTGCATTGTTGTAATCAATGTATTGTAATCTGTATATTATTGCAATAACATTATTTTGACAGATCTTTCGAAAACTACGGGCTTTCCTGGCTATTGGCAAATGGTAACAAGTTTGAGAAAGGTACTGGAGAATTATTTACTAATTTATCGAACTCTCGAGTTATATTTAATTAGATAATTTTTTTATTTCATCATCAGACACTCTACTAAATCTATTCTTTTTGCTCATTTCTTACTTGTGTTTATAATAACTATCTGACATCTGGCAGTTGCTAACAAAAACAAAAAAGCTACAGGGATTATTCCCAGGAATAATAATAATAATAAGATAACATGGCGTCGGGCAGTTACCAAGCAACGTTCTTTTGGTAACTGTGATTAAAATTATTTCGTAATTATGAATGGCCTAGAGATATTGTAGCTGAAAAGTTATTTAAATTCCACATCAATAATTTTCCGAACAATAAATTAAAACAGTCATGTGCTTGCAATTTATTTACAATTCCTACTGTTTGAGATCCACAATACCTACCTTTATTATTATGTCATAACATTTAAAAAAAATCATTTACTTAATGAATTACAATTAATACGTTTTAAAAGTGCAGATAGTGTCAATTTAGATATAGTTTCAAAAAACAAATTTAAAAAGATTGGTGAAAGCCCCCATGATACTTCATTACAAACAGGACTCCTGGTAAGCAAGTTGTTTAAAGATGTTATAGTTTTAATTGAAAACGGCGTTAACTAAAAAGCTAAACAGTGCTTCATTAACGTGCTCCTGGTATCAACTATTGTTTTGTGCAGATTAAAAAAAATTAAATGCTCTTAGCGTGGGTTAGCTGTCAGATAATACAATATTCATACTTTTTAATAAAAAGTAAAATGGCTTAATTTTTCAAATTAAATATATCTAGGTTTTTCACAATAAACTGCCGATCAAAATTGTAAATTAAATAAACTCCGGTGAATATTATAATGCAGTGGTAGGGCTATAAAATGTAAATGTGTGGCCGCACTTCATCCTCGTATATTTTTATGATTTATATTTTTAACCAAGATGTAAATAATTCTGTCAGGTAATACATAAATATTTCTTTTAAATCAAAGAAAAAAGAAAACCATTTTGTTAAAAGTAAATTTTTACATTCCATCGTTGGCAACATTGCGACTACTGTGCTGTTGTCAAATTTTGAGGTTCACTTCAATTACTAGGTTGTAGTTTTGTGCTGCACAAAATAAACTGTATAAAATCTTCTACTTATCAGACATTTGTTTGTTGTGCCTTAATTCTAAGCATCTTCAAAGTGTATTAGTGCTAGACGACAATGGAATTGCAATTCGAGAACAGTTAAAATATTGCTTGCCTGAAATTGTAAGTAACCATATACATTTTATAAACAGCACGTATTCCTGGTAATTTTGTTATTGGAAGATTTTCTATTATCGTACCTATGAAATCAAGATTCGCGAAATGTCTAAAAATTACTAGAAATCTATAAGAGCAACCATGGAGTACTGGAGAAGGAGAATGCACCCATTGTTAATTTTTTGGTTCATGACTTTTAGTCTATGCCCGATCCGCTATGTAGGCGCTAGTAGTCATTTCATACTGCTACTAGATCCAAAATATTTTTTTTAATTTTAATTATTTTTTAAAACAAAAACAAATGTTACATGCAACAAAATTATTAGAAACAACAATTTTTGTACAAAATAATTCAGTCTCGACGTTCATATTTGCAGATGTTCAGATAATTACTTTTAAGAAGCTTTGGTCACAACTTTACAAACAAAATAAATAATTTTTGGGTTCATATTTGCAAATATTCTTATAATTACTTTGAAGAAACTTTTTTACAATTTTACAAATTAAATAAATTAATTTCGACGTAAGTACGTCACAATCTGTCAAACCAAATAAATTTGTTTTGATCTTCATATTTGCAAATATTTTTAGGTTAGAGAAAAATTATATTTAATTTAGCAATAATTCGTTTTTATCAAATTAGGCCGTTTAGTTGTCAGTTACTTTATCATTGTACTGACCTACTTTAATTAAAAACAAATTATTTGTGAATTTATTCATGTATTTTCCAAAATGCAAGTGAACCTGAAGATTTGAATATCTTCTAACATAAATATTGTACTGTTGTTCGTAACGCAAGTGAACTTGAAGATTATAATATGTTCTAACATAAGTATTGCTTGTGCTTTCGCTTATGCAAGTGAACGTGTAGACCACTGCCAGCCAATCTTCTGAAGTAATAACTGTTGCAGTTGGTACGCCACTGATTAAGTTTAGCTAAATTAAAAAAAAACAAACAAAACTAGAGCGATTTCGGAAATCTATTTAATCTTAATACAAACTGATACAAACTGACTAATAATTTCTACTTTATTTACAAGTGATTATTACTATAATTACGTATTTAAATTTACCTTAGATGTAGGGCGGCTTTAAAGTAATGGAAAACTGTGGTAACTTCAAATCCGGCACAGCCGACGAATATAAAAACTTATAATTCAAAATTGAGCGTGCACCAATAAAATGCCACAATTGGATATACTTAAACCAACGCAAAAAAATTGCAACAAAATTAGTGCGTGTAATCTCAACAACAGTCAATTCAAAATTAACGTATTTTTTGGAAAAAAGTGAAAACTTGTAAAGTCGTGAAAACGCTAATTAATTCGACGACTTAAGTCAATGGCTTAACCTTCGCAAATCCCTTCCGAGGGCTACCTGAATATCTACATAGGCGTAGAAGAAGTTGCCTACAGTGCGGCAATAAATGGAAGAAAAAGAATAGGACGTAACAGTATCTCGACTTACGACAGGTACAAACTGTAAAGCCTTAACCGATTTTGTAGAAAAAGAACTCCCAGAAGCCACATGTGTGGAACTTACTTCAAAATATCCAGAACACTATAGTTCTTTTAAAATCGCCATTGATCTTCACAATATCAACAAAGCCAAGCGAGAGGAAATGTGGCCAAGTGGTACTTAGGTTTCACGGTATTTTCACCCGCACAAATCAGCGCAAGCAAAGAGTCAACACCAACAGATGACGTACTACCACCCATCTTCATTATTTCATTACGCACAGAAGCTTCAAAACTTGCAGTATGATGCGTGCAATCCTTGAACGGGCACTTCGAAGAGAGATGTAGTATGCACTAATTTGACCTAAACAATGAACTGCACCAGTTGCTTAGTAGCTTTGAAAAACCATACAATAACTTTTCCTTGATACCTCAAGCTATATGAAGTTCTACTAATCGGACATCTAAAAAAAGTTCAGAAATGAATATATATATATATATATATATATATATATATATATATATATATATATATATATATATATATATATATATATATATATATATATGTAGGAATATGTTTGGTTATAAAACACACAATTTAATTAAATAGTATATTATATTGTTTGATTAATCCAAAGGTATTAATAATGAGAAATTATTGAAATTAAGTTACACAGTATACAAAGATTCACGTCTGTTGTCACGCTCGCAACACAACAACCTCTCTCTTCGGCGGTCTGTCAGCAACTGCCATCTCCTCTCCGCTAGCCAGTGGCGTGGTAGTTATTTTTTCAATTTCCACAACTCGGCCCTCCTGGAAATCTTCCGCCTCGGAAGTACTACTGTCTACCTCCTCTGGAACCGGATGGATGGGTTGTGGCCAGGGCTTCATATGGTCAGCACTAGTGTTCGTACGGAGTGGTCCATCACCGGCTGCAACTCGCTCCACTTGGTAACGGTCGTGTGGACTGACTTCGGTGACCCGATAGGGACCTAAAAACTTAGAACATATTTTTAGACCAGTACCGAACTGCGTTCGTTTAATTGCCACCAGGCTTCCTGTCTCATATTTCCTTGCTTTCTTTTTGTTTTTATTGTAGGAGTTTCTATTCTCCTCCTGTACTTTACATATTTGTCTCTTCGCTCTTTCTCTTATTTCTTCTCTGTCTTCAACGAATTGACTTTGACTTTCTTCTTGTATTAAATTTCTCAATGTGATATCTTCTTTAATTCTCATTTTAACGCCAACCATCAGTTCAAAGGGGGTGGTGGCGATACTGCGCTGAAATGTTCCGTTGATCGCTCTCTGTACTTTACTAACATGTATAAACCATAGTTTCGGGTCGTCTACCGATATTTTGGATAAAACTCGTATTATTATTTGGTTCACTCTTTCGACTTGTCCGTTACCTCGAGGTATTCCTGTGGTTATCAGCAAATGTACGATTCCTTCTTTTGTACAATACTCCTCGAAATCTCGGGAAGTAAAAGCAGTACCTCTATCAGTAATAAACCTCGTTGGATTACCAAATATTTGTTGTACTACTTGTAACTTCTGTAACGCTTCTTGGGTACTTGTCGTTTTTGTCGGGAAAATCCATGTGAATTTTGTAAAGCCATCGGTAATTACAAAAAGATATTTGTAATTTTTGTTACTCGAAGGCAGTGGTCCTAAATGGTCCAAATGAAGTGTATGCAAAGGTCCATCACGTTTATCTATAGGATTCAACAATCCTTCCTTTTTACCAAGTTTGGCATTCGCTAGTATGCAAGGCACACAGTTTTCCATTACATATCTTATTTTCTTTTCCAGCTTCGGAATCCAATAGTCTTTTCGTATAACCTCCTCCGTCTTTCGTACTCCAAAGTGGCCTACGTCATGTGCGCTTTTAATTATTTCCATTTCCAAACTTTTAGGAATTACTAATAAATCGATCCCGTCTTGATATTTATAGATCAATCCATTGATCTCGTGATATGCTGAATCTTTATGATTTTTAATCTGTTCCCTAATCTCAAGTAAGTATTCATCTTTGTCTTGTATATTTTTTATTTTTGCTATGAGTCCATTGGTATTAATGTGTAATACTGCTGCTCTTGACAAAGCATCCACATGCTTTAGCTTTTCGCCAGGTCTATGTTCAATGGTATACTCAAAGTCTTCCAGCTGTAGAGCCCACCTTGCAATTCTGGTGTTTAATTCCTTTTTGTTCATTGTCATCTTGAACGCCGCGCAGTCTGTGATGATTTTGATTTTCACGCCTATCAAGTACACTCTGAATTTTCTCAACGCCGTTATTATGGCTAACACCTCTAGTTCATAACTACTATAGTTTTGCTCCGATGGTGATGTCTTTTTGCTGTAGTAAAATACAGGGTGTAAGCATTGGTCTCCGTCATCTTTTTGCATTAAAATGGCATCTAGTCCGAACTTTGATGCGTCGGTGTGTAGCTCTATCTCGCTTCCTTGTTTATATATTTTAAGCACGGGTTGTTTTGAGAGACAATCTTTTAGTGTTTCGAATGCTTTTCTTTCTTTTAATTCAAATTGGAACTTGGTATTTTTCTTCAAAAGATCACTCAGTGGCTTAGCTATGGTGCTATAATCTTTAACAAACTTCCGAAAGTATCCGGTGAGTCCGAGAAATCTTTGTACTTGACGCATGTCTTCTGGTTCAGGATAATTTCTTACCGCTTTTGTTTTTTCTAGACTTGGTCGAATCTGTCCTTTCTCCACCTCGTATCCTAAGTACGTAATTTTTGATCGTAAAAACTGACACTTAGTCCAGTTAATCTCTAATCCGTAATCTTCCGCTGTATCGAGGACAAGTTTGAGTCTTGTTAAAGCTTCTTCTTCATCTTTAGCTAATATTACTACATCATCCATATAAACAGCTACTATATTTTGCAGTACCAGCTCATGAAAAATGTGATTAATAAATCGCTGAAATGATGCGGGCGAATTACAGAATCCAAACGGTGTTTTCTTAAATTCGTAGTGTCCGAACGGCGTTACGAAAGCTGTATACTTCTGACTTTCTGGAGCTACAGGTACATGGTAAAATCCATTTTTCAAATCTATGGTGCTAAACACATGAGCTCCTTGCAGTTTATCTAGTTGGTCCTCTACTAACGGTAACGGGTATTGGTCTCTGATTGTTTTGGCGTTGAGTTTCCTATAATCTACGCACATCCGTACGCTACCGTTTTTTTTTCTTCACTAAAACTATCGGACTACTGTATTCGGATTTACTGTGACAAATGATATCTTTCTCCATTAGCTCTTCTATTTGTCTATTTACTTCCTTCATTTCTTCTGGAGCCAATCTTCTTGGCGCTTCTTTTACAGGATCTTCTATTTTCATAATGATCTTTGTTACTACCGATGTAGTTTTTCTTGGCTTCGGGCTCGGCTTCGGGTCATAACTGGTTATTAACTCCTCTATCTTCTCTTTCGCATTCTTCTTAAGATGATTTAAGTCTATCTCTGTACACTTGTTTTCACTTACTATATTAACTAATAAATTTTCATTGTATTTCTTTTTAATATTTACTTCATTTTTTGTAATTTCGATGTCGCTTTGATCCAAGATGTTATTTCCTATGATGCTATCATACTTGACTGCATCCGATGGTACTACATGAAATTTGAGCATATATTCTTCTTCGTCAATAGTTGTGCTTATAGTGAGCGATCCTTTTGTTTCGATGCTACTTTTCCCAATTCCACTTAAAGTGATTTGATCGTCATTTAAGTTAGGCGCACCGATCTTCTCATACGTGTCTTCTCGTAAAAGGCTAACTTCAGCCCCAGTGTCTACCAAGGCTAAAAAATCTTTTCCATTTATTCTTATCGGGGTGTGACTTAACCTTGTAGAATTTATGATATTATTGACTTTACTGGTTTCTTTGTCTACTGACTTTGGGTTTGGATATTTCTTTGCAATGTGCCCAAATGAGTTACATTTGAAACATTTTAGTCCTTTTTCTTTGGACGGACAATCCTTCGATTTATGTCCTATTTCCCCACATCCAAAATATCGTGAGCCCGTTTTTCCTTCTTTTTGCTGTCTGGATGTCATGTGGTTATCATGTTTCTTCTCAGTTCTATTATCTTTTATAGTCTTTCCTCTTATTGTTGTATATAACTTCATTTTCTCCTTGAATGCTTCAAAAGTTTTGGCGCCGTATAGAACGACCTTATTAGCTGTATCATCGATTACTCCGTCTATGATGTACTGAATAATGACTTCCGGTTCAATATCTGCTCGACTTCCAATCTCTCTCATAACTAGTGTATATTCTTGGATTGTCTCTTTTGTTTGTTTTACTCGATTCATTAATAATCGATGCACTTCCGCACTGCTTATCTTTTCCTCGAATTCTTCGCTTAAGATCTTTTTCAGTTTACTCCATGTTGTCACTCCTCTCTCAGCTTGGATCAATGTCTTCGCTAAGCCATCCAGTAATTGTTTCGCAATTATTAGCTTTTGCAAATCACCCCATCCTGTTAAGTCAGCTAGCTCCTCGAATTCTTCTAACCATTTTTTGATAGGATACCCATCCTTTCCGTTAAACCTTCTAATTGTTCCTTCCATGTCTCTGAAAGATACTGAGAACCCGTCGCTCTTTGGTGAGTGCTTCGTTTTTGCCTTTTCTACATAATAGTCGTCGTCTGATGTAGTTGAATCTTTTTCGACTTGTTTTTGTCTTCGTGGCATGTCATAGTTTCTGGTTGTTTTAGTTCGACTTTTCCTGCTATTATTCGATAATAATTCTTCGTCTGTAGAACTAGTGTTGGTCTTCAAGGGCGTCTTCATTTTCGATAAATCTTCGTCATTTCCCCGTCTAACCTCTTCGTTCTTCGTCTTTCTTCTTGCACCTTCTTTACTATTAGTCTTCTTTGCATCTTTTTTCTTTCGAACTTCGTTAGTATCTTCTTCGTCGCCACTTCTTTCTCTTGCGTCTTCGTTTCCTTCTTCTTCTTCGCTTTCTTCTTCTTCTTCGCTTTCTTCTTCTTCTGTTCCTGTTAAATCGATATAACATAAGAATGATAGCACTCTTTTTCTCACTTCTTCTTCTGTTCCTCTGTAATCGATATTCAGGATGTGGCATACAGAAATCAGATCCGCAAGTGTTGCAATTGTTTTAATTTCTTCTATCTTTGTTTTAAATTCTTCTGATTCTTCATTGAACAGAAATCCCTCAAATTTCTTTAATTTGCTTCTATTTAGTCGTAGATTTTGTCCAAATATAATTGTATACAAAACTTTTAGGGATTTTGCATTACCGTTCGTTATATTTGTTTCTATTGTACTGATATCTGCTAGTGAAGTCATTTTAAACAGGTTTTTTTTTTTTTGTACAACACAAATAATGTCAAGATACGTAAACCCGTACGCCACTGGCGCGTTGTGATACACCGCACTACTTTTCACGTATTCCTCGTCGATCGATATTATGACGTAATAACTACAAACTCGTTTTTTCTTGTCTATAATTTATACTCCACATGCACACAGTACCTTTATACTTGAAATTACTAATATCACTTTTAATATTACTATTTGTAGCTCACAGTTCACTTGTTCACATCTTACAGTTCGCTTGTTCACATCTTGGTTGAGCCCCCAATTTGTAGGAATATGTTTGGTTATAAAACACACAATTTAATTAAATAGTATATTATATTGTTTGATTAATCCAAAGGTATTAATAATGAGAAATTATTGAAATTAAGTTACACAGTATACAAAGATTCATTCACGTCTGTTGTCACGCTCGCAACACAACAACCTCTATCTTCGGCGGTCTGTCAGCAACTGGCATCTCCTCTCCGCTAGCCAGTGGCGTGGTAGTTATTTTTTCAATTTCCACATATATATATATATATATATATATATATATATATATATATATATATATATATATATATATATAATGCCTTGGAGTCGCCACTATTTTCATGAATATTGTAACTGTTAAATATCACATTAAGAATTGCAGTTATTGCTAAAAGTACATACCTCTATTTAAAAGAATCCAAATAAATAAATATCAGCTGGAATTATCATAATATGCGTAACAAATAACTATTTTATTCTTGTTGTTCTTCTCACATATTTGACAGCAGACAAAAACCACACAAAAACAAGATACAATATAAGTAATAGTAGCCGATCTCGGTGGCGTAGTGGCTATGTCACTAGCCTAGCACGCCAGAGGTCGTGGGTTCGAATCCCACTGAAGAGCATGGTTGTTTGTGATGTTTACATAAATTCCCTATCATCCAATCATCAGGCGGCATATGACCATAGTAGTTAGTCCGCCTCTCATCTTCGTAATAAAAAAAAAAAAAGTAATAGTAGTCTCTGTCCAATCCGGTTGGCGTCACCATATGCATGCATCAGTTCAGCCACGGCGGACTCTATACAGGCGGGAGTCTGATGGTGGGGGAACGTGACGTCATGAGGCCGGCTTTATACAGTGTTTCATACCAGGAAACATCAAAATAGTGCCTTTTAAGGTCTTTTATTGTTCAGAAATGATCATTGACTTGTGAACTAACTATTAGGTTAGTTTTAATGAAAGTAATGAACAATAAAACAATTTTTTTTTGCAGAATATTGCTATATTAACCTAAATAACAAAAATATAAAATTACAATTATTTACTTAAAAGTACTAGTTTTTCTTTTGTGCGTTGTTTTTTCATTAGATTTGTATATTTTCCCTTTATTTTCTAATACTAGATTGTTCCTTAGCTTTTTATAATTTGACAATAATATATTACATATGGTACTGATAATTTTTGAGAAAATATCCGAATAATTAGTATTACAAATACAGGTGTCAAACCAGGTTTTACTTATAAAAGCATTATCTACTACTCTTTTACAAATTAAGATTTTTAATGTAGAGTGATGATTTTGGGAACTTTTTATGAATGTTTCTTCTAAACACGGTGAAATTAGTATTTGCATGGTTTTAAAGGATTCTTTACCAATTTCTATAATTATATTTGGTGGTACCGATAATCCACCTCGATTAATATCTTGTAAATAGGTACTACTAAAATCTTCATTAGACTTAAGTAATGCTTGGCAGGTAGAACAGTCTAGTCTATTTGCTACCTTGAAAGAAGCATATCCACATATATATAGAAGAGCATCATGATCGATATCATCATCCGCAGTTTCACAAATTTTTTCCGAAACAAAATTATATAATTCGTTTTCTTCAACATTAGGTTTATAATTATCATGTGGTTCTATTATATCTAAATTGTTGACGTCTAAAGGTACCATACCATATCGGGCTGATTTAATGCCTAATGCACTTTTTGTCCTAATTTTCCGTTCCGAATCCATAATTTGAGTTACACTAACATTGTAATTTCCACCACTCAATTGTCTATACATGCTAAACCGTTTCTCAATTTTATCACTCTGGAATTTACCAGGCAATACATAATTTATGTTTATTGTCGCTAGAGAATATTTTATAATCTTAATGAGACTTCTTGTACTTTGAATAATTGCCTATGAAAAAAAAAATTAAAATAAATTAAAGATACTTACATGTGATAGCACATCCGACATACCTGACTAGTATCTTTTGTTAATGTTGTTGATTGGGTAGATAACACTAGTGAATTCCACTTTTGTATCCATTCTATAAATTGTTCTAAAAATAAAAATCGATCATCTTGTAAACTGCAAAATGGTTCAGCCCATGGGTTTCTTTTTAATTTTCCAACTACATAATGTTGAATATTAACAATTGACCACCATTTCCAAATAATTTCAATAAAATCTGCGGTATCTTTGTAACCATAGGCAATTAATGCTGAATGTGTACTCTCATGAAATATATTTAAAGCTAAAGATACTTTCTGGCGTTCCAAATTTGACGGGTAGACAGTTTTATAATTTAATTTATATCCCTTTTTTATAATTTGTTTAAGTTCCTGCTTATATATATTCCTCAAGTCACTAAATTTAGCATAAAACATATTTTTTGTGTCACTCTCAGTAGGAGAAATTTGTGAGGTTGCACAGCTAGTACTGGGTCCGGGTTCAAATAATGTGTCTTCAATGCTTTCGGTAGTGTTAACAAATTTTGGTACAATAAATGTTTTCTCACAATCTTTCTTGTTAATCCAGTTATTTCTAATATTTTTTACAATATGCACTGGATCATAAATAATAAAAATAGGATGGTTAACTTGCGGACAGTAGATGGTATCAGAATCTGTAGAATTGTTTTTCAAAATATCAAACATTTTTTGATTTACCTTGTTATTGTCAGAGGATAAACACATAACACGAAAACCACAATTTTCTAACAGTAATATTACATTTTTCGACATTTCTGCGAGTTGTTCACCTGTTATCGTATTTATTGGGACTAAATAAACCATATATTCATATTTGGCAAAACATCCTGATATTAAAAAACATTGGATAGTTTTGGCTTCTAATAAATTTTTAGAGTGTTCTGCAAATCCTTGTAGTTCACCAGATCTGTATGTAATGCTTTCATTAACATATATTTCATCAAGTTGCAAAATTACCCATCTGTCCTCATCTTTAATAAATTTACTTGCTATAATGTTTAAGAAATGAATATTTTCTTTTTTATAATTTGGGGAAATATGAAAAGAAGCTGTAAGTTGTTGCAAATACTTTGGGTGTGGCAGTGTCAAAATATTATTCGATCTCAAGACGTCATAACATTTTCTTGATTGCATATAAATTATGTATGACCATAGGATCATTTTTGAACTGTATCGTTTTTGATTAGTAAAAACAAGATTTATTTGTTCACTTAAAAATAATAACTGTCCAGTTCTGTCTTCATCACCTTCCTCTATTAATTTTTCTTTGAGCTGTTTCATATTACTATTTAAATCTTCGATAACAGATTCAGCGTAGTTCAAGTTAACTTTGTTTAACAGATATTCTAAAATCTGTTTTAATTTCGAATATGTATCAAGTACATTTGTGTCCCGTTGATTCAATTCATTTGAAGAAAGCATTTTATTTTTGAAAAAATATTTTGGGCCAAGATTTCTGTCAATTTTTATGTAGAAGGTACAGCTAACTGATTCAAAATCCATTTTATAAATAATGATGCAATCATAATTTCCGTTAATTTTCACAAAAATATTTTCATCTATCGTTTTTACAAATTCAGGTAAGTGTTGTACAAGGTGGTCAAAGCTTTGTATTTTGTCTTCTATTTCTCGCACTTCTTCCATTTTACTTACTAATTCTAATTTTCTTCGATGGATTTCAGAATTTCGTTCCTCTGGAGTCTTTCTTTTTGAACTAGGTTTTATATTTAAATAACTAGGTAAGCCTGGAAAAAGAGTCGGCAATGAATCTGGTTTTAAATGTGGTTTATCATACTGATATGTTTTTGTTTCTCCTTTATGCGTATAATTGTAATTAGTTGAAATACAGTCTTCAGAAAAATGTTTAATACACACTACTGTTGTTGGGGAAGGTGTCCAGTTTTTGCGTGGAATGCATTTTACCCATTTATCAAAATATTCCTTGTTTTGTGGAAATTGGAACGTTGGTATTTTTTCAGTAGTACTACCATAATTGCTTTTACATGCTGGCACACAACATTTTCTAGGCATTTTTAAATAGTATATTCACTTAAAATATTAACAAATAATAAACTAACTGCGAAACAGCATAAAAACACAGAGAACTGTAGCTCAAAACCGGCCTCGTGACGTCACGTTCCCCCACTATCACATTCCCGCCTGTATAGAGTCCGCCGTGGTTCAGCCCAAGCTAGCGGCTGTATAGCGTTTGCTAGTGTTAGATTCTAGCAGAATAAAATAGTATGAACATGAATGGGATTTTGCTGGTGCTGTCATCTTGTGTCAGTCAAATCAAAAATTGTTTTTTTTAAGTTATTTTTATAATTCTTTTTTTCAGATGTGTTAATATTGATATGATAAATGAATTTTTGACAACTGACAGTTCTAAAAGTTTCGCTAGCTCATCTAGCGCAAATTTATTTCGCTAGGTCGCTAATCTAGCTGCTGAAATCTAGCGGTTACCTAGCAATACGTTCAGCTATGACCGCTATGTTAGCAATCTAGCTGCCAGGTCCGGCTGAACTCGCCAATTGGTCTATGAAAACAAAAACAACCTAACAAAGCAACACATTGTATAGTCCTAGCTTTGAGCATCTTGTATATAAGCAGTATAGTGGCGTGCAAAAGTCTCCGGCCAATGAAATATTCTAAAATATTTTGGCAAATATAAATCGCAGTAAATTAGGATTCATAATCTTCACACTATACTGGAAGTATAATAAAACCATTTAGTCATTTTTGACTTTTCAATTGTAAGAGCACAAGTAACCACCCGCTAAATCGAAAGATATAGCAAAAAACGCCTTTGCGGGCTAACTTCGCGCAGGCGCAACACTGTTAATAGTTAACAATGTTTAATACGGCATTCGTATGCCCACGGTTTGCCCATGTCTGCCCATCAAAAATTTTTTTTGCCCACAAAATCGAAATGAAAAATAATTTTGTTCGTTTTAAATTCAAAATATTAATAAGTAAGATAACATAAGCTTTAAAAAGCTTATTTTCTCGCTAAATTGAAATAGAAAGTTAATAATTTCGAAATCGTTTGCCTATGTTTGCCTACTATAAATTTTCGTTTATCCACAAATACAACAGAAGATATAACAAAATAACTCCTTTACGGGCTAAATATACATTGGTTCAACACAGTTAATAGTTAAAAGTTTTAAAAAACCATTCGTTTGCCCATGGTTTGTCCATATTTGCAGAAAAAAAATTGTTTACCCACAAAAAATTGAAATTCCAGCTAAAAAGTTTGTTTTCACGCTAAATCGAAATAGAAAGTTAATATTTTGATAATAATCGTTTGCTCACTATAAATTATCGTTTGTCCACAAATACAACAGAAGATATAGCAAATAAACTCCTTTTCAGACTAACTTCACGCTAGCGCAACACAGTTAATAGTTAACAGGTTTTAAAACGGTATTCGTTTGCTAACAGTGTTCCCAACAAAAAGTTTAGTTTGTTTGCATACGAAAAAAAAAATCGTTATTTTCGTATTTTATTCATAGTACCAATATATAGGAAACATGAGCCTAAAAAACCTCTTTTCATACATAAATAATGGAAATTAAATAAGTTTGACATCTGCATCATTTGCCTAATCATAATTTTAGTTTTTTATCGGACTTTGTCTTGCACGCTAACTTCAAAGGATGACGATTACAAAACAAGTACTTTGTAATCAAGTAATTCATCACCGTCTTTTTCCGAAGTTTCTTCAATTGCATAATCAAATTATCGTTTGCTCAGGATTTTAAATCAAAATTATCGTTTGTCTTTTATTGTAAAATCAAAATAATCGTTTGTCCACGATTGAAAAATCAAAATTATCGTTTGCCTATGATTGAAAAATTAAAAAAAAATGTTTGCCAAGTTCAAATAATCGTTTACTTACGATTGCAAAATCAAAATTATCGTTTGCCAACCACGATTATAAAATCAAAGTTTTTGTTGTCCCACATTTGCTTAAAGGAAATTAGCGTTCTCACCGATTTCTCTTCTACAATGTGTAATATAAAATTTTGTTGTATTATGTTGTAAAATGTACCATACAAAGCGAAGTAAGCATAATATGAACGAATATTATTTATTTACTTAAACATTTAATAAGATTATAAAATTTAAAACAAATCTTAAATGCTTAAAAAATGGTTGATAATAATCTAATATTGCATCTCATTAGCACGCGGATTATAAGAATGAACGGTTTAACCTTCTTGTTTTCAGTCGTTGAGTGAGTTCGTGTTGCCATATCGTCATGGACAGATCAATTCCCAAATACTTTTCTGGTATATGCTCCAAAAATTTGTCAGTGTTCTGTGAATCAAACCAGAGAATATAAATTTTGTGTTACCTATCTTAATCTTGTTTGGAATACTCCCCAAATTTATTTATAAAATTGTCCTTCGAACCTGTATTCCAAATCTTACTAAATTTATTCCTGGTTCTCGTTTCAAGGTTTTCAGTCGCGAACATGTTGGACAATCTGTGCGTTTTTTGTCGAAATAAATATTAATATATTCATCCAATCCTTTCGAAAAAGTTTTTTGAAACACAATTTGGTCATTAATTTTCATTATGACCAAATTTTTGAGTACTAAATTCACACTCTCCTTCTGGAAAAAGTTTTTTAATCAACCAACTTGCACTTACTTCGCAATCTAATATATTGTTGTTCGTTTCAAACAGAGCTGAGCATTAATTCAATTAAAAGTAATTGAAATACTAATTAATTTACTTTTCGGTGAAAAGTATTTGGTACTCAATTACTTTTCATATTTGTTTAAAGTATTTGTTAATTGCGAGGTTCACATACTAAGTAATTGGAATTGGTAATTGATTTTGGTAATTCAATTGTGTTTAGTAATTGAATTAGTATTTCAAATAAATTTTCAATTCAAATACTTTATTTAATTCAAATACTACATTTATTCAAATACTTCAGGAATGTACGCTTCCGTGCGAATTCATGTTATAAACACGCTTGAGCTTGTGATTGCGACTGACTGTGCCCCGTGCCGTGATGGTCACACAGATTTAAATATGTTAAATGACTATACAAATATAAAAATATTTTTATGAAATACAATACCCCTCTTCCGTCGTCAGCGCCAGTAGAGCGAATGTTTTCATTTGCATCGATAATTAATTTCCCACGCCGACATGCACTATCCGACAGAAATTTCGAAAATTTAGTACTATTAAAAGCAAATTAATAAAGTTTTGTTTTAGGTTTTTGATGTTCTTTTTTTGAACCTATCTTTCAAACTTATACATGTATGTACATTTTATGTTTTTAATATAATTTTTCTGTTGATATTTATGTTTATTCCCTAAAAAAGTAATTCAAATACATACATATAATGAAATTAATTGAAATACGTTAGTATATAAATACTCAAATATTTAGGTATTTCAAATCCTTTTTAACAGTAATTGTATTTGGGAAATGATTTTTCCAATTAAAGTAATTTCAGTAATTGCATTTTCAAATACTTAGAGGTCATAAAAGTAATTGTATTTGAATTATTTTCTCCAAATGCTAGTAATTAGTAATTAGTATTTCAAGAACTTTTTCTCAGTAATTTGCTCAGCTCTGGTTTCAAATAGCGTTGAAAAAACGTTCCTCTTTCATTATATTACTGTTGATTCAAATTAACCAAAGTTATCGATTGCCCGCGATTGCAACAAAATAATTGTCTGTTAACGTTTGCCCAATTATTATAATTGTGTGTCCACGTTTGTCCACGATTTCAAAATCAAAATTATCGTTTGTCCACGTTTGCCTAACGGCTTTGCTTACAAACAAAACTTGTTATTGGGCAAACCGTGGGCAAACGAATGTCGTATTAAAAATTGTTAACTATTAAATGTGTTGCACCAGCGTGAAGTTTACCCGCAAAGACGTTTTTACTATATCTGTTGTCTTTGTGGGCAAATGAAAATTTATATAGGGCAAACGATGAGCAAAATATTAACTTTCTATTTCGATTTAGCGGGCTAACTTCACATAGGTCAAGTAACCACAAAATTTAGATGTCAACGTGATCAAAAATATCCGGCCAGGTTTTGTTTCGTTCCTATTTAGATTTTATTTTAACTTAATCGCTCTGTTTGTCCCAAGTACACGAAAAACCGTAACAGAACGATGATGCTCATGCGCATTAGATGAAATGTGTTCCAAGTGAGAAATTACGGTTCTTTTGATAATCTTGTTGTAGTTCCAACAAGTATGGAATCGATTCTGGAACGGTTCGGGAATCGTAATTTCGGTACCAAGTCGAAGACAGGTATCGTTAGAAGTATCATGCGCACTATAATCAGTCCTGGTTAACTATTTGAAATTAAACATGAATGATGAAGACGATAATGACTTTTTATCAGATATTTCAATCAAGAATGAAAAACAAAAATTACGCAGGTCTGCAAGTAAAAAACTGCATATGGTTTTTATACATTATCTTATAAATTTCAAATTGGTAAAAACGAAAAAATTCCACCTCGTCATTTTTTGCTATACTTAATTTTTTTTTCGTATTAAACGTAAAATTATTAATTTAGTATTCTGTTTTTATTTGAAAAATGACTAAAACTGAAAATTCTCACATTAATTCTATCAATTATAGCTGAACTTGGTAATAAATGAAAAAAAAATGTTAATGGTTGAAGTGAGGGAGGTGGATAAAGTAGTTTTAGGGTTAGCAGGAAAGTCGCATGATCGTATCGAATTATTAGAATCAAGAATAAAAAACAACAAGTTGGTATCATTTGGGTTCTCATTTCAGTGACATAGGCTGATTAATTCATCTTGCCAAACAAAGAAAGTAGGGTTAGTAAACCAATAACGAAAACCGTCCCAAGATCGTTCCAACTCTTGCGTATTTGAGTGCGGTTCTAGAATTGTACCAAGTTGACGTATGCGCATAAATCGATTCAAAAACCATTTCATCACCGTTCAAGAATTGCGGGTTGGAACAAACCTAATTATTTCTAGCTTAAAATCAGTAGAGATGTTTCCAGTGCATCATTAACATGGGCCCTCCAATCCCTTTTAAATTGCGTATGTATTACAGGCGAAATATTCCTAGCCCTCAGCGCATTAAAACTCTTCGCTTCACGTCGCCCTTAATACATGAATAACTATTGCGTGGTATGTAATTGAAATATTCGTGAATTTCATTTATTTCAAGTAGAAACATAAAAAAACTGTGAGATTGTTTTAGTCAAATGTTTGATTACCACTAGGGCTGTGCGTTTACATCGATGTATCGATATTATATCGATATATCGATATATCGAATAACGATATTCAGTAGAAAAAATATCGATATATCGATATTTTGATATATCGATATATCGATATATCAATATATCGATATATCGATATATCAATATATCGATATATCAATATATCGATATATCGATACATCGATATATCGATATATCGATATATCAAAATATCGATATATCGATATATCGATGTATCGATATATCGATATATCGATATATCAAAATATCGATATATCGATATATCGATGTATCGATATATCGATATATCGATATATCGATATATCGATATATCGATGTATCGATGTATCGATATATCGATATATTGATATATCGATATATTGATATATTGATATATCGATATATTGATACATCGATATATCGATGTATTGATATATCGATGTATTGATATATCGATGTATTGATGTATTGATGAATTTTGTGAAAAGAAACTAAAATTTACCTATAATGCCATTTAATGAAAGGAGTTGTGCTCGATTTATTGATAGCATTGCATGCTGATATATATTTTTACTTTACATTCACTCTGGAGTCGGGATTAAGGAGAGAATTAATAATTGGAACGATGTATAGGTACAATTTTCAGCAGAAGTTTTCATAAAACTACCTTCCACAATTCTGATTTCCGCTCTAAAAATCGACACTCGAGCCAACCAACGAATTTAAGCTTATGTCTTGGATTAACCCATCGTATTCCTTTCATTTACGAAATATTTACAACAATTTTAAATCTTATTACTTATGTATATTAGGATTAAATTTGCGGCAAACTATGCAGCCAAGAACTTGTTCCCGTTACTTTTACCTGTTTCGTCTGTTGTCTGTGTTCATTGGTGGATATTTTATTTACAAACAGTTTCACGCCGTTCAATTAGCTACTCGCACGTTTCTCGAGAAATGTTTTGAAAAATTGAAAAATTTTGACAACATATCATTTGTGTTGTTCATTATATGCCAAAAATTGCCTCTTTCTCATTAATTTTAGAAATATCTAAACCAGTAGTAAATTTTTAACTGACTACTTAACTCTATAGTTGAAAAGCATTCCAAGTTAAAAATAAATTAAATATTTATATTATTTGTTAGTAAATTGGTTTACTGGTAGTGGCGTCCGAACCTTGCGGAAAAACAAAAAATTATGATGATATTGGCAAAACTGGTTAAAAAAATTCTCACAAATATATTTTATATCTAATAAAAAATAAAAACAAAAAAAGGTTTGCTGTTTCTTAACTGATTTATAATTTATACCATTTGTTTTGTGCACCGAACAAGCTCTATCCGACGAGATACACACAATATATTTATACAATCGTTGTACAATATCAAGCTGTAGAAAAAAATTAATTTTCAAAATTATCTTTGGTCACACCTATAAAAATTCAGTAAAATTGTAGTTACCCATGTCACCGTAATCATGACAACGTTTATGAACAAAATAAACATTTTCAAAGAAATCATAATTTGACACATGGAGTACATTTGACATATGGAGTACATTTGACATAAAGTCTACAGAGTGAATACGTTTATGGTGATTAAGTTGAAGTTAAGTTAACTAGTTAGTTAATAAAATTACAATATTAAAAAAATTATAATCTTGGAATATAATTTCTTGAAGATATATTTAATTTTCAGTGCCAACCTGTATTTGACAAGATAAAAATATAGGTTTATTTGGAAATGGAAGGAAGTAATTCAATATTTATAAAAATATAAACATTTATATATTTTCGTTATATCTACTATATACATTAAAGAAAAAAATATATAAAAAATTAATATTGATAAAATTCCCTGTAAAAAAATAACTATTTTTATAAATAATATTTACAGTAAATACTAAATTAATAAATTATCTATATTACACATACTCCAAAATGAACATGTAGGCAGTTTTCAACAAGGTATTTAAAATTAATGATTACCTAGTGTAGAATGAAATGTTTATTTAATGCTAAAAATATTAGTTGTTCAGCATGTTCGCTCGTTAAGGATGACCGATGATCCGTAATTATATTTCCCCCGGCGCTGAACACCCGCTCGGAAGCAACGCTTGTAGCTTGAATGCATAGATACTTCCTCGCTAAAACGGCTAAATTCGGAAACTGTACATTTGTTTTCCACCAATTTAAAGGATCTTCGCCAATTTCAATGTTTGGTAACTTTAAATATTTGGTTAACTCTAAATTAATAATTTCAGTCTTTGTTAATTCAGTTTGCTGTCTCACGTCGTTTCTAATAGATCCAAATATTGCCGCCAAGCCAACTTTATATCTTTTTGCGGTCGTATGTAATAATTCGGTACAATCTTCATTCATTACCAATAGTTCGTCAATTATACTCTGTGTAATTGCATCATAATCATTTTCATCAATATATTCTAATTTAAACCTCGGATCTAATAACATCAATTTATAAAGTAAATTTAATTCTCTCGCGGCTCCATATCTTCTTTCTAAAATAGTTTCAATTTCATTAAATATTTTTTGAATTACAGTATCCATATCATTGTTTCTTATTTGTTGAATTTGTTTTAAAAGTGGAAAAATTGCAGATCCTGTAATATATTTTTCTCCTGACATGTGCACCGACATCATTTCCAATGGCTTTATGGCTTCTATACTTTCAGAAAGAAGATTTTTTTCTTTTGTTGTCAGAATATTTTCATAATATTTACCTTTATTAAATTCAGTTAATAAAGTCATTAGCATAATGTGTTGTTCCAAAACTACTTCAATACATTTTGTTAAAGACCACCAGCGAGTTATTGAAAATGAAGGTATCTTGGTTTTCTTAATATTTAACTGCTCTTGTATTTTTACAATTTCTCTGTTCATTTTCCAACTATGAGCAGTAATATTTTGAATTTTTTTAATTTTAGAAATGGGTTGCTGGAGTTCTTTTATATTTAACCCTTTAGTTATGCCTGTATTCAAAACATGGCCGAAGCAGCAAACATGATTAAATTTTAGCAGATTAATTGCAGCTAAAATATTGGGACCGCAATCCGTAGTACACGCCGCTACCTTATTGTCTTGAATATCCCAGCTACATAAAATATTTGCAATAATTTCTGCAATGTTCTCGGCAGTATGATCCTCGGACATTCGACAACAATTTAAACATGCTGATTTCATCTCCCAATTTTTAGTTATGTAGTGACATGTAACTGCTATGTATGGAATATTGTTAACGGAAGTCCAACAGTCGGTAGTTATTGATAAATATTGACATTTCCCAATTTCGGTTCGAATTAATGAACATGTTTCATTATATATATTAGGAATAACAGTTTCCGTTATAGCTTTTCTTCCTGGAATTTTAAAATTCGGTGATATCGTTTTTAAAAAATGTTGAAACCCATCCTTTTCCACTAAATTATATGGAAGCATGTCGACAGCTATAAAATATCCTAATGCTTTAGTTGCCCTTTGCTGTGTCTGTGAATCCATAAATTTAAACGAATTTAAATTAGTTTGCTTAAATTTAACTTCATTAATTGTGAGAGATACTGCATTAGCCATTGATGTGGATGCTGATTCTCTATCCCAGCTTGAACACGAGGCTGTATCATCAACTCCATATTCGCTTTCTTCAGAAGCATTTATTTGTGAATGATTGCCTGATTCCATCGTACTGTAATATAATTTAATCTCATTAATATATTGAATACATGTCTGAATAGAATCAACAGAGCTTTATTCTCTTTAATAAAAAATAAAATAAAGGTACGCGTTTGAAAAATTATCTACCAATTCACTTAAGATATGCCAAAAATTATTTGATATATAATAAATAATTAAATTTAAGAACTAAATAAAAATGCATACAATGTAGTAATTAAAATTTTTTTTTTCTATAAAAAGTTGAAAGTTTTTTAAAAATACATTTATGCTACATTGTTTGTAGAATTTTGTAATATTAAGTTTTTATGCCGTCGAATATTTTTGTACATCTCAAGTAATCTTTGATAGGTGATTGTCAGGTTTTGAAATGAAAAATAAGTTTGAAATACATTTCTAATTCTAACCAACAGGGGTTTTCTGAACACATTCCGTTAAAAGTTAAAATATAAACGGTCACCACCACCGTTAAAAATTTAGTTAATTTAAATAATATGTCACATTAAACTTTCAAATATATTTATTTGTTTATAACATTGTTAGTGGCGAAACAATAAAAACTTGATTCATTGTTTGGTACATTTAGAAAAAATATTCTATATGACGAAGAAAATAATATAAAAAGAGGCAACAGACTTTCATAAAAACAATTGTAGCTAATTATCGACTATTTAGTACAGAATTCAGATATATTTTTATTCGACGAAGCTGCAGGTAATTAAATAAAAACAGAAAATAAATTGTAGGAACTAACAAACTCAATAACTATTAAAACTGTTGTATCCGGTACATTGAATGGATAACTATTGTCTTTTAATAATTTATGAAGTAGGCGCAAATTAAGTTATATAGAAATTTTGACAGTACTGCATATTTTTTGATGTGATATTAAAACTATTTCGAAATACATTATTATTTTATAAAACAAGGCAGTGGAATTAATGTTGATTCTTATTTATTTGAATACAAAAAGTCTCATTTATTTTTATTGAAAATGTAAACCGTCATTGTTAAAAAGCTTGTATTAAAATTTTTTATATAAGAAATGGCTGATGAATTCATGTACAATTTTTGAATTTGAATTATCTTCAATGATGAAATAATTAAAATAATATGGTGATCTGATGAGTTTATTTAGCTTGTAATTGCATTAAAAGACTTTAAGATATATAATATTGAAATGTAAAAACGGATGTAACGGATGTAAAACAACTTTTGTTTATGTTCTTGTATATAATTCGTAAATAAACTATTTAATATACCCAAAAAAATCAGTTAAAAAAAAAACAAAACAAAAATTGACCGAGGTTTAAAAATATTTTTTAATGCTACTATTCCATTTATTGGGAAATTGGTACAGTTTTTAAGAATAAGATAATGAATAAACGGTGAAACGCAATAATTTGAATTGTGTTAAGAAAACACCTGAATAAACGATTAAAATGAAATATTATACTACCCTATACAAACTTTAAAGCTCATTTTAAAAATCTTTTTACATTCGCTTTTATATATTACTCTTGCGGCAATTTCTTATGTATATATATATATATATATATATATATATATATATATATATATATATATATATATATGTATTGTAGTGAAATTTGTTTATTAATTATATACTGATATTTTTTTAAGTAATGTTTATGTCAAACGCATTTAATGGTGATGAAAATGTATAATTACCTTATATTTTCTTCAATTTTCTTGCCTGACAACATTTCCGAATGGACAAATGGATGTTTGTTTTTAAGATGTCCAAATAAGTTGGATGTGTTTCCTTTATTGGACACTTTTTTTTTGCAATGTACGCATTGCGCAGAATTTTCGTCCAGTCTATCAAAATGTTGCCACACAACACTACGTTTAGCACTGGCACTCATTTTCAATTGGAATAAAAAAAAATTTAAAAAGAACACTGAGAAAGATGTCGGAGATGTTATTCCTTCAATTGCTGAACAAGATTGGAATCCAAACTAAATGAATGGTCCAGAAGATAACTTTGAAGGTACAAGATTAAATTATAATCCTGGCGCTTCGCAGTGCTGTAATTGCACACGCCATTTGTTTCAAGTACAATTTCCACGAAAAGACCGATTTACACATAACTGTCATGGAATAGTACAATTCCAAATATTTTAAGTAGATTCCCGTTTGTTTTATAATGCTGGCGCCCAGCACCATAAAGCAAGTACACAAACACCCCAGATGTTAAAATTTTTCGCCTCTGAAACACCCGTTACTTCTCTTCACAATAGAATTGCCGACATCCTGAACCATTGTAATCCTTCCATAAAATCTATCTGCATTAGATTGTTTACTATTTATATAGTACAGATCGACATCCTGAATTATTGTTTAATTTCCAATAAAATCTAACTATATTAGATCGATACATCAATATATCGATATATTGATGTATTGATATATCAATGTATCAATATATCGATATATCGATATATTGATGTATTGATATATCGATGTATCAATATATCGATATATCGATACATCGATATATCGATACATCAATATATCGATATATCGATATATCGATATATCGATATATCGATATATCGATATATCGATATTATCGATATTTTTCTAATATCGAATATCGATATTCAAAACAAGATATCGAACAGCCCTAATTACCACTGATTTTGCTAACCTGTTAGTCCGAGAGTCAGCATCAAAAATCGTCTGTCATTCTAACATTGTTAATATTTGAGGGGGGAGGGTTGTTTGGTAAAAGCGTGGTAAAAGTAAAATAATAAAAAGTTACACAAGCGGTCAGCGGCTATTACGGTGGGACAGTAACGCGTAATGCACGATGGTAAGTAAAAAATACACCGCCGTCTGTCGTATGTAACTCAAAATCTAATAAAGATATCTAAATAATTAAATTAATTTAAAATTTGAACGTTGGGTTTACGATCTGATTAGATTTTGGTTGTAATCTATCAACCGGAAGTAGATCGGTCCGTATGAATTTTGGAACAAAAAAATGTTCAGCAACAAAAACTGAACCAAATGAGCCTAATTTTATTAATGTAATACATTTCCGTCATGAAATAGACGTAAAATAAAATTTATAATTTATTTATAATCTCCAGAGTGCCATGGTAAACAAAACATACAAATAGTCGTATTGTTTGAGTTTGACAGATGAAATTCGGCATAGTTTTAATGACTTGTTTAAATTATTTCTCAGTAATCATGCACACATTTACCATTTAGAAATAATTTAAACAAGGCAATAATCATTAAAACTATGTCAAATGTTATCTGTCAAAGTTAAACAATACGACTGTTTGTATGTTTTCTTTACCAATGCGCTCTGGTGGAAACAACTAAAAATTATACATTTTATTTTACTTCTATCTCATGGAAACGTAGCACATCAATAAATTTAGGTTCATTTGGTGCAGTTTTTGTTGCTGAACATAGTTTGTTTGGCACTTTTGTTCTAAAATTCATAGGGAACCAACAATTGCCTACTGTAAATTTTATCGTTGTATTTCTTATGTCCTATATAAAAAGTAAACATCCGGTCTAGTGCTGTTTTCTAAAATTCGTTAGGGGTATGGTAAATTTTATTATACTTCCGAAAATTGTCACTGTACTTTGAGGGTGACACTTTCAAAACGCACCCTTAAGTAAAGTGTAGGCGTAGAAGTATTTTGAACAAAATGGCGAATTAATACAATATTTTAATTTATGTTTATTTGTTTATTTATGTTATTTATCTTCATAGCTCGAGATCCCAATGTATTCTTACCTGTACTCTGTATGTCACAATTTATTTTGGACATACGCACTTAAAATTTGCCATTTATTGCTATTTATAATATAAAATACAATAATTTCTGGGTATGGAACATGTTTGCGTTTTATAAATTGTCGCAACGTGTATTGATTGATATTAACATAATATTTCTGAGTTGAGTGATGACAAATTTACATAACTAAAATAAATACCTAATAAATATATCTGTTCCGAATGTACAGGATTTATAAATTTCTCAAATTGTAAACTTGTGCAAGGGCCATTTATTTGATTTAAACATTAACATAACGACACGCAAATTTTATTACTTATATCTTTACTTTTTTATAATAGGAACATTTGACAAGAACAATAATAATAATGAAAACGAAAATATGTATTCTGTCCGTTTTTTGTTGCTCGCACTCTAGATGTTTTTTAAAAATAAGCGCGACAAATTCAAACTTGTGTCACAAACAATATCATCATGCCTTTTACCCAATTCTGGGTGTGGCACTCTGTTATGAATCAGATTTCGGTAAGCGATATATTTTTGCGTGTGTAAGCGGCTACCAGTCGTCAATTCACGGTCTCCAATGATACTAGTGGTAAGGGAGCCACATGAGTATTTGAAAGTATACAAAGAGATGTAAAATAATTAATTATAATATTATAACTCGTCCCCTACAACATGTCAGTAAAACGTAAAGTCCGGAAATTAATTCATACGGTGTACTCAATAAGAAAGTGAAACAATTTAAGAGTAGACAGTGTGACGACGGAGATGCTGTCGGTCAAAGATAGCACCTCGTCGACCTGATTCCTCCCTGTAAAACTGACAACAAGGGGAATATGTTTCCGGAAGCTCTGTGGAGTTGGGTAGGGTTCTCGGAGAATGAAAAATAAATCCTGTATGTGTAACAATAATTTATTTATAAATATCTTTTATTATACAAACAATAATTAATATATCCTTCGGGATCCAGTGCCTTCGGCCAACGAATCTCGGAACTTAAATATTATTTATTAATTAATTTACCTTGAAGTATTGTTTTACTTTATGACGGCTGACTTGTGACGGACAGAGACACGTCACCTAAATAGCTTTCAGCGGACTAACACTGAAAGGTTTGTGGGACCTGTAGCGGACTGATCTCACCAAGGGTCTGACTCAGGGGGGAGACAGTTAAATGTACGGCCGCTTCCATGAGTTTTAGTTCAATTTAGCAAATATAGATGACGCCACTATCGCACTTCGGAACTCTTCGGATGAATTCGGACATTTGAAGTGTCAAATTGAAATTTACGGTCACCGATTGTCACTGACATTACAAGATACAATACTTTCTTGTTTTTCAATAGTGTTATATGGTGAAATATTTTTATGTCTACGTGCCTGCAGTGATTATTGAAGTAATCATTGCAACAGTAAGTACCTATCTAACATTATTTATATTACTGTATTATAAGCTGTATTTGTTCATTATATTTATTAACTTCGATACACTTACAAACCACATACAAAGATTAATAGAAGTATTTTTTACATCTTATTGTTTTTTTCACAGACTAAATATATTCATGTGGGTTGTGCAAGAAACGATCTTCCAGCTGGTTAAAGAGGGAAGTTATTTTTTTTACAAAAACTTGAAGGCATACGTCGTGAATACTTGTTGCAAATGAATCGATTGGATTTGCCAAATCTTAAACGCAATTATTAGCTCAAGAATACTGTGTTTGTCATCTACATTTTACAGACAATCAGTTTCGGACAGTGGGACAATAAAGAGATAATTTATTTTTAAGAGTTAGTATTCAAACTATTCACAAATATCATTGAGTGCAGGTATGATTTGTTATTAATAATTATTAAATGCATCAATATTTATGTTCTATTATCTCTATTAGTTGTCTTACATTATATTGCCCAATATTTCTATGTAGTAAATAGATATTCCATAATTCAGATGTAGGTTTTTAAGGATTTAATAGATAATTTTATAATGTATTTTGTTAATAAGTTAATTATTGTGTCGTAAAAAATCGGTATACGAGTATGTTAATGATAGACGAATCATTGCTGTGAAATAGTAATTATATGTATATTCCATAACGTAGATTCAGTTTTAAAAATATAGTTGATAAATTTTTTTTTTTTTTTATATGAAGATGGGAAGCGGACTAACTACTATGGTCATATGCCGCCTCATGAGTTGATGATTGTGAATTTGTGTAAACATCACAAACGACCATGCTCTTCAGTGGGATTCGAACCCACGACCTCTGGCGTGCTAGGCTAGCGACATAGCCACTACACCACCGAGATCGGCGATAAATTTATTATTTATTATGTTATTAGTTAATAAGATAATTATTGTAAAACACTGTAAATATTTATATATTATATTAGAAGATGAATTTTATTACATGTGTTTTCATTTCTAAATAATATTAATACCATTATATATAGTAACCTGCAATACCGACCCAGTAAAATGTATTCTAGTACTTTCTAGCAAATATAGAGGCGCTGCGAATCATGTAATAAAAGTTTCTATGGAGCTGGCTTGTCTTGTATGTATGGTCTGTGGTCTGACTCTCCGACGGCTGAGTGCCGCCTTTTATACCCAGAAGCCACGTCTACGCAAGAACGTATCTCAGCTGTATAGGGAAAATGGGACGATCTATGTCCGACTGTGCAACAAGGACCGCTAGAAAGAGAAAGTAGATCTAGTCTGGCCTTCCTTGCTTGTTTACATGTTTGACAACTGTTTGAGTAGTGCTCTTTTACATTAAACGTGTTTATTGTAAAGATATATGTTATAATACTACTCCTACTAACAATTAGTTAAGATATCTGTTTGAAACACTAGTATGTATGATTTTATTGTTATGTTGTGATATTGAAATTATTTGTATTTTTCGTTTTATAATTTACAATAAGGTATTTGTCATTTATTATATAATTTTTTTAATTGTATAATTTGTAGAGCTACTCTGTAATTTGGAGTCTTTAAAATCTTTGGGGGACATGATTTGACGGCTGGTAACCGCACTTCACACGTAAAAATATATCACTTACCGAGATCAGTGTAAGCAGAGTGTCGCACCCATAATGGGTAAAAGGATTGACGATATTTTTTTAAATTTTTATTTAATTAAAAAAATATTTTATTTATATATTTGAATTTTATCCTTCATGTTTCCAAGAATGTACCTAATACTATTTGATAATAGTAACATACTATAACGTAACTATAAAAAAAAATGTTTAATTTAAAATAAATAATTGTAAATAATTCCGTACATACAAATTCAAATTTGTGAGATGCAATATCTGTATAGATTTATTTCTTATTGGTTTCATAATTAATTTTGGTTTTTAAATATAATGGCCGCTACCACGAGCTCTGTTTTTGGGTGTTTTAAGAGTAGTGTTTTAAGCTCTATTTTAGCGCTCTACAACGTTCTAGAATTATTTTATAAAAAAATACTTCAAATAAAAGTGGTAGATAATACATTTCTCTGTAACTTCTATTTGAAGCATTTTTTTATAAAATAATTTTAAAACATTGTACAGCGATAAAACCAAGCCTAAAATATTGCTCTTAAAACACCCAAAAGCAGAGCTCGTGATACTAGCCAATATTTTTAAAAGCAACTGTAGGAACATATATAATCTATATATAAATTTTGATTCTCCTCATGACAAATGAAAATATATTACGATATTACTGAGTTAGTACCGTAAAAACTGTGCAATACACAGACTACATCTATTTTCTCTGTCTCCATGTTATCTCACTCCCACTAGGACAACTTTCGGCCTATCTCGTAAGCATTCGTTTCCCCTCCTGTCTGTATTATACTTCGTGCCAGAAGCCCAACCCCCACCCTGAATGTAAACCAATCAGCTTATAGAGCAACAACAATACTTCATTGTTTACAAACTGTTTTTGTTTACATTAGAAATACAGTGTTTTGACGTTTATGTGTCATTTGAAACGCTGTCAAACTTATGTCAGTCATATTCGAAATTAACTTTGGACAGTAAATTATAATAAGTTACAGTAAACAATAGTTAATTTATACAATACAGGTGAGTTTAAACATTTTTACAAAACAACTGTCTTTACCTTTTCCATATTGTAGGTTCGGTCAACAAGATCAATAACATATTGAAGTTTTAACAAAGATAAGAGTTGAAGCACTGAGCAAAATGTGATGACGTCGAACAAAACTAAGATATCAGGACGGTTTATCACAACAGAAATAAGTTTTAAAACTTTGCTGCAAATGGAGTGTATGTATGTACATAAGGATGTTAAATAGTTAATAACTCATACTCTACGGCTTGTCAATGACATTTCTAATCTACGAATTGATGCACATAGCCCCGCTAATATTCATTAAAATATGCACAAAGTATCTCCAGTATTCAGTTCAAATAAAGGTAAAATAACAACCAAATTTTATCCCAGCTTAATTTTAAGATGGCGTAAAATTTTAAGCAATGTATATGTGTCTTAACGAACGCATTCATATCATATTTGTTTCTTTTTGGTGCAATATAATATTAAAAAGCAATGGTAATGGAAGTGTTTGATGTGTTCAACTCCACAAGTGAAGGATTCGCAACTTTCATTTCACAAACAAAATACAAAAATATGTTTCAATTCAAAATTTCATTATACTTAATAATATGGTACAAATGATGCATTCATAAATGATTGTGATACTGATATTTCTAAAGATTCTAATTAAGTTATGGCGATGGTAATTCTCTGGATATTTGTAAAAGAAATTGTAAGTTAAGCCTGTAGTAGGCGATTCAATATATCATATTGTTTTTCCTACGATATTCAATATGATTTTATATCTCATCGGGGGAGGCAACTTTGATGACAAATGTCAGTACAATGATATGATTAGTGTCACTCCACTCCTTAAAATGTGGAGGCGCCACTTTATAATAAAATAAGCTATTGGAATCGAGTTACTTTGGAAAAAGAAGAAGAAATCACTGTCAATTTTAGTGTCAAAATTGATGTTGATAATTCGTTCTCGATATTGTCGTTTATTATTGTAACAGGTAAGTGTTAAATTTAATATTCTGTTTTATACATCACATACACACTTAAAATATAATTTCAATACATTAAAAATAAATAACTGTATATATTATCATTAATTATTATATGTACACAAATATATTATAAAGCAATGTTAAAAGTTGTATTGCACTCATGCATTTTCCATATAACAAATATCCACTATGTATATTTCTTCCAATTCCTTTTTTTATCCGTTTCCTCTCCTTTCTATTTTAGAACAATGCTTATTTATGTTGAATAAAGGGATGCTTAATTAAAGACAAAAGGCTATTTCGTTTCCCTAAATGTAAGGAAATGCAACAATTTCGGATGGATATACTTGGGTTAGACGTAGGTAACGTCAGATAAATTCCTAACGATTAACAAACGGACATGACCAACTACAAACTAACAGTGAAAGACCTTTTAAGAGAAAATGTGAGACATCCGAACATGGTGTAGTAAGAAAGGTTTCTTTAATATAAACATTATTAATAATTTAAACTCTTGTAGGTTTTTGAAAAAAATGCGATTACCAGTGTCTCAGTTGAGTGACCGGGAATGAACATTCTACGACGAAACTGTAAAGAACCGACTAAAGATTGTGACAGGGAACAATACCATTCGACAACTAAGGACCTAGCTTAGCAGTGTTACAAGAAGAGACCAAGTGGACAGACTTAATAACTAATTGTTTAACAAAACATTTTCTTCTTCACCAATACAATTGGCTCAAATAAAAAAATCAAAAGTTAGACGTTTTACGGCACAAGACAACACATATAACTGTAATTGAAGGAAAGGGATTACGAAGAACGAAAAATAAAGAAAATTTTATAATGAATTCATAGATTAATAGACTCCGAAGTTAATCGATTTGTGAAGACGAATATCGATGATGCGAATCTACGGTATGCTAATTCTAGAAGTAATAAATTTCATTTTTACTAAATATATTTGTTTTAGGCTGTACAACAGTATTTGGATATCTCCACCAGGTTGAGAAGTATTTATATAACACAACAAGCATTTGGATGTCACACCCACACGGCGTCGGTTAATCATAAAAGAATAGTAATTCGTGCTGGTTATTAAATGGAATTTTTAATTTAACTTATTCACAAGAGGATTTTTTTTTTGCGAGTATGAGCACTGTTTTAATTACATTTTGATTATTCTTGAGCACAATTCCTCGTTTCTCTTATAAATTTACTTTTACAATGAAATATATTATTAGTGGCACTTTAGATAATAACAAATTGAATCAAATAATCACATAATAATAATAATCATCACTAATCAGTAGTTCGGCTTTTAATAAGCTGACGTGGATTTTATATTACTACTTTTACAAATCTCACACCCGCATCCAAATTCATTACTGAAAGAAACAAAATATTACCTATTTGAATTTAAAATTCAGTGTAATATATTTTTTAAATACAAGAATTTTTGTGTTTAAACTCTTATAAATGATTGTAATATCTTTAACTACAAATTTTATTTGAATGTAAAAGATTGTGCAAGACTAAAAATATTTTTATAAGAACAAATTTACAATTTGTCAAAATTTGCATTTAACGAGGAAAATCATATTGAAAGTTTTAATATGTATTCTTAACCCTTATTTTGTAGTCAAGTTATAAGGTTTCTAATAATTATATTAAATTCTCATTTTCAATATTTTAAATAGAGCTTTTCATAATAAAATTAATATTAAAAATTAATAAATTAAATATTATTAGAAATCTATAACATTTTTGTCTAAATAATTAAATATGTGTAAACAGACTTTAATTGAATAAATATATTCCTAATATTTACTCTTATAATTTTGTACAAGTACAACAAATATAAAATAAAAAGTATCAAGGAGGCTAAAAAAACAATATTCTATCCTTCTATTGTCATCCTTGTCTAATTTTAGTGTCACTACACCCCCCTGCGGGTGCAGCACTTATGCTCAAGACTCGTAACCATAGAGAGGGCGATCTGATTATGTTTCTAATTTGTGTATCACATTGAATATCGTACGAGAAACAATATGAATATATTGGTTTAAAATGTTTAGATCGTACATGAGACAATTTTTTCTCGTATAGAAAATATGGCATACGCATGCGCGGTGAATAAAAATGACAGTTTGACAGTTGATGATAACCGGTAAAATGGATTAACAATTATATGCTGTTGGTATTGTTCTTACTGCTGTACTTGCTGGTTGTGTAATTAGAAATAATAAGTATAATAAATCAATTAAAGTAAGTTAATTTATGTTTAAATGTACTAACCTCAAAAACTGTCCAGCTGTCAGTTACAATTGTGACATTGTGACGATAGGCGTTGTTGTTGTACTGCGCTGATATCGGTCAAATATTTAAGATCAGTACAATTAAAATCATATCGTTTTCAAAATCGTGTGAAATTTTGGATGAAAAATGTGTAGTAGACGATACAATATTTCTCCTATTGGATATCGTACGAGAAACAATATGATAATTGGATTGCGTACTACAGGCTTTTTATAAATGAATTTGTTGTCAAACGAATTATTAATCTTGTGACCTGTCAGTTAAACGCCGTGCTCCCAGTTTACGTCAGAAATATACGAAATTGGTGTTATTTCGCATGAATCAGGAGTAATTAAGCAATAGTTAGATTAGTAATTATTCTAAATTAATTTAAATACCTAATTTTAAAATTAGGAAAAACCTATAATCATTTTTTCGTGCCTCCGTTCAAAACACTAGTTTTACACCTCTCAAAATAATTCAAATGAATTTTGTATATTCGTATACATTTTGTTTATAGCAAAACTGCAACTGCTTATATGTAGGAATACCTTCAAACATTTTTTTTTATAAACATATTTTGTTTAATTTCTTAAGTAATCTCAAGTCTATTTAAAGTTCACATGAGAGTATTTACAATTCCACGCTATTTTGATACTGTCATTGGCTACTTCAAAAGGTGATTGCAAGGGAGACAATACTATTGCTATTTCTGTACAAAACAAAAACACAGTGTATTCAGATATTTCGTTGCTATATTGGTTTGTCGTTGGCGTTATGTTGGTATCTAGGGGTATAAAATCACTGGTAGGGATACACCTCTGCCTGATCCAAATATTCTAGAAACGAGACGGTTCAAATGTATATTCGCGAAAGTCTCAAGTTTTCACTAACATGTTTGTCAAAAAAATGGAAAATACGAAACCTGTGTGTACCCAACTTCGAGGAGATATTTTAATTAGTTTAACTATATTTGCGACTCAGAACTCCTAGATTACACAAGTAATATTACTATATTTTCTCTTTTTCAGACGATTTCGAAGTTGGAGATTCAGCAATTCATTTGTTCTTCTTGCCGCACAACACTCCAATCATTCTACAAATTTAAACAAACTCGTTTGGAGAATTATAGTCGTTTATTGAAATATATGCAAATACTACAAGGCAGCAGCGATCTGCGAGAACAGAAATTCAATGAGCTGCAAATACGGATAAATAATCCAGACTTGATGATGGAGCGAGAGCGGGACGTGGATAGTGAATTACATATTACAGAAGAGATCGAAGATTCATTGCAGTCACTGGAGGAATATGATCAGAGAACTGTTTCAGATGATGTCGACATCAACGAAGAATTTATTGTAGACAGCGAAGACCACAAATATTACTTGAAACATGTAAAGAACGTATCGGCACCTTATAATGAAGAAGACAATATTTCAAAGAGTAGTTGTGAAGATGATAACCAACCGAAAGTGGATGAAGGCAAGTTCAGTACGGACACAGATAATGTGAATGCAACTTGTAATATTACACATACAGGTGGAGAAGAATTCAAGCATAGAGTTTAAAATGTCAAATTTGTTACAATTACACATTGGGGTAAATAGCTCCGTGGTAACGTGTCGGACTGTGGATCGTGAGATCCTCAGTTCGAATCCCACTGCCGACAGTTACAAATTTAAATTTACCCCTGTGGTTCCCCCTCCACTAACATCCTTGGGGGCTATGATTTGACGGCTGGTAACCGCACTTCATACGAAAAAATATATCACCTACCGAGATCTGCGTAAGCAGAGTGCCACACCCGTAATGGGTAAAAGGCGTGATGATTTATTTATTTTATTTATTTTACACATTGTTACGGTTAGATTTAGGATTCATCACTTCATTCCATATTCTCGACTTCTGGTATCCTAAAAACAGTTAGCGTCATTATTTACTTCTATTAGCAACCTACCTGTTGACAGTTGTTGAATTTTATTAGTTCCTTTAAATTATCATATTAGTAATCTTAATTTCAATACTTACCTCGTTTAGCTTCATGATTTCATTATTTATTCATCATTCATAATCTTGTCGGATTCACTCGTTCACCTTGATCATCAGCTGTCAGTGACAGATGTCACGTGACAATTGTACAGCGTCTTCATTCACCACTTATTTCGTTTCGGTAGACCACCTGGTTTATATTCTTGTTTAAAGGCAAGCCTACGGCGAGGGTGTGTGAACTTATCAGCGACGCTGAATTCAATGTTAATGTAATGCGTGAAATTACTTGATTTTTCCGGAGAGTTTTAAAAAAACCGTTACTTATAGTTTTTCAGTCAAGTCGCAAGGTTGTGTTTTTTGCTATTAGTTTTTCGTATTTGGATTACGATAACTAGACCAAGTTATTGGGATTATAAAATTCACACTCAGTTGAATATTGTGTTTATTCTACGGCTAGTCCGGATTTATGCACTTGACGCGTATTAAAACAACCTTTTAGCCGCATACCATCAGAGGTAAGAATTCAGTCAGTTAAGAGAGATTCAGCATCGGCATAAGTTCATGTTCCTAACTCCGTTGTTCTTTTCAGGCTATTTATTTATGATACGTACTTATTTATTTCACGTATATTTGCTAAGTCTACTTATTGGTTATTGATTTATGACCTATTATTCGGGTCTGAATATTTATTCACATTCGAATATTTATTCATCATTGAGTCATTCGTTATTGAGTCATTAAGACTCAACCACCTTGGATCGTTCCGCTGGTTTGGGTTTGCCAAGCAGTAATTGTGCTGTTGGAGACAGTACTCTATTCCGAGGGACAATTGGCGATCTTCATCAGTTGGAGTGAGACAGTACGTGCCGTCATCACGACCTGCGGTCCGTGCCTCATAGTTGCCGCCATCTTGTCCGGACGTAACTTCGTGCCTGCTCGGAATCTCTCGGACACTTGCCGTCAGTCGAGCCGTTCAACACCAGGGCAACTCCAAATCTCAGCTAAGCGCATCCAAATATTTCCTTTTTTTTGATTTACTGTTATTCATCGGCATACTATTGTCATTTATATTATTGATTATTTCACTTTATATTAATTATATTTATAATTGTAATTCGATTGTTAATCCGGGACAAGTTATATGCACTTACGTGTACGGGGCATTCCAATCCACGTTATTGTTGAGCGTAGACTATTGTTTACTGCGACCGCGTTGTGTTGCGCGTGTGACCGTAGTCCGAAGGACTGCTTGATATTCAATAATTGCGCCAAGTATTCAAAGGGTGGTACCATCGCGTCGAGTACGTCGTTGCGCTACGTTGCCTTCACTCTGGGTATTTTTTGGCCCGCAATCCTTCCGATACCGCGACTCACGGCGACCCTTCGCGTCCGGCAGCCGCATCACCTTGTTGCTCAAATTATTGGACGTTCCAGTGCCGTACGGCATACGTTGTCCGAGTTTGTATTTTGGTTTCATTTATCTCAATATAATTACTTATTGTTAATTGCGCTGATTCATTGCGTCCCTACTGCAAACTGCCCTCATCCACCATTATCCTGCGAAGTTGTCGGTCCCTTTAGTTGAGCTGTCGACGCCCTTGGCCGACTGGCGCCCACCGAGTTTCAGAGATTTATCTCGCGGTCGTTCGTCGAACCACGCCGTCTCCATCTGAGCGAAGCCGAGGCTCAACCCAGGATAAACGCGCTCCTTGTAAGCACCAAGCCGGGTTGGTTGGTTACTACCATCAGGGTAATAGTAACAACATATGATACTGCATCCACGAATTCGAGATTACAAATGTACTGTTTGTCACAAGAAGTTTGTACAAAAGATTAGTTTAACCAGTCATATGAAAATACATGCGGGAATTCGAGATTACAAATGTACTGTTTGTCATAAGAAGTTTGTACAAAAGTCTAATTTAACTCGACATATGAAAGTACATACCGAAATTCGATATTACAATTGTTCTATTTGTGATAAGAAGTTTGTACTTAAGTCTAATTTAATACAACATATGACAATGCACAAAGAAAACAGATTATAAATGTTCTGTTTGTGATACGGATTTAATAAGAAATATATTAACTACATTGTTTGTTAAACTTAAGCTTGTTATAACTTTTTATTTCATTTAAACCCAATTATCCCTGCACTCAAAGAGATTCTTGCTGATATATTTTATGAAAATTCATATCTATGTGGGAGTAAAACTATTTGAGATGGGCGTAGTTTGTGATCAACTGAGTGTTCAGACCCTTGTAACGCCAGATGATTTTTGTGGTGTTCATTTTTATCTGTTCAAAACAAAAAATCGACTAAAACTAACTGGAAAATATATAATAAACAATTAAGGTCATTATAATACTATTGTAAAATGCATTATTTTACCGTTAATCCAGAAAATATTCTCAACAATTTCTAAACGTGCCAAGTACTGTAATTTGGTGGAAATATCTTAACTTTAAATGTGTATTGAAATTTCGTAAGCTAATAACTTATCAAAAAATCTTTCAACCAAAAGATCCACAAAATAATGAATTTAATTTTAAGTAGGGAAAGATGGTATGTTCTGGTACATCCATAGCCACGGAAAGTCCATAAGATCTCAATAACCTAAAAAAAAAAAAAAAAAATGGGTTATATTTTCATAAATTCACTTCTTTTTATAGCATGGTATGAGTAGTTGTCCAATAGCTAATCAATAATTGTAATAAATGATAATAAACTAAATAATACAATGAAACAAAACTATTAAATAATACAATCAAAGCCATCGATTCATGTATCACTTGTTCACCATGTCACTTATCCTAATTTCATGGAACGCCACCGTGGCGCTGGAATTTTAAAAATAATTCGCTACAGGTTAAGATGAAAAATTAAGGTGAGATAAGGTGCGTTCAATGATAAAATATAATAATAATTATAAATTTGTTTTATTTAGCAAAAGTTCAGCTAATAGCTGTTCTTACACTTAGCCATTTCTTCTGTATACATTATGTAATTTATAACAATTATAGACAACAAGAATAGAAATATATTTTTAATTCAATGTATAATTCTTATAACTTATAATGAATATTCAAAAATACATTATAGCAAAGATAATGATTTATGGAAAATTTTATTTTTCATTTTTAGACTAAAATTTTTCATGTTTAGGATTTTAAAATTATTTCATACATTATTGTAAACTAAAGGGCATTAAAAACTGTAGGCATTTTGTAAAAGAGCTGTTCTGTATTTATGAGTATGCAAAAGAACATCCTATTTCTCAAATCACTTTTGAATTTTATTTTACGAAAGAGATGCGGAGGTTTCGCACTTTGAATAATGGAATGAATAAAGTAAGCCATATGCAATTGTCTCCTTTACCGCATATTTAGCCTATTTAACTTATGTAAATGTTCTGATGTAGATTCTCGTCTGCATAAATTACAAATAAACCTAACATAGAAGTTTTGTACTTTCTGTATACGATTACTGTCTGACGTAGTTAGAAATGATCTATACATATATTGTATCGCAATAGTTAAAAATTGAAAGTACAAAACTCTGCGAATAATAATTTATTTTTCTTACATAGATCAAAACGATTCATATAACGCTTTTTAATGCTAAATATGCTTTTTTAATAGAATATCTAATGATATTAAAGATTGAAATTTGCATCTGTTACCAAATAACATAACGTTCGGTTTCTTTTCATTTAGAGATAAACAGTTATTTCGAGATATACTATTTAAGTCAAAGTTTATATTTTCGATAGAATTTCCCACATTTGAAGGATCATAAGAAAATATATATGAGTGTCGTTAGCATATATTAGTTTGTTTATATTATATATATATATATATATATATATATATATATATATATATATATATATATATAAACTAATATATGCTAACGACACTCATATATATATATATATATATATATATATATATATATATATATATATTGTAAGTGGACGCCGGTGGTCAGTCACTATTGTAAATTTTCTACCATTTTCTACCGGACGGAAATGCTTACATACCCAAACTATCGCTAATAATTCTTTCTCGATAGTGGAAGTAGCGTGTCTCTGTATCATTCAAAGTCCTAGATGCGTAAGCTATAGGTCTGTCAACTGCCTTGCGAAAGCACGCACCTGTTGCAAAATTGCTGGCGTCTGTGGTCAGTATAAAAGGTTTGTCAAAATCGGGGTACTGTAAAATTGGATCATTTATAAGTAAATTTTTGCACGTATTCAAATTTTCTAAAAATTCTTTATCATGTATAATTTTTGAATCCTTTTTTAAACATTTTGTCATCGGTTTTGTGATTTTTGCAAAATCTTTAATGAAGCGTCTGTAATATCCTAATAAACCTAAAAAGCTTTTAATTTCCTTTGGTGTCTTAGGAATAGGGAAATTTTTTATAATAAGCAGGGTTGCAGTCAATATTTAAAAATTATTATATTTGCATCAACTTTACCGACGTTTCGCCACCATTTGTGGCATCATCAGGGCATCTACAATAAAACATAATCACGTAAACAAAAGCATTGTACAATACACTCATTACGTACAGACACAGTAGTCAAATAAAAAAAATATTCATCAAAGAGATGTAGTCATAAAAATAAAAACATATATAACAATGTGGAGCACATGAAATTTACAAAACCACGCCATCAATAAATTAACATAAAGACAAAAATATACAGGTATAGACTAGTTAAATAACGAACAGATATGACAATAAATATTATTTTTACAAAAACTGTTCAAAATTATTTCCATTAACAGCTAAACATAATGCAGCACGTTGAATTAAAGAAATTGAACAAGCCCGATGAATTGTATTCTCTTGTCTAATTCTTTCAGCACAATTTTCAACTCGTTGCCGTAATTCTTCAAGGGTTTGCCTCTTGATTATCGTAGACGAGGGATTTAAAATTACCCCACAAATAAAAATCTAACGGATTGAAATCCGGGGATCTAGGGGGCCAAGACGCCGGACCTCCTCGACCAATCCACCTGTCCTCAAATACTCTGTCAAGATGATGTCTGACATTTCTAGCAAAATGTGGCGGCGCACCGTCATGCATAAACCATGCATTTTGACGTACATTAAGAGGAATATCTTCTAATAATGCAGGCAAATAATTCTCCAAATATTGTAAATAATCATTCCCAGACATAGTGTTAGGAAGTATGTATGGTCCCAGTAACGATCCGTTTACCATCCCAGTCCAAACATTTAGTGAAAATCTGTGCTGAAAATGACTCCTGGCAGCAGCATGTGGATTTCCTTCGGCCCAGTAGTGACAGTTGTGAATATTATGTATACCACCCCGAGTAAATATCGCTTCGTCGGAAAATAATCCTTTTAACGTAAAATTGCCATCCTGAGCATGTTGGTTTAGAAGCCATTCACAAAACCTTACTCGAGAGTAATGATCGGGTTCAATTAACGCATGGACCCGTTGAAAATGATAAGGATGTAAATTATTATTCCTTATAATTCTCCAAATTGTCATTCGTGGTACACCTGGTAGTTGACGAGATATTCTCCTTATGCTGATTGTTGGGTCATTGCGTACCAAATCTAAGACAGCATTTCCAACATTTAATGGTCTCCGATGAGCCCCGCCGTCTCTTCCTCGATTAGGTTGCAAAGAACCAGTGTCGCGAAGGCGTTGAGTAAGGCTTACAAATATGCGAGAATTCGGATGCCGTCGTCCTGGGAAACGTTCAGCGTACTAACGCTGAGCTAATCTACAGTTTTGCCCTGCTTCGCCATACATTAGCAACATATCCACTAACTCACTGTTATTGTAACCATTCATATTTATAACAATAATCAGAAGAGCAATATCAAAACTGTTATAAGAAACACAATTTATGTGGCCGGCTACTAGAAACCTAATGAAATGTTTTTATTATGCAAACATTTCTTATTTAATATTAAAACTACCTATTCAACCAGTGTCCCAAAACAGTTTGCTTAAAAAACCTCAAAACTAAATTCTTGAGTTTTGAAAAATTCAGGACATTAAGAACTATATGCCCTTCTAATATGTACCTGAAGTTATGGGACAGCCTGTATTTCACTAAGAAAACCGCTCCACAATCACAATGACATATGTCATATTTCGTAAAAAAAAAAGTGTTTACACGGTGTACATGGAATGCAGGATTTATGAAATTTAATTTCTTTATATTGTATTATCACCAAAACTAAATGAAAATTAATAAAAATTAGTGTAATCAAAACAGATGTAAAATTAAATATTCTACAATTTTCAAAATAACATAAATTGTTGAAAAATTTAATTTAACCTTGTTCTATTACGGAAAAAATGTTAAGGGCTTCTAGTAAAGTGCTACTTCAGGTTGACCAATTTAATCAGCATTTAAATATAAGAAGCATAAATATATAAAATTGTATTTTTTGGTATTATAGTATTTGAGTTATGCGAGACATAAAAATCGGCGCACACATACATCCAAACATCATAGCGAAAATAGTAAAATCGTATCGTTAAGGCCCTAAAACGTGCTTATTCATTGAAAACTCACTACCCGATTTTTTAAACAAAAACAATACCTCCCTTACCTAGAGAGGTAGGCGGCAGGTGAAAATGAAGATAAACAATGAACTATGGACTAAATTGCTAAGGAAGAAAACGAAAAAATCAAGTACTTACTGTAATTAAAAAACTAAGTTACTAAAAATAGAATTATTTATTGGCTAATTGAAAATAAAACAAATGTCTAGATTCGACTTAACAAATCTTATCTTAATTTTTCTCAATTTGCACAAAATAGTTGGCAAGATGAAGAAATTCTAAATGATAATATGAAATCATGTTATAAATTAAGAAATTAAATTAGTATTCAAACAGTCCACACATTTTCAGGAAAATTTCACTCATTTGGGAATTGGTAAAATGACTAGTTTGGCGCGATCATGTTTTTGGTGACCCAACCTGTATATACAAAGACATTAAAAACAAAACAGGAATTTGTAACGCTTGTCTGGTACATAAGAAAACACCGCCATAAGTTCCCTTAAATATGTATTATTATATTAAATATTACAAATAAATATGATACTAATACAAAACAGGTCTTGTTTAATGTATATTTTGTATATTACAATATATTATTACTTTTTTGTATTGAAAACCTATGTTTGGATAAGTGACATTATTGTTTTTGTAAGTATCTGTAATTTATACCGACTAACTTAACATTCAAAACCTCTAATACCTGCATGAATTATCATATGTACATTTAAATTGGATTTTTGTGTAAATTTTTTATTACAATCTCTAAAACCATGTATTTTTATATGTTTGCTTAAATTATCTTTTAGTATGAACTTCTTCTTACAAATTGAACATTAAAATTCTTTAATACCTGCATGTTGTTTCATATGCCTATTTAAATTACTTTTTAGTATGAACTTTTTCTTACAAATTGTACATTGAAAATCTTTAATACCTGCATGTATTTTAATATGCCTTTTTAGGCTGAACTTTTTCTTACAAATTGTACATTGAAAATCTTTAACACTTGCATGAATTTTTACATGTCTGCTTAAATCTCCTTTTTGTGTGAACTTCTTCTTACAAATTGAACATTGAAATTCTTTAACACCAGCATGAATTTTCATATGTACTTTTAAACTGTCTTTACGTCTCAAATTCTTATTACAAATCAGACATTCATAATCTCTAATATTTTTATTATTATTAATATATTTGGTTAAATTACTCTTTTGAACTTAATTTTTTTTTACCACCACTATGCATTGTTTTCATGTGCGTTGTTAATTTGTGAAGAGATAAAAAATAATTATTACATATTAGACATTTAAATTCTTTTTTAGCTGTTTCATTGTATTTTAACAAATCAGGTGAATCTAATAAACTATTACTACAAATTGCATTTCCATTGTCTGCGTTCGTATTAGGATTTGCTTCATCCCTATGCAGCTGGTTATCATTGTCATTGCAACTTAAAACACCATTTTGTACTTTATCAGATTCCGAATCGTACTTTAGAACTTCTAGATACCTTTGATCTTTGATATCTAAAACACTTGTCTGGTGTTCCCGTTCCACCAACCAATGCAATGAATCTTCGGTTTCTTTAATATTGAATTCCTTATCCAAGTCATGCTCTCGATTTATCAAGAATTCTTGATTAGAGATCTTTATTTGTAATTCCGCGTATTTCTGACCACCTGTGTCACTGTTTTCTTGTAATAACTTTGTGTACTGAATTATATGACTAAAATTTTTCAAACACACTTTCTTGAAGTAGAATGAATGGACTGATGTGCGGCAAGACCCACAAATGTATTGAGGGACCTCCGAGCCCAAATCCGTCTGAAATAAAGACACATTGAATATTACTTAATATTGCAAAGCTGAGCAGTCACCAATTTATCATTTCATATTTATGATACGATTTTTACAAACGTAAAATTTACATAATTATTAATTAACATTAAAATATTGTCTATAGAAGAACTAATCAACACTTATAAAATAAAATCAACCAACAAGGAACGAAAAACGAATTGATTGTCGCAGCCCATCAATCGTATTATAACACTATGGTGAGAATATTACTACAGATAATATGTCAGTGCCTTAGTAGAAAATTGGCGCCCCCACCTGCTAGAAATCGCAAATAAATTGTACTAAAATTTCGTGTTAGCGAAAGGTAATGTAAATAAAGAAGATAGAGTAAATTTTATTGGAATCAAATAGATTGTCTACAATTTTTAGTTGAAACATTTTTCTATATTTTGTTTTCATCAGATTCTAAGTTTCGAGTTACCAGCCAATATCTTTGGACCAAATTATAGTTATTTGTTTAACTAGGCACCAAAATACCAGATTTACAGCAGAGGCTGCCGAAGCTATAAATCTGTGTTTTTTTTTTTTTTTTGCTGATTTAAAATTAATATGAATTTAGTGATAATTTTATATACATATTTTGACGGTTATCACTGTCAAATTACGTTGCCATGTATTTGTTGAACGGTTGCTATGAATTTGTTGGCGGTTAATATTCGTTTGTAGAGCAATTGCCATGTAAAATAATTTTACAACCTAGGTATAAAAGTGATACTTTACATACAGTTAGCAGTCCGTAATGTGTCACATTTAATGTCAATCGGCAAAAAATCTTTAAGTGATTATTGTAAATCTGTTATTAATTCAGATGTTTATTTTTCCTCAAAATATTCTTGAAAATAACAGAATATAAAATACAAATAATTTGAATACAATTTCCCTTAATAATAATATTTATTTTAACGAGATCACATACTTGACATGGAAATTACAATTCCCGCTTATTTACAAAATCTGTAACAGAATAAAAACAATTTATGAGACGGAACCTGGATATTATATCCTGTACCACAGCGAAGGTTATATCTTTTGTTGAACATATTCATTAGTGCTATTTTTTACGAAGCATAACAGACAGTACTGACAGTAGATATACAGGCGTGGAAGAAGCAAAATTTTGAAAGATACAATATTATATTTACAAGATGTAGTACAAGGTATACCAGTCATATTTCTTATTGCTTTCTAATTGTATTGTATTCATTGTACACTAGATGGAACATGGAACTACGACATTGGATATTTGGATATTGTTCGCTTACAACAAATGTATATTCGAGTTTTGTAACATTCGTCATTTGTATTTTCGGTAAATGTACATTTCAACACCGTAATTTTCGACATTTGTATAATCGAGAAATGTATATTCGTGATTTATATTTCGTGAAATGTTTTTTCGAGAAGCATAGTCCACGTGCTAATAAAGAGGTTATGATTACTTACAATTTCAGGTAAACAGCATATTAGTATATCTCGCACTGCTATTCCACTTTCATCGTGTTTCAATAGTCTTTGAAGATTGTTAGAATCCAGGCACAATAAATAAAACGCTGATAAATTGTACATTTTGTACCCCACAAACGCAAAAACTCAATTGCAGTCTGCAAACACTTAATAAACCACAATGATGCAATGTTGCCAACCATAGTATAAAAGGCTTCAATATTATTTTAGCTAATTTAATAATATTTTAATTTCACTGTTAACTTATATTACAAAAACATAAATATCTATATCACAGAATTAATAATAAACAAATGAAAAATTCACTTTCATAAATCAGCAAAAAAATAATCAACATTCATGTACTATATTCCTACCATTTTACTAAACATTTTCTTCTAATAGAAGATTTGTTCTGGAAATTGAATAAAAGACGAGATGTTGGAGAAGAAGTCAAATCCAATAAAAACACCATCGTTTCGATTGCAATTCAGTCTTCATCAGGGCGCAGATACAAACAAACAAACAATAAATAAAACGTACAATACGCAAGGTAAGCAGACTTACATAATTGGTTTTAAAAAATAAAGAATATCATGTAAAAAATTATTTTACAGAAATCAGTTGTCAAAAATAGGTAAAATACACACACATACATGTTACTTAACAGTCATCAACTAACTGACTTATACAAGAAGTTTCTAGTGAAATAATCTAACAAAGATACAATGAAACACTTATCAGCCAATCAAGGGCTTGAGGGACAAGACTACAAGATTAGTCAATAAATTAATTACTAATATAATATCACGGTTGAGATATCACAATAATTGTTGAAATATATAAAAAAAAAACTAATTATTGTAATAAAATTTGTCCATAGTGTTTAGCTAAAATCCCAGAATAAATGGAGCTGCTCCATGCTGTTAATCACACGTTATAACCAGATATTATTGCTTTTGTAAAAATAATGACTTGTACCAAATCAACCTAGATGAAAATCAGTACACAGAAAGTGATTGGAATTTTTTTTATCCCAAAATTTAATCGTAAAACACCAAGTCCAACTTTATTTTTTGGCAAAAACCTAAAAAAATCGACTTAAGGGTGGATTCCTATAGATTCAGCCCTAATAACTCCAATGACGGTCTCAAAATAATGTAGTACCATTAGTTTTGGGGGAAGAAACTTTGCTGAAAGCTTGGTTGACTTTAACAGTTCCAGTAATTCAAATCGAATGAAAATTAGATGCTGGATGATTTAAGCTAGCCTCAACTATCTTTAAACATGATTTTAGAGTGATAATTTAACTCCAATGAATAGGAAGATCACCTTTTGCAAGTGATAAAACGTTATTTACCTTTTTCCTAGCAAGTAACGTCATTAATGTCATTTGCATTATATGTCAAAAAACTTACATAACATAACGCTGTATCCCAATCAGTGGGGTAACACGAACACAGAAACACAGTCAACCAACAATCAATCTCCTCCAAACATGCCGATCCTGATACACCACTTTCGCTTTGTCCACATTTATAAATGACACAACAAACCATCAATCTTACCTAACCACTTATTCCTCGGAAGCCCACGCAATCGTTCTCCTTCAATCTCACCCACACATATTATTTTCACCAACCTTGCATTCGACATTCGTTCAAGATGGCCAAACCACCTCAACTGACTCACTCCCACTTTCTTAACAACGTTCTTCTCAATCTCACACTCATCATTCCGCATACGATCACGTCTCGTATACCCACACACTCCTCTCAAATATCTCATTTCCACCTCAGTTATACGTCGCTCATGCTTTTTCATCCACACCCAACCTTCAGAACTGTTGAACAGAGTTATTTTTGTATTTACAAAATGACAGACAGTAACTAATCAATAAATTTTCTTTACATATTATATTATAAACAACATAGCATAGCTTTCTTCGACGATGAGACGAGGTCAAACGAAGTCTTGTGAATCGGAGTCTAGTAGACCAATTCCTTTGCAGCATGTTACCCTGTAAAACCGTGGTGGTTATGCAGGCGTAACTTTGCTCCTTGATGGAGGCAGCTAGCTAAATAGATCAGTGGAGATGGGTGTGGGTCGATTTTTGGTTCTAGGAAATCGATAACAACGGTAATATTAGAGAGGGCGCCACGCGGTCGCTTTACAGCCAGCGGTACCCAACCGCGAAGGTACCAGGAGCAGAAACAATAATCTAGGCGCGCAGGAAGGTTACGGATACAGCGTAAGGAAATGTGGTGTACGAGGAGTGCATCCGCTGCGCAACCGTCAGCAGCAACCAAGATGTTGGAGACCTGTTCAAATAAAAACACGACAAAACAAATAACACTAAATAAATATATATAACAATACCAGCGTGCTCAGTAACTCATCATACTTACCGTGATTTGCGTATCACAGAACGAGATAATAATGATAAAGTAACACTCACTTTGTCACCACTGATTGATTGGGTAGGTTGGGTAAGTTTCCTTACATTCAAACACAGAAAAGTTAAAGTAAAAGTATTTACTGCGTTGATGAAAATGTAATAAACAAAAAATAAACAAAAGAAACTACGCACTGTGTAGGGGTGACGCGAGGAAGAACAGCCAATGCTGCTTTGAGTAAATGACGTGAATGAAATACCGTAACGTTTATACACTGCCCGCAAATAAAGTACAAAAGTTCTAAAACATAAGACCCTAGGTCGATCGACGTCGGTTTACAACAATGGGGTTGAGCGTATAAGACGTATAAGAACAATAAAACAATTCTCGGATTACCCCAGACAAGGCGTTGCGAAATCAACAGTAAATAATAATTGAAATTATAATAATTGAAATTACAATAATTTATAAATGAAAATGTTTAATTTACATAAAGCAACATGTAATAATATTAATAACTAAACCAATCAAAGTGTTTCTGATAATAATTAAAACTGATAGAATAAATGAGACAACAATCGTAAAAACTGACCAATCTCCATCGGCAACAATGAGATGGCAAATGGTTGCACAAATACGCAAAATCAGGGCGATAAAATTCGCGGGAGAAATAACAAGTAGCTAACAGTTATAATAATTCACTTAGCTGTACGACGAGCCACTACTGGCCGCTGGAGTACCCCTTGCCCCTCGCTCCGCGCTCTTATGGGCCGCCAATATCTGGATCACTGGATCTGGCTCGCGGCGGGTGCACTTTGGCGGTCTGGGCTGAGACGCAGGACACCGAAGGCTGTTGGTCGGGTACCAAGGAAGCTAGGTATGCGCTGCCTGAGTTTGAGCGCACTCACGAGGCGTGAAGGTGGAACAATGGCGGTCGCCGACCGTTTATTTTAAATCCTCAACAACTGAGCTATTCCGGAGAATGCAAACGAAATATCACACAAACACTGCTCCCGAAACTACGTTTGGTGATTACCCAAGATCCCCAAAACTGGGTATTGCAGAAACAATATTAGTAAACAACCAAAACTTATAAACGACGGTACGACTTCAACTGTTCTCGCTTCGTGTCTTTCTTTCTCAACTTCCCACTGACTTGTGTAAAATTTTTAATTTTAAGAAAGAGAGTCATGGACAAGGACAGCTATACGAATTTAAGAAGAAAACAAAGAAAGTGTCAGAACACTAGCGACAAACAATAAAAACAGCAACTAAAGGCATGTATACAATGCATAATCTCGCAGAAAAGGCAGGCAAACAAGGGAATTAAATGTGAAAGGTAGTTTAAGGGTTATTATTAATAATCGAGGATGTACTGTAGTTTATGTTTATAACGAGAATAAAGGTCTAAATATTTAAACTAAGTTTTATCAAATACGCAGCGCTATAGCTGCGCCTTTACACACTAATGACGCCTGCGCGTTTAAACAATTCTAAAGTGTCAACAAGATATCAACAAATAAGTCCTTGGAGGGAAAAAGGGAAATAATTCTAATATGTGGCAACTAAAGCACGGCAATAAATCAAATTTAACTATGTAAATCATTACAGGTAAGTGTAAAATCAGAAATTATTAAGTTACATTGATCAATTCTTTAACTACACAATTTTTCTTTTAGGTTAGTAGAGGAAAGGAAACCAATAAATTAATGAGAAAGGATCTAAGGATATGAACAAAAAAAAAAAGGAATGGGATACGAAACTGACACGTAACAAATCCCCCTTCTACTTCCTTGAGGTTTAATTCCGAAGGAATTAAATCTCACAACGAGACGCGAAAAAGGAAGAAGAATAGTCGCTCACGAGAAATATAGAATTGTATTGCACTTAAACAACAAGAACTGGAAGTGAATTAAGAGGTAAGAAAGAACAAAACATATATTATATCAATGGAACCATAATTAAAATAAATTATTTGCATCTTCTGCAGAGTTTCGATCTGGCCCAGGCTTTAAATCTTTCACATGCCAAGTCCCACATAAACTTCCGTCGTTATCCTCCAGTTCATAAACGTAATTCGAGACTTTCTTACGCACTTTAAAAGGTCCAACGTATTTAGCTGCAAGCTTACTTGCATAGTTCTCGGCAGCATTTGATAATTTAAAGTTCCTTCGCCAGACGACCTGTCCTACAACATATTCCACGGGTCGACGTCGAAGATCATAACGGACTTTACTTCGAGCGTGAGCCTGATCTAAACGTTTTCGTATTTCGGTGCAGATCTTGACTAACTGAGCAGGCTTTTTCTCTTTCACATCGCCGCGGTCTACATCGATCGTGCCATCCTGATTCACGGCGTCTATCACGTAATCCGTGCCTGTCAAAATTTGCTCTCGTCCGAAATTGGCAAAGTAAGGGGTGCAACCGGTAGCTTCATGTACTTGGGTGCGTATGGCGCAGCTAACCGAAGGCAAGTATAGATCCCACTTTTTTTGGTTTTCATTAACGTAAGACGACAGCATTGTTTTTACCACCCTATTTACCCGTTCCGTGGGGTTGTTCTGCGCGTGGTACAGAGCATTAAACAATATGGTAACTCCATACTTTGCACACATCTGACGGAAAACTTCACTCCGATATTGCACTCCATTGTCGCAGATTAGATATTGTGGAACGCCAAATAAAAGGAAAACATCATTTTCGATGCGTTGGATAACTGCTTGACTAGTGGCACTCCGCAAAGGAAAGGTAAGCACGAATTTGCTAAAATAATCGCAAACTAATAAGATATACCGAAAATTTTTAGAACTGGGAGGAAGTGGACCAATTAAATCCGTGCTAATTAATTGAAATGGCCGGAAAACTCGAGGACGTGAACCCATCAAACCCGGAGTACTTTTCTGCCCAACTTTATGTTCCGCGCACACCACACAACGGTTTACATAAGCCTTCACGTCGTCCATCATTTTCGGCCAATAATAACGTGTACGCAGCCTGTGGTAGGTTTTATTTATTCCAGGGTGACCGGAAACTGGTGAATCATGGACTATTTTTAGGATTTGACGCCGTTGCTCTTGAGGAATGATACGTTTCCATGAATCTTGTTCGTCCATTAAATTTGAAGCAGAAGAACGAACATACTTAAACAACACGTTACCTTCGACTCTCCAAGCAGGAAATTTGTGTGGCTTGTCTACCACATGACTCAACATCTTGTTGTACCAGGTGTCGGTGACAGTTTGGGCTGCCAAAGGGGCAATGAAAGCACTTTCAACAGATGGAACGGATCTGGATAGGCAATCAGGTACGACATTTTCTTTACCTCTTCTATGCACTATGTCAAACTCATATTGTTGCAGCTTGACGCTCCAACGGCACAGTCTGCCTGACGGATCCTTTAAGTTGTTGAGCCATACTAAAGAGTGGTGATCCGTCACTACCGTAAAATGCGTGCCTTCTAAATATGGACGCAGTTTATCCAGGGCCCACACAACTGCCAAGCATTCCCTTTCTGTCGTCGTATAGTTCTTTTCATTTCTTGTCAACGATCTGCTGAGAAAACACACGACTCGCTCGCCATCATCGAAGACTTGCGAGAGAACGGCTCCTAACCCAAAACCACTGGCGTCGGTTTGGACGGTAAATGGACGAGAAAAGTCAGGACATGACAAAATAGGAGCCGTAACCAGACACTCTTTTAATCTATTAAAAGCTTCCTGACATTCTCCAGTCCAATGCCATTTATTTTTCCGTTTCAACAAACTAGTGAGTGGAGAACTTATAGAAGAGAAGTCCTTCACAAACCGACGGTACCATGATGCCATCCCCAAGAAGCTTCTCACGTCAGATACACAGGTGGGTGTCGGGATATTTAATATCGCACTCACCTTATCCGGGTCTACCCTTAATCCCTGCTTATCAACCACATAACCCAAGTAACGTAATTCAGGGCGGCAGAACTTACATTTCTCCCGACTTAAGGTGAGGCCCGCAGCCGAAACACGTTCAAAAATCTTTTTCAAAACGTCTAAATGGTGTTCAAAACTGTCTGAGATGACGATGACGTCATCTAAATAAACAAAAACATAAGGTTCAAGGTCGGGCCCTAACACGCGATCAATGAGTCTTTGCCACGTAGCCGGCGCGTTCGTAAGGCCAAATGGCATACGTTTAAACTGAAAGAGACCTCTATTTGGCACTGTAAAAGCTGTATATTCACGGCTACTTTCACTCATCGGTATTTGCCAATATGCCGATTTAATATCCAGCGAGCTCAAAAACTTGGCACCTCGCAACCGATCTAAAATACTTGACACGTATGGAATCGGGTATGCATCTTTTTTCGTAACTTTGTTGACTTTTCTAAAGTCAACGCAGAACCGAAAGTCGCCATCTTTTTTTGGAACCATGAGTATTGGGGAAGCCCATGGGCTTGAAGAAGGTTCAATAATATCATCTGCCAGCATTTGATCTAGTTCCTTGTCAATATGACGTTGCATGGCCGGAGAAACAGGGTAGTAACGCTGTTTGATCGGTTCCGAATCTGTCACAATTTTGTGTTCGACCAAGGTGGTGCACCCGATTTTTCTACTAGTCGTATTCCAATAACTCTCTATCAGGACACTTAACTGTTTCTGCTGCTCTGACGACAACTCTGACATCATACCGTTTTCAATGTTCACCGAAGATACTGCCGAAAAATTCCACACATCGTTACGAAGATCGGGCACGATGCCCATCGTACACCAAAAATCCATACCCAAAATAATAGACGTGGTGACGTTTGGAACAACTAAAAACTTAATCAATTTAATTTGATTCATCAGACGAACTGGCACCGTTATAGACCCTAAGCTGGAACATTCTTTACCATCCGCTACTCTGCAAACAGGAGCATCTTTTTCGTCAAGTGTTAATCCCATGAGCATCAAAATTTCCCAACCATTCTTACCTAAGATTGACCTACTAGCTCCCGAATCAAGAAGACCTAAAAACTTATGCTCGAATATTGAAATTTGCAGGTATGGACGTTGATCATCACCCAAGTGCGAAATGATGAAATTGACAACTGCTAAATTCCGCTCATACTCGACTTGTTTGGCCGAAAGAGGAGTAACGGAAGACACAACCCGGCCATCTAGTGCCTCCCTTGACCGTTTCCCGAGCACCGTGGGCAGTTTCGCAAAATAACGCCAGCTCTACCACAACCAAAACAATGCTGACGAAAAGGTTCGGTGCATTCTTGTGCCTTATGACCTACACAGCGACAATTCCAACAAGTAAAGACTCTTTTTGGAGCCGAAGAAGAGGGAACTTCAGTGGCATGGACTGGGGCTGCTCGAGCACGTCCATGATAGGCTAAATCTGGTTCTAATAAATTTTTCCGATTACTTGGCGGAGGAGTAAACTTTTCAGCCATCAGTCGGTTAACTTCCAGCTGTTTACAGACACGAAGAAGCTTCTCAACAGACTCAACTGGTTCCAATCCAATGCCCTGGATTAAATATGGCAGAATGTTGCGACGCAATACTTGCAACTTCTCATTTTCCGATGGTGATGCTGGTAGTCTGCTAAAAAGATTAGCCATGCAGGACACATAAGTGCCGATGGGTTCGTCTGCGCCCTGCGTACGATTACGAATCTCGTTCCAAAGGTCCGCCTCATAGTCAAAAGGCTCATATTCCTCACGCACCAGCTTCACAAAATCCCTCCAATTTTTAATTTGACTACGTACTGACCTATACCAAATGAGAGCTCGACCTTTCAGCAGTTCAATAATGGAATCACATAATTCGCTCTCAGACGCCATGCGAGATATCCGATAGTCTTCAATACGTTCGAGAAATGCATTGACGCTTATCTCACCCTCCCCAGAGAAAGATATATCCCATCTTGCTATTGGAATTTGTTTTCTAGCTACTACTGGCTCTGGAGGTACTTCATGTTTAGGTTCTTTGAGTTGATCATCAGCTGTGTCGGCGATCTCCATAAGTTTATCTTCCGCTTCCTGAATGCGATTCTGTAACTGCGCAACAGCTGCTGTAACGTCGGCATTATCACTATGAATTCTAGCCAATCTGGAGATAAGATGTTGCATTTTAGTGGTAATCTTAAGAAAGGCAACACTTGTCGACGTGCCGGAAAACTCGTCAATTAGTCCCTGCAATAAAATAATCTTTTCCGTACATATATCCACTTCGGTGTTAGAATCAAGTGGGATAGCCGGAGTATTCGGAAGGTCTTCTATATCCTCGGTGGCAAGCCGTTTCAGCAGTTCTTTCCGTAGGCTCATAACCGTCTGACGATTACTATTAGCAACTCCTCGAACCCTAAGTTCGTATTCTAGTTCGTCTTTCAATAAGCGGTTTGGTTCCATAATAAAGACAAGAGAAAATAAAGCATAAAAACAAAAATTTATTATAACAATCCAAGACAATCTATGTATCTACCCTAATATTTATCAACAGAAAAGAGAAGTAAAAACAGGCCTCGTAGTTGGTCGTCAAATTTGTTAGGTTGTCCCACGTTTAGGGCGCCAATTTGTTACCCTGTAAAACCGTGGTGGTTATGCAGGCGTAACTTTGCTCCTTGATGGAGGCAGCTAGCTAAATAGATCAGTGGAGATGGGTGTGGGTCGATTTTTGGTTCTAGGAAATCGATAACAACGGTAATATTAGAGAGGGCGCCACGCGGTCGCTTTACAGCCAGCGGTACCCAACCGCGAAGGTACCAGGAGCAGAAACAATAATCTAGGCGCGCAGGAAGGTTACGGATACAGCGTAAGGAAATGTGGTGTACGAGGAGTGCATCCGCTGCGCAACCGTCAGCAGCAACCAAGATGTTGGAGACCTGTTCAAATAAAAACACGACAAAACAAATAACACTAAATAAATATATATAACAATACCAGCGTGCTCAGTAACTCATCATACTTACCGTGATTTGCGTATCACAGAACGAGATAATAATGATAAAGTAACACTCACTTTGTCACCACTGATTGATTGGGTAGGTTGGGTAAGTTTCCTTACATTCAAACACAGAAAAGTTAAAGTAAAAGTATTTACTGCGTTGATGAAAATGTAATAAACAAAAAATAAACAAAAGAAACTACGCACTGTGTAGGGGTGACGCGAGGAAGAACAGCCAATGCTGCTTTGAGTAAATGACGTGAATGAAATACCGTAACGTTTATACACTGCCCGCAAATAAAGTACAAAAGTTCTAAAACATAAGACCCTAGGTCGATCGACGTCGGTTTACAACAATGGGGTTGAGCGTATAAGACGTATAAGAACAATAAAACAATTCTCGGATTACCCCAGACAAGGCGTTGCGAAATCAACAGTAAATAATAATTGAAATTATAATAATTGAAATTACAATAATTTATAAATGAAAATGTTTAATTTACATAAAGCAACATGTAATAATATTAATAACTAAACCAATCAAAGTGTTTCTGATAATAATTAAAACTGATAGAATAAATGAGACAACAATCGTAAAAACTGACCAATCTCCATCGGCAACAATGAGATGGCAAATGGTTGCACAAATACGCAAAATCAGGGCGATAAAATTCGCGGGAGAAATAACAAGTAGCTAACAGTTATAATAATTCACTTAGCTGTACGACGAGCCACTACTGGCCGCTGGAGTACCCCTTGCCCCTCGCTCCGCGCTCTTATGGGCCGCCAATATCTGGATCACTGGATCTGGCTCGCGGCGGGTGCACTTTGGCGGTCTGGGCTGAGACGCAGGACACCGAAGGCTGTTGGTCGGGTACCAAGGAAGCTAGGTATGCGCTGCCTGAGTTTGAGCGCACTCACGAGGCGTGAAGGTGGAACAATGGCGGTCGCCGACCGTTTATTTTAAATCCTCAACAACTGAGCTATTCCGGAGAATGCAAACGAAATATCACACAAACACTGCTCCCGAAACTACGTTTGGTGATTACCCAAGATCCCCAAAACTGGGTATTGCAGAAACAATATTAGTAAACAACCAAAACTTATAAACGACGGTACGACTTCAACTGTTCTCGCTTCGTGTCTTTCTTTCTCAACTTCCCACTGACTTGTGTAAAATTTTTAATTTTAAGAAAGAGAGTCATGGACAAGGACAGCTATACGAATTTAAGAAGAAAACAAAGAAAGTGTCAGAACACTAGCGACAAACAATAAAAACAGCAACTAAAGGCATGTATACAATGCATAATCTCGCAGAAAAGGCAGGCAAACAAGGGAATTAAATGTGAAAGGTAGTTTAAGGGTTATTATTAATAATCGAGGATGTACTGTAGTTTATGTTTATAACGAGAATAAAGGTCTAAATATTTAAACTAAGTTTTATCAAATACGCAGCGCTATAGCTGCGCCTTTACACACTAATGACGCCTGCGCGTTTAAACAATTCTAAAGTGTCAACAAGATATCAACAAATAAGTCCTTGGAGGGAAAAAGGGAAATAATTCTAATATGTGGCAACTAAAGCACGGCAATAAATCAAATTTAACTATGTAAATCATTACAGGTAAGTGTAAAATCAGAAATTATTAAGTTACATTGATCAATTCTTTAACTACACAATTTTTCTTTTAGGTTAGTAGAGGAAAGGAAACCAATAAATTAATGAGAAAGGATCTAAGGATATGAACAAAAAAAAAAAGGAATGGGATACGAAACTGACACGTAACAAGCAATATTGATGTTAACATATCTGCAAGCATCTTTTCTGTGGGCAAATAAGCAGTCGATACTATACATTTTTCGAGAGATTGACCGATAAAATGATGTCTAATATCAATATGTTTGGAACGCGAGTGATACATCGGATTCTTTGCTAAACGTTTAGCTCCTTGACTGTCACTCGTAAAGACAATTGGTGACATTGACATTTCAATTTGATTGATGACAATTGGTGACATTGAAATCTCAATTTGATTCAGAAACCGTTGTACAGTATTGTTCAGAAGTTATGCCCCATAACCCCTTCACAGGTACCAAAACTTAACTAAAATCCGACAAACGTTTTCGCTAGTCGAATGAGAAAGATAAACGATACGAAATGAAGGACAGATATATAATCCATTGTTTACCTGGACCAGGTAAACACCTTGTAGAGATTATACAATTTCTCACTTATGATCTTACAATATTTTGCAAAATGCAAGTGAATATTGGATGCGGTATACAAGTTCGATGACGCATCTAAACTTCTTGAACTTTGCGACCCCTGTTGAAAGTTAATTACATTTTCATCAGAAAATAAAACAAAAACATTCAACTACATATTAAATTCAAATTATCTGATAACTAAAAATATTAATGGACGAAATATAAAACAACTACAAAAATATTGTTTGTTACTGTGTCGCCAATATACCGGATGTAGTATTGAAATGTAGCATATAGGGATTTCAGTGTTATATTTTTGATATTGCTATAAATAATAATAATAATAAAAAATAATCTTTACATTGATATCGAGTTGGTTATTGAATTTTCCAACTGCTTCCTTTAGTTTTCTTCTGTTTTCACGCCTGTTATTATAAACTTATTCTTATTTGCTTCTTTTTCTTTCTGTTCGTCTATATGCCAGTCTTTTTAGTTTTTCTCCTATTTCTCTCTCTTCTTTTACCCGTATCTTCTCTTCTCTTATTTTTATCTGTTTTGTTTCTTCATTTATACCTTTTATGGTATTAAATATCAAATTAAAATTAATATTTATTAAAAAAATTGTAACACAGCCACGGAAAATTGAACAGAAATGAAATATTTATTTATTTACTAAAAAGAAATGGAAAGAAATGAACAATGAAATTCGCATTATCATTTCAATCTTCTATGAAATTTCTAAAGGTAATAATACAACACTGTAATAAATAATTATAAATTTGTTCTCTGAAATGTATATTTTTTTTGTTTTTGTTTAGTGTGTGACGTAGGTCACTACTACCGAGAGCATCAACAGTCACAGGAACAGCTGGTCCAGTGGCTAGGATGGCTGATCAGCGAGCAAAGGGTTGGTGGTTCGAGTCCGGTGCGATTTACATTTTTTATTTTTATAAAATAAACATTTATTGTAGAAACGTTTACCTCGAGTCCGTTCGTACACGTCAGCGTACTGGCTGGTCCTATCCCTAATTAAATTAAACATGTAAAGTTTCGTTTTCTTATTTTTAACGGTTTTTTTTGATAATAATTTTGGTCAAAACGCGACAAATTAAATCGGCAGATTTTGTGGGTATAAATACGGGCTAAGACGAACAGATAGTCAGAAGGTGTTTGCCTTCTGCTTCATCAAAGTGATCTTTGACCTGGTGTGTGCCAGCCGAAGAAATCTTTTCGTAGTCCGTACTACTGGTGAGTAGAATTCAGCTACTTTATTGGTGTTTGCCAATACCGTTTCCGTTACTACCGTAACTCTGGCGCATGCCATTGTTGATCGCGATTGCGTACCGCTTTGTTGGTGTTTGCCAACACAGTCCCGTTTCCGTGACGACCGCAACATTGGTGCATGCCATTGTTGATCACGATCGCGTCCGCTCTGTTGGTGTTTGCCAACATAGCCCCGTTTCCGTGGCTACCGCAACATTGGTGCATGCCATTGTTGATCGCGATCGCGTCTGCTTTGTTGGTGTTTGCCAACATAGCCCCGTTTCCGTGGCTACCGCAACATTGGTGCATGCCATTGTTGATCGCGATCGCGCCCGCTTTGTTGGTGTTTGCCAACACAGCCCCGTTTCCGTGGCTACCGCAACATTGGTGCATGCCATTGTTGACCGCGACCGACTACCGCATCCGTATCCGTACCGTGAACATTGGTGTATGCCATTGTTGACCGCGACCGACCGCCACCGCCGCCCGCTCTTCGCTGTCGCCGACCGCCACCGCCACCGCCGCCCGCTCTTTGCCGTTACCGATTTCCGTCGCCGGAACCACTGAACAACCAACGACCGTCAGTCCGTCTCCACTCCTTTTGCGACGTTCTCCCGTTCATTTCAACCTTTTTGAATTAATTCATATTTATATTATTTTGTTGTTGATTTTTTTGAAATATTAGATTTAAATAAATAGTTTGTTATCATTATCATAATTTATTCTTTCGGAAATCCCTCTCAACGCCGAATCCTTTTCTCCATTGAGCAACCCGTGCCCTCTTAGCGTTTAGCAACGTCCAAGAGCGTCCCGTGTCGACGAAGTTCTTCTGTGCCGCCGCACCGTCTGACCGATTGGCGCCCGAGCATCACGACCGTCAGAAAGAACCACTGCAAACTACTAGCTATTGGCATAAGGTCCAATAGCGACGGCAGGCAGCGTCACAAGTGTTATATAGCCGTATTATAATTTTTTTAATAAATACTAATTTTAATTTAATTGATATATAGTGAAATATTAACATTTAGGTAACTATTGCATGCATTTTGAAATTCTAAACACCTTTGTATTTTCTTCTTTGCTGTATAGTAAGTAGGTAAAAATTGATAGCAAATTCAAAAAAATATCATGGAGATCCCACTATTCTACATTTAAATTCTACACGCGTTATACAACAAATATATCACAGGAGTTCAAAAGTGTCGTCAATTTATACAACAAATATATTAATATCATACAAGTGCAAAAATAAATATCACAAAAAGTGTCGTCAATATATACAACAAATATATCGTACAAGTTCAAAAATAAATATCACAATTAGTTCTTCGATATATACAACAAATATATCAATCATACAAGTTCAAAAATAAATATCACAAAAAGTGTCGTCAATATATACAACAAATATATCACAAAAAGTTCGTCAATATATATAATTAAATTAAAAACCTAATATTTACACCAATAGCCATTATTTTCAATAACAGCTTCTACTCGCCGCGGCATCGAATTAATTAAATTCTGGCAGTGCTCGCTTCTTAGCAGATCCTCCCACACGCGGAGAACATTTTGTTGAAGTGCAGCCTTCGTTCGAACATTTCCTGTCCCCCTCTGGACCATTTCGCCCACACGTTTTCGATGGGGTTTAAATCTGGTGACTTAGCAGGCCACTGGAGTAAAGTGATTTCCGGGTGATCGTTAAACCAGGATTTTACAATTCTTGCGGTATGAACCGCAGAATTATCCTGTACAAAAAAAAAAGTTGCGATCAGAAATTAACATCCTTACTGATGGCAACATGACTTCCTCCAAGATTTCTAAGTAGTAGGCCGCATTCATTTTTCCGGATATCTCCACTAACTCACCAGGGCCCCAAGACGCCATCCATCCCCAAAACCCGACGCTTATTCTCCCACTCTTTCTGATTGGAGCGACGTGTTGAGGGTGAAGACGCGAGTTGTTTGGCCGCCACAGCGGCTTCTTGACGTCTTCGTCTGATGAAAATACCTTTTCGTCAGAAAAAATAACAGAATTCCAATTGAAATCTCTATTAATTTCACAAAAATTCAGCCTCGCTCGCAAATGATTTGGCATAAGCTCGACTTTAGTCGCAGCCTTCCTACAATGGATCCCTACTTCATGAAGCCGTCTTCTGATGGTTAAAGCAGAAGCATTAACTCCGAGTCTCTGCTTTAGCTCTGCAGAAGAGCAAAAGGGAGTCTTGCTGACGGCCTGTTGCAAATTTTGGACAGCAACGACATTCAGTTTGCCTGGCGCCCCGCTTCGTCGACGATTTTGTAGGTGAAACGGGCCACCAATTCTGTATCGCTGAATCCAACGCCAAACGGATTTTCTGTGAAATATAAAATATTTATATTAGATTCAATGTAAAAAATTTTCACCTCTCGCAAATACTGGGTGTCAATTTTTTTTTTTTTTTTTTAGCTATATATATATCATATCATCACGCCTTTTACCCATTAAGGGTGTGGCACTCTGCTTACGCAGATCTCGGTAGCTATAGGAAATACAATTTAAATATTTTAATTTCGCTCAAAGTTATTATTTATTAATTTTAGAGCAATAGTGTAATTAGGTAAAATGTTCAAAATTAAAAAGCTTCGTGAACCGAGCCTAAATTTATGGATGTGATATACCTATTTTTGTCATGAGATAGACGTAAAATAAAATACATAATTTCTAACTATTTCCAGAGTGCCATGGGAAACAAAACATACAAACAGTCGTATTATTTGAGTTTAACAAATGTTATTTGGAATAATTTTAATGATTATTTACTGGTTTAAATTTTTAAATAAGGACAAATTTTATAAATGTAAAAAATACTTACATCAATCTGAAGATTTTCTGCAATGTCGCCGATACTCCACCCTGCTTGCCATAAAGCAATTATTCTTCCTCTCTTCTCCATTGAAATTTTCGCCATCACAAAATATTCTAATTGCTCAAGAACTGAACCATGAATGAAAATTACATATAATGTAACATATTTATACCTAGTTCGTGTACTTAAAAACAAAGTGGGGTAAGTAAATGTCATTAGCATCAGTTTGGAAATTCCACCCTTTCCAAACAACAGCGGTTGCTTCGACCACTTTAAAGTTAATGCCAACAAATGACTATTGAATATTGGTTACACTAATCTTCTTGAAATGGTGTTAATATTTTGGTATTTTAAAATACATTAAATTTCTTTTTTCACGACATGGTAGGAAACCCCACCGTTCTTCTCTCGAAAAAGTGAGGAAAATGTGTTGTTCCTCTCTAGAGGAGAAAATATGGAAGTGCTGCTAATATGAAAGTTATTTATAAAAAATATATTAAAAAAATTATAAATAAATTCCTAATTTTATTGAAAATCCTTATTTTAGTGTTACATACGTTATGTAATCTTACAATTATGTCTTATATATTTCTTTTCGTTATTAAATCACAATTTGACAACTTATTAAATATATTTAAGATTGGTTCATTGGCAACACTGCTACACCGCCTTGTGTCTGATAACCTAACTTTTAACGTGCCAATCTGTCAGTTGTGTTCTTAAACTGTGTGTTACGTCCGAGCAAATCGTTTTTAGAAACATGTCGTGAAAAAAATGTTGTGTCTAACACGAGAGGAAAGCTCTTCTTCCACTCTCGTTCGAAATGCCTCACTCGCTGCGCTCATGAGGCAAACTTCGAACTCGAGGGGGAAAAAGAAGCGCTTTCCTCTCTAGTTTGACAAATAACTATAGTTCGCTGCGCTCAAAAGAATTAGTGTTCGCAAAATAATGCCGTCAAATGATTTTAAAATGTATAATATAGCGAGGAGTTAACAAATTCTTTTAGATCTTTCAACATTGAGTATTAAACAGAGCCTTAAATATTTGTTTCCATGTAACATTGTGGTATTAACAATATATTCAGAAAACAAAATGACAGCTAGAACAATAAGTATCATTTGAGCTATAATTTCGATGCGACATTTTTTATTTATTCGGCGATTAATTTATTCGATACTTTATACGTAAATGGAAATATCGGCCCTTATTTGTATTTATATTGATAAATGTTCTATTATAAGTCATACATATTTGATGTTAGTTACATTATGTTATTATTATTAGATTTCAAGAAGTTTGGATGCCTCATCGAACTTGTGTACAGCATCCAATATTCACTTGCATTTTGCCATATATTGTAATATCTGAAGTGTGAAATTTTATAATCTCTACGAGGTTTTTACTTGGCTCAGGTAAACAATGGATTATATATCTGTCCTTCATTTCGTATCGTTTATCTTTCTCATTCGACCTGCGAGAACGTTCGCCGGATTTTAGTTCAGTTTTTGTACCTGTGGAGGGGTTATGGGGCATAACTTCTGAACAATACTGTACATAGGTTGCTTCTTTTGCAGCCTCCGTGAGTGCCATATACTCTGCCTCGACGCTAGATAATGCGACGGTTCGTTGTTTTCGTGCTTCCCAAGATACTGCAGCTCCACCAAGAGTAAAAACGTAAACATAATATGATCTTCTATGTCAACAATACAATTCCCCTAATCTGCATCTGCGAATCCTTCAATGGGTTTACCCTTCTTCTTGAATTTAAGTGCATAATTTAATGAAGCACTTAAATAACGTAATACTCGTTTTGCTGCTTTCCAATGCTCTTTATTGTAGGAATTATTAAATTCACTGAGCGAGATGACAACATACGCTATATCAGGTCGCGTAGCCACTGATAAATACATCAGTGATCTTACAAGATGACGAAACGGAAATTTTTTCATAGTTTCTTGTGTGATCGTAATAGTGTAAACGCTAAGTCACCACACAGAGATTCCAAAATTTAATAACGTAATAAGTAATGTCAGCATGTAGAGAGAGTTCAATACTCGATAGCGTAATAATTAAAAATGCATGTGTAAGTAATTGTCTAAATTTAAACTGGTAATATATGTCATGTTTGCTGACTTAGCATTGACAGAATTATGAATTATTGAGTAATTAGGTTACATTGTGTAACGGTACAGTTTCATCAACTGTCACCTGTCATCTCATTTGACGTATTCTGTTTCTTAATACTGCAACTCTAATTTTTATTTAAGGTATTTCGATTACTAGAATTATTACGAACCATGGTGATGAAAAACAATTCTTGTAAATAATATAAACAAATCAATCAATCTTGGATTGACATTTAAAAGCTTCGTAAAATTTTGTGAGAACTGTTTCATCATTAAGTAAACAGCGTTATTGGTCTGATTTGGACAGATTTTGGTTACGTTGATACTACCTTCGGGGATTATTTTGAAACATTTCACAGGAAATATAAAATTCCACGATTTAACCGGAACTATTATCCACAAAATATAGCTGATACTTTAAGCCGCCTAACACCATAAGTATGGGTTTTGTTGTTCTTTTGCCGAATTCGTAATAGTAATAATTCTTTTCTTTTCAGGCTTTTATTTCTATTTTATATCTTCAAGTTTCTATTTTCTATTTAATATTTTCTAATTTGGATTTTGGATTTGGTACTTTGTATTGAGTTTTGAAGTATTTGGTTTTGTGGAGTGGAACATTGTATTGGTTGTTAAATTTTGGAGCGATCGGTTACGCGATCCCAACATCGGATAGATTGGATTAGCTAACTGCGCGCGTCAATTCAGGAAGCAACCCTTTTCTTCTTTCTTCGTCTGACGTGCTTCATCCACAAGACTAGCTGACGACGAGAGATCACAACTTCGCGTGTTCCAGATAAGCGAAACTATTTGTTATTTATTTTATTTTATTTTGAAACAGTTGTTTAGCGACTGTTATATTTAATACTTTGGATTGTTATTAATTTTAACATCGATTTAAGAGTAGTGATAGTTTATTGTAAAAGCAGGTCAAGCACCTATATAGTTTTAGTTATATACTAGCGTCAACCCCGCTTACGGCGGGGTCTCAGCTAGGGCTCCGCCATCTCTAAAAATCTCACAAAACTTATGTAGTTATAACAATATAATAGGAGAAAGGTGATAAGTACTGTATAGCGGTTCGATCTACTTCGCAGATTTAAGTCCTATGCTCCTCGACCCTGAAGAAGATTTCAACTTAATTTAGGGCCCAACTAAAAGTATGGGATAATGAATCATAGTGGTTTGTTAATAATATCTCGTATGAGACCATGCAATTGATGAAGAAAGGTCATCACTTCGTTCCTCCCTTTCATGTAACTAAATTGGTGAAGAAAGCTCGTCACATCGTTCCTCGCTTTCATGTCATTAACATTGACGAATATCATCACTTTGTTCTTCGCTTCCATGTCACTATGGGAATTTTCGTGTCTCCCATATTATTCATTGCGAAAAGTTGTGTGTCTCCCTGGTTTTTCATTGAGGGAAGTTGTGTGTTTACCACTGAAGAAAATTGCGTATTTTCCATAGAGAGAAGTTGTGTGTTTTCCATTGAAGGAATTTGTGTATATTCCATTGAGGAAGTTGTGCGCTTTCCATTGAGGGAAGTTATGTGTTTTCCATTGAAGAAAGTTGTGCTATTAGCACTGAAGAAAATTGCAAATTTTCCATAACGGAAGTTGGATGTCTACCATTGTGGAAATTTGAGTGATTTCAATCTGGGAATCTTGCATGTTTTTTATTGAATACCCTATAAGTTAGCTTTCTTGTAATTTCTACAAAAACAATTGCCGATCGTAATGATTTGTGATAATGAATGTTCCTCACTAACGTTCCTCAACTTACTGCTCCTAAAACATTTCATTTGAGGCCGCTCCAGAGTGAATATAAATATTGTATTTGAGCCGAAATCTTATGCAACCGTTAAAGACAGAAACCAAGACGTGTTGCTGTTCTTGCAGCCACCGGCGGCTGGCCGAGGGTCTATTTATTAGGGGTTGTAAATTATCCCAATAATAATCTTATAATATCTCTTTTTGTTAAATTGAGAATTACTACCTGATACTAAGCGAAGGTAAATAAACAGTAGAATAACATTTAACATTCAATATTTACCCAGATTACTTTTTCTATTTATTTTTCTTAACAATTATATTAATGAGATTATTGTTAGAATACCAATTAGCAACAGAAAATATATATAGATAATGATAAAATATTTTACTAATTAGAGATCAGCGAGGATTTTCCTATACTACTAGATAACTAAATGCTAATATTTTCTGGTAAATGGATTAGTTTGGATATATAAATGTGACATCTTCCAAATTTTACTCAGTCTTGTCTTACAGTATCAACTGAAACAAGTCTTTTTGTGCAAGTGTCTTGAGTGCTTTTTGTGTTTTTCAATTTGAGTGAGAAAAGCGGAAAACATGAATCAAACAAGTGAAAAGTTATCTAAATATCAACTAAAGAAACTTCGTCGTCATAGTATAGCACGGTAAGTTATTTATTTATTTTATATTTATTTTAATACAAGTATAAGTATTTCATTTTTATTAATCGTTTAAATTAAATTGAATAATATAAGTGCTTGTGAAATTTTCGGTGCGATTCTGCTATTTTTTATGGTACTATAGAACTGTAACTCCCAACAAAAGCGCATCATTTTTTAATATCAGAAGATAATAATTAGTAGGCAAAAATTATTGCATCCGGGTTTTGAGAACCACTGGTCCAAAAAACATTGAATTTAAATAGTGTAATAAAATAGAAATTGTTTTCTAATTTAAACAACTTCTGCTCTTACAGTTCTCTAAAGAGCAATATCATATGATGCTCTACTTAAATTATATATATATATATATATATATATATATATATATATATATATATATATATATATATATATATATATATATAATAAATAAATATTATTTTCTGCAGGAATGGGAAATATTCTAAGATATCTTCAACTTCCCAAATATCCGATCCAGATGATACAAGTTTCGCAAACATTGAAGTTTTAGCAGAGGAATATCCACGTAAGTTGTTTTATATTTATTTTACGTTTTGTCAAAACATTTATAAAATTTAAATTAAAAGGTTATGTAGGAGGCATATCATCTCCCGCAAAATCGTAGTGCATTTTAATATTTCTTTAGACATATTTCATCGGGTTCGTGAATTGGCAACAAATTTTCATTTTTTATTTATTTTTAAGCATTAGAAAGCCTAAAATTTGTGCCTATTTATATCCATATTATTTTTTTAGAACTGATAAAGAGTATATAGAAAAAACCTAAATAATAATAGAAATAAATGGTATATTAACAACAGCAAAAAAATAATTCAGATTATGCTACATATATAGTGGAAGGATCTACATGCTTATATACCATACACACATTGTTTTGATACATGTTAAATAGATAATGAAACAAAAAAAACCTTACAAGTTGCTGGAATGATTCTACATATTAATTGTATAATATAAATTTCATTAAATTATTTCAACTTATATTATAACATATTGATTCCTGCATAAACATTCAATTTTTATACTATTTTATACGTTTAATTTTTTATAGTTACCGAAACATTACCACATAAGCTCTATGACAATGTCATTTAATTCAATATCTTTCTTTCTCTTTCTATCATGGTTTGTCATTGGCTAATGCATTCCTCATGTCCTGTTGCGAGAAGCAATCATGAACTGCCCGCAATATCAATATAATAATTCTAATCATTTTCCAATTATCTATTGATATGCTTAAATTTTAAATAAATTTTAAGGAATTGCCATATGGAGATATAAGTACGTAGTTAAATTTGGTTCCTCTTGTTCGCTATACATTTGTTTATAAATGTTTAGTTTAAATAATTGTGACTAGGGCTGTTCGATATCTTGTTTTGAATATCGATATTCGATATTAGAAAAATATCGATAATATCGATGTATCGATATATTGATATATCGATATATCGATGTATCGATATATTGATATATCGATGTATCGATATATCGATATATCGATATATCGATATAATGATGTATCGATATATTGATGTATCGATATATTGATATATTGATATATCGAGATATTGATGTAACGATGTATCGATCTAATATAGTTAGATTTTATTGGTAATTAAACAATGCTTCAGGGTGTCGATCTGTATTATATAAATAGTAAACAATCTAATGCAGATAGATTTTATGGAAAGATTACAGAAAGATTCAGAATGTCGGCAATTCTATTGTGAAGAGAAGTAACGGGTGTTTCAAAGGCAAAAAATTTTAACATCTGGGGTGTTTGTGTACTTGCTTTATGGTGCTGGGCGCCGGCATTATAAAACAAACGGGAATCTACTTAAAATAATTGAAATTGTACTATGCCATGACTGGAAGGTAGTTTTATGAGAACTTCTGCTGGAAATTGTACCTATACGTCGTCCCAATTATTAGTTCTCCCCTTAATCCCGACTCCAGAATGAAAGTAAAAATAAATATCAGTAGGTATGCAATGCTATCATTAAATTTTAGTTCTTTTTCACAAAATACATCGATACATCAATACATCGATATATCAATACATCGATATATCAATATATCGATATATTGATACATCGATATATTGATACATCGATATATCGATATATTGATATATCGATATATTGATATATTGATACATCGATATATCGATATATTGATATATCGATATATTGATATATCGATATATCGATATATTGATATATCGATATATCGATATATCGATATATCGATATATCGATATATTGATATAACGATATATCGATATATTGATATATCGTTATTCGATATATCGATATATCGATATAATATCGATATATCGATGTAAACGCACAGCCCTAATTGTGACAAATAATAATAATTTGAATTAATTTATTTTTCAGAGTCTTCTTTGTCGTTAAGTGAGGATTTCGAAATAGAAGTTGAATCTACTGAAATGAACGAAGATGAAATTTGCGGTAGAAGAATCGTAGATATACAATATTTCCTCAACGAACTAAAATCAATAAAGCATTAGTGGATTCGACTGTTCCTTTTTTGACATAAATATAACATCGGAGAAACGTATCGGTTTAAAAAGTGTATTTAAATTCAAGTGTAATGTTTGTGGCATAGAAAACAAAATTCACACTGAAAATACGGGAATAACATCTGATGTCAATAAATTAGCTGTATCTGCAATGACTTCGACGGGCGGTGGATAGAGTCAATTAGAAGAAATTTGTGCAGTTTTGGATATACCATGTATGTCAGACAAAACTTATATGCAACACCATGAGGCGGTATCTTCTACAGTAAAAAACTTGGCATTCGAAGAAATGAAAGAAGCTGGTGAAGAAGAGTACCGGTTGGCAGTTATCAGTTATTGTTGATGGTGCGTGGAGCAAGCGATCATATAGGTCAAATTATAATGCATTGTCTGGCGTAGCATGTATAATTGGGGCACGCACTAAAAAGGTACTCTATGTTGGCGTTAAAAATAAATATTGTTTTACTTGCGCCAGGAAGAATTATAACAAAGAAGAAAAAGATGAAAAAGATCATATTTGTTTTAAAAATTGGCTCGGTCCCTCAACACGAATGGAAAGCAGCATAATTTTGGAAGGTTTTTAAATGTTCATTGTCGACACATAAACTGAAATATAATACAGTTATTGGAGACGGAGATAGTAGCGTCTATAGAAAAATAATAGATTCGATGCCATACGGTCCTCACTTACTAGTACAAAAAATAGGATGCAAAAATCACATTTTAAGATTGTATTTAAATAAATTAAAAGAGATAATGAATGCTCATAAAGAAGTGCGACAACACATTAAAAAAAAAAATTAATTAGATTTTATGTAAGTGTTTCAAAAGCTATCGAATATAGAAAGGAACAAGGTACTACAAAAAATGAAAAAAATATAGAATTGAATAAAGATATAATTAATGGACCTCGCCATTTGTTCGGCGATCATCAATATTGTTCCGACAGGGGATATTTTTGCACAAGGACAAATACCGAGCCAAATTTAGTACCGACTATTCCAGCCAATATCTTTGCAAAAATTATGCAAGCTGCTCAAAATGTTGCGAATAAAGCAGACAGTTTAATAGAAAATTTAACAAATAATTCGGCAGAATTATATAATGCGATTGTAGCAAAATTTGTGGGCGGGAAAAGAATTAATTTCTCGTTGAAAAATTCGTATGAAACTCGTTGCGATATGGCTGTAGTATCCATGAATTCCAAAGATGAGTTTCATGAAGAAATTCAGTTAGGTATGGGGCGTATAGTTGGGAAATACACACTCGAGTATGCACAAAAAATGAAAAAAAAAAAATTAGGAGCTAGGCGAAACAGGGGATACCTCAAAAAAATGATTGCATGTTGTTAATCACCCAGATACGAATTATAGCCCAAATGCCGAAAATCCGGAGGCTGATATGAGCAGCGAAGAGTATGAAGAAGCAAAAAAAAAATTTTAATATTATTGAAAATGCCGACCGCAATGATATTTTCCAACGCACTATTGGTCAGTTTACCGAACAACTATGGAAAGAAGAAAGGCGAAAACGCGTTACTGCCTCGCACTTCGGACAGATTTGCAAGAAGCGGAAAGGAACGTCCACAGCGAATATAGTAAAAAATTTACTGTATACTTCATTTACCGGTTGCAAAGCAACAGAATATGGTATTACAAACGAAAATAAAGCTATCAAAATTCTGGAAGACACGCTTAAAAAAAAAGTAAATAAAAGTGGATTTTTCATCCATGAATCCATACCGTTTTTGGGAGCGTCGCCGGATGGACTGATCGGTTGTGAAGAAATCTGTGAAGTGAAATGTCCCTACAGTGCCCGAGACATGACAGTTGATGAAGCAGTAGAGAAAAAGAGTATAAAGTGTTTAGAAATCAGAAATGGTATGTTGTGTTTGAAAAAAAATCATAATTTCATGTACCAGATACAAGGGCAATTAAATATTTCAAATAGAAATTTATGTTACTTTTTAATATACACCAATGTTGACATATATATTGAAAAAATACAAAAAAGTTTTGCATTTTGGGAAGATATAATGGTTCCAAAACTAATTCATTTTTATTACAATTCTTTGTTGCCCGAATTAGTAGATTCTAGATATAGTCGTGGATTACCTATCAGAGGTTATTTCTAATTTTATCTTTTAAATTGAAAAAAATTATAAATTAAGAATATGACTATGCCCAGTGACATTGAATATTTAACGGAATGTTAAATATATCTAACAGATAAATTTTGACGTATGTAAAATTGGAACAAATTTATCAATATTATTAGTGTATATAAATCGATCATATTATGCGTAAACACAAATTTAATTGTACTTTCACACAATATAATGTATATATGTAAAAGATTCTACTCAATTTTGTTTTTTTTTTGTATTGTAAAACATTTCAACATTCTATTGTATATATGTATGTAAAAATTTCTGCTCAATTTTGTTATTTTGTATTGCAAAACAGTTAAACATTCTACAATATTTTTGTTTCACACAATAGTATAAGAAAAATTTTATGCAAAATGATTTTAAGTCGTATGTTGTCAGAATCCTAAAATCCCTGTCCTTCTTACAAAATATAAAATAAAGGTTCAAGTTGTAAAACCGTCACACAATGGACCCCGCAATAAAAATATACCTGTTTAGTAACCATCGTCGTTGAGAGCACAAGATGTTACTTTGGTTGCATAGTTTTGTATATTTGGGATTAAAAACATGAAAATATGATGTAAAATTCAAAAACAAATATACAGTTTTCTCTTGAACGGGACATTTTAAAACAAAATTGTTCGATAAAAAGTTTCATTTTTTCATAACGTTTCATTTCATATATAATTTGTATACTAGAAATGCTTTGCAATCTGTAAAAAATGTGTTAATGTTAAACATAAAAATGCCTGTATCTAGCTTATTATAAACTTTATCAAAAAAACTAAACGATAAAAGTTAATATTTTTATGTCATCATTATTTGTATAAAGTTTGAATAAATTTGGTCGTGTAGATCAGCAGAAAAATGCATATCATTTTTAAGCATTTTCGCTTGTACTCACAAGGCAGTTTTCTATGCAACAGAACAAAAAAACTAATACCGATCGTAACGATTTGGAATAAAAAAATTTCGTCATTGCTGTCCTTCATTTCCTCTCATCAAAAAATTTCATTTAATACTTCATAAGTTAGCGTTTTAAGAATTTCTATGAAAACAATTGACAATCGTAATAATTTGTTTTAAAGATGAGTCATTACTATGTTCTTCAACTTCCTACTTTTATAAAATTTAATTTGATACCCCATAAGTCAGGTTTCCATGAATTTTTAGAAAAAAAAAAAACAATTGCCAATCGTATTTCATTTAATTTCACTTAAAAAAAATTATATCAGTCGTTCCATATTTTTCACAAATCGTTAGAACATGTCTATTCAAGACTTTTCATTTGATACCAAACACGATATATTTTTGATTACTTTTAGAAAAACAATCCACAATCGGTCAATTTCCGAGATCGGCCCCATTTTTTATATAATTATTTATCTCGTATTTTCGAGACATTTCTTTTGATACCCAATAAGTGATTTAAAAAAATAATTAAATCAAACCCAATTTACATTAATATTTGATCATGTAATAAAGACTTCTGTCAATCGGACACTTTTATCACAGAGCTTTTATTGGCATCTTGTCATTTTAAAAGTATCTATAGTCAATAATAATTTGCACCCTACATTAGCTTCAAATTCCGCGGTTTTACTTTATTTTTACTAAATTTAATCGTGTAACATCCACTTTTCTCAGGACGTCAATATACAATCAAAGCAAAAAATTTTATTCGACATTTCTAAAAATATTGAAATTAACGTTAAAAAAATTTGCATAATATCAAACACGTTTGTTCATTTATTCTAAACACAGATAAATTTACAAATCTTCTCCAAAGTCTAACCTCTAGAAATGGACAAAGTTGCGTGATGAATCTATATATATATATATATATATATATATATATATATATATATATATATATATATATATATATATAAGTGGTAATATGTAAGGAAGTAAGTAAGTAAGTACAGTAGAGTAGAGTAAGCTGTAGAGTACGTTCATCATTGATTATTGTTGAATAAAGATCATGTAAGTTAGTCGACGAAATCAAGCGTTTTATTGTTGCTGACTCCCAGTCTCGACAGGACCCCTTTTTATAATGTACCCTCGTTTAAGGTGGTTACATTTTAATAACTGTATATATATATATATATATATATATATATATATATATATATATATATAGGCCCCGATTAACCAAAATAGTATATGGACTAGCGTCGACCCCGCCTACGGCGGGGTCTCAGCTAGGGCTCCGCCATCTCTGAAAATCTAACAAAATTTATGTAGTTATAATAATATAATAGGAGAAATGTGATTAATACTGAATAGCAGTTCGACCTACTTCGCAGATATAATCCTTACCATGCAATTTATAAAGAAAGGTCATCATTATGTTCCTTTTTTTTCATGTACCTAACTAAATTGGCGAAGAAAGCTCGTCACTTCGTTCCTCGCTTTCGTGTCATTAACATTGACGAATATCATCACTTTGTTCTTGGAATTGGAATTTTCGTGTCTCCCATATTTTTCATTGCGGGAAGTTATGTGTATCCCATGTTTTTCATTCAGGGAAGTTATGTGTTTACCATTGAAGAAAGTTGTATGTTTTCCATTGAGCGAAGTTGTGCGCTTTCCATTAAGGGAAGTTATGTGTTTTCCATTGCGGAAAGTTGTGTGAGCAGCACTGAAGAAAATTGCACATTTTCCATTAACGGAAGTTAGATGTTTACCATTGTGGAAGTTTTAGTGATTTCCATAGAGGGAAATTGCGTGTTTTTTATTGAATACCCTATAAGTTAGCTTTCTAGTAATTTCTACAGAAACAATTGCCGATCGTAATGATTTGTTTTAAAGATGGGTCATTATTAGGTTTTCAAAATCAATTGCCCATCTTATTCTATTTCACTTTAAGAAAAAAAAAATTTATATCAGTCGGACCATATTTTTGACAAATCGTTAGAACGTGTATATTCAAGACTTTTCATTTGATACCAAACACGATATATTTTTGATGACTTTTAGAAAAACAATCGACAATCGGTCAACTTTAATTTTTTTATATAATCATTTATCTCGTCTCTTCGAGATATTTCTCCAATATGTGATTTAAAAAAAAATTAAATCAAACACAATTTACATTAATATTTTATCATGTAACAAAGACTTCTGTCAATCTGACACTTCTATTTTTATCTTGTCATTTTAAAAGAATTTACAGTCAATAATAATATACATCGTACATTAGCCTTAAATTTCGCGGTTTAACTTTATTTTTACTAAATTTAATCGTGTAACACCCACTTTTCTCAGGACGTCAATATACAATCAAAGCAAAAAGTATTATTCAACGTTTTTAAAATTTGTTAAATTAACGTTTAAATAATTTGCAAAATATCAAACACTTTTGTTCATTTATTCTAAACACAGATAAATTTACAAAACTTCTCCAACGTATCTACAATTAATGTAATTTATATTTAAAATTTTAAACTGAATTATCAAAAATGACAAGGTGTCATAGATGTTCATCTTAAAAATTCCACGGCCGCCACACTCTTAGTTGATTTTGGTCCAAAAATGCATGTTTTTTCAAGTTTTCTCGCACATCGTGTGTAAGAAAAATTTGAAATAATAAAAAGGCCCTAATCCTAATCAAACTCTTAATATCTATGAAGGTTTCACTCAAATCCATCAATCCGTCTAATCTCTAGAAATTGGCAAAGTTGTGTGATGAATCTATAGATAAATATATAGGCCCCGATTGACCAAAATAGTATATATGACTAGCGGTCCGACCTGCTTCGCAGGTCTGACCCCTAGGCTCCGCGACACTTAAGAAGATAGCAGTCTCTTTGTTCCTCGCTTCCAAGTCAGTAAATTGACGAAGAAAACACGTCACTTCATTCCTCACTTTCATGTCAGTACACTGGCGAGGAAAGCTCGTCACTTCGTTCCTCGCTTTCATGTCAATACATTAGCGAAGAAAGCTTGTCACTGCGTTCCTCGCTTTCATGACAGTGTCTCTTAACTTCCCGTCTCTAAAACAGTTCATTTAATACCCCATAGTTAAGTTTCTAGTAATTTCCACAAAAACAATTGCTGGTCGTTATTATTTATGATAAAGAAGGTTCATCACTACTTTTTCCAACTTTTTGAACCTGAAAGGTTACATTCAATACTTCACAAGCTAGGTTTAGGGGAATTTTCAGAAATGCAATTGCCAATCGTACTGATTTATAATAAAGATCGGTCATTACTAAGTTCCTCAATATTTCACTTCTGAAACATTTTACTAGATACCCCACAGGTCGCAAATATTCATAAATTTTAAGGAAAAATAATTACCGATCGTAATTGGTTTGCGAAAAAAATTACAACAAACACAATTAATACATTTTCCGTGGATATTACCAAGACCAAGTGTTTTAATTTTTACCCTGCAATAGATTTGAAGTGACTTTAAAAAAAAAAAGATTATCTGCGAACTCCTAAAACATTTCATTTCATACCCAACAAGTTAGATACCAAAAAAAAAAATTAAATTTAAATTAAACACAATTTGCATTAATATTTGATCATATTATAAAGATTTTTGCAAATCTGACATTTCTATTGTCTTCTTGGCAATTTAAAAATACCGCTAATAATAATGTATAATAATTTGCATTCCATATTGTCGACTTTACCTAATCTAACGTCAAAGTAGAATAAAATCGTGAAATTTTAACGGAAATTTTTTTCCTTTAAATTTCGCGGTTTTTTAAATTTTTATAAAATTTGATCGTGTAATATCAACCTTACCCAGTCTTACGTTATCTTGTCAGTTACACTTCAAAGTACAACGGAAGCGAATAAATTTAAACTTGTCTATTCAAGATTCTCATTTGATACCAAACACTTTTTCTGATGTCTTTTATGAAAACAATCGACAGCCGCCATTTTCTATATTATCATTTGTCCCGTCTATTCGACATCTTTCTTTGGATACTCAAAAAGTGATTTAAAAAAAAATTAAATCAAACATTTAACAACTTAATTAATATTTGATCATGTGATAAAGACTTTTGTCAATATGATATTTCTATTGGTAATTTAAAAATATTATCAATAATAATGTACAATAATTTGCATTCTCCTTTGTCAACAAATTTGGCGAATTCACTTTATTATTATTAAATTTGATCGTGTAATACCAACTTTACATAATCTAACTATAAAAAAAATTCAGTTGGAATTTTTTTTTTAATTTCAAGGTTTTATTTTATTTTTATTAAATTTGTTCATGTTATAAAGACTTCTGTCAATCAGACATTTCTATTATTATCTTGTCAATTTAAAAGAACCGTTAATAATAATATATAATAATTTGCATATTACATTGTCGACTAATTTAACGCAATTACTTTTTTTTTAATAAATTTGATCGTGTAATACCGACTTTTCCTAGTTTAAATAAAAGTTGCATCAAAGTGAAAATTTTTTTATTGGAAATTATTTTATCATTTAAATTTCACGTTTTTTTATTTTTATTAAATTTGATAATGTAATAAAGAATTCTGTCAATCTGACATTTCAATTATTATCTTGTCAATTTAAAAATACCGTTAATAATAATAATAAACAATAATTAGAATTCAACATTTTCGACAAATTTGGCGGATTAACTTTATTTTTACTTAATTTGATCGTGTAATACCGACTTTTCTTAGTTTAACGTCGAAATAGCATCAAATTGTAAACTGTTATTTGAAATAATTTTTTCCTGTCAAGTTCGCGGTTTTCTTCATTTTTATAAAATTTGGTCGTGTAATACCGTCCTTCTTCAGTCTAACGTCAGTTTGACAGTTATACTTTGAATTTAAATTTCCCGGTTTTATTTAATTTTCAGTAAATTTGATCGTATAATACAGATTTAGCGTCACCATAACATATAAACTTCAAAATGCAATCAAAAAGAAAAATTTTATTAGCCATTATTTTTAATTATTTTAATTGACTTGTCTAGAATTAATGTAATTTTTAATTAAAATTTCAAACATCTGTCAAAAATAACACGTTGCACAAAAATTTGTGACAATATAAATTTTTGATTACAATAATGCAAATATTTGATTACAATAATGAAAATACTTGATTACAACAATGAAACTCTTTCATTACAATAAATTATTATATAAAACAATAAAAGTATATTATTTTCACACTAGAAATTATTATTCTAATCGCCATACCAATATTTTAAAACTGATCCTGGTCAAAATGTGTCCGTATAAATAGCTGCCGAAATATATTTCCTCTTGCAATATTAGCAGGTTGTTGACAGGGTAGAGTAGCATAGTTTTCATCATGAACTTTCGTCATCTACTGTTTGAGATTTAAATAACTACGTAAGATAATTTAATTGAATTTAATAAGAAAACTGCTGACATATGTACTGTAATCTTCCTCTTCATGAATTTTTCTTATAATATATAATACAGCTAATGCTATATTGCTTCATTAGTATTTAATAATTTTATGCGTAATTCTATAGTTGAAAGCTTGTAAATACAACAAAATTTCATTTTATCATTGATGCTTGATTTATTTGTATATGTTTTTCTCTACAACATAAAATAAAAATATATATCTTCCTACTATGTATTATATTTAATTTCACTATTTATAAATGAAGAATCAACTTTTTTACCGATTCCCTCACTCGATATACCGTGAAATGTCAAAATTTTTCACAAATTCAGGAATACATTATGTTTACACTTTGATAGCCCTAATACATCGAATAAAATTAGTTTCATTGGTATTTAATCATTTCGTACATAATTGTATAGTATTTCATAAATTGTTCCGTGAAAATATAACCAAACATATGGTTGATTTTTTTTTATATAGAATTCTTGAAATATGAGTTATCTGCAATATAATCGGGAAAATGTATATTGTACAATTAAATTATACACACTTACCATAAATTATAATTAATTTTTGGTTGTTTATGTAAAAAACAACATTTTTAATCAATACAAGATACTTCAATCTGTACAAGGATTTTGAATTAAAAAGTTGTATGTTTTCATTTTGACTGCTCCTAATTCAACCAATATAATTTGTTTTATAAGTATTTATTAATTTCTTCCGAAATTCTATAGTATTTTCAAATTTAATTTGTTCTTTGTTCATATAACCTAATTTATATATGACATTTATAATAATGTTCGTAATGTATTTCCTGCAAAATTATTAGGAGAAATGATATTCTATAATTAAATTATACACTTACCATGAATTTCATTTAATTTCAGTGTATTTGTAATTTAGTACGTGACCCAAACTATTTTTCATAAAATATTGACGTTTACAAATCAATTTGAATTAATTGCAACTGTCAAAATATGTAAATCATTTCTACCACTTTAAAAAATTTACAAAATAGTACTCATGTTCGCTCCTTTATTCTAAACACAAATAAATATAGCAAACTTATCTAACCTGTCTACAATTAAAGTAATGTATAATTAAAATTTTGAACTGAACTGTCAAAAATGACAAGTTGTCATTCTTTTTTTAAAAAAATTAAAGATAAAGTGTATTGACAGTTCACTTTGAAATTTTAAAAATAAATTACTTAAATTCTAGACAAGTTAGACAAGTATGGTAAATTTATTTCTGTTTAGAATAAATGGGCGTACATGCTTAATATTTTGTAAAATTTTAAAACATCAATTTAAAAATAAAAAAATGAATTTGAAAGTGAACTGTCAATACCCTTTATCTTTGAATTTTTAACAGAAGTAGCAACGCGTGTTATTTAACAAAAGCTACACGAAACAAAAAATTAGTTTATTTACTTAATATCTCGCACATCATGTGTAATAAAAATGTGAAATAATGAAAAGGCCCTATTCTCAACCAAACTGTAGATGCCTGTAAAGGTTTCACTCGAATATATCAAACCGTGTAGGCTCTAGAGCTGCGCACAAATGGTTTCTAGGTAGCAAAAAATTTTAACTGAATAGTATATTGGACTAGCGGTCCGACCTGCTTTGCAGGTCTGACCCCTAGGCTCCGCGTCACTCAAGACCATTACAACTGAAAATGTAAAAAAATAAATTGAGTAGTCTTAAATAACTTCCATTTAATACCAAACAATTGGCGAAGCAAGTTCGTCACCACGTTCCTCGCTTCTATGTTAGTGCATTGACAAAGAAAGCTCGTCACTTCGTTCCTCGCTTCCATGATACTACTTTGTGACACTTGAGATTAAATCTCTTCCTTGAGAACTTTAATTTCATACCAAACACGGTAGGATTTAAATAAAATTTATAAAAACAATTGACGATCATCCAAAATTACGTTTTGATATTTGAGTTTAAATCCGCTACATGAGACTTTCAATTTGATACTAAACACAGTAGGATTTAAATAACATTTATACAAAACAATTGACAATCGCCAAAAACAACTTTTTGATACTTAAGGTCAAACCTCCTCTTCGAGACCTTTAATTTGATTCCAAACACGGTTGGATTTAAATAACATTTGTACAAAACAATTAACAATCGCCTAAAACCACTTTTTGATACTTGAGTACAAACGTCCTATGCGAGACCTTTAATTTGATTCCAAATACGGTAGGATTTACAAATTATTTATGAAAAACAATTGTTTGACACTTGAGTTCATATCTTCTGCATGAGATCTTTTATAATAATAATAATATTCCAAATACGGTAGTATTTATATAAAATTTATGAAAAACAGTTGACGACCAAAATAACTTTCTAACACTTTATTTTAAATCTCCTCCGTGAAACCTGTAATTTGATACCAAACACGATTGTATTTAAATAACATATATAAAAAACCCCTAGGCTCCGCGACACTGAAGAACTGACTAACGATTGTTGTATGTTTTTCATTGAGGGTAGTTGTGTGTTAATAATAGTTGTAAGTTTTTCAATGAGGATAATTGTGTGTTTACCACTGACAAAAGTAGTATGTTTTCCATTGAGAGAATTTGTGTATTTACCAATAACACAAGTTGTATGTTTTTAATTGAGGGAAGTTGTGTGTTAACTATTGACGAAAGTTGAATGGTTTTCATTGAGGGTAGTTGTGTATTTACCAATAACACAAGCTGTATGTTTTTAATTGAGGGAAGTTGTGTGTTAACCACTGACGAAAGCTAAATAGTTTTCATTGAGGGAAGTTGTGTGTTTACCACTGACAAAATGTATGCTTTGCAGTGAGGAAAGTTGTGTGTTAACCACTGACGAAATTTGAATAGTTTTCATTGAGGGAAGTTGTGTGTTTACCACTGACAAAAGTCGTATGCTTTGCAGTGAGGGAAGTTTTGTGTTTACCACTGGTAAAAGTTTTATGTTTTTCATTGAGGAAAGTTGTGTGTTTACCACTGACGAAAGTTGAATGGTTTTCATTGAGGGTAGTTGTGTGTTTACCACTGACAAAAGTTGTATGCTTTGCAGTGAGGGAAATTGTGTGTTAACCACTGACGAAAGTTGAATAGTTTTCATTGAGGGAAGTTGTGTGTTTACCACTGACAAAAGTTGTGTGCTTTGCAGTGAGGGAAGTTTTGTGTTTGCCACTGGTAAAAGTTTTATGTTTTTCATTGAGGAAAATTGTGTGTTTACCACTGACAAAAGTTGTATGTCTTGCATTGAGCAAAGTTGTGTGTTTACCACTGACAAAAGTTGCATGTTTCCCATTTAAGGAAATGGTGCGTTTTCCATTGAGGGAAGTTGTCACTTCGTTCCTCGCTTCCATGTCAGTACAATTTTTGAGATAAGTTGTGTGTTTCCTGATGACAAAAATTTTATGTTTTTATTAAGGGAATTTGTGTGTTACCCACTGACAAAAGTAGTATGTTTTTCATTGAGGGAATTTGTGTATTTACCAATAACACAAGTTATATGTTTTTAATTGAGGGAAGTTGTGTGTTAACCACTGACGAAAGTTGTATGTTTTCCAATGAAGATAGTTGTGTGTTAACCACTGGCGGAAGTTGTATGTTTTCCATTCAGGGAAGTTGTTTGTTTATCACTGAAATATTTTCATTTGATTCCAACAATTGGCGAAGAAAGCTCGTCTTTTCGTTCCTTGCTTCCATGTTCAGTACATTGGCGAAGCAAGCTCGTCACTGCGTCCCTCGATTCCATGTCAGTACATCTGCGAAGCAAGCTCGTCACTCCATTCCTCGCTTCAATGTCAGTACATAGGCGAAGCTAACTCGTCACTTTGTTCTTTGCTTCCATGTCAGTACAAGTTTTGAAGGAAGTTATGTGTTTCCCACAGACGAAAGTTGCATGTTTTTTATTGAGGAAAGTTGTGTGTTAACCACTGACAAAATTGTATGATTTTATTGAGGGAAGTTGTGTATTAACCACTCACGAAAGTTATATGTTTTTCATTGGGGAAAGTTGTGTGTTAACCAGTGACGAAAGTTGTATTTTTTTTATTGGGGGAAATTTGTGTTCGTTGTTCAGAGATTTTTCGAATTTAGTGTAAAAGTTGTGCATTTCTCATTGCTCGAAATTCATCATTTTCTATTGAAAGAGGTTATGTTTTCCATTGTTACAATATTGTGATTCGCACTGAAAGAAATTTCAATGCACCATTTTATGCCTATATTTTCGTTATCTTTTTCACATTAAATAATATATACCAAATTACTTTCAAAACTTCCTGAAATGATGTAAAATTTGTATAAATACCTGTAAATTGAAACGTCAAACGTGACATTCAAACTGCTATTCACTTAAAATAACATGTCAATTTAAACGTCAAAACTGACATTCAAACTGTTATTCATTTTAAAATTATCAAAGTTCACTGTCATAGCAACACACCCACTTTGATCCGTAAACCCATTTCCGCCTTATTTATTTAATATCTCGCACATCATGTGTACTAAAAATGTGAATTCATAAAAAGGCCCTATTCCAAAAAAATCTCTAACTGCTGCTAAAGGTTTCACTGAAATTCGTCAAACCGTCTAGGCTCTAGAGCTGCGCACAAATTTGGTTACTAGGCAGATGAAAATATAGAAAGTGAATTAAGCCTTTTAGTATATTGGACTAGCGGCCCGACCTGCTTCGCAGGTCTGTCCCCTAGGCTCCGCGTCACTGAAGAAGATTACAACTGAAAATATAGAAAAATAAATTGGGTAGTCTTAAATAATTTCCAATTTATACCAAACAATTGGCGAAGCAAGCTCGTCACTACTTTCCTCGCTTCGATGTCAGTACATTGACGAAGAAAGCTCGTCACTTCGTTCCTCGCTTCCATGTCAGTGCATCGACGAAGCAAGCTCGTCACTACGTTCCTCGCTTCCATGTCAGTACATTGGCGAAGCAAGCTTGTGCCTTCGTTCCTCGCTTTCAAAAAGTGCATCGGCGAAGCAAGCTCGTCACTATGTTCCTCGTTTCTATGTCAGTACATTAACGAAGAAAGCTCGTCACTTCGTTCCTCGCTTGTAAGTCAGTGCATGGCGGAGCAAGCTCGTCACTTCATTTCTCCGTTTTCCGTGAGATATTTAATTCAATTCCAAACACGTTAGGTTTTAATAACATTTATAAAAAAAAACAATTGATGATTTACCAAAATAACTTTTTGACACTTGAGTTGAAATGTCCTTCATGAGACTTTTAATTTGATACCAAACACGGTAGGAATTAAATAACATTTATACAAAACAATTAACGGTCGTCCAAAACAACTTTTTGACACTTGATTTCAAATCTCCTTCGCGAGACCTTTAATTTTATACCAAACACGGTAGGATTTAAATAATATTTATAAAAAACAATTGACAATCGTCCAAAACCACTTGTTGACACTTGAGTTCAAATCTCCTCTGCGAGACCTTCAATTGAATACCAAACACGGTAAGATTTAAATAATTTTTATAGAAAACAATTGACAATCGTCCAAAACAACTTTTTGTCACTTTAATTCAAACCTCCTCTGCGAGACCTTTAATTTGATTTCAAACACTGTAGGATTTAAATAACATTTATAAAAAACAATTGACGTTCGTCCAAAATAACTTTTTGAAACTTGAGTTTAAATCTCATGAGCAAGACCTTTAATTCAATACCAAACACGGTAGGATTTAAATAACATTTATACAAAACAATTGACAATCACCAAAAACAACTTTTTGACACTTGAGTTCAAACTTCTTCTCCGAGACCTGTAATTTGATTCCAAACACGGTAGGATTTAAATAACATTTATAAAAACAATTAGCGATCGTCCAAAATAAATTTTTGATACTTGAGTTTAAATATCATGATTGAGACATTTAATTCAATACCAAACACGTTAGGTTTTAAATAACATTTATAAATACAAATTACGATCGTCCAAAATAAGTTTTTGACACTTTAGTTTAAATCTGATGAGTGAGACCTTCAATTTAATGCCAAACACGGCAGGATTTAAATAACATTCAGAAAAAACAATTAACGATCGTGTATAATAATTTTGTGACACTTGATTAGAAATAAAAAACAACTGATCATTGTTTAAAATAACTTTTTGACAATTCTACGAATTTAGATATAAAAAAAATCTGAAATTGATTATAAATATTTAAAACGAACTTTTTATATTAGATAAGTAATTAACTTGTTTAAATTTTACCGCCTAAAATACTTAGATTTAAATTTTATTGCCTAAAATACTAAGAAGCAGCGAGGTTGTCGAGCAGAGACATCTGTTGTATTTTTTAAGAAGAAAAAGAAACCATCTATGAAGCGAAAAATAATTCTCAACTTTTTTATGTTAGAAGAAGTTAATTCATTTGAATTTTACCGCCTAAATTCCTTAAAAGAATTGAGGTTGACAAACAACGACATCTGTCATATTAATTTTAAATTTGAAAAAATATGAGAAAAAAAATTCAAATTTAAAATAATAACAAAATAATAATAATGTTTGCATATATATTCTATACACAAATAAATTACCAAACTTGTCTAACTGAACTACAATTAAAGTAATTTATATTTAAAATTTCAGACTGAAATGTCAAAATAACTAGTTGCACAAAAATTTGTGAAAAGTAACAGCAACAATTTTAACTTTTTTAATTGACTTTTAAAATACTTACAAAATAGTACACATGTTTGTTCATTAATTCTAAATACAGATAAATTTAAAAAACATCTTTAAGTTGTCTAGAATATATGTAATTTATACTTGAATTTCGAAACAGATCTGTCAGAAATGACAAATTGAACATAAATTTTTGTAAAGTTACAACCAGAATCAACAAACTCCACTTTGATAGCAACCCGCACACTCTGATCCGTAAACGCATTTCCGCCTTATTTATTTAATATCTCGCACATCATGTGTACTAAAAATGTGAATTCATGAAAAGGCGCTATTCTGAAAAAATCTCTAACTTCCGGTAAAAGTTTAACTGAAATCCGTCAAACCGTCTAGGCTCTAGAGCTGCGCACAAATTTGGTTACTAGGCAGATGAAAGTATAGAAAGTGAATTAAGCCTTTTAGTATATTGGACTAGCGGTCCGACCTGCTTCGCAGGTCTGACCCCTAGGCTCCGCGACACTGAAGAAGATTACTACTTAAAATATAGAAAAATTACTCGAATAAGTCTCTTCGTTTCTCGCTTCCATGTTAGTACATCGGCGAAGAATGCTCGTCACTTCGTTCCTCGCATCCATGTCAGTACATTAGCAAAGCAAGCTCGTGACTTCGTTTTTCGCTTCCATGTTAGTACTTTTTGACACTTGAATTAAAATCTCCTCCATGAGTCCTTTAATTTGATACCAAACATGGTAGAATTTAAATAACATTTATAAAAAACAACTGACGATATTCCGAACCAAATTTTTTAACACTATCAAAAACAATTGACAATCGTCTAAAATAACGTTTTAACACTTGAGTTCAAATCTCCTCCGTGAGACCATTAATTTGATACCAAACACGGAAGGATTAAAATAGAATTTAAGGAAAACAATAGACGATCGTCCAAAATAACTTTTTGACACTTGAGTTTAAATCTACTCAGTGAAACTTTTAATTTGATACCAAACACGGTACGTTTTAAATAGCATTTATAAATAACAATTGACAATCATCCGAAATAACAGTTTGAAACCTAAGCTCAAATCTCCTCCGTGAGACCTTTAATTTGATACCAAACACGGTAGGATTTAAAAAGTATGTATAGAAAACAATAGACTTTCGTCCAAATAACTTTCTGACACTATAGTTTAATTCTACTCCGTAAAACTTTTAATTAGATACCAAACAGGGAAGGATTTAAATAACATTTATAAAATATAATTGACAATCGTTAAAAATAGTTCCTTGTCTACGAATTTAGATTTAAAAAATAATTCTGAAATTTTTTAAGAATATTTAAAACGATCTTGAAAATAATTTTCATCCTTTTTGTATTAGATAAATAATTAACTTATTTAAATTTTACCGCCTAAAATGCTTTGAAGCTTCGAAGTTTACAGGCAGAGATATCTGTTATACTTTTAATTAAAATTTCCAAATGAACTGTCAAAAATGACAAGGTGCACACAAATTTGTGAAAAGTGACAGCTTCAATTTTAATATTTTTGATTGACTTCTAAAATATTCATTCATTTACTCTAAACACAGATAAATTTACAAAACTTCTGAAACTTGTCTAGATTTAAGGTAATTTATAATTAATTTTTCAAAAAGATCTGTCAAAAATGACAAAAAAACACAAATTTGTGAAAAGTTACGACTACAATACAGTTATTCATTTAAAATCAACAAATTTCACATTCATAGCAACGCTCGCACACTCTGATTTCCGGCTTATTTATTTAATATCTCGCACATCATGTGTACTAAAGATCTGAAACACCCAAAAGGCACTTCTCCAAAAAATTCTTGACATCCCCATAAAGGTTTCACGCAATTCCATTAAACCATTTAGGCTCTAGAGGGTGGCACATATTGGTTGCTAGATTGGCTAATCTATAGCTAAATACTCAAGCCTTTTAGTATATAGGCTCCGCATCACTGAATAAGATTACAACTGAAAATGTAGAAAAATAAATTGAGTAGACTTAAATAACTTCAAATTTATACCAAACAATTGGCAAAGCAAGCTCGTCACTACGTTCCTCGCTTCCATGTCAGTACATTGACGAAGAAAGCTCGTTACTTCGTTCTTCGCTTCCATGTTAGTACATCAGCGAAGGAAGCTCGTCACTACGTTCCTCGCTTCCATGTCAGTACTAAACGAAGAAAGCTCGTCACTCCGTTCCTCGCTTTCAAGTCAGTACAACGGCGAAGCAAGCTCGTCACTACGTTCCTCATTTCCATGTCAGTACATTGACGAAGAAAGTTCGTCACTTCGTTTCTCGCTTCCATGTTACTAATATTTGGCACTTTAGTTTAAATCTCTTCCGTGAGATATTTAATTCAATACCAAACACAGTAGAATTTAAATAATATTTATAAAAAACAATTGACAATCCTCCAAAACAACTTTTTGACACTTGAGTTCAAATCTTCAGCCGGAGGCCTTTAATTTGATACCAAACACGGTAGGAATTAAATAACATTTATACAAAACAATTAACGATCGTCCAAAACAACTTTTTGACACTTGAGTTTAAATCTCCTCCGCGAGACCTTTAATTTGATACCAAACACGGTAGGAATTAAATATCATTATACAAAACAATTAACGATCGTCCAAACAGCTTTTTGGCACTTGAGTTCAAATCTCCTCCTTGAGACCTTTAATTTGATACCAAACTCGGTAGGATTGAAATAATATTTATAAAAAATAATTGACAATCGTCCAAAACAACTTTTTGACACTTGAGTTCAAATCTCCTCTGCGAGGCCTTTAATTTGATACCAAACACGGTAGGATTTAAATAATATTTGTAAAAAAACAATTGATGACTGTTTATAATAACTTTTTGACACTTCTACGAATTTAGATTTTAAAAAAACTGAAATTGATTCTAAATATTTAAAACGAACTTTTTATATTAGATAAGTAATTAACTTATTTAAATTTTCCCCCCTAAAATATTTAAGAAGCATCGAGGTAATCGAGCAGAGACATCTGTTGTATTTTTTGAAAAGGAAAAGAAACCATATATGAAGTTTAAAATAATTTTCAACTTTTTTGTGTTGGATAAGAAATTATCTCATTTGAATTTTACCACCTAAAATCTTTAAATGAATCGAGGTTGTCGAACAGAGACATCTGTCATGTTTATTTTGAATTTGAATAAAATATAAAAAAAAAACACATTTAAAAAATCTACAATATAGTAAGCATGTTCCGTCATTTATTCTAAACACAGGTAAATTTGCAAAACTTTTTTTTCTGCTCTAGAATTAATTCAATTTATACTCACAGTTTCAAACAGATATGTCAAAAATGACAGGATGAACACAAATTCGTGAAAAGTGACGGCTACAATTTTAATTTTTTTCATTGACTTTTAAAATATTTACATTATAGTACACATGTTCACTCATTTATTTTAAACACAGATAAATTTACAAAACATCTTCAACTTGTCTAGAATTAAGGTAATTTATACTTAAAATTTCAAACAGATCTGTCATATATGTCAAATTGAACAAAAATTTGTGAAAAGTTACAACTATAATCAACAAAGTACACTTTCGTAGCAACCCGAGGCCCCCCTTGACGTAAAAATTTAATGTCTTTCCTATTTAATATTTCGCACATCATGTGTAAGAAAAATATGAAACATACAAAAGGCACTGTTCCACCGGGTCCTTTTACACCCAAAAAAATTTTCACCCGAATACATCAAACCGTCTAGGCTGTAAAAATGGGCAAAAGTGGTTGTTAGATTGGTCAAAGTATAGAGTGACAGTTCAGACCCACGCCGATTAGTATATAGGACTAGCGGTCCGACCTGCTTCGCAGGTCTGACCCCTAGGCTCCGCGACCCTGAATAAGATTACAACTAAAAATATAGAGAAATAAATTTAGTAGTCTCTTCGTTCCTCGCTTCCAAGTCAGTACATTGGCGAAGCATGCCCGTCACTTCGTTCCTCGCATCCATGTCAGGACATCGACGAAGCAAGCTCGTCACTTCGTTCTTCGCTTCCATGTTAGTATTTTTAGATTTTAAATCTCCTCCGTGATACCTTTAATTTCATACCAAATACGGTGGGATTTAAATAACATTTATAAAAAACAATTGACAAACGTCTGATACAACTTTTTTAAACTTTAGTTCAAATCTCCTCCATGAAACCTTTATTTTGATACCAAACACGATAGGATTTAAAACATTTATGAAAAACAATTGACAATCATCCAAAACAACTTTTTGACACTTGAGTTCAAATCTGCTCCACTAAACCTTTCTTTTGATACCAAACACGGTAGGATTTAAAATATTTATGAAAAACAATTGACAATCATCCAAAACAACTTTTTGACAATTGATTTCAAATCTCCTGCGTGAGATCTTTAATTTGATACCAAACACGATAGGATGAAAATAAGATATATAAAAAACATTTGACAATCATCCAAAACAACTTTTTGACAGTTGAGTTCCAATCTCCTACGTGAGACCTTTAATTTGATATCAAACACTGTAGGATTTATATAACATTTATAAAAAAAAAAATTGACGATCATCCTAAATAACTTTCTAACACGAGTTTAAATCTCCTTTGTGAGACTTTTAATTTGATACCTAACACGGTAGGATTTAAATAAAATTTATAAAAAACAATTGATGATCGTACAAAATAACTCTTTGACATTTGAGTTAAAATCTCTTCCATGAAACATTTAATATGATACCAAACACGTTGGGATTTAAATAATATTTACAAAAATCAATTGACGATCGCCCAAACTAACTTTTTGACATTTGAGTTTAAATCTCCTCAATGAAACCAATAATTTGATACCAAACACGGTAGGATTAAAAAAAATTTATAAAAAAACAATTGACAATCGTTCAAAATAGGTTTTTGTGTACGAATTTTGATTAAAAAGAAAATTCTGTAATTCAGTATACATATAAAACGATCTTGAAAATAATTTTCATTCTTTTTGTATTGGATAAATAATTAACTTATTTAAATTTTACCGCCTAAAATGCTTAAAAGCATATTGATGTTTACGGGCAGAGACATCTATTATACTTATACTAAAAATTTCAAAATGAACTGTCAAAAAAAACAAGGTGCACACAAATTTGTGAAAAGTGACAGCTACAATTTTAATTTTTTTGATTGAGTTTTAAAATATTTACAAAATAGTACACATGTATGCTCATTCATTTACTCTCTAAACACAAATAAATTTACAAAACTTGTCTAGATTTAATATAATTTATACTTAATTTTTAAAGAGATCTGTCAAAAATGATGAACACTTTGTGAAAAGTTACAACTACAATACAGTTATTCATTTAAAATCAACAAATTTCACGTTCATAGCAACGCTCGCATACTCTGATTTCCGCCTTATTTATTTAATATCTCGCACATCATATGTACTAAAAATCGCAAACACCCAAAAGGCACTGCTCCAAAAAATTCTTCACATCCCCAAATAGGTTTCACGCGATTCCATCAAACCGGCTAGGCTCTAGAGGAGGGCAAATATTTGGTTGCTAGGTTGGCTAAAATATAGTAAAATACTCAAGCCTTTTAGTATAAGGGATGATATATTTTACGTTCTGAGCTACGTGTGGCATCCGCATAGGCTACAGTGTGGTTTAGGCATAGCCGTAATTTTAGGGCTCGAAATATTTAATTTAAGATAAAAACGCGCCTACACTAATCCGCTGGTACCAACGTCCGCCGTGCATTGTTGCGTCTTGATTTAACTTATTTACTGGCGAATATTTATCCATAGCTCTGGGATTACCGCGTGACTTCCCTCGTGTGTGCCAGACAGCTCTTTGGAGCATTTGTTTAATTCATTATTTATTGATTTTGGTTGTGCTTGCCCTCGCTTAGAAACTAAACTATTCGGTAATAAATTTTGTTATAATTTTCGGATGAATAATATATTATTTTGTTAAAGTTACCTATTTGTTTATTTCGGAGTTAGTTTATTCTCTCCCTTTCTTTTTCCCTTTTGGATCATCATGATTTCCTGCCACATCGCAGTTTAGTTTGGGTGAGCGCACTGTTCAAATTGCAATTGCGTGGCGCCCTCAACATTCCCCCCCCCCCCCCCCCCCCACCTTCTCCAATTTTTTTAGATTCTGGCTAATAACTTTTTTCAGTTTGCTTTAAATTGGTTGAATTTTTTTCTGGTATTCCCAGATCAATACCGAATAAGTCAATATAACCGACATTGGGGTTTATCTTATCCTAAAGGCGAAGAAAAATCCTCAAAATACCCAAAATCGGGTTTTTCAGGTATTTTGTTATTCCGTCGATTGTTATCGTTATTGGATTTAATTAGGTGCTGCCACCTAACTTCATACTTATATTATCTGAAACTGTTCTGTAGATCATACAATTGATGAATCTAATGTTCTGGATTTAACACAAAAACAAAATATAACTATTCCAATCGACGGAATAACAAAATACCTGAAAAACCCGATTTTTTTGTACTTTGAGGATTTTTTCTTCGCCTTTAGGAAAGGGTAAACCCCATGTCTGTTATATTGACTTATTCGGTATTGATCTGGGAATACCAGAAAAAAAATTCAGCCAATTTGAAGCAAAGAAAAAAGTTATTGGCCAAAATCTAAAAAAAGTGCAAAAAACGGCGTTTTGAGGTGCTCGGTGCTGCCTGGGTATTCATCAGAAAAATGTTTTAGCACATCTCCACTACTTTTTAGATGGAACTCTTTCATTTTAGAACCTAGAGAACGAAATCTATTTTTTTCGACCCACCCTAATATATATATATATATATATATATATATATATATATATATATATATATATATATATATATATATATATATAAGTTACAGTGTGCCAATAACCCCTAAAAGTGCTGATAACAGACAATTCCCCGAACGTGACATTCCGTAGTTATAATATTATATATAGTTGTGTTTAGAGATGAGAGCGCTAGTTTAGACTCGTTATTCAGACTCAGTTCATATTGTAGTTTATAGAATAAACATATTAAATATAATAAATTGTATTACTTGCAATAAATATTTTTTAAAAACTGACTTGTTGGTTGAAGAAAGTTAAGTGGCGCAGTCGGTAGGATTGTCAATACAATTTAGCGAAAATAAATTGGTTCACACTAGTGATTTAATTGACAATCGAAGAAAGAAAAATCATACTTCTCCGAACCACATCAGTCAGAGGCAGCTGAGTGTACATCAGACGCCAAGATCCGACATCCTTCATCTGAGCGAACATCAGAAGAACTTTGGCCGTGATCTACAACCCCGTGGACGACTTCAGGGCAAATGAAGCGGACACTAATATTTGTGTAAGTCATACATGTCATTTAGAGATAATATTCTCATTAATTCAGAGTCTAGCTCAAATTCTGAGTCTGAACCAGATCTTGAAGATCATTTAGAAAATTTATTTAATACAAATCCGCAAATTACATTAAGACAATCCCCATTAACAATGGCAGTCCCAGTTCTCAAGAAAGAATATCTTGATATGGTTCCCGAATTTAACGGTGAACGCGAATTACTTCCCCGGTTTATTGAAATTTGCGAGAAACTTGTAACTAAATTTTATAATGCCACTGATGCAAATGATTTTCAGAATGACTATTTGATGAATAGTATTATTACAAAAATTAAAGGCGATGCAGCGATCAATATCGCAAGCTGTACAATTAAAACATGGCAAGAATTAAAAAAGGCTTTGTTAAACGCATTCGCAGATAAACGCGATTGGTTTACTTTAAATATCGAAATGACTGAATTAAAACAAAATCACAATGAAAATGTTTTTGATTTTTATGGAAGATTACAGCATATTTTAAATTTACAAATTTCATATATTTCTACCCATGCTACACCGCAAGTAGCTGTCGTAATGAATGATTATTTTCAAAATTATGCTCTACGCATTTTATTGCGCGGGTTAAAAGAACCCATTGGACAACTTATGAGGGCGAAAAACCCAACAGATTTAAATTCCGCGTTAGGCATGTTAGCCAACGATTTTCAATTTGAACTCAAACCATCTAGGAGCACGAAGTCAAACACTTTCAAACAAAACAACAAACCACCTACACACAATATAAAACAATTTTCTCCTAGACCAACATATTTTACAAATAACTTTCCTAATAATAATTATTACAACACACCCAACAGAACAATGATACGTCCCAACAATCAAAAGACAGTTGTAACACGAAATAATGTACAACACAATAATCCAGGCCCATCCACTAGCCAAAATTTTCCAAAACCCATACCAATGCGTATTTCTACTCGTAATACTCAACAGTATATTCCTGGAACTTCTCCATCATACCAAAGACAAACTCCATTCGGACAAAACCGAAACGGACAAAACCAATTCTTTAGAAAAAACGTCACAGGTGAATTATATAACATTGAAGATACAGAACAAATTATTAATTCTGAAAATGATAATTTTGATAAATACGAACAAATAAACGAACAAAATTTTGTAAACGATGATAACAATCCTGATCAATCCGATAACTGTTTTTTAGAACAAACAGCCTCGGATGTAGACCAAATACAACCATTGAATTATTAAACCTTACAAATCATCAAAGTAAACTTCCTTTTATTGTTACTCCAGAAAATAATTTAAAAATCCTCATTGACACTGGAAGTACAAAATCTTTCATTAAACCAGACGTAGCATATAAATATTACAAGAATTCCATTCGTGACGACCCGTTTCAAATAACCACAGCTCACGGCACGTCCACAGAGCTACTCAGTACAACAGTTCCTATTTCAAAATTGTTTAATAATAAAAATAAAAAATTGTCACATCTTAAGTATCATCTTTTTAAATTCCATGAAGAATTTGATTTACTTTTAGGAATGGATAATTTAAAAATTTTAAAAATCATAATCGATACACATAATGATTTAATTATAACACCAAATGCAAAAATTAAAATACAATATCATAATTCCTCAAATAACTCTAATACAAATAATCTTTCATTATAAAAAAAAATGTCGTAGAACCAAATTCCGAAAAAATAATACAAATTAAAGTAGATATTAAACAAGGAACCGTATTAATTCCACAAATAAAAACGGAACATCTGAGAATACCAGAATGTGTTACGGTTGCAGAAAATTATCATGCATTATGTTCAGTCGTTAACACAAGCGACAAAGAAATAAATTTTAATCTTTTGAAACCTATTAAAGCAGAAAAGATTGATAATTATGAAACTTATAGTAGTCCAAATTTAAATATGACACACGTTGAAAAAACTCATTTTGATTTTTCTAAAATAAGAACCTCACACATGAATTATGAAGAACAAAATGCTATTCTAAATTTACTTAAAGATTACCCCGATATATTTTATTCAGATGATCAAAAGTTAACCTTTACAAACCAAATAAAACATACCATAAAAACACAAGACGAAATACCCATATATACTAAATCATACAGATATCCCAACGTACACAGAGAAGAAGTAAGAAACCAAGTTGATAAAATGCTTGATCAAAACATTATTAGGCCTTCTAATTCCCCGTGGTCCTCCCCAATTTGGGTAGTACCAAAAAAGATTGATGCATCCGGACAAAAGAAATGGCGCATTGTTATAGACTATCGGAAATTGAACGAAAAAACAATTGGCGACAAGTACCCATTACCGAACATTACTGACCTTTTGGACAAACTCGGACGTTGTCTATACTTTACGACCCTTGACTTGGCATCTGGATTCCACCAGATTGAAATGAACGAACAAGACATACCTAAGACCGCATTTAATACAGAAGACGGACATTACGAATTTTTACGTATGCCATTCGGACTAAAAAACGCACCAGCGACATTTCAACGAGTGATGGACAATATTTTACGCGGATTAACCCACGATAAATGTCTCGTCTATCTCGATGACATAATTGTTTTTAGTACTAGCCTACAAGAACATTTGCAAAATTTAAAATTAGTATTTGAAAGACTTCGGAAAGCAAATTTTAAAATTCAAGTCGATAAGTCGGAATTCCTGAAAAAAGAAGTAGCTTATCTTGGGCATATCGTAACACCTGAAGGCGTGAAGCCGAACCCAGATAAAATATCTGCTATTCTAAATTATCCGATACCCAAAACCAGTAAACAAATTAAAGGATTTTTGGGACTTTTAGGCTATTATCGTAAATTTATAAAAGACTTTGCAAAATTAACCAAACCCCTTACAAAATGTTTAAAAAAAGATGCAGTTATTGACATAAACAACCCAGAGTACAGACAATGCTTTGAACTCTGTAAAAATTTACTGACAAATGAACCATTACTCCAATACCCGGACTTCGAGAAAGAATTTAACTTGACATGTGACGCCAGCAACGTAGCGGTAGGTGCCGTCTTATCACAAGGCAGCCTTGGCAATGACCTTCCTGTAGCATACGCAAGCAGAACACTCAACGAGACTGAGACAAATTATTCGACAATAGAAAAAGAGCTTTTAGCCATCGTTTGGGCTACTCAATACTTCAGACCATACATTTTCGGACGAAAATTCAAAATTTATACGGACCATAGACCATTACAGTGGCTAATGTCACTAAAACAATGCAGCCAAAAATTAATTCGTTGGCGCCTCAAACTCGAAGAGTACGAAATAGTTTACAAAAAAGGCAAACTAAACACCAATGCCGATGCACTTAGCCGTATTCCACAAAACGACGAAAATAAACCCCAAAATGCACCCAAAATTTTAGATAATGATACACCCTTGGCTATATATCAAGATTATTTAAATAATAAAAATCAAAACTTTAACTACAGTAAAATAATAGAGGTAACAGGCGATTTATTTAATGCACCACTCGACTCTAGCTTAGCTCATTGCGTGAGCAAAGACTTAGAAATGTCAGATGGAATAGCTGAAAATTTTAAAAATAAATTCAATAACGTTGATAAATTACAAGCACAAAATCCAAAACTTCATAATCTAGTTTATTTGAAATATAGAAATAGATACCTGATTTACTTGATAACGAAAGAACGTTATTTTAATAAACCCACAAAACAAGGATTATTTTACACACTTTTAAAATTAAAAGAATTTTGCTTAAAACAGAATATAAAAAATTTGAGTATACCTAAAATAGCTTGTGGTTTAGATGAATTAAATTGGAGTGACGTCAGATCAATGTTAGAATACATATTTTTTAATACTGACGTAATGATAACAGTTTTTACACTACCTGAAATTGAATTAAACATAAATGATTCAGATAATTTGGAACATTTTAATAAGTATATGAATGATTTTTATAAGAAACTAGAAAAGAATAAAGATAATAATAATGACGATGAAATTCAATCCCTAGCGGTTGAGGTAGGTGATGCAGAACCTAGCGAGATAAACGACGATGACTCACCAAGTGACACTGATATCACAGTGCACTCTAACAGAGAACACCCTATTATTGGAATACCAATTGTAGAATGCCCCGTTAATTATGGCAAAAATCAAATAATAGTGTCAGAGGTTGAATTCAATCCTAAACCTCCTAAAATAATTAAATTATATAATAATACAAAACAAAGAATTTTAGTTGAATTTTCAAAAAATAACTGTAAAAATGAAATGATAACATTTCTTAAAGAATACATTGTTCCTAAAGTAAAATATAACATTTATTTTGAAAATGAATTATACGTTAAATTAAGTTTAATACTTCAGAATTATTTCAAAAATTCTCAGATAAATTTCGTAAAATGTACAAAGTATTTAACCGATGTTACAGAAGAAGAAGAAATTATACAAATAATAAATAACCACCATACTGGCAAAACTAATCATAGAGGAATTGACGAAACAGAGACACGTATTAAACAACGTTACTATTGGCCTAAATTAAGAAAATCTATTCAAACATTTATTAATAGTTGCGAAACCTGCCAAATAACAAAATACGATAGGAAACCTTTAAAATTTACTTTAAATATAACACCCACAGCAACAAAACCTTTTCAAATCTTACATATTGATAGTATTACTTTGGAACAAGCAAAATTTTTAACTATTGTGGACTCATTTTCGAAATACGCACAAGCGTATAAATTAAACTCCGGACAAGGAATAGAAGTCGTGAATAAATTGATACAATACTTCACACATCACTGTATACCAGAGCAAATTATTTCAGATAATGGATTAGAATTTAAGAACTCAGTCGTAAAAGAATTATTACAGTTACACAAAATAGACATTCATTTTATAAGTTCACAACACCCAGACTCAAATGGTATTGTCGAACGTTTCCATTCCACTCTTATAGAACACATTAGATTATTTAATAATCAAGATGAATATAAAACTGAACCTATTGAATTTAAAGTAAATTACGCTCTTCTAGCATATAATAACTCAATTCATTCCATAACAAAATTAAAACCATGTGAGATTATCACTGGACATCTGGATATGAAATCACCTTTTAATATGGATTTAGAAAAACAACTTATAAATAATTATGTAGAAAATCATAAAAATAAAACAAAATTGCTTTATGAAACAATTCGTGATAAATTAGTACGAAATAAAGAAAAGGTGATCGGTAAATGTAACGAAGTGAGAGAAGAATTACCAGAAATATCGAATACAGTATACGTTAAAAATAAACAGAAACAGCAAAAAACTAGAAACAAATATAAACGTGAAAAATTAACGCAACTAAATAAAAAACTTAAAACCGGCAAAATTAAACCCACTCACGGTAATACAGTAGAAAAAATACATATGTCTAATATAAAACGTCCTCGACAAAAAACTTACAAATTTGAATCACTTCCAGGTTGTTCGCATTGGGGCGAGGAACAATCATAAGAAATATAACAGAAAACGTTGGAATCCTTCCCATCAACCTTGGTCCCGCTAAACTTGAAAAGACCACACACACATTCATACATTATTACAATCTCAAACCTCTCCTTGATCAGTACAACAGTTTAAACATACAATACACAACACTAAAAACAACAATATCCAATAATACAGAGTATCTTCATGAACTTAATAACTACGACAAAATATTGGAGTTCATTCAAACCAACATAGACACAAAAATCACTAATATCGGAATTCATGCTAATTACAGAAATTAACGTGGCCTCATAGATGGATTGGGGACAATTTTTAAATCTTTAACTGGAAATTTAGATGCCGAAGACGGCAAAAGATATAATGAAATGCTTGCACACATGCAAGAGAATGAGCATAATTTAGAAAATCAAATTAAATTGTCATATTCAGTAAATCATCAAATAATTGCAAATTTTAATAAAACAATCCTTGATATACAACATAATGAAGAAATTTTAAAATCAAAAATTATACAGCTTTCTGAAATAATAAATAAAATGCATTTTCAAGATATTCTTTACGCAAAGAACATTTATGATCAATTAATTATATTATATAATTCTATTCTTAATATTTTACAAGACGTAGAGAATTCTATTACTTTTTGCAAATTGAGAACATTACACCCGAGTATAATACATCCTCTAGAACTATTATCAGAATTAAAGAAAATTTCTTTTTTTGAGTGCTGTATCCAACGTAAAAAAAAGAATAAGATAGAAATAAGTAACTGAGCAAAATAATAGGCATTTTCAGTCTGGAAATACTGATTGTTAAATTATTCTATTGGAACAGAATTACGAAACAAATCCGTTTTAATTAATACTGACGTATAAAACATCCAGGTGAGGTTCCATGAAAAGGCACCAGTTACTTTTTAAACGTTTTTGTTGATAAGCTCGTTTTGGTATTTTTAACAAAACTTTTAATTTGGACTGTTAGGACTTACGTGGCTGAGAAAAAATATGTGATATTTATCCATTCAATGAATGAACAAATCTACAGAAAATGAAATTTAAGGATAAGAATATTTAGAATGGTGTGAGATTGGAACAAGTGAATGAATTTGTATATTTGGGTAGTATGTTCTCGAGGGATGGACGTATTGACCGGGAGATTGAAAAGCGAGTGTCTGCAGGGTGCAAGGTATTGGGTGCTCTGGGTACATTTGCTCGAAACGTGAATGTATCTAGAGATGCTCGATTGAGTGTTTATAATGGTGTGTTAGTGCCTACATGAAGAAGCATGAACGACGTATAACTGCTGTGGAAATGAAATATTTGAGAGGAGTATGTGGGTACACGAGACGTGATCGCATACGGAATACATTGGTGTATGATGAGTGTGAGATTGAGAAGAATGTTGTTAAGAAAGTGGGAGTGAGTCAGTTGAGGTGGTTTGGACATGTTGAGCGAATGTCGAATGAAAGGTTGGTGAAACTAATATATGTGGGTGAGATTGAAGGTGAACGATTGCGCGGGCGTCCGAGGAATAACTGGTTGGGTATGATTGATGGTTTGTTGCGTGAACGAATGATTCCGAGTGTGAAGAATAAACGAGCATGTATGAATCGCACTATGAATGTGGACGAGGCGAAAGTTGTGTGTCAGGATAGGAATGTTTGGAGGAGATTGATTGTTGGTTGACTGTTTTTCTGGGTTCGTGCTACCCCATTAAGTGGGACATAGCGTGATGTTATGTATGTATGTATGTATGTATGTAATATTTAGTAAAATTTTACTAGAATAGGATTCAATACTTCGTATTACCTCCTCAAGCCCATATATAAATCATGATTATTGCTTTCATATCATCTCTAGAAAATCATGATTATCTTTAAATTTCATTTTGTTATTTTTGTTCATATAATAAACTGTCAAATATCACATGTTGTTTTCTTCTGCCTCTAAGTTCTATAAGTCTTTTTATGGCAAAACATCAAAAGTTTTTTAAAAGTACTAGAACGACGTTGTCAACAAAAATTGTAAAACCGTAAATGTTATGTTTTCATTGCACTTGAGTGTACGAGCCCAGAATCATATCATTTGGCCTAATTAATATTTTTAGAATAATTAAAAAAAATTGTTCTAATCATATGAAGGGAAAATGGTTGTACTGAATTTCTTTGTATCTTAAATTTTCTTATGCTTATGAATATTTTAAGGAAAAATAACAACTGAAATAATAACTAATTTTAGCTACAGCCATGGCAGGTAATGTTGAATTCGGTTCACTCGATAACGCAAGTTAAGCAGCACTGCCCGTGGTCAATAGTTGGATGGGTTACCGCTTTGCGAAAACCCATACTAGCGAATACCGCGTGCCGTTGTCACATTATCCAAAAACGAGGTACCGAAGCGGCATATAACCTCAGCAATTGAGACCGTTTAAAATGTAAAAAATAAAAAACAAATACCAAATTAACAAAAATATTAATAATTAATTTGGCCCACGAACAGCTTTTGAAACTGATGGAAACAATATATAAAGAAGAGTTTCAAATAAATATTGTAGGAAAGGTAATATTCCGCATTCTTTTGATTCCAATTAAACTTACTTCATTTCATTTATTTACTGAGGTTTGCCTAGAAACCCTGATAGGCCTTCAAATAATCTTCCACTTACTGTTGATAAATTGTTCGCAAAATCTAATCAATTCGTAACATAAATATACCTCCTTTACATATATTTATGTGCGGGAGGCAGAGATGGGCAGTAATTAATTACAGGTAATTAAATTATTTAATTAATTACATTTTTCAGAAATGTAATTGGTAATTTAAATTTTCAATTACATTATATCTTTTATGGAAAGTTCAGTAATTAATTATATTATTTTTGCAAGTAATTTGTAATTCTAGCACTATTTCATTGTAATTACATTAACTATGTTCTTTTTTTCATAAACAATATGACTAATTCTATGACATTTTTATAAATATGTGATGAAATCGAAAATTCTGTTTCAATTTCAACAGATCAAAATTTGTTGGTTCTTAGTAATTTTCCAAATATCAACCGAATTTTCATTCGTAGGCGTTATTTAAAATCAGATTCTCTCTTTGAGAAATTACTAATTTTAAAACACCAGTGTGAATAACTATGATCCACAATATTAGGCAGAACGTTTTGTTTTGGTTTCAGAATTCTAATTTATTTTTTTTTATATATTTTAATAATAATTCTATTTTATTTCATAATGCCTTTGAATTATATTTTACTTTTTTTAATATTAAATTCAAATATAAATAATAATATGAAATTATTATATTTTATTCGCATAAAAAATAAAAAGTAATTGTAATTTGTAATTATTTATTGTAAATTAACTACATTTTTTGCATATAATTGAGCTAATAAATTAATTAAATTTTTATGGTACAGTAATATATAGGGAAAGGTTTAAATCTGCTATTGAATGTCGATAAATGTAAAGTGTTGGTGTTTGAGAAGAATGATTTGGTGACTGATTGTAATGTTTCAGTGAATTGTGTGAGACTGGAACAAGCGAATGAATTTGTATATTTGGTGTTCTCGAGGGATGGACGTATTGACCGGGAGATTGAAAGGCGAGTGTCTGCAGGGTGCAAGGTATTGGGTGCTCTGGGTACATTTGCTCGAAACGTGAATGTATCTAGAGATGCTCGATTGAGTGTTTATAATGGTGTGTTAGTGCCTACATTGATGTATGGTTCTGAATGTTGGGTGTGGATGAAGAAGCATGAAGGACGTATAGCTGCTGTGGAAATGAGATATTTGAGAGGAGTATGTGGGTATACAAGACGTGATCGTATACGGAATACATTGGTGTATGATGAGTGTGAGATTGAGAAGAATGTTGTTAAGAAAGTGGGAGTGAGTCAGTTGAGGTGGTTTGGACATGTTGAGCGAATGTCGAATGAAAGGCTGGTGAAACTAATATATGTGGGTGAGATTGAAGGTGAACGATTGCGCGGGCGTCCGAGGAATAACTGGTTGGGTATGATTGATGGTTTGTTGCGTGAACGAATGATTCCGAGTGTGAAGAACAAACGAGCATGTATGAATCGCACTATGAATGTGGACGAGGCGAAAGTGGTGTGTCAGGATAGGAATGTTTGGAGGAGATTGATTGTTGGTTGACTGTTTTTCTGGGTTCGTGCTACCCCACTAAGTGGGACATAGCGTGACGTTATGTATGTATGTATGTATGTATGTATATAATTTGACGATTGTAATTTAATTAATATTGAGACAGTAATCATAAAAAAATAATTGATTACATTTTTTCAGTAATTTGCCCATCTCTAGCGGGAGGTAAAAATTATTTAGATTTAAGGTATAAATATGAGGTAATTAAACATTTTTTTTGTATGATTTCAACTGGGCCAAATGATATGATCCCGGGCTCGTATATTGATGATTGCTAATAACAACACTGTCAGGTAAATCAGTTAACTACATTTTAATAGCACGATGTTATTCAGTTAGTTTAGTTTCTAGATTTAATACCTAGATTATATTAAGTTTATAATACAGACATCAATCACCTAAATTTAGTTGCTAATTTTATTTAACTGGCTATTTAATGTTGGAAATTAGTATGAAATTTACCATTTCAAATCTTTGTACTCTTCAGTGTGCTGAGATTCCGCCTGCCATCACTGGCATTTCAGCAACTGGAAGAAATTCTAAATCGGTTAAAAGTAACTAATTTTTTTTAACTTTTCATACATAGTTAGAACATGGCAGAAAAATTATTTCGGTCTGTCACCATTTTAATGTAGAAAAGTTTGACGCTATTAAATATCTATCTATTCAGTTTCGTAAATAATTTTTTCTATGACACATTTCCGAGTTATAAAACTAATCTAGGATTTTTAGAATGTAAGTAATATTTCATTGTAGTCTGAATATTTTCTTTTATTTTCCAATAATATAATTACTGTTTCCATTTACTTAGAAAATAAAATAAAATAATCGTTTCCATAAAATTGCACTTTAAAAATAATTTTACCAGTTTATTTTATTAAATAAACTGGAGGCAAAACATAATCTACAAGATAATTTAAAAGTAATGGTAATTATCAGATGTGCACAGTAAAAAAATATATATTCACGTACACTAGGTACTATATTAAACGTTTTTACCAATTTTGTATTGTTTAGGAAATAATTTTAAAAATTGTCTTTTAAAATTAAAGTATTTTACTTAAAATAAAATCATATCTTTAATTTTACTTATACTGATTTCAATTCAAATACAAATTTTTAAATTGAAAGGAAATACTTTCGGTCCCATAAACTGACTATCTGAACGTGAACAAGTTCGTTGTTCGTGTGCGTCTGTTCTTAGGTCACGTCGAAAACGAAAATGTGTTCTAGCGCAACGACGAGCAGTGTGACAGCAACGATTATAATTCCATTTGCGATGTGTTTCACACTGGCAACACTGTTGGTATCCATATCCAGCGCTAAGTGTAAATTATTGTATACTGCGGAATCAAGATAATCGTATATATCAATAAAGCGGAAGCCGCATAAACAACAAAATCGGTGGATGCCACATCCAACGAAAAGTAAAAATATGTGATTTAAAAATGTTTAGTTTTGAACCGATAAACATAATACAATTAATTAAAAATACAATATACACGAACAAAAATTAATATATATGAACTCCTAGTGGTGGATGCTACACGTCTGGAATCTTGTCGGAAGCCACAAATATCTATGGATGTATATATATATATATATATATATATATATATATATATATATATATATATATATATATATATACAGGGTGGTGACTTGGACAACGCAGCATAGGGATTACAATGGTAAATTCTTAGTGTGCACTTATTTGCTCCCCTAATTATTTTAGAGCAATAGCTTATTTAGATTTTATCTAGAGAAAAAAATTCTGCATCTATTGATACCATTGTTTATAAATTTCCATTGTTCGGAAGAGAAAAAATCGAAGAAATTAAAATTAACTTTTTTACAAAAATCATTGATACCATGGAACAAATAAAACAATAAATAAAAACAAGCGGCCTAACATTTGACGTTTAAATTACTAAATATCGTTGTTATAATGTGTTCCATACAAGAAAAAATAGAAATGATTAAATGGTTTTATTTCGGAAGTAGTGAACGCGAAGTAAGTGCCATGTTTGGTGTTAAATACCCGAAACGGCCAATTCGAGCAAGGATAATTTTGAAGTTTGAGACTACAGACACTGTATTACATAGTTACAAGTGTAATAATGACGTACAGAATTTAATTCAGAACGAGGAAATTAAGAACACCTTTAATGTTTTGATATACATCAATCCCGAGTACTGCGAATTAAAAAAAAAAACAAATACAATCATATAAGTACCATTTTCACCAAGAGTTCCGAAAACATGATTTGGCGAGAAGAATTACATTTTGCTTCCAAATGATGGAAAAATGAAATGAGGCGAGAGAATTTCAAAATTTAGGAGAATTAAACAATTCTTTTCAAGTTGAGTGTGCTAAAATATCACAAAGATAATTAGCAAATGTCAGACGAGAATTTTACGACAGGTTGGGCCATTTTTTTGGTAAATGGTGGTTTGTTTGAACATTTGCTATGATTTGTTATAATTTTGTGTTTATATGTTGTTAAAATAAAATCCTGTTTCCCAATACTCTTTTTATGGTTTTTCAATTAATTTATAATAAGTTTAGGGTCGTTACTTAATATGGACCTAAATTATACTGTTGCCAAATGACATTGTTGTAATCAGCTTTTAGTTTGATTTAATTTCCGGAATACATCCATTTAATCATTTCTTTTCGTTGAATTGAGTGGATACATTATAAAAGCTGTATTTAATAATTAGTTTAAACGTCAAAAACCAAGGGCGAATGTTAACGCGCTTGTTTTTTTATTTATTGTTTAAATTGTTCAATGGCATCATTGATTTTAGCAAAAGAGTTAATTTTATTTTTTCTATTTTGCCTCTTCCGGACAATGGAAATTTGTAAACAATGGTATCAATAGAACCAGAATTTTTTTCTCTAAATAAAATCTTAATAAAGTTTTGCTCTAAAATAATTAGGGAAGCAAATAATTGCACACTAAGAATTTACCATTGTAATCCCTATGCTGCGTCGTCCAAGTCACCAGCCTGTATATATTTATACAGGATGAGTCATCGAAATGCCCGTCTTCGACATCTCCCTTGTCGTTAGAAATACGGCATATATTTATTAACAAAATTTATTCGACTACTAAAGGAGCATAACGTAAAATTATTTTCACATATACAGGGTGTAACGTAACGGTTAGACGAGAATTGTTTGTCTTTTTTTAAATGGAACACCCTATATATTTTTATATATTTTGAATTGTATTTTATTCACCTATACGGACATATGAATTTTGTTTTAGTTTTCCGCGGCGTTGTCAAGTTTTTCCGTTTTTTCTCTAAAAAAGGCCGAATACACGCATTGCTTTGTGAAGGCGTACTGAAGTTATTTTAATAGTAAAATTTAAGAATTTTTTTTTCTGCGCTACTGTAACTATACTCTATGTTTTGACATACTTTCTTTTAAATGTAATTATACAGGGTGTTCAATAAAGCGAATCAAACTTACTCCACTTCAAAAGAGTATAACTCGCAATTTTCAAATGGAACACCCTATATTTTATTATTCTGTTGTGTGCCATTTTGTATTACCTTCAATTATTATTAAGGGTATCCTATGCCTAAAACCAATAATTTCGGAGATTTTTACCATTTTGTCCGTTAATACTCGTATTATTATCAAAAAAGTATGATGCAAATTCGTAACTGATTTGGAATTGTCGACGCAAGCGAAGAGTAAATTACTCATTTATAAACCGTCTGCAAATATGTTTCCGTAAGAATTGCGGTTATATTGGAAGTATTTTGTAAATTAAAACAAAACAATAAATTAAAAAAAAACCATATCCATGGTATACTAGATTTAAATTTTAATTGAATAAATTAATTTAGTGAAAAATGGTAAAAATCTCCGAAATTATTGGTTTTAGGCATAGGATACCCTTAATAATAATTGAAGGTAATACAAAATGGCACACAACAGAATAATAAAATATAGGATGTTCCATTTGAAAATTGCGAGTTATACTCTTTTGAAGTGGAGTAAGTTTGATTCGCTTTATTGAACACCCTGTATAATTACATTTAAAAGAAAGTATGTCAAAACATAGAGTATAGCTACAGTAGCGCAGAAAAAAAAATTCTTAAATTTTACTATTAAAATAACTTCAGTACGCCTTCACAAAGCAATGCGTGTATTCGGCCTTTTTTTAGAGAAAAAACGGAAAAACTTGACAACGCCGCGGAAAACTAAAACAAAATTCATATGTCCGTATAGGTGAATAAAATACAATTCAAAATATATAAAAATATTTAGGGTGTTCCATTTAAAAAAAGACAAACAATTCTCGTGTAGCCGTTACGTTACATTCTGTATATGTGAAAATAATTTTACGTTATGCTCTTTTAGTAGTCGAATAAATTTTGTTAATAAATATATGCCGTATTTCTAACGACAAGGGAGATATCGAAGACGGGCATTTCGATGACTCACCCTATATATATATATATATATATATATATATATATATATATATATATATATATATATATATATATATATATATATATATATATATATATATATAATAGTCCGTGCTAAGGTAGATATAAAGAATAAATATATATCATTGTTGTAATCAAGCGTTTGAAGCAGTTTAACCTGGCGCTTGCACACAGGGCCACTGGTATAAATTTGTTACTATTGATCGCATTAGAAAATTCTACATAATCCACATATTTTATTTAATTTTTATGCCCCGTAATTATTATAACACATACAACAAATATTTCAAAATGAAGACAACTAACAAATTAAATCATACACCAAGCACCTGAACGTTGCAGATCAAATTTGATATACGTCAAAATATGAATACCTTTTCAAGTACCTTTAATTCTTGAAATTTCTTCTATAAATGTTTTCGCTATTTCATGTTAAAAAATATCAGTGTAATTTACATTTTAATATACCTATTATGTTTCTGTGGAATATGATGATTGAATAACTTACCTTTTTGTAACAAGTTATTTTCGAAATATTTTAATTCATAACACTTGTATATAAAAACATAGCATGAAGCATATATCACACATTTCAACACAATTTGTCAGATTGGGATCGCCATGTCTTCAAAATATGATTGGTTTCACTTTATTTTATGCATTTCGTACTCATTTCTAACTATTCTTGTCATTGGACTGTGGAATAAGGTAATTAATGTTTAACCTACAAAATAAAATGTATTAAAACTCGAAATACTTGCATTGCATTGGCAGTGCCCTGTGCACATAACTTACCATTTAAAACTTGTATCAAAGAATACAACAATGCATTGATTACTCTAAACACTGATTACAACAAAGAATTCAGTTGTGTCTCGTGGATTTTATAATAAGGCAAGCAATGACAAATAGATGATAGGTAAAAAAAAATTGTGAAAAATAATGTAAATATCTTATTGTATTTTTAACAGTAGTTGTTAATAACTTCATACGAGGAACAGGTCTACCACTTGTGTTTTTCTAGCTAGTTTTTTTATTGCGCAAATGTCGTTCATTCTATTAATATACAAGAGTTATTATTACTTCCAAAATTTATTTATAACAAATTTAATTCAGCAATATACCTTATAAATAAAATTTACTTATATTCTTTCCTCTCTTAATTTTTACAAGTAAATTATCTTCATAGAAGCACTTTAAAAACTGCTTTCAACTGAACGTTTACGGCGCATTATTTCCAGTATAGAAAGCTACATGGTCGACAATGTTCGGTATACTGTAAGCATGGGCGGCGAAAGCACTCGAAGTTGTGCTTGCAGGTTTTGAATAACAGGGTAAGATCCTAATAGTTCGAACGTCATTGAATTTACTCGTACTGCATTAGCGGTTCGGTAGGCAATTTGAAACATTTTTGTGTATTTCTGTATGCTTTTATGTTTTGAAATACTAATATTCTAAATAAATCATTATTAACAAATATATTGTTGAAATATATTAAAAAATAAAATATAAAGGCAAGCACTGCTTGCCTTGCTTGCATGGAGGAGACGCCACTGAAAGAATTATTACAATCTCAACCATCTATCATTGACTTGTGCCTGAAGAATAACCACATATAATGAAATTGTTGGACTTTATTAAATCCTTGAACTGGCGGTGAATTCTAGGCATTTCGGAATTTTTCAACTTTTGTAGAAACGTTTTTTTAAATGATTTTTTTTATAAATTTAGAAATTAGTTAACATATTTGCGCATTTATTGTAAACATAAATAAAATTACGAAAATTTTCCAGCATGTCTGCAATTAATGCAATTTATATTTGTAATTTCAAACTAAACTGTCAAAAATGACAAGTAGTTATTCATTTACCTTATTCAAACGGCATGTACAATCAAAGCGAAAATTTTTATTTGAAATTATTTTCATTTTCTTTAAATTGACTTTTTAAATATTTACAAATTTATAAGTATATTTGTTCATTTATTCTAAACACAAATAAATTTACAAAAATTGTCCAGCTTGTCTACAATTAATATAATTAATAAATTAAATTTCAAACTGAACTGTAAAAAATGACAAGTATTCATTCATTTATTGAAAATAAGTGGTCGTAAAACAGTAAAATTCCACAGGTTACTTGGATACTCGAAAAATTTCGCCTTTTTTGACCATTTTAAAGGACAAAATGAGGTAAAATAAAAAATCTGCTCCGAAAAGGCACTAAACGACAAAATATAGTATTTAACAGTGAAAGTTTCATGCAAATCGGTTACTCCGTCTAAGCTGTAAAAATGAGCAATTGTCAGTGATGAAAACATTGAAAATACGTTATGCCGTTTAGTATATAAGACTAGCGGTCCGACCTGCTTCGCAGGTCTGTCCCCTAGGCTCCGCGTCACTGAAGAAAATTACAACTGAAAATTTAGAAAAATAAATTGAGTAGTCTTAAATAACTTTCAATTTATACCAAACAATTGGCGAAGCAAGCTCGTCACTACGTTCCTCGCTTCCATGTCAGTACATTGACGAAGAAAGCTCGTCACTTCGTTCCTCGCTTTCAAGTCAGTGCATGGGCGAAGCAAGCTCCTCACTTCGTTTCTCGTTTCCATGTTACTACTATTGGGCACTTTAGTTTAAATTTCTTCCGTGAAATATTTAATTCAATACCAAACACGTTAGGATTTAAATAACATTTAAAAGAAAAAACAATTGATGATTTACCAAAATAACTTTTTCACACTTGAGTTAAAATATCCTTCATGAGACTTTAAATTTGATACCAAACTCTGCAGAATTTAAATAATATTTATAAAAAACAATTGACCATTGCCCGAAACAACTTTTTGACATTTGAGTTCAATTCTCCTCCGCGAGGCCTTTAATTTGATACCAAACACGGTAGGATTTAAATAATATTTATAAAAAATATATGACAATCGCCCAAATTAAATTTTTAATACTTGAGTTCAAATCTCCTCCGCGAAGCCTTTAATTTGATACCAAACACGGTATGAATAAAATAAAATTTATACAAAACAATTAACGATCGTCCGAAACAACATTTTGACACTTGAGTTCAAATCTCCTCCGTGAGACCTTTAATTTGATACCAAATACGGTAGGATTTAAATAATATTTATAAAAAACAATTGATAATCGTCACTTTATTTTAAATCTGGAACGTGAAACTATTAATTTAGTACCAAACACGACCGATTAGAAATGAAAAACAACTCATGATTAAAAAAATAATTCTGAAATTAAATAAATATTTAAAACGATCTTTTTATATTAAATAAGTAATAAACTTATTTAAATTTTACCGCCTAAAATAAAAACATCAAGGATGTCGAGCAGAGACATCTTTATATTTTTTGAAAAGGAAAAGGAACCATATATGAAGTGAAAAATAATTTTCAACTTTTTTGTGTTGGAAAAGAAAATAACTCATTTGAATTTTACCGCCTAAAATCCTTAAAAGAATCGAGGTTGACGAACAAAAACATCTGTCATATTTATTTTGAATTTGAAAAAAATTAAAAAAAAAATTCACATTTAAAAAAATTACAAAATAGTAAACAATGTACGCACATTTATTCTAAACACAAATAAATTTGCCAAATTTATCTAACTTGTCTACAATTAAAGTAACGTATAATTAAAATTTCGAACTGAACAGTCAAAAATTGTCATTCTTTTTTTCAAAAAATTAAAGATAAAGTGTGTTGACAGTTCACTTTTAAATTATAAAAATAAATTACTTTATTTGTAGACAAGTTAGATAAGTATGGTAAATTTATTTGTGTTTAGAATAAATTAAAGTACATGTTTAATATTTTGTTAAATTTTAAAACATCAATTTAAAAATAAGAAAATTAATTTCAAAGTGAACTGTCAATTTTTTTTTATCTTTGAATTTTTAACAGTAGTAGCAACGCGTGTTTATTTAACATAAGCTACACGGAATACGAGGCACCCCTTGATGTAAAAATTTAACGTCTTTCGCATTTAATATTTCGCACATCATGTGTAGGAAAAATCTGAAACATACAAAAGGCACTACACCACAGGGTACTTTAACACCCAAAAAAAGTTTCACCCGAATACATTAAACCGTCTAGGCTGTAGGCGATTCCGATGGCGGTTGCTAGATTGGTCAAAGTATAGAGTGCATATTGCCGAATAGTATATTGGACTAGCGGTCCGGTCTGACCCCTAGGCTCCGTGACACTGAAGAAGATAACAGTCTCTTTGTTCCTCGCTTCCAAGTCAGTAAATTGGCGAAGAAAACACGTCACTTCATTCCTCACTTCGTTCCCCGCTTTCATGTCAATACATTAGCGAAGAAAGCTCGTTACTGCGTTCCTCGCTTTCATGTCAGTGTCTCTTAACTTCCCGTTTCTAAAAAAGTTCATTTAATACCCCTAAGTTAAGTTTCTAGTAATTTCCACAAAAACAATTGCTGGTCGTTATTATTTATGATAAAGAAGGTTCATCACTAATTTTTCCAACTTTTTGAACCTGAAAGGTTACATTCAATACTTCACAAGCTAGGTTTCTCAATATTTCACTTCTGAAACATTTTACTAGATACCCCACAGGTCGCAAATATTCATAAATTTTAAGGAAAAATAATTGCCGATCGTAATTGGTTTGCGAATTAAATTACAACAAACACAATTAATAAATTTTCCGTGGATATTACCAAGACCAAGTGTTTTAATTTTTACCCTGCAATAGATTTCAAGGAACTTAAAAAAAAATTATTATCTGCGAACTCCTAAAACATTTCATTTCATACCCCACAAGTTAGATACCTAAAAAAACACAATTTGCATTAATATTTGATCATATGTATAATAAAGATTTTTGCCAATTTGACATTTCTATTGTCTTCTTGGCAATTTAAAAATACCGCTAATAATAATGTATAATAATTTGCATTCCATATTGTCGACTTTACCTAATCTAACGTCAAAGTAGAATAAAATCGTGAAATTTTAACGGAAATTTTTTCCTTTAAATTTCGCGGTTTTTTAAATTTTTATAAATTTTGATCGTGTAATATCAACCTTACCCAGTCTTACGTTATCTTGTCAGTTACACTTCAAAGTACAACCGAAGCGAATAAATTTAAACTTGTCTATTCAAGATTTTCATTTGATACCAAACACTTTATTTTTCTGATGTCTTTTATGAAAACAATCGACAGCCGCCATTTTCTATATTATCATTTGTCCCGTCTATTCGACATCTTTCTTTGGATACTCAAAAAGTGATTAAAAAAAAAATTATATCACACATTTAACTACTTAATTAATATTTGATCATGTGATAAAGCCTTTTGTCAATGTGATATTTCTATTGGTAATTTAAAAATATTATCAATAATAATGTACAATAATTTGCATTCTCCTTTGTCAACAAATTTGGCGGATTCACTTTATTATTATTAAATTTGATCGTGTAATACCAACTTTACATAATCTAACTATAAAAAAAATTAAATTGGAATTTTTTTTTTAATTTCAAGGTTTTATTTTATTTTTATTAAATTTGTTCATGTTATAAAGACTTCTGTCAATCTGACATTTCTATTATTATCTTGTCAATTTAAAAGAACCGTTTTGATTACAATAATGCAAATATTTGATTACAATAATGAAAATACTTGATTACAGCAATGAAACTCTTTCATTACAATAAATAATTATATAAAACAATAAAAGTATATTATTTTCACACTAGAAATTATTATTCTAATCTCCATACCAATATTTTAAAACTGATCCTGGTCAAAATGTGTCCGTATAAATAGCTGCCGAAAAATATTTCCTCTTGGAATATTAGCAGGTTGTTGACAGGGTAGAGTAGCATAGTTTTCATCATGAATATGACAACTTTCTTCATCAACTGTTTGAGCTTTAAATAATTACGTGAGATAATTTAATTGAATTTAATAAGAAAACTGCTGACATATGTACTGTAATCTTCCTCTTCTTGAATTTTTCTTATATTATATAATACAGCTATATTGCTTCATTAGAATTTAATAATTTTATGCGTAATTCTATAGTTGATATCTTGTAAATACAAAAAAATTTCATTTTATCATTGATGCTTGATTTATTTGTATATGTTTTTCTCTACAACATAAAATAAAAATATATCTTCCTACTATGTATTATATTTAATTTCACTATTTATAAATGAAGAATCAACTTTTTTAACGATTCCCTCACTCGATATACCGTGAAATGTCAAAATTTTTCACTAATTCAGGAATACATTATGTTTACACTTTGATAGCCCTAATACATCGAATAAAATTAGTTACATTGGTATTTAATCATTTCGTATACGTACATAATTGTATAGTATTTCATAAATTCTTCCGTGAAAATATAACCAAACTTATGGTTGATTTTTTTTTTATGGAATTCTTGAAATATGAGTTCCCTGCAATATAATCGGGAAAATGTTTATTGTACAATTAAATTATACACACTTACCATAAATTATAATTAATTTTTGGTATGTTTATGTAAAAAACAACATTTTTAATCAATACACGATACTTCAATCTGTACAAGGATTTTGAATTAAAAAGTTGTATGTTTTCATTTTGACTGCTCCTAATTCATCCAATATAATTTGTTTTATAAGTATTTATTAATTTCTTCCGAAATTCTATAGTATTTTCAAATTTAATTTGTTCTTTGTCCATATAACCTAATTTATTTATGACATTTATAATGAAGTTCGTAATGTATTTCCTGCAAAATTATTAGGAGAAATGATATTCTATAATTAAATTATACACTTACCATGAATTTTTCATAAAATATTGACGTTTACAAATCAAAATGAATTAATTGCAACTGTCAAAATATGTAAATCATTTCTACCACTTTAAAAAATTTACAAAATTGTACTCATGTTCGCTCCTTTATTCTAAACACAAATAAATATACCAAATTTATCTAACCTGTGTACAATTAAAGTTATGTATCATTAAAATTTAAAACTGAACTGTCAAAAATGACAAGTTGTTCTTCATTTTGTCAAAAATTTAAAGATAAAGTGAATTGACAGTTCACTTTGAAATTTTAAAAATAAATTACTTTAATTCTAGACAAGTTAGACAAGTATGGTAAATTTATTTCTGTTTAGAATAAATGGGCGTACATGCTTAATATTTTGTAAAATTTTAAAACATCAATTTAAAAATAAAAAAGTGAATTTGAAAGTGAACTGTCAATACCCTTTATCTTTGAATTTTTAACAGTAGTAGCAACGCGTGTTATTTAACAAACGCTACACGAAACAAAAAATTAATTTATTTACTTAATATCTCGCACATCATGTGTAATAAAAATGTGAAATAATGAAAAGGCCCTATTCTCAGCCAAACTGTAGGTGCCTGTAAAGGTTTCACTCGAATATATCAAACCGTGTGGGCTCTAGATCTGCGCACAAATGGTTTCTAGGTAGGCAAAATTTTTAGCTGAATAGTATATTGGACCAGCGGCCCGACCTGCTTCGCAGGTCTGTCCCCTAGGCTCCGCGTCACTGAAGAAGATTACAACTGAAAATGTAGAAAAATAAATTGAGTAGACTTAAATAACTTCAAATTTATACCAAACAATTGGCGAAGTAAGCTCGTCACTACGTTCCTCGCTTCCATTTCAGTACATTGACGAAGAAAGCTCGTTACTTCGTTCTTCGTTTCCATGTTAGTATATCGGCGAAGGAAGCTCGTCACTACGTTCCTCACTTCCATGTCAGTACTACACGAAGAAAGCTCGTCACTTCGTTCCTCGCTTTCAAGTCAGTGCATCGGCGAAGCAAGCTCATCACTACGTTCCTCATTTCCATGTCCGTAAATTAACGAAGAAAGGTCGTCACTTCGTTCCTCACTTTCAAGTCAGTGCATAGGCGAAGCAAGCTCGTCACTTCGTTTCTCGCTTCCATGTTACTAATATTTGGCACTTAAGTTTAAATCTCTTCCGTAAGATATTTAATTCAATACTAAACTCGTTTTTTGGCACTTGAGTAAATATATCCTTCATAGGACTTTTAATTTAATACCAAACACGGTAAAAATTAAATATCATTTATACAAACCATTTACGATCATCCAAAACAATTTCTTGACACTTGAGTTCAAATCTCCTCCTTGGGACCTTTAATTTGATACCAAACTCGATAGGATTGAAATAATATTTATAAAAAATAATTGACAATCGCCCAAAACAACTTTTTGACACTTGAGTTCAAATCTCCTCTGCGAGACCTTTAATTCAATACCAAACACGGTAGGATTTAAATAATATTTATAAAAAACATTTGACAGTCGTCCAAAACAACTTTTTGACACTTGAGCTCAAATCTCCACCGCAAGGCCTTTAATTTGATACCAAACACGGTAGGAATTAAATATCATTTATACAAAACAATTAACGATCATCCAAAACAACTTTTTGACACTTGAGTTCAAATCTAATCCTTGAGACTTTCAATTTGATACCAAACACTGCATATTTTAAATAATATTTATAAAAAATAATTGACAACCGTCCAAAATAACTTTTTGACACTTGAGTTCAAATCTACTTCGCGAGGCCTTTAATGTGATACCAAACACGGTAGGATTTAAATGATATTTATAAAAAACAATTGACAATCGTCGAAAATAACTTTATGACACTTTATTTTAAATCTCTAATGTGAAACTTTTAATTTAGTACCAAACACGGCCGGATTAGAAATAAAAAACAACTCATGATAAAAAAAAATTCTGAAATTGATTATAAATATTTAAAAACGATCTTTTTATATTAGATATGTAATTAACTTATTTAAATTTTACCGCCTAAAATACTTACATGCATCAAGGTTGTCGAGCGGAGACATCTGTGTATTTTTTGAGAAGGAAAAGAAACCATATATGAAGTGCAAAATAATTTTCAACTTTTTTGTGTTAAATAAGAAATTAACTCATTTGAATTTTACCGCCTAATTCCTTAAAAGAATCGAGGTTGACGAACAAAGACATCTGTCATAATTATTTTGAATGGAGGGTTATACAGAAGCAAATTTTCGTGCTGCCATCTATTGATGTTTTCATTGAACTACTATGAAATTCATATGGGCGAAACACAAACAAAACGCTGTCAAAATGACAGTTCTTAAAATGATGCTAAATATAAAAAATAAAGTTTGTGTATGGTTTGTGCATAGTAACTCCCTTTATTACTATAAAGGTATATGGCAAGTGTTAAATTTATTAAGTTACTTAAATAATAAACTTCAAAAATAAAAACATAACCTTGTTAAAACACCATATCAAACGTCAAAACATGGATGTTTGTGTTATGAACTTCCATCTCAACTTTTACCTTATCTTTCTCTTTCTTGCCTGTGACGTCAAAATCATAACCCTCCATTAGAAAAAATATGAAAAAAAAAATCATATTTAAATAAATTAAAAAATAGTAAACAATGTACGTACATTTATTCTAAACACAAATAAATTTGCCGAATTTATCTAACTTGTCTGCAATTAAAGTAATGTATAATTAAAATTTCGAACTGAACTGTCAATAATGACAAGTTGTCATTCTTTTTTTCAAAATTTAAAGATAAAGTGTATTGACAGTTCACTTTGAAATTTTAAAAATAAATTACTTTAATTCTAGACAAGTTAGACAAGTATGGTAAATGTATTTCTGTTTAGAATAAATGGGCGTATATGCTTAATATTTTGTAAAATTTTAAAACATCAATTTAAAAATAAAAAAATGAATTTGGAAGTGAACTGTCAATACCCTTTATCTTTGAATTTTTAACAGTAGTAGCAACGCGTGTTATTTAACAAAAGCTACACGAAACAAAAAATTAGTTTATTTACTTAATATCTCGCACATCATGTGTAATAAAAATGTGAAATAATGAAAAGGCCCTATTCTCAGCCAAACTGTAGGTGCCTGTAAAGGTTTCACTCGAATATATCAAACCGTGTGGGCTCTAGATCTGCGCACAAATGGTTTCTAGGTAGCCAAAAATTTTAACTGAATAGTATATTGGACTAGCATTCCGACCTGCTTCGCAGGACTGACCCCTAGGCTCCGCGACTCTGAAAAACCTAGTCCAACTAATAGTGTAGGTGTAATACAATTGACAGTTGACCTGAACGTTTCATTTGTCATTTACCAACACGTTACTGAGCACTGAGTTCTACGAATGAAAATCCCAATAATAATGCTCGACAAATTTAATTCAATTGAGAGGTACAATTTATTTACTGATTTCTATATAACACCAGATTGGGCATAAGCCGCTACGGTGCGTTCCCAAGTGAGCGCCGCCATGAGGTTTTGTGGTACCTAAATATTTAAAAATCTATCTCTCTTGTCTATGAGTATCACCATAATTCGTGGTATAACCTAAAGAGAAGTGGTGGCGTGCGCAGTGTAAAGAGAGTTAAGGCAGAGCTTCAGGTTGCACATTTTACTTTAGAATAGTGTCACAAAACCTCAATTTCACCCTTTTAAATTGGGGATTCTCTCAGATGGCAGAATATGACCTATGCCCAATCGAGTGTTATTGCAATTTCATATTACAAACTATCTTATTCAAAGCTTGATAGATAGATAGTTTTCGTAGTTATTAATCTGATTAGTACATATCAAATCAGTCCCAGTTAGGAGCAATTCAATTCCAAAAATTCCAATCCAAATTGATGTCAATTCCCAAGTCATGAAAAAACACTCACATGCATACATAATATCACGCTATATCCCACTCAGTGGGGTAGCACGGAACCAAAAACACAGTCAACCAACAATCAATCTCCTCCAAACATTCCTATCCTTACACACCACTTTCGCCTCGTCCGCATTCATAATGCGATTCATACATGCTCGTCTATTCTTCAATCAATCAAACCTAACTACATATTCCTCGCACGCCCAAGGAATCGGTCACCTTCAATCTCACCCGCATATATTAGTTTGATCAACCTTTCATGCGACGTTCGCTCAAGATTTTCAAACCACTCCAACTGACTCACTCCCACTTTCTTAACAACATTCTTCTCAATCTCATAAACCAATTTATTCGGATATGATCACATCTTGCATACTCACACACTCCTCTCAAATATTTCATTTCCACAGCAGTTATACATCATTCATGCTTCTTTATGCACACCCAATATTCAGAACCATACATCAATGTATGCACTAACACACCATTATAAACATTCAATTGAGCATCTCTAGATACATTTACGTTTCGAGCAAATGTACCTAGAGCACCCTGCAGACACCCGCCTTTCAATCTCCCGGTCAATACGTCCATCCCTCGAAAATATACTACCGAAATATACAAATTTATTCACTTGTTCCAGTTTTACGCAATTCACTGAAACATTACAACCAGTCACCAAATCATTTTTCTCAAATACCAACACTTTACATTTATCGACATTCAACAACAGATTTAAACCTTTCCCTACTTCATTTATGCTCACAATCATTCTTCTGAATTGCTTCTCAGTTTAACCAAACACAACAACATCATCCGCATAAGCTAACGTAGGCGATATACGTCCACCAATACGTACACCAACAGTTCCATTCAATGCTTTTCGTAACAACACATTCATACATAAATTAAACAACCGAGGAGACATTCCACAACCCTGTTTCACACCAACATCTATACGAAACCAATCACTCAATCTACCATCAACTCTTACCGTAGTCTCACTTCCTTCATACAACGCTCGAACGCTCCTAACAAACTACCATCCACACCGTACTCTATAAATACATCCTACAGAACACCTTTTTGTTCTTATCAAGTGACTTCTCAAGAATCATTCTAAGAGAAAACAATTAATCCACACAATCTCTCTCAAGCAAAATAAACCTCCTTGCATATCACTCAACTTAGAAATTGTTAAGAATTAATATTTTTCCATACAACTTCCTTCCACACTGAACAAACTTATCGTTCGAATTCTCTTGAACAGCCTTTGCCTTTGAGTAAAGGGTAAATGACAGCACGTTTCCAATCATCAGGAGGAACTCATCGTTTCAAACAAAATCTGAACCAATGAACTAACCAATCAAATAATCTTTCACCGCCATATTTCTACATTTCATTTGTTATACTATCCAAACCGGGAGCCTTACCATTCTTTAGACACATCAATGCAAAGCTGACATCACCTACATCTATATCCCATTCAAAATTTCTAGCATTTATTCTATTTCCTTCTCTATTATTCACTCCATTTACACTATCACACAATTCATTAAAATACTCACACCATCTATTCCTAACATCTGATTCATTCCAAAACAACTCACTAGTCGCACTCTTAATTGTTGTCACTGGTCTTATATTCCCACCTCTCAATCATTTTACAGTCTGCCAAAACATTCTCTTATTCATACTAAAATCGTTCGCTAATCTTTGACTACCCAATTCATCAAAACGTTTTATAACTATTTTTGCGTCTATTACATTAATTGTAATAATAATAATTGATTAGCGGTAATGACCATAGCAGTCGATCCGCTTAATATCAGAAAAAAAAATTGATTACAATAATATACTGATTACAACAGTGCATTGTTGACAATGATGTATTGATTACAAAAAAGCACGACAAACAACAATATACTTATATTGATTATAACAATGTACTTATATTGATTACAGCAATATATTCGTATTGATTAAAACAATACACTTGTATTGATTACAACAATGTACTGATTACAATATGCGAGACACTTAAGTTTCCTTCCGACTTAAGAGATGGCACTATGAGTATTAAAATTACAAAAAATAAATTATTTTAAAATCATTGTAATTTAAAATAGGGACATTTGAAAAACTGAAAACATATTTCTAACTCAAATGTCAAATTTTGATTACGTGCTGGTGAAAAATAAAATAAAATATGATAAAGATTTTAATTTAAATTTTTTAATTCCCGCGCCATTGGCAACGAAAATGAACTCGTAGCCCTCTGGTGGCGAAATTATGAACTAGTCAAAACATTAACCATTTGCAGCGTATATGTTATACAGTATGGTTATCGAGTTAATTTTGTGCTATTTTCTTGTATTTTGTATCACAATACTTCCCTTTACACAATACCGTACTTCAAATAAGCTCATATTTTATTTATAACTATAATTATATGAACTTTATTTATGTTTCTCCGTATGTCATTCACTGCACGTTACCTACGATGTCGGCCATTTGCAAATACTCAGTGCTGCCGCCATCGGTCATTTTCGTTGCCGATACCCGTGAACCAGTACCTGTAGTGTAGTTTCCTGCCGTGCGGCAAAAAGCAGCCCTATCGGTAACCTTGGGCAAATAAATGTCTTGCGTTCAGGAATCTTACAAAGTTACTATCTCCTGTCATTTGATAGTTTAGTAATCAGCTTTTTAAATTATGTGTTATTTTCTTTTTAAATAATTTATTTTGCAATATTCAAACATACCTACCAATATTTTTATCTCTGTCCTCTACATTTTTCTATCTCATCAAATTGCACATTATAGAGAATAATTTTAATGTATATAAGCATTCTTAGCTTTAATAAGCATATGATGATTTAAAATTTGACGTATGTCGATTGGCAAAGAATGACGTATGTCTTTTCTTGATTCTGCAATAACTGGTACAAAGACAAAAATGCTTATTTTATAACTATAGCTATTATATAAATAAATACTTACCTTAAAATTATTTAAATACAATATTGTACTAATTAAGTTTGTCTGAATATATTAAAACTTGATTAATTTCAACTTTGGTTCATTACAGTTTCGAATTAGACTGGCAAAAAGTTAGGTTAGATATAAAGTTATACATCACATTTTAATGTATTATTTAACAAACTTGGGGTTTTATAGAATAGCCAAAATGGTTTCGCTTTGTTTTTGTAGTACAACAAACTGAGCAATTTCCAGTCTTTTCTTTCTGTATCAAAACATCAGTCAAAATTTATCTTCAAATCATTCTGTTGAAAATATCTGCAATAAATGTGCATCTATTAAATTATATAGATATTTAAACAAATATATATATTACAATCATTATTGCACCTTAATATGCCAGTTAAGTTTGCCTGAATGTATTAAAACCTGATAAATATACGTTATTTCATTTCTGGTATTAAATTGACATTTAAGTAAAATGTAATTCATATATCACACTTTATGCAATTTTACATACCTGGGATTTCGAACAATATTTATTTTTTGAAGCGTTACCTACCATTGTGTTATTATATGGAACTGTGTCACTTAAATTATTCAAACTTGGAAATTAACCTTTGAGAAGTTTTGATTCCACATAATTATCATTGTCACAATAAGTAACACCTCAATTCTCCATTATGTATAATTGTGCTTTCATTTGCGATCATAATGATCTGAATTTTCTTAAGTATTGTATACTGACCGATTAATACGATCAATCAATGGAAACATGCACTCGCAATACTGTTTACTGACACTTTGGGTGTGTTCGTTATTTGAAATTATTTATAATGGCACTAAGAAGCACTAACAAGTCACTAACCAGCGTCATTAATATTTTTAATTTATTTTGCAACCCTGGAATAGTGTGAACTTGGCACCAATAAAATTGAACGCATATATCTCAAAAGGGGATGAGATTTTTAAATATTTTATGATGGCACTAAGAAGCACTAACGAAGCACTAACCAGCGCCATTGAAAATTTTAATTTATTTTGCAAACACTGGAATAGTGTGAACTTGGCACCAATAAAATTGAACGCATATATCTCTAAGGAGGATGAAATTTTGAAATAATTTATGATGGCTCTAAGAAGCACTAACGAAGCACTAACAAACGATATTATTGTTTTAAATTTATTTGACAAACTCCTGGATAGTGTGAACTTGGCATCAATAAAATTGAGCGCATATATCTCAAAGGGGGATGAGATTTTGAAATAATTTATGATGGCACTAATAAGCACTAACGAAGCACTAACCAACGATATTATTGTTTTCAATTTAGTAATTTAGTTGACAAACTCCGGGATAGTGTGAACTTGGCACAAAAAGAATCAAAAGTGAATTATGACGTCATATGAATGTCTGCTATAAAAATTTTGAAGGCACTAAAGAGCACTAACGAAGCACAAACTTTTCGCATATATTTCGTCGTTAGTGCTTCACATCTGTTCGCCAACTTCACGCACCTGCTTAGATCACATGCTGCGGAAATGTTTAGGTTGCGACAGGTAACGCTATTTCCGATCATTCAAGAGGTAAGAAGAAGCCAGAATTATCATAAAAGGAAGGCGGTAGAAATAAATAAACAGAGAGACAAACGATTAAAGCAACAAAGAGAATATAAATATGTGCGAATTGCAAAAGAAACTGGTGGGGAAAAACAAAAAGATTAAATAAACTAAAGATAAATTTTGAAAATTTAATTTTAAATGAAACAATTGCTGAAAAACGTGAAAGCCTACATAGAAATAAAAAAGAGAGACAGACCTAATTAAATAATGAAATTGAAAATAGTAAACAAACAAGCCAAAATTATAAACGATACTAAAAGCTCTCTTAAATTAGCAACTAAGATTGATAAAGTTGTTGAGCAACATAGCTTGGGTGAAATGAATGTCATTTGCAAGACATGCAAATCAAAGAATTTCGCATTTGAGAAACCATCAGACGGTAAAATCAACCCTTGCTGTCGCAAGGGAAAACTAATCCATGATCAACTAACAGACTATCCGGAATATATGAAAGAGTTGCTAACAGGAAATAATTCAGAGAGCAGGAACTTTAAAGAAAACATTCGCACATATAACAGGGCATTGACATTTGCGTCAATAATGGGCTCAAATAGCTCCACCGCCAGGCCAAGACCCATACACCTTCCGTATTCACGGTCAAATTTACCACAGTACCACATCCTTGTACCTTGCACACGGCGAATCTGAAAAATATGCGCAATTGTAAATAATTGACGCAGCTGACGCATTAAATAAACGAATGAACAATGACCACAACAAAAAGGTAAATCAAATATTATGCAAAAATTGGATTTAATAATTCGAGAAATAAATCCATATTACGAGGTGTTCAAAATGTTGAAAGAGGTCGAAACTCTTGAAATTGCTAAAGCCGGTCAAAATAATCAAGCTGTACCGGAAATACAGCTGTGGTTAGTAAATGATCGAACGAAAGACAAACGCACGTATAACGTCCCCACTTGCAATGAAGTAGCTGTCGTGTTCAATTCAAATAACGGCGAACCCCCATGTCAACGTGACATAGCTATACATCCTAGGGGTCAAAATAGCGTTCAAATTAATCAGTACAGTGAAAACTGTAACCCTATGTGACTATATAATAATAAATAACAATTTGCATCCTATATTGTCGACAAATTTGACAGATTTACTTTATTTTTAATAAATTAGAACGTGTTATATCGACTTTTCCTATTTTAACGACAAAGTAGAATCAAAATGATAAATTTTATTGGACACTATTTTATCATTTAAATTTCGGGGTTTTTCTTTATTTCTATTAAATTATGTAATAAAGACTTCAATCAAAATTTTTCATGATTCAGGAATACACTATGTTTTCACTTTGATAGCCTAATACATCCAATACAATTAGTTTCATTGGTATTTAATCATTTCGTACGTAATTCAATAATATTTCCAAATATAAATTCGCCCGTGAAAATATAACCACACTTTTGGTTAATTTTTTTTTTATGTAATTCTTAATTATGAGTTTCTTTCAGTATAATCGGGAAAATGTTTATTGTACAATTAAATCATATACACATACCATGAAATCTAATTAATTTTCATGTTTGTATATATAAAAAACAACATTTTTAGTCAATACATGACACTATAATCTATACATGGATTTTATATTAAAAAGTTGTGTTTTCATTTTGAATGCTCCCAATTCATTTTATTTATTAAATTCCTGCGTACTTCTATAGTATTTTCAAATTTTATTTGTTACATGTCCGTATAACCAAATTTCAACATGACATTTATAATAAAGTTCTTTATAATGTATTTCCTGCAAAATAATTAGGAGAATTAATATTCTACAATTAAATTATACACTTACCATGAATTTCATTTAATTTCAGTGTATTTGTATTTTAGTACGTGACCCAAACTATTTTTCATAAAATATTGATGTTTACAAATCAATTTGAATTAATTGCAACTGTCAAAATATGTAAATCATTTCTACCACTTTAAAAAATTTATAAAATAGAACTCATGTTCGCTCCTTTATTCTAAACACAAATAAATATACCAAACTTATCTAACCTGTCTACAATTAAAGTAATGTATAATTAAAATTTAAAACTGAACTGTCAAAAATGACAAGTTGTTCTTCTTTTAGTCAAAAATTTAAAGATAAAGTGGATTGACAGTTCACTTTGAAATTTTAAAAATAAATTACTTTAATTCTATACAAGTTAGACAAGTATGGTAAATTTATTTCTGTTTAGAATAAATGGGCGTACATGTTTAATATTTTGTAAAATTTTAAAACATCAATTTCAAAATAAAAAAAATGAATTTCAAAGTGAACTGTCAGTTCCCTTTATCTTTGAATTTTTAACAGTAGTAGCAACGCGTGTTATTTAACAAAAGCTACACGGAACACTAGATGTACCTTATTTATTGAATATCTCGCACATCATGTGTAATAAAAATGTGAATTTATAAAAAGCACGTATTCCCAATAATACTCTAAATACCTGTGAAAGTTTTATTTGAATCCGTCAAACGGTCTTGTAGGTCTGCATACAAATGGTTGCTATACAGGCAAAACCTCTAACCGATTAGTATATTGGATTGTTGTAAAGTTGGAACTCGCGAGTTATCAGCCGACTTCCTTGGTGTAAAAAGCAAATTGTCAATAAAGCATTTGTGTGTCCATCCAACAACTGAATTTTATCAATAATCATCCTACCGAACACCACATTTTATATGCATCTTAAATCAATTTGTAATTTGGTTTAGTATTACTCAACAAAATGTACAATTTTAATTTTCTTATTACTTTTTAAAAGTTAATGTTTTTACACTTCAACATTTCATTGCTGTCATCAACGGTAACCTAGTTTAACTCGCTATAAGCACGACTCTCACGCACTATATGTCGGTTTTAAGTGAAACTGTATTCAAACGCCCAATTTGAAATAGATGCAAACATTTGTTTTTGTAACTGGCAAATGTAAAAATAAAAAATATTGAGTAAGAAAATGTTTGAACAATTTTAAAATAAAATATTTGTATTGATTTTAGTCTTTTCATAACTGGTGGATAACTTAAATATCATTTTCCCAGAAAAGGCTTTTCTACTTGTCTCATTTTCATAATTCCCAATAATAATTAAATATATACGGTGTAAATCAAAAAGCGGGCCATAGGCGTTTAACATGGGATTTATAAAACTTTAAAGTCGGTTTTACAGATTACAAGACGTGTAAAATAAAATCTTATCAGTGATTTAGATGCAGAATTAAATTCTCTAGAATTTTTATTTGAACCATTTTCGTCTAAAACAATTTGGGAACTTTTGCGCACGGAAAAACTGATTTCCCATGTTAAACGCCTATGGCCCGCTTTTTTATTTACACCCTGTATATATATATATATATATATATATATATATATATATATATATATATATATATATATATATATATATTATATATACATATATATATATATATATATATTATATATACAAAAATATATCTTTGAAGAATACAACTGAACTTGCGGTAATCATTCTGCTACTCGTCACAAGACGCCTCTAATGTAAAGAGTCATTCAAGCTAAGGTGCACCGTTCTCGGGAAAGTGATCTTCGATCTATACAGTTAATGCACGGTTAATTGGCGAGTTGTGCCGCGAACTGTGCACACTTGAGTGATGATGGCATAGTTTTCATGGTCCCAAATTATGTGCTTATTTCTATAATAGCCTACGTGGGTGATGCTGGCTTGAAATGAGCATCACCCACTCAAAGTGTTAAAAATTCATTCAAAGTAACGTGCACAATTCTCGGGAGAGTGATCTTCGGTCTGCACAGTTAGTGAAGGTAGAATCACCGCTACGAGATATGACAAATCTCTAGTGTCGTTTAGTGCAGAGTTCATATGGTTAATTCCAAACGACTGCACAGTTAGTGCACAGTTCAATGGTGTAAGTTATTTGAACTATTTAGTATTTGGTGTTTCACGCAGCTTCTTCTAAGCTGTTTATAGAAATAGTGTAACGCTGAGTACTGCTCTTTGTGGTAAACCATTCTCTTGATTTTTCTTGTCTGATATATCCATTCATTAAAACTTGGAATGTTTTCTCAGTCAGGAAGTTTTTTATGAAGTAGTAAATATTTCTGAATACCTATATGACATTTTATTTATTATTATTTTTTTTTGTAAGATTATATTTCCATAGTGACTCATAAGCTTTTTGGATATCAAAGAAGACTGCTATGAGATGCTGTTTATTTTGAGATGTTGTGTGTGCTTCTGATGTTAGTTGTGTTATATGGTCTAGGGTTGACCTATGGTTTCTTAATCCACATTGTTCATTATGATGTTGTTTTTTCTCAAGGTAGCATATTAATATTTATTTATTATCTTTTCTAGAATTTTACATAGACAATTTGATAGAGCAATAGGGCGGTAGTTGTTGGGGTTTGTTTTGTTTTTGTTGGATTTCGTGACGTGTATTATAAATGCATTTCTCCATTGTGAAGGAAATATTTTTTTGGTCCAGAATTCGTTGTATATATGTAAGATATGCTTTTGTATTTTTTCTGGTAGGTGAATTATTAGTTCTGCATGAATTTTATTTTTGTTTGTTCTTGTACTATTTCTAGTACTATTTCTAGTTACTTCTCAGTGATTGGTTCGTTTATAGGATTTGTATCTTATTCTGATGGATTAAGTGTTTTTTCTTCTTGTGTTTGTTTATATTCTCTGAACTCAGGATTATAGTTTTCGTTGCTAGATATTTTTGCAAAGTTGTTAGCTAATTTGTGTACTATTTCGGTGGGATCTGTTGTGCTTATGTCATTTTCTACTATTGCTGTTATTTGTTGTGCTGTTTTCTTTCCTTTTATTTTTCTCATTTTGACTTCCAGAGGAGAACTATAGTGTTTGCAGCGAGGAAGTGTACTCCAGGATGGTTGTAGCCTCCCAGATTCTTAACCAACAGCGGCTTGTTCTCGAGCCCCGGGGGATACGGCTGGGTGATAAGCCTCAGCCAAAGTCCCCTAGGATACAGACCAGTGCTACTACGCCGGGGTCGTCTTTATTTACGATTGATAGTATCTTAGTGCCTAGTCCGAGACCACCTGCATCGAGTCCACAACAGAGAGCGACGACGGAAAATTTGTTGAACCATCCCCTGATCTTCAAGTAGTACTAGTAAAGTTCGTCATTCCATGTGTAAATGTATGTCCTGAATACTGAAAGATGGACACAAATCAGCGGATTGTAAATTCAAAGACAATTACTTTAAATCTTTTTTGATAATTCCTACCCCGGTTCAAGTTTAAAAATAAATTGAGCAGGTCTATTGTTTATTGAAACAAAACAAAATGCATTCTTAATTAAATCGGGATCTCCAGCTTCTGACATCTTACAATAGTTGTGAACCTTTGTTTCTAAAACAGATATATCTACTAGTACTAGTAAAGTTCGTAATTTCGTGTGTGAATGTCCTGTATTTCCACGCACATATCGACACAAATCAATGCATTGCAAGTTTTCGATGGATTGAATGCTAAGTGGTTAAAATGAAATGCATTTATAATACACGTCACGAAATCCAACAAAAACAAAACAAACCCCAACAACTACCGCCCTATTGCTCTATCAAATTGTCTATGTAAAATTCTAGAAAAGATAATAAATAAATATTAATATGCTACCTTGAGAAAAAACAACATCATAATGAACAATGTGGATTAAGAAACCATAGGTCAACCCTAGACCATATAACACAACTAACATCAGAAGCACACACAACATTTCAAAATAAACAGCATCTCATAGCAGTCTTCTTTGATATCCAAAAAGCTTATGAGTCACTATGGAAATATAATCTTACAAAAAAAATAATAATAAATAAAATGTCATATAGGTATTCAGAAATATTTACTACTTCATAAAAAACTTCCTGACTGAGAAAACATTCCAAGTTTTAATGAATGGATATATCAGACAAGAAAAATCAAGAGAATGGTTTACCACAAAGAGCAGTACTCAGCGTTACACTATTTCTATAAACAGCTTAGAAGAAGCTACGTGAAACACCAAATACTAAATAGTTCAAATAACTTACACCATTGAACTGTGCACTAACTGTGCAGTCGTTTGGAATTAACCATATGAACTCTGCACTAAACGACACTAGAGATTTGTCATATCTCGTAGCGGTGATTCTACCTTCACTAACTGTGCAGACCGAAGATCACTCTCCCGAGAATTGTGCACGTTACTTTGAATGAATTTTTAACACTTTGAGTGGGTGATGCTCATTTCAAGCCAGCATCACCCACGTAGGCTATTATAGAAATAAGCACATAATTTGGGACCATGAAAACTATGCCATCATCACTCAAGTGTGCACAGTTCGCGGCACAACTCGCCAATTAACCGTGCATTAACTGTATAGATCGAAGATCACTTTCCCGAGAACGGTGCACCTTAGCTTGAATGACTCTTTACATTAGAGGCGTTTTGTGACGAGTAGCAGAATGATTACCGCAAGTTCAGTTGTATTCTTCAAAGATATATTTTTGTACTTTTTATGCGCTTTCGTTCGTGTAATCTCTAGCATATTAATCGGCATAACGTGTTTTCAATATTTTTACCACTCACAATTGCTCATTTTTACAGCCTAGACGGAGTAACCGATTTACATGCAACGTTCACTTTTAAATACTATATTTTTTCGTTTAGTGCCTTTTTAGAGCAGATTTTTTATTTTACCTCATTTTGTCCTCTAAAATGGCCAAAAAAGACGAATTTTTTCTAGGATCCAAGTAACCTGTGATATTTTACTGTTTTACGATCTCGTATATAAATGAATGAATTTTAAATTTATTTGTATTTAGAATAAATGAACAAATATTCTTATAAATTTGTAAATTTTTAAAAAGTCAATTGAAAGAAAATGAAAATAATTTCAAATAAAAATTTTCGCGTTGATTGTAAATGCCGGTTGAATAAGGTAAATGAATAACTACTTGTCATTTTTGACAGTTCAGTTTGAAATTTTTGATATAAATTGCATTAATTGCAGACATGGTGGAAAATTTTCGTAAATTTATTTATGTTTAAAATAAATGCGCAAATATGTTAACTAATTTCTAAATTTATAAAAAAAATCATTAAAAAAAAACCTTTCTACAAAAGTTGAAAAATTCCGAAATACCTAGAATTCACCGATTTAATAACGTCCAAAAATTTCATTATGTATGTGGTTATTCTTCAGACAAAAGTCAATGATAGATAGTTGAGATTGTACAGTGTGTTTCAAAATTTAGTAGAACGGCTCCATTAGACCCTCGTCGCAGGTATAACCGCAAGAGGCTTAAAGAAAATTTATGGCTGCAAAAATGTCATATTTGTCAGGGTTGGAATTAATTTGATTTTGAATATGTGTTCTCAATAACGAAATTTGTTGCTTATTAATATGATAAACAGTTGTAATAAATAATAATATATAGGTGGTACACGTATGTGAAAAAATATAGAAACACTTTAAATTTAATATATTTTATTAACAATGGGGTATGTGACCATAATCGAATTTCAATGTATACACCATAGAAAATGAATGTTCTTCATTGTAGTTTCTTATTACAACAATAAAAACTGTAAATTATTTTGTAATAGTAAAGTTATTAGCAATTTTGTGTTTAGGAGAAGGGATATGTGACGTCACTGTGGCCGTACGCATGACCCGCTGATATATATCTATTTCTTTCCTTTACAGTATCTCGGTCTTTTTCTAGCACCATACCTACCGCCGCAATCTATTCAGAAGACACAGTGACGTCTCACATCCCCTCTCCAAATATTTAAAAATTAATTTCTCGTTAACTATAAACAATTAATTGATTTAAAAAAATACGGGTATTTTATTTTTGTATCTAGTATCATGTAATGTCAGAAAAAAAAATTGGTCACATACCCCATTCCTCTGTATATAAATATTTAAGCTGAGTTCAAAATTTAATTTAATCCGACACTTTTCTTTCGGTGCACGGACCGCCTGCTGTCTTGGGTTCGCCCTGAAATTAGTAAGTTGAAATGGTTCTACTAAATTTTGAAACACACTATAATAATTCTTTGTTGTAATCAGTGTTTAGAGTAATCAATGCATTTTTGTATTCTTTGATACAAGTTTTAAATGGTAAGTTATGGGCGCAGGGTACTGCCAATGCAATGCAAGTATTTCGAGTTTTTAATAAATTTTATTTTGTAGGTTAAACATTAATTTCCTTATTCGATAGTCCAATGACAAGAATAGTTAGAAATATGTAAGAAATGCATAAAATAAAGTGAAACCACTCATATTTTGAAGACAGGGCGATCCCAATCTGACAAATTGTGCTGAAATGTGTAATATATATGCTCCATGCTGTGTTTTTGTATACAAGTGTTATGAATTAAAATATTTCGAAAATAACTTGTTACAAAAAGGTAATTTATTCAATCGCCATATTCCATAGAAACATAATTGGTATATGAAAATGTGTATTATACTGATATTTTTCAACATGAAATACGATAGCGAAAACATTTATAGAAGAAATTTCAAGAATTAAAGGTAGTTGAAAAAGTTTTGACATTTTGACGTAACCAATTGGAGAAGTTATGTTATTAAGGTTATTTTTGTACAATTATTTTATAAATGAAAATTTACAGTACACACAACACATTTTACTTCTATTCAAATTATCAAATTTGATCTGCAACGTTCAGGTGCTTGGTGTATGATTACATTTGTTAGTTGTCTTCATTTTGAAATATTTGCTGCAGGTATTATAATAATTACGGTGAATGAAAATTAAATTATATATGTGGATTATGTAGATTTTTCTAATGCAATCAATAGTAACAAATTTATACCAGTGGCCCATGTGTGCAAGCGGCAGGTTGAACTTCTTCAAACGCTTGATTAGAACAATGATATATATATATATATATATATATATATATATATATATATATATATATATATATATATATATATATATATATATATATATTAAAGTTTTATTTATAGTCGCTGTGTTTTTAAAAACTTTTATTTTGTTTTTTGTTACTAACAAAAGTACAATTTAAATTCAGATGTTTTCCGTTTAACAGTTCAACTAAGACTAAATACAATATAATATAAAATATTCTAAAACAACTACAATCTTATCTAATTATTCTAAAAGGGGTGTCATGATGCACCGTGGGGCAGTGCTGACGGTGCGGTTCCCATCTTCTGGGGCGATGTAACTCCTCCCTCCTTAGAACAAAGCTCCCCGGGAAGTTGAGATTCTTCTGGTTCGGCTTGATGGTTTTGTGATTTCGTTTAACCAATTTTGCGGTTAAACGTTTACATGAAACATAAATAATTATTATAACTATTCCAAAGTATAATAATATTGTCCAAATGTTAAGTGAATAATATCTCGTTAAATTATGTTCAATTATTGTAGGAGTGTGGATTGGAATATCTTCAAGTTTAATTTTCTTTAATTTAATGGTTATGTTGATATTTTATTTTCACTAAGTTTGAAATTTAATTTTGACAATATTAAAGGTGTTCCAGATGTCTTCTCCAAATAATTTAATGTTTTTTGTTTAAATATAATCGCACACTTATTTCTCTTTATTAGGTATACACCCACTAATATTTTAATGTTTGTGTTATCAGGGCACTGGACCGTGATTCTTTCTTCTTCTGGAAATATTCCCAAGTATTGGTTAATTTCGGGAAAAATTTCGATGTGGTTTTTACTGATTTCTAATTTTGTGAAATGGCATTGGCTTGAGTTTCCCTTGAGCAGGATGTCTTCTTCACAGGACGGGTTGTAATGAGCGTGAAACTCATTTGGGCACTGGTATACTCTGCTTTTAGTACACATGCTACTTAGAGGCTTTTTTTCATTATCTTTCGATTTTAAAAAGTAATTAACGTCAGGTATTACAGTAACGAATTCTGACTCATACCTAGTAGGTAATGGATGCAAATAATATAAATCAAAATCCTTTTCGAAATTTATTGGAATTGAAATAAAATAAATTATTTGTGCGTTTTCAATTTTACAATTTATTTTTAACAATGACTCATAATCCAACATATTTTCTAACTTTGGTTCAAAAGGTAATTGTCCTTGATAATAATGCGATATTCTATATAATTCTGATAACAGCTGTTCGGGATTTATGATAGAGGGGTGCAATGTCCTCATCTTACAAAATGTTTTTGAGTTTTCAATATCTTGAACAATATTCAAGATTGTACTATAATGTGTTATTAATTGATTATACAGGTCTTTTACGAAAATAATTTCATTCAGATTAAGATTAAGGTTTAATAATTTATTCAATTATTCATTTTTTTCTTTTAAAATAGATTCATTATGCCGAATGTTTTGAATTGTTGTATTAAAATTTCTTATTAATTTATTGTTAACAGAATATGCCAGTTTTAATTGATTTTCAAGGTGATATTGGTTTTCTTCTAAATGTTTCAAAATTTGATTATATCTTTTGCCATCTTCTGCGTCCAAATTTCCTGTTATTTGTTTAAATATGGTCCCCAGGCCATCTATAAGGCCACGTTTACTTCTTGATTTTGAATAAAGTGTCATTCGATTTAGTTTTTCAACGATATTTCCACGAACATATTCCAAAATATTATTATTATTTTCAAATTCAGTTAATTGAGTGGTTTTATTAGCCACGTTTAGTTTTAAAAGATTATATTGTTTATTTAAGTTGTTGAATTCATTTAAGAGTGGGTTTAGGTCGTAATAAATGTGTGTTGAAGTTTTTCTAATTTTGCGGGTCCCAAGTTTATTGGCAGAATGCCTCTGTTCTCCGTTATGTTTATTATTTCGGATCCATAGCAGAACCCGAAAAACCTGGAAGATTTTAAAATTTATTAGTAAATTTTTTAGGTTTTTTAATATTTGAGAGGTGAATATTTTCAGCTGTATTACCGTTTTTGCGGTTTTTAATTTCAGGTTTACGCTTTTAACTATTTCTGCTTTATATTTATTACGCGTCTTTTGTTGTTTTTGACGATTTTTTACATATACTCGTTCTGGGATTTCTGGTAATTCATCGCGGTCTTCGTTACGTTTATTTATAATTTTTTCTTTATGATGTTGTAATTTTTCATTTATTTTTTTATACATAATTTCATTTTATCTTTATGATGAGATATATAATTATTTACTAATTGTTTATCAATTTCAATATTAAATGGGGAATTTATGTCTAGGTGACCAAGTGTTCTTTCAAATGGTTTCAATTTAGTAACGGAATGTATTGTATTATTGTAGGCTAAAAGCGCATAATTTACTTTTGTTTCTATAGCTTCTTTTTTGTATTCGTCTTGATTGTTAAACAATCTTATATGTTCTATTAAAGTTGAATGAAATCTCTCAATAATGCCGTTAGATTCAGGATGTTGTGAACTAACGAAATGAATTTTTACTTTATGTAATTCTAATAATTCTCTAACTAGAGAGTTTTTAAATTCCAAGCCGTTATCTGAAATGATTGTGTCTGGTATACCGTGGTGAGTAAAGAATTTTATTAAATTATTTACAATTTCTATCCCTTGTGCTGAATTTAATCTGTATGCTTGAGCATACTTAGAGAATGAATCTACTACTGTAAGAAATTTTACTTTTTCTAATATAATGCTATCTACATGAATAATTTCAAAGGGTTTCGTAGGTGTGGGAATAATGTTAAATTTCAATTTTAACGGTTTTCTATCATATTTAGTTAACTAACAGATTTCACAGTTATTTACATAAGATTGGATGAGTGTTCTCTGTTTTGGCCAGTAATATTGTTGTTTGATTCGAGTTAATGTCTCATCAAGTCTGCGGTGGTTGGTTTTTCCTTCGTGATAGTTCTGAATTAGTTGAATCACTTCATCTTCGTCGTATACGTCTGTTAACATTCTTGTACATTTTACAAATTTTATACTAGAATTTTTGAAATATGTTTCAAGTACTCTACTGAATTTTTCATACAACTCATTTTTAAAATATAAATGATATTTAACTTTAGGTACAATAAATTCTTTAATAAATTTAATCATTTCTGACTCAGGGTTTGTTTTAGAAAATTGTACTAAGAATCTTTGTTTATTCTCATGAATTTTTAAAATTTTAGGATCACTGGGGCTATGTTCAACTTCTGATATTATAATTTGATTTTTTCCATAATTTACTGCACTTTCAATTATTTGTATACCAATAATTGGGTCTTCTAAATTTGAATGTATAGTATTGTCACTATCATCATCGTCGTCTTGAACTTGAGTTTTCTTGTCTACTTCTACTATTAGGGACTCGTTGTCGTTCGGTATATTATTTTTATCTTTTGCAAGTTGCCGATTAAAAAATACTGATATAATGATCACTGTTTATAAAAAACCAATTGAAAATAAAATACCAGATTATGAACTTAATGCTAATGAAACTAATGATTGTGACGCATTCTTTAAATATATGGATGACTTTAAAAATAAATTCTAACATTGATTTTACATTTGACCATTGTAATAAATCTTTACCACATCCTAATTTTGGGATACTTAAATTTTTTATTTTTGACAAAATATTTTTAAATTTAAAAGTGTATAAAACATATCCTGATTTGATGGCTCATTATAATGATTAATTTTTGATATTAAATAAATTATAAATCTGGTTTTACTTTTTAAGTAAACTAAATTATATAATTCAGGATTTTGAGCTTTTAATTTATGTAAATTTTGAAATTTTTCTCTAAATTGTTTAGCGATACCACGAAACATTCCCAAATCTTTACTAACACAATGAGCAAGACTCTCATCGTGAGGTGCGTTAAAAAGATCACCTTCTACTTCAAAGATTTTATAATCACTAGGTAAATTATTTTGTTTACATTTGGTACTGAGCAAGAGGTGATTCTGTTTCTAAATTTTCAGGGGAATTTTGAATAAGTGTTTCGTTATTTTGTGGTATACGGCTCAAAGCGTCGGCATTTGTATTTAATTTACCTTTTTTATATACGATTTCATAATCGAATTCCTCCAATTTTAAACGCCATCTAATTAATTTTTGACTACACTGTTTCAATGAAAAAGCCATTGTAGAGGTTTGTGGTCTGTAAAAATTTTAAATTTTCGTCCAAAAATATAGGGCCGGAAGTATTGTGTCGCCCAAACAATAGATAAAAGTTCTTTCTCTATTGTTGAGTAGTTCATTTCAGTTGTATTTAAAGTTCTACTTGCATATGCAACGGGAAGGTCATTACCTAGGCTGCCTTGCGATAACACGGCGCCAATCGCAACATTGCTTGCGTCGCAGGATAAGTTGAATTCTTTCGTGAAATCGGGGTATTGTAAGATTGGTTCATTTATTAAAAGATTTTTACAAGTTTCGAAACATTTAATATAATCGGGATCGTCAATGTTTATAGTAGCGTCCTTTTTTAAGCATTTAGTGAGAGGTTTAGTGATTCGAGCAAAGTCTTTTATGAATTTTCTATAATAACCGAGGAGTCCTAAAAAGCCTTTTATTTGTTTCGGGGTTTTCGGAATCGGATAATTTTGAATAACTACAATTTTATCAGGGTTCGGCTTTACGCCATTAGGGATAACAATATGACCTAAATAAGCCACTTCTTTTTGTAAAAATTCTGATTTATCTAATTGTATTTTAAAATTTGATTTTCTCAATCGGTCAAAAACTAATTTTATATTATTAATATGTTCCTGAAGGCTAGTGTTAAAAATAATAATATCATCTAGGTAAACCAAGCATATGTTATTAGTTAAACCTCTTAGAATATTATTCATTACGCGCTGGAAAGTAGCGGGGGCATTTTTTAAGCCAACGGGCATACGTAGAAATTCGTAGTGCCCATCTTCTGTATTGAATGCTGTTTTTACCTCCCGCCTACCTCTAGGTAAGGGAGGTATTGTTTTTGGTCAAAAAACTGGGTAGTGAGATTTCAATGAATAAGCACGTTTTAGAGTCCCTACAATACGATTTTACTATTTTCGCGATGATGTCTGTATGTATGTATGTGTGTGTGTAGTCTGTGGCAATTTTTTCGTCTCGCATAACTCAAATACTATAGTACCAAAAAAATACAATTTTGTGAATTTTTGCTTCTTATATTTAAATGAAGAGCTGATTAGATTTTGGATAAAATTTATCAACCGGAAGTAGCAGTTTACTTGAAGCCTTTAACAGTTTTTCGTGAAAAACACTGTTAAATTTCCTTTTTCAACAATTTATGTTATTTTGAAAGTTGTAGAATATTTAATTTTACATGTTTTTGATTACACTAACTTTATTAATTTTCATTAGATTTAGAGATAATAAAATATAAAGAAATTAGATTTTATAAATCATGCAGTCCTTGTACACCATGAAAACACTTAAAAGTTTTCAATTTTTTACTAAATGTGACATATGTCATTTTGATTGTGAAGATGTTTTCTTAGTGAAATATATGTCAAAAATTTAAATAAATATACGAAATAAAATTAAATTTCTCAAATATAAATAGAAAATAAACAAATAAGAAGGTATATATGTTTTTGTATCATTAAATACTATTTTGTACCGTTTAAGAGTATTGGGCGGGAGGTTATGTGCTGGCCACATCAGATTTTTTCTATATCTATTTCGTTCATTTCGATCTGGTGGAAGCCAGATGCTAAGTCCAGGGTGGTGAAATACTGACATCGTCCTAATTTATCTAATAAGTCAGTTATGTTCGGTATCGGGTATTTATCGTCAATTGTTTTATCATTCAACTTACGGTAATCTATGACTATATGCCACTTTCTTTTTCCAGAGGCGTCTAGTTTTTTAGGCACGATCCAAATCGGTGACGACCATGGTGAACATGATGGTCTTATGATATTTTGATCAAGCATGTTTTGTATTTGATATCGTACTTCCTCTTTATGAATTTCCGGATATCTATATGATTTGGTGTAAATAGGAATCTTTTGTTTTAATAGAATGTTTAATTTGATTCGTAAAACTCAACTGCTTATTTTCTAAATGAAAAATATCCGAATACTCGTGAATTAATTTAGTGATTATTAATTTTTCTTCTTCATTCATATGATCAGTACGAATTTTTGATAAGTCAAATTTAAAATTTTCTGTTTGTATAAAATTTAAATTCGGACTAGAGTACGTCTCGTAATTATCAATACTTTCAACGTTAATTGGTTTCAATAAGTTTAATTAAGTTTCGGGGATTAATATTGTGTCGTCTTTCTTATCTACTTGAACTCTGATTACCTTCTCAGTTCTCGGAACTAAGATAACGTGTCTACTTTCATGTGAGATGTTGTTAACGTCTCGTTTATTCTCGGAATTGTGATGATTAATTTTAATTTTCGAATTTAATGTAATTAATAAATTTTGATTCAAGTCTATAACTGTTTTTAATAATTTCAAATTATCTAGTCCCAATAAGATATCAAATTGATCGTGAAAATCGAAGAGGTGATATTTTAGTTTTAGGTTCTTTTTATTTAAATTAAATATTTTTGAAGCTGGAATAAAAGTACTATAATTTTCTGTGGATGTACCGTGAGCTGTCGAAATTTTGAAAGGATCATTAATTATCGAGTTTTTAAAATATTTATATGCTATATTTGGTTTGATAAAGCATTTAGTAATTCCTGTATCTATGAGAACTTTTAAATTATTCTCGGGAAAAATAATGTATGGTAATTTACTTTGATTATTAGTTAAATTCATCAGTTCGATTCGTTGAACTGGTGCTGTTCTATTACCGAGGCTACTGCTCCTAAAAAATGGTTTTGTTCAAAATTTTGAAAATCGTAACTTGGATTTTCATCTGAGTGTTCTATTATGGTGTTTTCGTTTTCGGGAATGCAATTTAATTCGCATTCAGCGTTGATTTCATTTTCATCTATATTATACATTTCTTCGTGTACAGTGTTTTGCGCGGGTCTAGCATATTGCTGAGACGGTCCTGGTCGTGGTTGGAAAGTGTTTCTTGTTGAAATACTCATGGGTGTTGGTTTATAATTATTCGTAACTCTTGTTTGTTGTGTAAATTGTCTTGGTTTTTGAAATGTATTTTGAGTGAATGGTTTTGGTGTTTGATATGTGTAATTATTTGTTTTTTGGGGTTGAGAGTAATGAGTTATTTTAGGTGGTAGTTTATTTTGTTGGAATCGCGAATAATTTATAGGTTGTTTAAAATTATTATGAATCGGTTTAATATTTTTAGGTGACTCGAATTGAAAGTCGTTTGTAAGCATATTTAATGCGGAACTTAAGTTTTGAGGATTTTTGGCACGCATAAGCTGACCAATGGGTTCTTTCAACCCTTTCAGTAATATTCAATTAAAACTGGTTTCTCATTATTATTTTTATGAGTAGCAATGTAAGATGTTATCATGTTTAATACTTTTGTAATTTTATTATAAAAGTCAAAAACGGTTTCGTTATGATTCTGTTTGAGTTCTGTTAACTCGATATTTAATGTGAATATATCACGTTTATCTGCATATGTGCTAATTAATGCATTTTTTAAATCATCCCATGTTCTAATGTCACAGGACGCAATGTTAACGGCGGCTTCGCCTTTAATTTTTGAATAAATAGTACACATTAAATCTTCATTTTGGAAATCATTTGGGTTGGCTAAGTTGTAAAATGTGTTTACTAATTTTTGGCAGACTTCTATGAATCTGGGCAATAATTCTCTTTCACCATGAAAGTCAGGAACCATGTCCAAATATTCTTTACGTAGTGGCACTACTGCCATTGTGTTTGTTTGGAGAGTTGCTGGTTTCAGAATTATTCTTTGATCAATGTGTAAATTTGGTATACGATCTTCTAGATTGGAGTCAGAATCGGACTGAGTGGAATTTTCTTTGTCTAAATTTAAATTAAAAAGTGTTGAGCCTCTAAGCGACATGTACTTACAGCAAGTGAATCCAGTACATTGGTCCTTGGCTGTGTTGTACTCTTCCTGGGGTTGTCCTGGTGTCCTTGGCTCGGTCGCGCTGATGTCCTCTCAACTCGTACGGGTCAGGTAGGCAGGCACCGGCTGATGTTCGCTCAGCTGGCGGGTCAGGATGCAGTTGATATACGTTCAACTTTGTCAGAGACTTCAACTTTTCACTGGCGACTTTTGTCGATTGCCAAATAAATCGTTAGACGAAACAAAATTATATCCGTTAATTTTGTTTTGGCAATCCTACCGACTGCGCCACTTAAAGTTTTATTTTGTTACTAACAAAAGTACAATTTAAATTCAGATGTTTTCCATTTAACAGTTCAACTAAGACTAAATACAATATAATCTAAAATATTCTAAAACAACTACAATCTTATCTAATTATTCTAAAAGGGGTGTCATGTTGCACCGTGGGGCAGTGCTGACGGTGCGGTTCCCATCTTTTGTAGAGTATGTTGTATGTTATAATTAAATAACCTTCTCAAAACTAATAAAAAATTTAAGAAAATAGCAATAAAAAAAGTTAAATTTATGGCCGGTTCCAACGCTAGCATCGTATAATTCGGAATTGTTCGGCATAATTCTGAATACAATAGTTATTCTAAAGAAAAAATTTACAAATTTAATGAAATTTTTAATATAATTTTAATTGCAGACCAGTTGGACATGTTTGACAAAGATCGGCATAATATGAACAAATATTAGTGAAAGTTGTATTTGATTTAAATTTCTTTTAATATAAAAGAGACGAGATTAATAATTATAACTGGAAGAATTATGCCATATTGTGTAGTGTGCCGTATATCGTACTAATCACCCTTTTCCTATTATATTATTGTAACTACATAAGTTTTATGAGATTTTCAGAGATCGCGGAGCCCTAGCTGAGACACCCGCCGTAGGCGGGAGTCGACGCTAGTAAATTACCTATATTTAAATAAATATTATTTTCAACTAAATTAACCCTCCATTACCAATATTACATGAGCGCTCGTGACGCGACATTTGGACCGCAACTGTTTTTTTTATTTTCTCCGTCCATTTATTACTACTTTTGCTCTCTATGGTTTGAAAAAATATATAAAAAAATATGTCATCACGCCTTTTACCCATTATGGGTGTGGTACTCTGTTTACGCAGTAAGTGATATATTTTTGCGCATGAAGTGCGGTTACCAGCCGTCAAATCATAGCCTTGAAAGATGTTAGTAGAGGGAGAACCACAGGGGTAAATTTAAATTGGTAACTGCCAGATGTGGGATTCGAACTGAGGATCTCATGACCCACAGTCCGACACGTTACCATGGAAGTATTTGAAGGTTGAATTAATTATATCTCCATCTATGAAGCATGTTACCAACTTTTCAATGGTTAGTTTAATTTAACCACAAAGTTGACAGTCTTTTACGGAGTATTATTTAGTCAATGGTCGCAGTGTATCAGTGCATCATCTGCAGTGACTCATAGAGAAAAGATGTGGCAGAAAAAAAAAGATCGAAAAAGAACGATGAGGTTAACAGTTAGTGAAATTGTACATTTGTGAATAATGTATACTTTAAAAAGTTTCTGCTCCCATCGACCCGTCTCATATTGTAGAGGCTAATGTTTAGACCTAACCTGGTTATCTGATCTATTTATGTTTTTACCATAGTGTAAATACATAGATGATGCATTCCTAAAGCTACAGTGACACTGCAAGTCTATCAAACTTAACTGTCACGTGATCATGGTACTGGGATATTTGTGAAACATAACCTGCTTTATTTGTTTATGATATATATTACTGAGTGATTTGTAAAAGAAAGAAAAATGAATACACAAACATATTAGAAAACACATCGAGTTAAAATTAATGACTCATCTGAACATTAGAATTACATGTTGAAAAGGATGTTAAATTTTGACGCATAGTATACAGGGTGATACAGAACATACGGAAAAGATTTTAAGTGCAACAAGGGGGGGGGGGCAAAATAATGCACTTTTCCTAAGAAAGTTTTGACAAGAACTCAGTAACCAAAAGCTACAACAAATTATAAATGAACGCCCACCTATTGAATACCGCTAAAAATAATACATAAATAATAGTTCATATCCATTTTTATTAATGTATTATTTAACTATTTAAGTTCAAATTTTATTTAAAAATTATTGAATGTTAATTTCTTTTCATTTTATTATCAACTTTCTAAGCGAACTGTACGACGAAGATAGGTTTCCCAGGTATTGCCTGTCTCTCTCGGCTCGCATTTCATCGTTAGTGCGCGTTCCAGAATTACTATATTTCAGTGATCGCTAAAATAGTTGGAAGAATTATTATTATCTCGTTTCCATTGAAATATATTCTTTTCACATCTGAAAATTAGCTGTATTTTAATTTTATATTCTGCACTCAACAAAAAATAATGGCAAAAGCGGTGAATTGTAGAAATATTTTTAATTAATGAAACTGATTCCTTAAACCATAATCACATCTAAGTTACAGAAAGTATTATCCATCTTATACTTGACATAGTTCGAGGTTTAATAAATTGCCATTTCAATTAATTTCTTTCGGCATATGACCATAGTAGTCAGTCCGCCTCTCATCTTCATAAATTAATTTCAATGGCAACTTGCTACCTAGTTGTGTTTTTGTTTTTATGTATCTCTCAATAGTGTGAACAATTATTTTTGAGCAATAAAAGATAAATTTAAATTTGCGTAACTTTTATTATGGTACATTAATATTATTTTGTAAACTAAACATTGTACAACTAACTTAAAAGAATTTCCAATTTGTATTTTAAACATAATTAACCATTTTAGTTTGTAATTGTAACGACTGTTTATATATCGATTCAACTTTAATTTGCTGTAACTTTTTTGTTATTGATTTTTGCCAAACGTTTATTAAGAAAAAGACATTATTTTGGGCCCGCCTAGCTACACTTTCAATATTTTCCGTACGTTATATATCACCTTATATATTATTTGAATTTCTCGTTTGTCCTGCATAAGTTTGGTGAACAATGTTGTTAAAAGCGTGGTACACTAAATATTTTCTACAAGAAATTAGAATGAGTGAAACATGCTTTTATTTTAAGTAGTTCTTTTTTACTTTTTAGAGCATTTCATAAATGTTAATTTGTAAAAAATATTTTGTTTTACATTTTTTACCTTCCTAGATAGTGCTAAAAAATGTCAACATTGCTATCAATTTTATGGTAACTATTGGCCATGTAATGAATAGGTGATTTGCAAAGAGAATTGGAATGAGAATTTTGCAAATAAAATGTCTTATTATGTCGGGATGACAGTCTGGGTACATGGAAATTCAATTTATTGATTAAATAAATACAATCTATTGAATTTGAAATTAACTTGATAAGAAAAATAGCTGCACACATGTCTCTCCTCTGATGTAAGAATTGTAGAATAAAATTTTCTAGCATAAATTTTTGGGATATGCCTTGAGTAGGATAGCTACCTTCTAGAATGAATGTAGCGGCTTTCATGAACTTTCTTTGAAATGATTCAATAGATTCGATTAGATTGTAATAGATGGGATTCCAAACCGTGGAGCAATATTCTAAATGTGGCCTTACTAAGGTAATGGGCAGTAGGCGTAAGATGGTGAAGTTATTAATCATTTCGGAATTCCTTATTATGAAGCCTAAACACCTAAATGCGCAAGATATTTTTGATTCCACATGTTTAATAAATGATAACTCAGGATCAAATATTACACCTAAATCAGTAAATAGTACCTGTTTATTTAGAGTAAGATTATTTAATGTGTACTGATATGTGATAGGTGATTTCTTTTTGCTATAAGTCATTATATTGCATTTCTCGACATTTAGTTGTAATTTGTTAAGAATACACCAATTATAAACGATATCTAAGTTACTTTGAAGACATTGACTATCATCAAGGGTTAAAATTCGACCAAACAATTTTAAGTCATCTGCATATAGAAGATGATTGAAAGTGATATGAAGAGTTATATCATTTATAAAAAGGTGAAACAAAAGAGGTCCTAGAACTGACCCCTGTGGAACACCAGAACTTTGATGAAAATTTCCTGAAATGAAACCATGAGTACTTACATATTGATATCTATCCTTTAGGCAAGATGTAAACAGAGAAATAAGAGAATTAGATAGGCCGTAAAACTCCAATTTTTTTATCAACAACGAATGGTCAATTATGTCAAAGGCTTTTCAAAAGTCTGTGTATATAACATCAACTTGGCCTCGCTCGTCGAGTGCTTCGGCTATAAACTGAGTTAAACAGATTAAGTTTGTAGTTGTAGATCTGTCCTTGATGAATCCATGCTGATTTGGTGAAAGTAAATTTGAAACATGGTTATATAATTTATGATGTAGTATTATTTCGAAGATTTTACTAAAGTTACTTATAATTGTCACAGGCCGGTAATTTTCGACATTAATCCTATTACCATTTTTAAACACTGGACTAATTCTGGAAAGTTTCCATCTATCTGGAAATACATTCTGGTTCAAGATTAAATTGAAAATTATTGTTAAAGATTTAACAAAAACGAATGCACAGTCTTTAATTTCAAATGAAGGAATCAAATCAGGACCTGCAATTGATGTCGGTTTGAGCTTCTTGATAGCGGCTATGACTTCATCTTCTGTAACGAAATTAATGAATAAAGTAGAAGAACAGTAAATATTATTTATAAGTCGATTAGTTGTGTTCGGATCATTATTGAACGAGCTGGAAAAATAACTGGTGAAACTGCCCACAATTGTCTGCGGATCAGTGAGAATTGAGTTGTAAGTCATAATTGATGGAACATTGATAGAGTTACGTTTGTTATTAATGAACGACCAAAATTTCTTAGGATTTTATGAAAGTTCATCTTGTATTTTGGAACAATAATTAACATACGCCACTCTTATCTCAGCTTTAATTTGCAATCGTAATGATGAAAATTCCCTTTTATCGACCATATTATCAGATTTTCTATAACTCTTTAACATTTTATGTTTCTTCTTGATTTTATATATTATGGAAGCAGTGAACCAAGGAGGATATGATTTGTTACACTGACGCTTTCCAGGAACGTTTTTGCTGAATACAGAATCCAATGTTGAATAGAATGCATCAAGAGCAGAATCAATGTTGTCGAGATTATTAAGAAATTGCCAGTTAACGAGGAAAAGGTCATTATATAAAGATGTAAAATCTGCTTTCCGAAAATTAAAACCTACATTACTCACCGAATTAAGTTTCGAATCAAGTTTTAATGGAAATTCAACATTTAACAACAGTATCGATAGCATAACTTACAGTGCATCTATTATTATTCACCACCAAATCCAAAATCCTATTGTTTATGTTTTGTATACAATTGGGCTGATCGAAACTGAAAAAATTCATGAAATTATTCAATGAGTTATAAATTGAACAAGAGGAATTATGAAAACGACAATTTACATAAGATGGTATATTAAAATCGCCAAATATCGCAATTTCTGAATTAAATAGAAAATTAAGACAAGATAGTGCTTCGAAGAGATTATTATAATCTGAAATCTGACAAGATGGAGGAATATACAAATTCATCACATACAAGTTATGGTGATTTAGAGTAATTTTAATCAATAGAAGATCGATATAAAAAAAAATGAAGAGAGAGAAGGAGAACACAACCACTCTCAACCAACAAGTTCTCCTTCTCTCCCTTAGGTCCCCTATACAATGGAGGTCTGATGACCCTCCATAGGACAAATATATATCAGTTTAACACAAATGAAATAGTAATGGTACACATTGGCATGAGATTTGCCAGAGGCACAAAATAAAAGAATTATAACATAAAATGTACAGTGTGACATGCATAATGAAAATGGCCGTGAGCTATACGTACGTAAGCACGTATAGCATCACTGAAAATAAAAATAATTATGACACAACATGTCTACATAGTAAATGAGTCAAACACACCGAAGTGCGTAGGGCTAAAATAAATGGACGGGAACATTACATAAAATAATAAAATAAGATACACAGATATTATAACTATATACAAGTTTTGTTAGGGCCTGAAAATGTCAGGGTAACAAAAAGTGGTGCAAGCACCGGTTTGACTCTGGTCTCAAGAACAAGATATATTGCGAATAAGTAACTCGTTCTACATCTGTAGGGTTTGGTTTTGGGGAACTCGAAATTCCACCAAGAGGCAAACATGAGGTCTTTGTCCGGAATAGGTTGGGTGAGTTGGGTTAGCAACTCACCCGCCGGGCAGGGCCAGACTAGAAGCCTGACCGCTAGCCCGTTCCTTGGCTCATGGGTAGCGGCGCATCAGATATTGCGATGCGCCGGATTGGCTTCAATGTGGCAAGTTATAGTTATGCCACATTGCTTGTAACACTATGGGCTGAGGGAGGTGTAAGGTTAGCCCTCTAAGTTCGAGCGACAGAGTGCCAAGTCCGAGATCAGGGACTTGGCATTCTCTAAGTCCTTATATGAAAGTTTCGTGGCGCTTAGGCCGACGTAACCTACCAAGCAGTTTAGCCCGACTGTGTCTCACGCGAGACGGAGAAGGCATTTGTATACCCAGTGATTTGAGCTGGTCAAAAATGGGGTTTGTAACTAGGGGTCTGCATAGGCATGTAGAGAGCCATCATAAAATGACTCTCATTCCCGATGTATCAGGGATCTTCGCGAGCTCCAGAGTGGCCACTCTGAAGTTCTTTGAGTCACCCTGCGGGAATCTTGTATGCCTAGCAGACATAGTTGATGTTGCTAATATATGCCTCCATACGCCTTTGAAACGTGGGACACTTGGGGTCTCCTGCTTGGTGCTCTATGTCAGCACCTTTCAGCCCTGATCGTACGCAATTGGAGCACTTGGGCTTGGTTTCTTTCTTAGTGCACGACCTTGTGTCGTGTTTGCCAGAGCAATGGCCACACTCGTCCTCGCTCTTGCAGTCCGACTGTATGTGACCAAATTTCTGGCACTTGTAGCACCTTTTTATGTGTATGTGGTCTCCCACCTTATAAGTATGCCATTCGTGCACTATGCGGCCCTTATCTAGTAGAGCTCTCCTAAGTCTAGGAGAGGTCTCTACGACCCAGTTAACCATTGTACCCTCTCTGCGTCCAAATTTCGTGACGATTTTAAACTCGTCAGCTTCAATGTCAGTTGTTCTTATAAATTCATTTAAACAATCCTTAATGTCCTCTTCCTTTAATGCCTTTGGAAGATTAAGAAGAACAACCCTAGGGTTGAACTTCCTGGACTCCTCAGCAACAAGGCCGTTCTTTTTAAGCTCCCTATTTGAAATTAGTTTCCTAAGGTTAGGACTTTCAGATTCAATACAGAACCCCTTGTTAGGGACTCTGTAAATTTTGCTGGGGACAAAGCCCAGGTTGGCGGGCTTAATTGTTTTCTGCACCAAGTTCATTGTGTCTTCACTTGTGCTAATTTTACTATTCCCAGGTGTTGGGGTGATAGTGATTTTGGTTGTCTTGGCCTTGTTGCACGAGGACGCTATCAATCTTGTGACAGGTTTCACAGGCTTATCGGGTGCGCCACTTGCCACTTGGGCAAAGGTCTTAGTGCCAATTTGCGAATTAGTGCTGCGTGCTAACTTAAGTAGCTCAGCTACATCATTCTTTATGTCCACATGGTCGGCGCGGACCATGCTTAAGATCTTATGTTGCGCCAGATTTATTAGGTCTATTATTTCGTCCAAAGCGCACCCTATAGCCTTCTTGTGAGCCCTTTTATCAGTATCCCTTTTCAAAGTTTCATTTAAATCCTTCAATTCAATACATTTATTAAATGCTTTCTCTAGTGCATCGTCTAGAAGAGGGTCACCACCGGAAGTGGTGGTGGCCATGATGGGGGCCCTACCCTATATGGGCAGGGGGGTGGGAGAAAGGAGAATGACCAGGAAGGAATTCTGCCTCTCAGCCGTCCTAGGAGCTTATTGCGACTCTCGACTTATGGCCTAAAGATCGTTGCCCGCCTTTCACCGCGAGGAGGTGGACAGTCCAGATTTCCGTGGAGCACTTGTCAGATAACTGTATACTTCACAAAACATATACAAGGAATCCAGGCGAAAGATTTATTCGCATCTTGAACGGAGACCAGAGTAGAAGATCGATATGCGGAATTAAGTCAAATTTGTCACTATATGGATGAACATCAATCTTAAGGGCTTTAAAGTGATTTTTCAATGCAATTCAATCACCGCCACCGCGTGTGGTATTTGTTAATAATTCCTATCAGTTCTGAAAATAGTGAAATAATTAGGATCAAATAGTTCGGAGTCATTTATATTTTCCTTACACCAAGTCTCTGTTAACGCGTATAAATCATATTGGGGCATAGTTAGAGAATTAATATATAGATCACTAGTTTTATTGCCAAGGAATCTAACATTTTGGTAATAACAGTGAAATGAAATTGTTTTAAATATATTTGATAATGATTGTAACTGCCTTGAGACATAATATACAGGGATATCATGAACAGAAAGTGATTGATTCTGTAATTGCTATCGATAACCCAAAATAGATTTTTTGTTTTTTTTTTTAATGTTTCTGTATATACATAACAGCTCGGATCCTACACGGCGTGCTCAGTTGGAATATTTAGTTTCTGAACTGTATTAATTTGTGAACAATGCACACATTTTAAAGATGAGGTTTTACAATCTGTAAGTTTATGTGATTCCGAACATTTGGGAAAGATAGGAGACTTTTTCGTGCATTGAGAGGCTTTGTGGTGAAAACCACAACAATTAAAACAACGGCGTAAATCAATAGCATCGTAAACTGAACAATAGTCGTATCCTATAAAAAGCTTGCCTATGTCAAGTATATTATGGTACGAGTTATGATCAACATGTATAAGAGCTTGATGCAAATTATTATTCTTCCGCAATGGTTTTACTGAAATGACTTCACATACTCCCTCATTAGAAAATAAAGATTTATTTTGAGCCTTCAAATAATTAAGTATAACTGACGGCTTAAGATTATCAGAAAGACCAACAATTTTCAGTCTTCAGATAGAGAGTAGATAATTGTTTATATTCATACTTTCCTTCCACTTTCTGCTGAGCTCTTTGTTTAAATTTTTCTGCATCATCAGAACCATTGCATCTTATAATTAAACTACCATCACGCTTATTATCTATTTTGGTAATGTTAATATTTGATTTAAGTGGATTAAGCGACAACTTCATATCAGATTTTTTCTAACGTTTTGGGCTCCTGTTTTGGGTCGTACTAATACAGGCGGTTCTATTTTGTTATTTAGTAAAGCATTTGCATATGACCTTTTTTCAGGATTTGGTTTCGCGGACATCTTACTCTCTAGTTCAATGAATTTTTGCACCAACAAATTCTGTAACTCCTTTTTAAAATCCAACAATACCGAATCAATCATAGTTTGCATATTCAAATTAATAGAATCAGAAAAATTTATGGAAAAATCAGAATTGAAATTTTTTGTTAACTTGGTAATATTATCATTCATCTTTTTTAGATTGGCTAAGAGATCAGCCGTTTCGGTTTTATTTGTAATTTCACAATTAATTTTACAATCATCTTATAAATAGAACAAATTTTTATTCTTTATAATAAAATTATTATCATTATCTGATAAGCTAACACATGACGTATGATAACTTCTCTTGCATGAACCCTCACAAGAAATTAAATTCAAATCGGGTCTTTTATAGTGACATTTTGAGCATCCTGACATTTTTAAACATAACCAAAATGCAAGAAGAAAATAAATATAATACAATTAAAACTTCTAAGCTAAATCTAAATAATGAGAATGAACAATAATACACAATAATATACAAAATTCAGAAAAATAAATAAAATTTGTTTGGTATGTGGTATTATTCACCAATCCAATTACAGAACAGTACCAATTTAAGTAATAACTTCTCGGAAAATGCTTTCAGTTTATTTCAATTTGTCATGAACACACCGAAGTCGTTTATAAAATTGTAATCATTATATTTTATCGTCTTTATCATCGAAATTGTAAAAAAAAAACATTTATTTATTCCATTCGTCAAATCATTGGTAGCTCTGTAACGAACTTGAAACATTTCGGGTTGGCAAGTTGCAGTACTGAATCTGAATGAAACGTTAACAAGTGTAATTACTATTTAGTAGTTTTATAAAACAGCAACGATGGGTCCGATTAGCAGTACGTTCGATGCAGTTCGGCCAATTTTTTTGTTCTGTTGGTTTTTGGGAATTTGCCCTTATTCCATGAAAGGGACCTCAGGAATTCGACAAGCGTTTTTCGGCAAGATGGACGTGCTGATCACTACGTGTCGCATTTTAACTCTCTTTAATTTTATTTTCACTGACTCCTTTCAAATTACAAAAATATTTTTAACTAGATCATTCGCCCAAATGTACTTAAAAAATAGCTTTCTTTCGTATATATTAGTTGTTTCATATATATCAAAAATTTTATTGCAATTATCAAAAAATTTTAGTTTGACGATTTTTTGCAAATTGCTAGAAAAGTTCTTCAATAATCATGATGACCTTCAAATTCGATTTAAAAAGATAGGTAAAGAACAAAACTTTGGTATTTTGTACAAATGTAACTTAATTCTAATAATAGCTTTATTAATTATTGTTTTCATAGATTATTTCGATTTTTTTCAAGGATATAACACATTTGAAGCTATAAACTCATTAATTGATATCTCATCTATTCGTAGTGTAATAATTTTGCAAATGATATTTCTTTTTGACATAAATCAAAAAATTAATCTTTTATACGATGGAATTAATCAACATATCCAGCCTGAACACATGCACAACATTCTTAACATACACTTGAAGCTAGTTGCACAGTGTAGCCACATTAATAACATGTTTAAATTCTATTTACTTCCATATTTAATAAATATTTTCTCGAGGTATTGCATATGTATATACGATATAATAAATACTTCAAATTACTATTGGACTTCAGTAATTTTGATTCTCTTCGATTTTGGTATTTTAATTCTGTCCTATCATCACGTTGAAAGCAAGGTAATGTGTTATAATTATACAGCCCAAAAAATAATAATTTTTGAACGCTATGGAGACAACTACATCCCCATGTAATTTTCGATCCAAACCCGAGGTCAAAAAAAGGCGTTCACCCCCAAAATCAACATGTAATGCTGAAAAGCACCCCCCCCCCCTCCACAACAGGCATTGCAACTATTTTTTGAATTTCATGTTATGTGAGTAGTAAATTTTACCCTCTCAATGAATGTCTTTGGTGCAATGCAAGTTATCACCTTCAAACTGCAGTATACAGTGCTGCATATCTTTAGCCAATTTTATCATCGATTAAAATAGAAATCACGATAATTATTTTTTGATGTTTCTAAAACCAATGAAATGCTTCATTGCATTTCACGTGTCTGTGTGTTAACCAATCCTGTCATTATTATACTGAGAACTGATAATAAAATTCTAGTGAATATTCCTGGGAATAATGTCTGAAGCTTTTTTGTTTTTGTTGACAAATGTAAAATGTCAGATAATTATCAACACAAGTATAATAATGAGCAAAAAAGATAGATTTAGTGTCGTGCCTGATGATGAAATCTAAAAATAATCTTATTAAATATAATTCGAGAGTTTGATAAATTAGAAAATAATTCTCCAGTATCTTTCTCAAACTTGTTGCTATTTGGCAATAGCCACTTAAACCCTATCGGCATCGTGGCTATTGACTGGCAATGAATTTTCGAAAGATCTGTCAAATTATTTTCATTTTATTCTCACTCTTTTGTTACTGAATTTTTTTTTTCACCGGTATTCTTTCACTCACTATTTCACAAGAAACTGACATTTTGTATATATTTATTACATTCACTGCAGTTTTAACAAGGTGCGCCATGAACGAGGGGTAGTTTTTACCCTCCCTTGGGGAGGTATCACTGAATAAAGTTGGGGCTACGTGAGTATTAAGTGATGCAATTTTATCCAATTTGAGCTCATCCCGTTAACATGATTTTTCCCCCGATATAAAAGTGATTTCCGCCAATCTATAGGGGTTGATTTTGAGCATCAAGACTATTGCAGTTACTCATTCTTTCAAAAAAAAAAAAATGGGCATCGTAAGCTTTTTTGCAATCACTGCTTTTTTAAAATTTTCCTGCTGTATGAGGGGTAGTTTTCACCCGCTCATGGGGGTAATTTTCAATGGAATATAGTTATAGAATATAGATTTATTGAGATTTAGGACAGTTCGTAGAGCGTTAAGTCATTTTTACCCTGTTGAGGTTTTTTAGTGTCGAAAATTACATAGGGATATAGTTGCCTCCATAGCAGTTTTCTGTGGGGCTGTGTTATTATTGGTGGATTTATTAATTTAGTAAATGTTATTACCTTGCTAGATAAATGAAACTCCAAATGTTATAATACAGTCAAATTACGGAAAAAAGCACAACTCTAAGTTAACAGATACGGTAAGAATATATTTAGCTATGCAATCACAATATTTTATTAATTTATCATGTAAACTTAATCCGCGCTTATTCTAATCAAATCAAAGCCCACAGAACTCACACCCGACCAACTCGAATCATAGGATGCATTTTTAACGGAACCGTTTCATAAATATTAACTCATTTTGGTTCATCTCTCATAATTCCGCCATTTTAGATCGTTACACATTTGACAAATTATCATTAGATAAGTTTCGAGAGATTGGAAATTGGATAGCACTCATTAAATACACTTATTACCTTTACTAGACCATTTCTCCGAGTAATAGAGTTTTTCCAGGTGATCATGAATCTTCTGCGCACGCGCCACGGTCGCCTACGCATCTCCCTGCTCGGAATTACACCTTTCAATGCCGCGCTGATGTTTGATGTGCGCACGTGCAAATACTTTACAATCAACAACTAACTTCATACTTGTTGTAGATTTTGGCAGCGGGTGTTTTAAATGTTGCCGTACTTTATACGATGAACACACATCGAAGCATAACTCTGTTTTATTAAACTGTGCAGATGTCAAAATATGAAGAAAAAAAAACACGTTATGACATAAATTGCTGTACTTTTTTGTACGACCGGAACGCGTTCCGTTAAGATTCGGTTGTATTTTGTACAGTACATTTTGTTATAATATCGATAATTAATTTCAACGACAACTAGGTGGTTTTCATTTAAAGTGGCCCTCAACCGTGTGGACTGCAATTTTTGAACAGTAAAAGCAAAATTAAAATAACCCTTTTATAATTATACAATACTACTAATTTCTTTTAGCTAAACATTGTTCAACTAATTTTAAATTATTCCCAGTTTCTATTTAATACATAATTAACTGCTGTAGTTTGTAACGAGTGTTAAGTGATTCAACTATAATGTGCTGTAACTTTTTTGTTATTAAGTGCATGCAGTTTCATATGTGTAATTAATTTACTCTCCTGTACCTTGTAACAAATTTGACATTTATGATCTCTAATGTTTGAATGTACATGTACGTCTAAATGACTTTTCCTATTAAAATATTTATTGTAAACTGTACATTTATATTTATATACATAGAGGTTATATGCTTGAATTCTGCTCCATCTGTTTCTCTTATATCATTTTCATTATTTGTATCCGTACTGAAGTTGGCTTCATCCACGTTGTTTATCATCTTCACAACTACTCCTTAAAACAATGTCTTCTTCATTATCAGGTGCCGATTCATTCTTTACATGTTTCAAGTAATATTCGTGGTCTTCGTTGTCTGCAATAAATTCTTCTTTGATATCGACGTCATCATCTACAACAGTTCTCTGATCATATTCCTCCAATGACTGCAATGAATCTTCGATCTCTTCTTTCACTTGTAGTTCACTATCCACGTCCTGCTCTCGCTCCATTATCAAGTCTAGATTGTTTATCTGTATTTGCAACTCAGTGAAATTCTGTCCTCGCGGATCGCTGTTGCCTTGTAATATTTAAATGTATTGCAATAAACGACTACAATTCTCTAAACACGTTTGCTCAAATTTGTAAAATGATAGGAGTGTGCTAATTGTTCTTGATAAATACTAATACTTCTTTAATCAAATATATTTATTTCTATTAAAATACAACTGCTTATTTAGAAATAAAATGGCGTATTCTTAGAGTTTATATAAAACGTAAAAGATACGAGAAAAGAAAAAAAGTAAAATACTAAAAAGATTACAAACGTTCAAAATGGAGGCGAAAATTCCTGCAAGTTTAAGTTTAGAAGCAGATGTGAGTAGGAATTGGAAGAAATTTAAACAACAATTTGAAATTTACTTAGTGGAAAGTAATAAAAGGAATAAACCATCAAGTATTAAAGTTGCCATACTGTTAAATGCAATAGGTGAAGAAGGGTTGGAAATATTTCACAATGTTACAATAAGTGAAGAAGATAAAAGAATTATGATTATGTGTTCTATAAACGAAAACAACAGGAATGTGAAACCATAGATAATTTTGTTAAAGATTTGACAAAATTAGCAAAAACCTGCGAGTTTTTAGATCAGTAATAATAATAATAATAATATTTATTTTGCTTAAGAGAAATAACTCTTTACAAAAGAATAAGTAACATTGCATAGAATAATTAATAATTGATAAATAATGTTTAAAAGTTTAAATTTAACATGTGAATACATAATATTGTATTAAATAAACATGTACAGGAATACACGTTTCATAGATTTAGTGCAAATGCTCGAATTTTGGTGGCGTTTCTAATATAGTTGGCAATATCAAACATCTTCTCCTTGGTGAGGTCCCCCAGGAGTTGCTCCAATTTTGGGTCTGCTGGGCTGATGTACTTGTTTATGAAGGTTGTTCTAAGAGGTGTGAGTATGGGACAACGGAAAAGGAAATGAAATATGTCATTCGGTTCAAAAAGGTTACAAATATTGCAGATTTCATTGCGATCAAATTTATGACAGGTTCCATGTTGATATATGTAATGTAATTCAAGGTTGGCAGTACGGAGTTGACAGGATATTTTTAGGATATTATACGGGATGTCAAGTGACAAGTAATGGAAGTTAGTGTTATACAGTTTGAAGTGAGAATTGCGAGAAGAAATTTTTATACGTTCTGTGTCAATATTGTATAAAAGTTCATTTAAAGCTGTTAATATATTGTCAATTTCTTCTGAAAGCTGGATGAAATTCTGATTTTCCCACACCCATTGGAAATTTAACCTTTTTAGCATCCGCTCTAAGTTTCTTACCCAGTTAAATTTGGTTTGAATTTCATTTGAAATATTAGAGCTTTGATTTATTTGGAAAAGTTTGTTGTAGCATATTCTAACGTATCTATTCTCGGACATCAACAATATTTTATACCACCAGCAAAGTATTTTCTTGAAAATTAGAACTTGAAGATTAGGTTGCCCCGTTTCTCGCCTCAGTAAATAATTTGGAGTAATCTTTTGCCAGGAGAACATAGTTTTGAAAAATTGACTTTGACCTTTTTCAATCTCCTCGTTTTGAAAACAGCCCCAAATCTCTGCACCATATAACATTGTAGGTATGACAACTGAAGAATATAATTTCAAGACTGTAGTCCAAGAGTAAGTTTGTGCTTTGATTAATGTATGCTTTATGACCCCTGTTGCCCTATTTGCTTTACTGACCACATCCATAGTATTTTCATTAAAAGAGCCGGATGCTTTAAATTTTATGCCCAGATATGTATAAGAGTTTGCAAAGTGAATTTCTTTTTCTTGGCAAACATATTTCAAATTCCTTTTAGGCGGTCTTCCTCTATGGAAATGAAGAATTTTTGTTTTATCCGCATTGATTTCTAGTTTCAAATTATTGCAGTAATCGCCTAAAGCAGAGAGTTTTTGTTGTACGTCTATAGGAGAGTTAGCAAATAGTACGATGTCGTCCGCATATTGAAGCATTAAAATATCTACCGATGGAGTGATAAAGTAGCCTTGTAAGTTTCTTTCTTTAAAAAAATTCTCAATGTCAGAAATAAAGAGTGCAAAGAAAAGCGGACTAGTGCATTCTCCCTGCAATACACCTTTCGTAATTTGGATTTTTTCCGAAGCTTCATTGTTTATGTTTATTTGGAGAAATGCATCATCGTATATGTTTTTCATAAGCCTAATTATTTTTCCACTAACTCCTAAGGTGTTAAGTTTGTACCATAATATGTCATGAATAACTGTATCGAAGGCTTTACGAAAGTCCACAAAGATCGTATATAAATTTTTATTGTGTGTCAAAAAGGATGTCTCTACTATAGTATTAAGTACAAACAAGTTGTCTGCACATGATCTTTTCTTTCGAAAGCCAGCTTGAGATTCTGGTAGAATATCGTAGCTTTCTGCCCAAGTCTGCACTCTATTATTTAAAATAAAAGTGAAAAGTTTGGTAATTGTATTGCTGAGAGCAATACCACGATAGTTATCTTTATTCAACAGGTCTCCTTTTTTATGTAGCAAACAAAGTTTGACCGTTTTTAGATTTTTTGGAAGATCTTCATTCTCCAGAAATTGGTTTAATAAGCGGTTTAAAAAGATTTTCCAGTTATTTGGTAAATTTTTCAAATGTTCATTTATAATTCCATCAATTCCTGGGCTTTTTCTTGATTTTAAATGTTGCAGCGCAAAATTTAGTTCTTGCATTGTGATTGCTGAATCCAGGTAAGGGTGACAGGTACCAAATTTTTTTTCTTCAATTATAATTTTCGTGCCATACCAATTCTTAAAATATTGAGTCCATTCTTCCAATTTTATAGGGCTCTGTGGAATATTTTTTGAATTTAAAGCTTTTATGGTTTTCCAGAAATCCGTTTGGTCCTTTACTAATTCAAGTTTGTTTTTTACTTCTGATTTGTATTTATTTTTTTGTTCATTTATGATATGTTTGTATTCCTTCTTTGCCTCTTGATAATGAAGAAGGGATTCCGCGTTGAACTTGTTCTTTTTACAGTTCCGTAATAATCTTCTACATTTTTGTTTTGACTTAAGACATAGTTCGTTGTACCATGAATTTCTTTTAATATTATTTCTAAGCTGTATGGTTCTTCGTAATTCTAGTTTATTGCACGTATCTTCTATTTTATTTTTAAAGTAAAAGTAATTTTCTTCGATAGTGTTATTTCCATCTAGTGAGGTTTCTATGTATTGCTTCTCTAATGTTTCTGTGTAGATTTCTGATTTATGTATATCCCAAATTGTTTTACAGATAGTTATGTTTGTTTTATTCTGTTGCTGGTTTTCAATACAGAATAAATTTTTAATATGCAAAGAACATATCATATGATCTGAAATTACTATCTCTTCTATGACAAGAAAATCTACTATTAATTGTATAGCTGATAAATCAGTCCATACCAAATCTATTGTACTTTTTCCCCGAGGACCAATAAAGGTAAATTTTGCTGGTGTATCGCTGTAGGATCTTCCATTTAAAACGAATAGACTCTTTTCTTCCATTATATTAATTAAATCTCTACCCTTCTTGTTTATGATTTTGTCGTTGGAAGAGCGGTTTGCATGTAATGTGGTGTTTGCAAGAAGTAATTCTTCAACATTATTAATTTCTCCTATTCTAGCGTTGTAGTCTCCGCCAATCAGAAATGAATGATATGGGTAAATGTTTAATATATTATCCAGATTGTTGGAGAAAATTTCTAGTAAAGTAGGATAGTCATAAGAGAAAGAGAAGTACGTCACACCTAAAATGATGTTCCTTGTTTTATTTGTAATCTTCAAGAATATCCAGTGTGCTTCTTGTTCAACAATTGTAACATTGTTCAGATCAAATTTAGAAAAGATAATTAGTCCGCCAATGCCACGACCCGTACTAGCTTCTTTGGAAGCTGGCTGTTCATATCTATTATAATGGTTTAAAAACATCGGATTATCCTTTAGTTTATAAGTTAGCCACGTTTCTATTAAACATATGACATCATGTTGTAGGAGAATATCTTGCTCCATATTATTAAGTCTTGAGATGTTTTTAAATCCTTGTACATTCCAAAACATTACTTTATTTTCTGGATTCGAGAGCGTGTTTAGATTCTGGATACTTCTAAGTTTTTTGAAGTTGAATTAGTACGTAATCTTGTCTGTATCTGGCGATCTATAGAACCAGATCCTGTTTTGGGTGTGCTAGGTTTGGTTATTTTCTTTTCAATATTTATTGGAAGTTCTTTGGTTGTTATTTTCTGTTCTTGTCCTTGCCCTGATTTCTGGTCTTCTTTACTATTCTGAGTTTTTTGAAAGTTTTGTTTTGGGTGCTGTATTGTGATAATATTCGGGTTATCTGCAGAATTTCTTTCACCGATTGAAGTATTATGTAGGGAATAGAACGTGTTTGCTCGTTGTAATTGTGGTGTCATGAATTCAGCATCTTTATCAGTTTGAGAGTTATACTCGGTAAAGTCCTCGACAGTGTATTTAGTTCCATTTACGTACAGTACATTTCGGTTTAGAGATACTTTCATGTTATCTTTTTTTGCCTTCAATAGATGGTGTTTCAATATTTTTCTGTCTCGTATGACTGTAGGAGGAAAATCTTCTTCTATAAATATTCTTTTATTATTAAGAGCTCTTGCATTTTGCATTATTAGTTTTTTAACTTTTTTCGAGTTAAGTTCTATGAGTACAGGTCTTGTTTTATTGGGCTCCATTTTACCGATTCTTTTTGTCGCTTCGATGTTGTTTTCTACAATATTCTGTAACTTCATATCCTCCTGTATAATTTCTAGAATTGTTTGCTCTATATTTTCCCCTTGGGTTTCTTTTACTCCGAAAAAAACTAAATTTTTTTCACGTATTTTTATTTCTAATAGTTCAATTTGTTTATCTTTTAATTTGAGCTCTTTTTCGAGTTCTTCATATTTTGTTTTATTTTCTTTGGAAATATTGGAAATCTTATTATTTAAGTTTGTAAGTGAATCATGTATCTTTTCTATATTTTCCTTCATCGGTTTAAGTAATTTTGATATCTCTTCAATTGTGGCCATTTCTGTATTTATTTATTTTTACTACTTTTGGCAACACTGATTTTGTTAAGATTCGAGTTAGACACGCTTGCGCGCGGTAGTTAGAATTTGTCTTAGACGTACTGAGATTAGTTTGAGGTGTGACCTTGTGTATCTTAAGAAATTTTTCAAACTCACTTTTGACTCATCTGTTGAAAGTTGTTGTTCCAATTTTTATGTTGATCCAAAGCACAACTTTGTATTGATGATTTCACTACTTTTGCACTTTTTAAATCTCGTTATTTCATTATATATTACAATTTAAATGATCCACTGTTAGAAGATTTAACTTTCTTACTTAGCGACAATGTTACCAATCACTTGTAGTTCACTATCCACGTCCTGCTCTCGCTCCATTATCAAGTCTAGATTGTTTATCTGTATTTGCAACTCAGTGAAATTCTGTCCTCGCGGATCGCTGTTGCCTTGTAATATTTAAATGTATTGCAATAAACGACTACAATTCTCTAAACACGTTTGCTCAAATTTGTAAAATGATAGGAGTGTGCTAATTGTTCTTGATAAATACTAATACTTCTTTAATCAAATATATTTATTTCTATTAAAATACAACTGCTTATTTAGAAATAAAATGGCGTATTCTTAGAGTTTATATAAAACGTAAAAGATACGAGAAAAGAAAAAAAGTAAAATACTAAAAAGATTACAAACGTTCAAAATGGAGGCGAAAATTCCTGCAAGTTTAAGTTTAGAAGCAGATGTGAGTAGGAATTGGAAGAAATTTAAACAACAATTTGAAATTTACTTAGTGGAAAGTAATAAAAGGAATAAACCATCAAGTATTAAAGTTGCCATACTGTTAAATGCAATAGGTGAAGAAGGGTTGGAAATATTTCACAATGTTAAAATAAGTGAAGAAGATAAAAGAATTATGATTATGTGTTCTATAAACGAAAACAACAGGAATGTGAAACCATAGATAATTTTGTTAAAGATTTGACAAAATTAGCAAAAACCTGCGAGTTTTTAGATCAGTATAACCATATGATACGAGATAGACTTGCATTGGGTATTAAAGATTTACAATTACAAGAGAAGTTATTAAATGTGAGAAGTTGACTCTAAGTACAGCAGTAGAAATGGCAAAAAATAGTAAAATAATGAAGCAGCAAGTAAAAGAGGTACAGACTCAAGAAAAAAACATAGAAGCTATAAAGAAGTACAAAAAATAAGAAAACAGAAAATATTATAAGCAAGAAAGAGAAGTACCCCAAGGATATGAGAAGAATCAAGTAAAAATTAATAATGAATTTCAGTATCAGAGGTGTCGGAAGACTCATAAACCAAGGTCCTGTCCAGTATATGGGAAGCGATGCAAAAAAGCGGCTTGTTCAACCATTTCGCAAGAGCCTGTAGAGTCAAGCAAGTCAAAGATGTAGTAGAAGAAGAGGGCAAGAGTGAAAGCAGCATTGACTCCATTCGAGTATACCCAGATAATTCAGAAGAAAATTCATGCTGTTGTCAAAGCATGGTATGAGCAGGTCGAGGTAGAAAAAACATCAGTCACATTTAAACTGGACACAGGAGCAGAGGTTAATATATTACCATTGAAGATTGTAAGAAAATTAGGTAATAACATAATTATTGAAAAAACAAATATTTTGCTAGAATCGTATGGTGGATTTAAAGTAAATCCAATAGGTGCGGTAAAATTAAATTGTAAAGTATCAGAACAAGGTTTTATTGTTGTTCAAGTTCAGTCAAAACCTATACTAGGATTAAAAGCATGTACTGACTTAGGATTAATTAGTAGAAATAGTATAGAATCTATATAGACCTTTACCGAAACTACTGACATGTTTATTAAGAAAAATTTAGATTTATTTCAAAGAGTAGGCACATTCAGTGATGAATTAAGTATTAAACTAAGTAAAGATGCAGAGCCAGTTGCAAGGCCACCTATACGAGTCCCACTAAGTATTAAAGATAGATTAAAGAAAAAGCTGAACCAATTACAGTCGCAAAAAATATTAGAAAAAATAGAAGGACCATCTGATTGGGTAAGCAATTTAATTATTATTGAAAAACCCGATAACTCTTTGAGAGTATGCCTAGACCCACATGATTTAAATAAATATATTAAAAGGGAACAATTTTTAATTCCAACTTTGGATGACATACAAGCCAACTTATCAAATAAAAATATTTATACAGTCTTATATTTAAAAGATAGTGTTTACCATGTTAGACTTGATAATAAATCATCAGATCTGTGTACTTTTAGTACTCCTTTTGGTAATTATAAATTTTTGAGGCTACCTTTCGGATTAAACCTTGCTCCAGAATATTTTCAGAAGTTAAATCAAAAGAATTTTGGTGATATCCCTGGGGTAATTGTTTACTTTGACGATGTGCTAATTGCAGGAGAGTCAGAGAGTGAACATGATCAAATTTTAGATAAAGTGCTAGCAAGAACTCGCAAGTTAAATGTAAAATTTAATGAAAAAGAAGTACAGTACACAGTCAGGGAAGTAAGATATTTAGGTCAGGTATTTAGTAGCAAAGGAGTAAAACCAGATAGTTAAAGAGTAAAAGCACAAATACAAAATTGCCAAAAAATAAGAAAGATTTGCAAAGATTTCTTGGTTTAATAAACTATTTTAGGAATTATATTCCAAACCTATCAAATTTAAGTAATAATATTAGAGAATTATTAAAAGACAATTTTGAATTTATCTGGACACCAAGTCATACAAAAGACTTAAATAGAATAATAAATATTTTAACAAGCACACCTGTATTGACTAATTTTGATTAGTCTAAAGAAATTGTAATACAGGTGTGATGCAAGTAAACATGGTCTGTTTGATGCAAGATAAAAAACCTGTCTGTTTTGCGTCATGAGCCTTAACAGAAACGGATAAAAACTACGCGCAAATAGAGAAAGAATTTCTTGCAATAGTTTATGCTGTTAAAAAGTTTCACAATTTAGTTTATGGTCGGAAACTCTTGGTATACAGTGATCATAAGCCTATTATTTATTTATAAATTAAGGCCATACAACAGGACTAGGTCCCAATTACAGTACGGCACTAAATTACTATGACATACAAACATAGAAATAGTACAAAAAGTTGAAGCATACAATGATGATACATAATAAATGTGATATAATAATAATGGAAAAATATACTTCTAAGATTATAAATTAATTAAATGAATGTAGTGTTTTACACAGCGTTTAAATTGGTACAAACTATAATACAAAAAACAAACTATAATAAATAATATATCTAAAGTACAAATTTGTAATGACAAATTATTATATAGCAGAAAAAGTCTAGTAACTGGTGAATTTATGGCAAAATTAGTTTTAACATTATTAACTAGAAACAGATCGGAAGAACGAGTTAAACGAATAGGTACTTTTATATTAAACTTTACAACAAGATTAGGGCTATCGATGTGGTTGTTTCAAATTTTATATAAAAATGTCAAATCTAGAATTATTCTCCTATGTTGGAGTGAGGGAAGTTGTAGGTCGTTATGGGGAAATTTCCAATTTATATGTGAAATAAATTTTCGTTGAATTCGCTCAATTTTGTTTATATAAATTGCATAATATGGAGACCAGCAAATGGAAGCAAATTCAGGCTGAGAGCGAACTAGGGTATAATATAAATATACAAATGAATTGAGATTACTGAATAGCCTCCCAATTCTCAGAATGAACCCCAACATTTTGTAGGCCTTCTTTACTATATAATCAATGTGTTTATAATAGTAACTTAGAATCTAACACAACACCAAGATCCTTAATTTGAGATACTTTTACGAGAGGATTACCAGAAATGCAGTAATCATATTGAATAATATTTCTATTTCTCGTGAAAGTAATAGTAGAACATTTATTTATATTAAAAAATAAATTATTATGCGTTAGATATGAACATAGCCTATCAAGATCTGATTGCAAACCCAACGCATCATGAATAGAGGAAACCGCTTTATAGATCTTCATGTCATCTGAATACATAATGAATTTAGAATGATTGAAACATTTTGTAACATCATTGATAAAAATGATAAAGAGAAGTGGCCCTAGATGGGATCCCTGAGGGACTTCAGAAGTAACTAGAACGTAAAACCATTGAAAGTAACACATTGGTATCTGTCTGTTAGGTATGAATTAAACCATTGGAGCAAACTGCTCTGTATTCCAAACATTTCCAACTTGAATAGTAATAGAGAATGCCTTGCTAAAATCAGTATACACTGCGTCAAGTTGTGTCCTTTCATTCATATTATCTAGGAGAAAATCAGTAAATTCAACTAGATTGGTATCAACAGACCCACCAGCATAGAAAATGTGTTCAAAGTTTATAAAATTTTTAAACGAGTGAAATAGCCGTTTATATATAATTTTTTTCTAAAATTTTTTCAAATATACATAATTTTGAAATAGGTCGATAACTTTCAACACTGTTTCCGTTACCAGATTTGAAAATTGGTGTAATTAAAGATTTTTTCAAGATAATAGGACAGTGACCTTCAGCGAGTGTTTTGTTATATATTAGCGTCAGCGGATGACATAAAGATGATGCACATGACTTGACAAACACACTAGGGATTCCATCAGAACCAGCTCCTTTATTCACATCTAGGGTGGACATTATCTCTAGTACTTCACATTCATTCACAAAAATGTGACCCATATCCACATTAATGTCTGACAAACTAACATTAGGTTTGGCAGGTACTGCGCTACTGTTTAAGAATACCGATTGAAAATAATCCGCGAACATATTGCTAATTTCAGTGCCATTACTAGAATTACAATCATTGTAACACATATTATGGGGTATACCTTGCTTCTTAAGGGATGATATATAGCTCCAGAATTTTTTGATGTTGTTAGGTATCTCTCTTTCCACGATATTAATATAGTTATAATAACATAATTTGCTCAAATCCTTAACTTGCCTCATAAGTTTTGAAAATTTTAGATAGTGTGCGGTGTTATTAATTTTTTTAAATTTGACGTGTGCCTTTTCTTTTTGTTTTATTAATTTTATTAATTCAGAAGTGAACCAGCAGGGATATAAATGTCTGGATTTTTGTTTATTAGTTACAAAAATTTAATAGCGTTATTAATATTTTCATAAAATATGTTAAGTGACTCTTCAGAGTTTAAGTTAAAGAAAAGTCGATCTCAATCCACAGCAGATAGACAACTATTAATTTCAACACATTTAGCTTTTTTAAACAGTAAAATATTCCTAACATTGTGCATCAATGTGGGTAGGAGATCACACTTATAGCTAATGATTAATGGAGGCAGTGGCGGCTGGTCCATGAGGGCGCTAGGGCGCGAGCCACCCAAAACAGAAGAGGAAAAAATAAAAATTCAAAATTTCAAATTAAGGTCTCTTGGCATAAATAATTATGTATCTATTTTTTTTATAAAATAAAAAACATGCAGTTATTTAGCTCGTTTTAAGTTGTACGTTCCCTCAACTTAGTTTCTCGCGCTGCGGCTCAGAATATTTGCGCCCAGCTGGAGATAGTTGGCTCAGTATCACGTTTTCTTGCAATAATCTTGATCGGACCACTTCGGTCGTTTCCGTACGCTGAACGTCTTAGAGACGATACGCAATTTTAACATGTAAACGGGCGCTCGGATTTAGCGCCCAATATCGCTGTTGTGTACCGTATGCAGCGCCGGTTTGCTTTGCGGGCGTGCGGGCGAGTATTATATTAGATAAATATGGCAAAAACAATGTTAAAAGTAATTTTTCGAGACTCTTTTTAGCTAAAAAAATAGAAATTAAATTTGTGATATAAATTATCTTTCAAATGAAAAAAAGATTTTCATACAGAGATCATTTAGAAGCTGCATCTTTACTAAATACAGGGAAATTTTTTATTTATTTGATGAACTTTTCAAAACTAACATTCGGTCGTTGGTTTTTATCCAATGTTAGACAAATAAAAACCGAATTAGAAGTAATATACCAGAGAGAAGATAGAAGACTTTAGAAATATCGTCGGTGCATTGAATATGTTATCACTAATGACTCAGAACAACTTAGATGAAACCTACAGTGAAATAATTTAATTATTAAAAATAATTATAACTAGGAGCATTATTTTTCAACTCTTAAGAGAATAAAGACTTTTTAAGGAACTCGATTGATTATAACCTGCTTAATGCATTAGCAAAGGTATCTGTGAATAAAAACTTGTTGCATAACATCATAAATGTTGACGGAAAAGTGATAGAATATTATATTTCAATAAAAAACAGAAGACTAGTGACTAGACTTTACGTATACACATTAAAACATTGACAAATGTTAACTAAAATATGAGAAGATTGTTTGTGTGTGCTTATGCATGTGATTTAAATGAAACTGTTTTTTAAAAATGTAAGTTTTTTTGTATACGTAGCCCACCCTTTGCGTTACACCACGAGCCGCCACTGAATGGAGGATGATGAGAGTCAACCCCAACGAGGGGCAGAGTACAATGGGCAACATCAACAGACTTTACATTTGATAATTTTAGATCTAAACATCGGCTAGTCTGGTTTAAGACTCCGTTGAATTGTTTAAGATTACAGTAGGACATGATATCCACAAAATCTGAGAAAACCGTGTTGTAAATGTTATCGGCAATGTAATAGTTGTTAACGGCGTGCCATTGTAGTAGTGGTAAATTAAAATCTCCACATATTAAAAATTTGTCATTCGGCATAGAGTTTGTTATTTTAATTAAATTATTTGTAAAGGTATTTAAATCTTCAGAGCTTTTGGGGGGAATATAAACGCAACATATATGTAGTTTTGTATATTTTAAATATACTGTTATCCACACATCCTCGGCTGTTGTAGACCACTCCGGTTTGTGAACAAAGTTAATATTATTTTTTACACCTATTAGCACACCACCACCATCACACTTTAAAAATGCAGACGACTCCCTATCCCGCCTCACAACACAATAATTATTGGCAAAAACTTCGTGGTCCAATACGGACAAGTTCAGGAATGTTTCCGTAAGACATAGAATATCAAAGTCACATGTAGCTGAGTTCAGTTTGAAATCGTGTGTTTTGGTTCTCAGACCACGGATGTTCTGATAATAAATGTTTATATTACTTAAAACCGAAAAATAAAATAATAAGAAGATATTATTTAATGCAAGTTGTTGACGTCAGCCTCGGAAGTAATTTTTATAATTCTGGAAGTGTCAGTTTTCCGCGCGTGTATTTTTTCGTTTTTGGTCCACACGAATTTATAGTTCTTGGTGCGTAAACTATCCCGAGCTAATTTGAAGAGTGCAGCGATATCCTTCGTGAGATGATCGTTTAAATAAATTTTTGTGTCATTCCCCTCATACCCTAAAGTAGAAGTGGTGACATTACTGGACTTGACAGCAGTCATGAACACATCCTTCATACCCCTCGAGATAAATTTAACGACAATGTTCTTCGGACGATTGGAAGTGGATTTATAAAACTGATATAAATTTAGCTTCACTAAATTATAGAAATTCTCCAATCGAAGGAATGGACTATTCTACTACCCACGACGTTAAGTCTTTTAATACCGGGAAAAAATAATGCAAATGACATAAAACAGAAAGTAGATAAAAAAACAAGAACTTTATAAACATTATTATGACAGAAACGCTAAAGAACGCGAATCATTTAAACAAGGACAGAATGTAACAATCAGTAGGGGAAGAGAATGGGTGCCAGGGACAGTAGTTAGGAAGTACGACTCTACTCGTTCGTACATTGTCAAAGATGAAAACAACAGAGACTTTAGACGTAATAGTCGTTTTCTAATAAAATCTAGAAATGCCCCTGTGATTAAAAATAGAGATGAATATGAAAATAGTAACGAAAACAATAACTTAAGTCCAATAGAAAGTAAGAGAGATCACACTAACACAAATCAAAATATTCAAAATAAGACTGATGTAAACCCAAATGTGATGAACTCTGATGGTACCGCGAATTTTGTTAAAAGACAAATTATAGTACCATCGCAGTTTCAAGATTATTATATGTACTTATAGTTTATTATTTCTATGGAGGGAAGATGTTAAGAAATAGATATTTCCCGCCATATGTTTATATTGTATTTCCCGCTAAATCAGGTAGTTGTGTTGGCCCCTACGGGCGGAAGCCTCTAAAGAAAAACGTTGTAACTAAGCAGTTGTTGAAAACACATGCTAAAAATAAACAGTTGTATTTTTACGTGAAATAAATATATTTTATAAAAAAAGTATTTTATCAAGAACATTTAACACTGATAGTGATAACTGATAACTACTAAATAAAGCTCGGTTAACCTCCTTAAAATGAAGAAAACGCCTCTATCTGAGTTGCTCGCAGTGTTGCCAGATGAAATTTGAAAAATTCAGTAGACATTTCTTATCAATTTCAGGAGATGAATGAAAAAATCAGTAGATTTATAATATATATTTTTAACTAGCATAAATTTAATTTTTTGTTAAAAATTTTGCAAAAATAATTATCAGGCTACAATCCTATATAGTTTGTCTTTAAATAAATAATTTTGCGGAAAATTTAAATTATATGTATTGACATATAAATACGTCACTACCGAGAACCGTGAACTATGCAATAGTAGGTCGACTGTCAAAGTCAACAATAAAAATCCTTAAAAGAGAACTGAACAAACTGAAATTAACTAGTATAAGAAAACAATGTCGAAAACATTACGTATGTATAGTTTAAATGAGTGTATAATTCTTTGAAATTAAATTCAGGAGATTTAATAAAATTTCAGTAGATCAGGAGCTTTCAAACAATTTCAGTAGATCTACTGATTTTTCAGGAGGTCTGGCAACACTGGTTGCTCGGAACATAGAGATGCAACACTCACTGCGTATCACTAGCGCAACGATCAACACTACATTAATGGAAAGTTGTGAATAAGGAGAGAAAGGCGGAGATTGATGTAATTTAAGATGAGATGAATAAAATTGTACTCATTCAAATGATTGTATGTCTCTAACCCTGCTCTAAGCTATACCTATTGACAAGCACTGATGATGAGATGAGCACCGAGATGGCTACAGGAGATGCAGGCCGCTGTGCAACGGCGTCTACGAGGTAATCCAAGATAACAGAGCGCTCAGTGTGTCGGGTGGTTCAACAACTTCCCTAAGTATCAGCAACTTCGTGAGTTGAAACTTCAATTGAAATGTGACGTTGAAAAATCGCAGTGTGTAATATTAATCTATCATTTTTTTCTGTCACTGTTGTTATACGTTATATTTATATCATTTCAAAATACTATTCAATATGAAAGAAGTGCTGTAAAATATTAAAGAAATTGTGACAAAAGCAAAAGAACCTCTATTGTCGATAAAATCGAAAGATTTATATAAATCAACAATATCAACATGGTTCTTATAATGAATTATTAATTATTTTTTATATTTGTAATGTAATAAAAATTACATTTTGATTCGACTTTCTTACTTTGAATATCTAAAAAGTAATTATCCGAAAAATTGGGTGTTTTCGAACGCTGCATATTTCAATAAATTCTATTCAACTTTACAATTGATACATTTTTAAATAATTATATAATTGACATAAACAAAATTTTACAAAAATCAGAAAAACGTATGTTTATATAAAATCAGGTATTTATTTATGACATGATATGTTGACAAGCACAAAGTTATTGATCACCACACTAATAGTGACAACTGTATATCTAAAAACAATAAGACGTTATTAATTTATATATTTGAAGGTGAAAATTAAACTACCAAATTAAATATTTTTGTAATTTGATAGAACGTAAATGTGCTCGCAAAAATGCTAGTTTATCAATGGTTTTTACATACAGTTTACTGAATTATAAAAATAATTATTGGTTTTATTTAATTTAGCTGTCATTTTGACAATTCAAATCGTACGCCTGTGATTTTATCGACATATTAATAAGTGACATCTATTAGTGAATGTAACTAACTAATTTCCTACCAACATCTAGCGGTGAGTGTCTAAAGTAGATCAACCAAAGAGCCACGCCCACTTTTTTGGAAAATCCATATTCTGTTACAGTCCATTCTGTTTTTGAATATTTCGTACAATTCTGTAACCTTTCGATTTTTGCATATTCTGTGCATACGTATTCGGTTACATTTCATTCTGTTTTTGCGTATTCGGGTTTTGAAGACATTTCCTTTTCGTGAAATGTTTTTTGAGAAGTTTATACTTTCCCCATCCCTTACAGGATTTGGCGGGAGGTAAAAATAGTGTTATTTCAAAGAATCAGTACATTGGTTGTACTATACATGTCATGCAATTTATGAAGAGTATTTTATAGTAGGAATATTATTCTTTGTGGTTTTGGTTCCTATCTTCACAACCGTTTTTTAGTACGGGTTGACTTGCATGAAATTTTGGGAAATAGTGTCGATACACAAATAAACAAAAATTATATTTGTGTTAGTGTTTCCAGAAAATAAAGTTACGACTAGACTCACTTCAATTGCTGACTGTTTCTGTTTGGTTAGTTTGTACACTTTTTAAAAATATATATTATACAACATTTTTATTTTAAAAGGTTTTTAGTTTTATAACAATTTTGAAGTCACCCGGTTACGTGATCTTAGCACATTTAAGATGGCGCGGGTTAACAACGAACGTTTATTTATGATCAGCTGTTCATTGATTCAGAAGTGGAGAGATCAGGAAAACGTTAAATATCTTGTCAATTCGAAGTATTTTCTCAATTATTTCTTGTGGTATTTTAGTGCAATTGTATCGACAATAGGGGACTCGTATCATTTTAATTTTGTGGTTAAAGAGATAATACTTCAATCACTAAACCATGTGTGTTTTTTCAAGTTTGAAGCTACTTTTTTTTTAATAAATAAAACTTGATTTTATGTTTACAGGGATCGTTGGACACCGTCACCGGAGCTAGGATCACCTGCAGCAGTCTTCGGAGCCGGTATCAGCTTCCAAGTTGTACATCATTCGTAAAGCAACAGTAAGTGAATTGTTTAACTTTACAAAACAATATATTGATGTGAATATGCGGTTCACAGGGCATAGTGTATTCCCATTAAAATTTTAAGTAGTTGTAGACAGTTGTTTAGTGCAGTATGTATTTACGTATTTATTATATATATCTTTTAAATATTTTATACAATATTGTAATAGGTTTCTCCCGGGACTTTTTTAGCTTGCCAACTCCATTATTAATAATTAATTTAATATAGTTTTAGTAAAAAAAACACATTTATTGCATTGGTGTAGTTTTCAGTGTCTAGTTTTTGAGATATATATACCTACGGAAATATTTGAGATCCCTGGATTTTCTCAAAATCGTTTGTGTTTCTTTTTATATTTCAATAATCATAGCTACGAGAATAAATACAAAGTATAAGGAGGTATTGCAATCAAGAAAAAAATCGTCGACGAGATTTTTACAGAAATACATATTTTGACGTCCACTGAATCCGACAAATTTCTTAATGATGTTTGTGTTGATAACACTCAGACACTCACAATGAGGACGTCGTGAGGGAGAAACAATGAAAGCACCATCATTTCTTTTCGAGCCTTTGGAACTCGTTATTTTGTTTATTTATTATTAAATTGATGATAATCGAATTGACAATAATATACAATGTTAGTAAACTATGTAACGAAATGTTCACTGATAATGATACAGTATTATTTGAAAACTGTGCTGATAATAATCTAGGAATCCTTAACCTTTCACGACTACTCGAACAGTTTGTGTGTGTGGATGGATGAATGGAAGTCCGTGTGCGCAATATCTCATGAACGGGACAAGATATGTATACGAAGCTTGGATTTTATAAGTACCTATCATTAAAATATGAAGAGCTGAGTTGATTTTGAATGTAATTGACAAACGGGAAGAGGAAGTTTACTGGAAACACAAAGCATTAAATACCAATTTTTTTTTTCAAAAACTAGATCAGCTGTGAAAAAAGTTCAAATGAAAGATGTTAGCAAAAATATTTTAAATATAAAATGTTATTTGCACTTTTCTTGTGTATGCTTCTAATTTTGAGAAAAACTAAATCTTATATTTTATAATATATTTCAATAATCTTAGTTACAATGGGAACAAAAACTAAAACATTTTTAACATCATCATTAAAAATATGTGTCGTTTGAAATAATACAAGGTGTTTCTAAACCTCTGCACCATATATAATTTAATATACTGATTATAGAACAAACATTTTTTTAAGTCGCAAAAATTGGGATATTACATTCCTAGCAAACATTTTAGTGCCACTGGTTTTATATAAAAATAAGGCATTACATCAGTTACCAACATAAGAACTAGGTAATTAATAAATGATTATTTTTCTACTCCTGTATAAATCTATTCTACTTTTTTGATGAATTATAGTACCCATAATTCACAACATTGAATTATGATTCCTAATTTACTCTTCTCGACCAATCACAGAGCCAAAGTATAAAAAATCACTGTTATTTAAAAGACGTGAGGTGGGATCACCTAGCAATGGCCGTCGGACAGTTAATTATGTAGTCAGTTGTCATTGTATATGTTGATTCACAATTTTGATAATCGCCGATTACGATTACGATTATTTAGAACAAATAGGTTAACTTAATAGTATCACAATAAAAATTTATAATTTATAGTAAAATAATTTAATTATTTATTTGTATTGGACATAAAATAAAAAAGCCATGTTTAGGAAAGTAATGAAATAATCTTGTTTATTATAAGGTTATAATAATTGGAATTAGTGTATATTTAAAAATTAAAGATAATTAAATCTGTATTTAAGTAAATGTGCCCAAAGATCACTCGTCTTAATTTTTTGCGACCTTTTAAATGGTTATTCCCACACTATGGGCGAAAAAAATCTGTTTTGCAAAACAATCGCATATATGATCATATTTACGAATACCATAAACATAACAGAGACATGCATTTTGAAATAGGGTAATTCTATTTTTATCTGATTGTGTTAGATTTGGTACGTAAACATAGGCACAATAATAAAGTAGTGGCAAAATTAGAGTATTGACTAATCGTAGTTTAACTTCCGAGGATAAAAGATGTCGGAACTGATATAGGTGGCGTAGTTTCAGTTTAGCCGCTGTTAATTTTTTTGTTACATTCTAAAATTTAATAGCTCATCGATATCTAAACCTAGGCTTTTTATGGTACAACTACATTGTAATTTTACACTATTCAGCATAATATCAAGCTCATCATTGTAGTCAACGATAATAAGAGATGATTTTTCAGCGTTAATTTTAAGGCCATTATTTTTTATCCACTTTGTGAGATCATTATTGATAGAGTCAGTCTTTTCTAGAATTTCTGATGGATTTAAAGATGCAAGGATATGTGTATTAATATTGCCAGAACAAATCAAATGATCTGACTGCGGTATAAATTCAGTAAAGATGCTATCTAGTATTTCCAAGTCCTTATAAAACTCTGATAGGGGATTATGAACAACACCACAAATATTTTTTTTTATTATGAATGCATCACTGTATCCACAAATGTTCAACGTTATTATTTTCGACGAAATCACTGTGAAGAACTTTAAATGATTTACTGTTACTCGCATAAAAAGCGACACCTCCACCACGTTTATGAGTTCTTTAAGAACTAATTAAATTGCATTCAGAACTAATTAAATTGTATCCAGAAATATTATATAATTGCGCGGGAGAAGTGACGCTAATTCAGGTTTCTGTCACAGCTAAGATGTCGAAATTAAATTCATTTTAAAAATCCTTAAAATTAAAAAACAAGAGTTAAGCGACCTAACATTTAATTGGCCGAATGTAAACGAATCATCCTTAAATTGAGAGAACTCTGAATTATAAACATTTGATGCTTACATTCAGCAAAAAAAATAATAGTTTCAACAAATAAATACATTCAAGGTTAAGCCAAAACAAATTACCAATACAGACAAAATCTCCTTTAACCTTGATCAAGCATATTTGACAGAAACAGAGAGTGATTCAGGAAGATAATAACTTAAGTAATAAGGATAAGAATATATATATATATATATATATATATATATATATATATATATATATATATATATATATATATATATATATATATAGGGTGTTAATTAAAAAATGGGCCATAGGCGTTTAACATGTAAAATCAGTTTTTCCTTGCGCAAAAGTCTCCATATTATTTTAGGCAAAAAAGTTTCAAAAAAACTTTTAAAGAATTTAATTCTGCATCTGAGTTAATTAACAGATTTTATTTCTGACATTTTATAACCGAGAAAAACTATTTTAAAGTTATTTGAAAATTGATTATTTATAGTGTTAGCCTTGAAACTCAAACAAAATTGTCACAGAATCGGGCCGCTCAAAAATAATTCCAACAGGCCGGTAATTGTAAAATTTGTGAGCTATCGAGTGCACGCCAAAGTCTACACACAAAAGCATAAGCTCAAGGGCAGCGGCATCAACATACGAGAGGACCTAACCAAGACCAACTTGGCACTCCTGAAAACAGCAGCAGATAAGTTTACTTTTAAGAATGTGTGGCCATCAGATGGCCGTGTTATTGTTCTAGACACTGTTAACGACAAAAGTAAAAAATACTTGGTGAATAATTTAGAGGACATCAACAAAATCAAATAAAATCTTTCAATGTTTGATATATATATATATATATATATATATATATATATATATATATATATATATATATATATATATATATACGGGGTGTTAATTAAAAAATGGGCCATAGGCGTTTAACATGTAAAATCAGTTTTTCCTTGCGCAAAAGTCTCCATATTATTTTAGGCAAAAAGGTTCAAAAAAACTTTTAAAGAATTTAATTCTGCATCTGAGTTAATTAACAGATTTTATTTCTGACATTTTATAACCGAGAAAAACTATTTTAAAGTTATTTGAAAATTGCTTATTTATAGTGTTAGCCTTGAAACTCAAACAAAATTGCAAACAATTGTATGACATTTTAATTGTCAGAGAAAGATTATATTTTTCAGTTTCACCGCAATAACATATATTTTTGGTAAAATGGAAAATTTTGCTCACGAAGAAAAGCTACAAATTATAAAATGGTTTTATTCGGGACAAAGCTTGAGGAAAATTCGAGATTTAATAAGTGTAGTCTGGCCATACCGCCGAATACCGAGCAAATCTACAATAGAGAGATTTATTAAAAAATTTGAAGAGACTGGTACATTTAATTTTAAGAAGCAAGAAAATGCACATATTTCTTTTAATCATGAAGAGAACGTATTGGCTTTAATTTAAGCAAACCCTACACTAAGTTTGAGAGAAGTTGCTTCAGAAATAGGAATTAGCCACGTTTCTATTTATAATATTTTTAAGAAGTACAAATATTTTCCATATAAATTCCACGGTCATCAGGAACTTCTACTAGAAGTTTTTGAAAATCGCGCAACATTTTGCGAAATTGTTATCTGAATCTATTCCCACCAAATCTAAAACAGATCATTCTACAAGAGAACTACCATATCAGGCTCTACATATGAGCATTTCCATTCCATGAAATTCTAATCAAAATTGATAGTTTTCAAAAAACACACTTTCACTTTAAATACGAAAAAAAAAAATTGTAGAATACCTAACCTCCTTATTATTGTTTCTGTAACAGTTTTTACACTGAACACAACACGACACGTTTCTGAAACTAGGTGTTTTATTTTCCATATTAAAATATATTTGTTTTCCCTAGCATTAATAATAATTTTAAGAATAATGATTGATTATAATAATGTACAGAATATGAGTGTATAGATGATAATAATGTATTGATTACAACAATCTACTCGTATTGATTACAACAATGTACTCTTATTGATTACAACAATGTACTCGTATTGATTGCAACAATGTACTCACCTTGATTACAACAATGAACTCGTATTGATTACAACAATATATTCCTATTGATTTCAACGATGAACTTGTATTGATTACAACAATGCACCGATTACTACAATGAACTGATTATTATATTAAAAAAAATTTATATCTGAAGCAACCTAAAAATCAAACTCGATTTTCATGAGTTCTAGGGACAAAAAAATTGCATATATTGACATATTATTATTCCATAAAATTTTGATTGTCCGTTAACGGTTAATCCATTTGAATAATTGACTGTTATCGGATCATCAATGATAAAATAACTTTGATTAACGTTTCTATAACTGGGCATTTAACAGTTAGAAAAAAGTTTATATTTTATAATTTCACTTCAAGTACAAATATTCGTAATATAAATTAATTCAAATAACAGAAATTAAGACAATAATTAAGAATTTATTGAATAATTAAATAAGAACAAAATTTATATTAATATATTTAAATTAAATGCTCGAATATTCCACCATTTTGTGCCAAACAATATCCTATTCTATTGTAAAAGCACTCCCTAACATTATTTAGTTGCCTGGCATGTAAATTTCTGCACTCATTTGATATTGCATTTTTCATTTCATTAACACTCTCAAATCTCTGTCTATTAATAATATTCTTCAAATGACCCCACAAAAAAAAGTCGCATGGGGTTAAATCCGGTGATCTCGCAGGCCAATTAATACTTCCTCCTCTACCAATCCAATGATTGGGGAATGCATCATCTAAAAACTCTCGCACTTCTTGAGCATAATGAGCTGGACAGCCGTCGTGTTGAAACCACACAGTTTCAATATTTAAATTTTCTATCTCAGGCCCTACTTTTTCTATTAGAAGTTCCAAGTATTTGTTAGCATTAATATTTTCAATAAAAAATGGCCCAATAATGTTGGAACCAAGTATACCGGCCCACACATTTACTTTCTGGATGTATTGTGTATTTGTTTCCAAAGTTTTGTGCGGATTAACCTGTGACCAATAACGGTAATTATTTAAATTTGGCTTCTTGTTCAATACAAAAGTGCATTCGTCTGTAAAACAAATATTTCTTAAAAAATTTCTGTCCGCATTTGCCTTCTCCATTACAATTTCGCAAAATGTTGCGCGATTTTCAAAATCTTCTAGTAGAAGTTCCTGATGGCCGTGGAATTTATATGGAAAATATTTGTACTTCTTAAAAATATTATAAATAGAAACGTGGCTAATTCCTATTTCTGAAGCAACTTCTCTCAAACTTAGTGTAGGGTTTGCTTCAATTAAAGCCAATACGTTCTCTTCATGATTAAAAGAAATATGTGCATTTTCTTGCTTCTTAAAATTAAATGTACCAGTCTCTTCAAATTTTTTAATAAATCTCTCTATTGTAGATTTGCTCGGTATTCGGCGGTATGGCCAGACTACACTTATTAAATCTCGAATTTTCCTCAAGCTTTGTCCCGAATAAAACCATTTTATAATTTGTAGCTTTTCTTCGTGAGCAAAATTTTCCATTTTACCAAAAATATATGTTATTGCGGTGAAACTGAAAAATATAATCTTTCTCTGACAGTTAAAATGTCATACAATTGTTTGCAATTTTGTTTGAGTTTCAAGGCTAACACTATAAATAAGCAATTTTCAAATAACTTTAAAATAGTTTTTCTCGGTTATAAAATGTCAGAAATAAAATCTGTTAATTAACTCAGATGCAGAATTAAATTCTTTAAAAGTTTTTTTGAACCTTTTTGCCTAAAATAATATGGAGACTTTTGCGCAAGGAAAAACTGATTTTACATGTTAAACGCCTATGGCCCATTTTTTAATTAACACCCTATATATATATATATATATATATATATATATATATATATATATATATATATATATATATATTCTTATCCTTATTACTTAAGTTATTATCTTCCTGAATCACTCTCTGTTTCTGTCAAATATGCTTGATCAAGGTTAAAGGAGATTTTGTCTGTATTGGTAATTTGTTTTGGCTTAACCTTGTATATATATATATGTATATATATATATATATATATATATATATATATATATATATATATATATATATATATATATATAAAACATTGAAAGATTTTATTTGATTTTGTTGATGTCCTCTAAATTATTCACCAAGTATTTTTTACTTTTGTCGTTAACAGTGTCTAGAACAATAACACGGCCATCTGATGGCCACACATTCTTAAAAGTAAACTTATCTGCTGCTGTTTTCAGGAGTGCCAAGTTGGTCTTGGTTAGGTCCTCTCGTATGTTGATGCCGCTGCCCTTGAGCTTATGCTTTTGTGTGTAGACTTTGGCGTGCACTCGATAGCTCACAAATTTTACAATTACCGGCCTGTTGGAATTATATAAAAGTAAAACAAATTTTGAATATAAATAGAATAACTTTTAAATAAAAAGAAATATTGAATATTAGCACAATGCCAGAACACAAGAGAACACGTCTATCTCATTTGACAGTACATTAGCAATACCCCAATTTATGCGAATAAAAAAAAATTCGTTTTGGAAGTGCATCAGCACATACAATAATATGTGCAGTGATTAATAGTACTCCAAAAAACACCGTGAAGACAAAAATATTAATTCAGCGACAGTCCGAGCAGTTTTGTCAATTCACACATTCTTAAAAGTAAACTTATCTGCTGCTGTTTTCAGGAGTGCCAAGTTGGTCTTGGTTAGGTCCTCTCGTATGTTGATGCCGCTGCCCTTGAGCTTATGCTTTTGTGTGTAGACTTTGGCGTGCACTCGATAGCTCACAAATTTTACAATTACCGGCCTGTTGGAATTATATAAAAGTAAAACAAATTTTGAATATAAATAGAATAACTTTTAAATAAAAAGAAATATTGAATATTAGCACAATGCCAGAACACAAGAGAACACGTCTATCTCATTTGACAGTACATTAGCAATACCCCAATTTATGCGAATAAAAAAAAATTCGTTTTGGAAGTGCATCAGCACATACAATAATATGTGCAGTGATTAATAGTACTCCAAAAAACACCGTGAAGACAAAAATATTAATTCAGCGACAGTCCGAGCAGTTTTGTCAATAAAATTGTAGTTTTAATAATTGTACATGTAATTAATACTTATTTGAAATTTTGTAACATGTGTCTAATTGTTTTAATAAATGAATTACATTCAATAAATTAATTTACCAAACACCACTCTGGATTTAGGTTTTATCTGGCCAAACTTTTATTTCTTCACTCAAACGTGGTTAAACAAGGATACTAGATATAGAAGGATAGCTCATTCTGCCGCTTAATGCGATTTGAAAAATTAGTGGGGGAAGTTACGAGTAGGGATACTGCGTCACTGGTTGTCAGATTGCGCTGTTTTATATATGTTTTGATAGGGCTTACAGTTTATATTTACTAGTTTTTTTTTTTTTTTTTGTATTTATTGCATTAATTATTCAAATCTGCTTAAATACTGCTTAATTCATCGCAGCATGCAACGCATGGTTTGATGTAATGAATACATATGTTCCAAAAAAGTACTATTGCAAAACAATGATCATACGGACTAAATTTAACTGAACAGGATTGGGTACTGAATAAATTTTGTGATATTATGCAAAACATGGAATTTAGCATTAAAGAAACAAGAAATACAGTCGAGGTATTTCAAATGTCCTCACTGCGTTTGAAATTATTATATAAAGACTTAAAGGAAACGTATGATATTGAATGTATCCTCACTCACCGACTTAATCAAGATGTACTTGAAAGTATTTTCAGTCAATTAAGTACAGCTGGTGGTATGGATGACCATGCTACACCAATTGTTAGCTTTAGCTCGATTAAGAATGCATTGTTTAGGGCGAAGTTCTTCTAGCATTTTAGGAACGACAAACATTTTAGATATATGAGATGAAGATCAAATTATATCAGAAGTATTTAAAAAACAAATACTTAGGAATCCAGGAATCATTAATCGTTTGACAGAAAAAGTAATGAAAAAATTGTCAAATATGTACAAGATGTCATAAGAACTTTAATAAAGTAGCGATTAATTATTAAAATTAAATATTTAAACAATACTAACATACAAAGAAAATTAGCCGAGCAACAATACTTTCTTTTTCTTTTGGAGCATTGTATTAACAAAAATATACTTTCAGCACAAATATCTTTGATAAGAAGGTAAAAACGGTAATGTACATATTTATTTGTTTTATTGCAGTATATTTTATATATTTTCCAGCATATAAATTCGTAATCATTTGATGAAAGTAAATTTATTGCTAAAATTGTTACTACTAATTACTTAAATAAATAGGTAGAATGTGTTGTTGAGAATAATATGAGTTTTACATTAATTCATTATTTGATACTCTTTATAATTTCGTAAACAAAGAAATAAGTATGAAGAAATAATTAATTTTTTATTTTATAGTTAACCTTTAAGTGATTATCTGATTATATTTGATATAAAATGCAAAAATATTCAATAATTAGCTAAATTTCCACGTATTCGCTATAACAGGCTATACAGTGGAGACAACCAGTAACGTCACAGCTTCCCGTCTTACCTCAGATTCACCGCACCCCTAAACGTGATTGAGCAATCCTTCTATATCTAGTATCCTTGGTGGTTAAAGGTAAAACGACTTTAGATATTTGACATTAGACAAAATCGCTCCACTTACGGTGCCGCCTTTTTTCTTATGTCAAATTGCTCTCGTCAGTTGTTACCAAGCAACCACATTAAAAGCTAAACCTCTTGTTGTATTACACTCGAAAATTTTTTTCAAATTTTGTTTTATATCAAAATACTCACATATATTTCTATCAGGTGTTTCATTTTCTATATGCAACTTTATATTTTTAAATGGAACAACCAACATATTTTTGCAAAATATATACAAAAATCTTATTATTAATTAATTACACACAGAAAGTATGTAATAAAATTGTGTGGGACTGCTTAAACAATTAGATTAGTTGCTGTCAGATCTTAAATAATTATTATTTACTTTTTCACAAAATTTATCAACTTTACTTTGTTATAAGTATAATTGAATTTATATATCCTTAAATAATTAATAATTATTTCAGAGTTTACATAAATTTTCGTTTTCAATATTGAGACAGCGAGTGTATTTAAATAAATATAATTATGATGATAATGATAAATAAAATATAAAACAAATGAAGACAAAATATTGTAGTAAAATATGACTGAAGTCCACCACGGACCGACAAAGACTGTCTTTTTGTCCAACTTAAAAATTGCTCCTGCCATCAAGTTGATCGTGTCATCATCGGCTGTGTCTGCAAATATCAAAAGAATTTCTTGACACACGCAATAGATGCTTGTGCAATAATTACAATTGATATTTGCAATATTCGTACAAGCTCTTTTATTGACCTATAAAAAAATACTAAATTAAGCAAATAATAATTTAGAAAAATGCGCTTGTTACACTACCCTCCTCTTAACAAATGACACGGTCAAGTTGATACTAAAATTAAATCAAAACCCTAAATAACTTAACTAATACGTAATTTATAATAGCTAATCATAAAAATCTAATTCGGCGTGTTCGTGGGACCGATGTGCTGACGTAGGGCAGCAAAGTCGACCACCTGACCTTGGGGTGGATAGACCGGCGGTGAAAGGGCCTGTTGTGGAGTTATGAACGTCGGTGGTGGTGACGGAGTCTCCAATGTGGTGGCGGTGGTTTCTGATGACCCTGTGTGCGGTTGCATTGTTCTCATCAATAAGAGTTGAGCCAGAGAGTTCCACAGACTTGCCCACAGAAATAGCCTGGGTCGCTGTTGGTTTGTGGCAGCTTTCCTTAAATTGAAAAAGTTGAGGATTACGGACATGCAGTACTTTAATATCGCAAAAATCACGTAGACTACTGTCAGGGTTGAAAAAATATTACCCAACCGAGACATGAATCCCCAAACTTCTTCCGCTGCATTCCAGGCCATGTCTGAAAATTCACCCTCGGTGAAGACGTTCGGTAGATGGAAGCCCTGGGTGTCAGCTTTCACGAGACTAAATTCGTAATGGCTTTTCTCTCATTAGGGAAAAGCAACGTTTTCTGGAAGGCTTCCATTTCGTCTTGGGTGTATACTCCATGGGCGCTGATCGGTGCTACTTTCATCATAGGGATCTGTTCATCGTCGATGTTAGCATTCAGAGTAATGGGATCTGTCGCGCTATGCTTCAAACTGGGGTCAGTTTCCAGCCATTTAGTTTCCAAGTAGAACATTGGTGGTAGTTTGCTACCGCAGTCGATCTCTGTCCCGTGCTCTTGTAAGATGCGAGTGATCGGCATCATAAATCGGCTGGTATTTTCATACGTAACCGGTAGCTCTTGGTAGCAGTTTGATGTTTTCCTGAATTCAACTATTTTGGCTCGGCATTTAACAACGTACAAAACTTCTCCCATTACTCTCCCCATGTGCCCTGCTGCTTCTTTTACGATGTTACTCACGATGTCCGGGGTTGAAGCCGCTAGCGCCAAACGGTTACGCAAGATACTCTCCCGCAGATGACATCTCTTCAAAATGGCGTCGTACACTAAGACCCTCATATTCTGCTTGAATGCTATTTCTAGAAACAGTAGTTTACTTAGGAGTTGTGCCATCAGATCCGTGTTTTGGTTGACTCGTCTGGACTTCTTGAAGTAAAAACCCAGAGTAGACTCGAAGATGACAATGAGCCTACTTTGTTCTGTCCTAAAGACTTGCTGGAAACATAGGGTTTCTACATTGACAAGCCGCAGTGCGAAAATAGTGTCTCTTGTCTCCACGACAATATATTGCGCTCGAAGCAAAATTTCTGTTTAGGGTGTGGACAAGTGCTTACCGTATGATCTAGACTACCACAATTAAAGCAACGTTCTCGCATTTGTTCGTATCGCTGACACGTAGTTAATTGCGTCCTATTTTTCTTAGCATTCGCGTTTTTATTCGAAACTTGAGTCTTTGTCGTTGTCGGTCTCAGTTTGGGAGTAATAGTCACTGTCCTGATGTTCGACTTGTATGAGTCAGCCTCGGTCTCTTTATAAAGTCTGTTTAACACTTCCTCACAACGTTCTGCATATGGCAGCGCTTCTTCTATCGTCTCAAATTGCTTGATTCTACAGATTTCGTTGGCTAATCGTGTTTCTAACCCATCAAGAAATTGTTTAATCAGTAATGACTCCCGTTTAATCTTGGCTCTAAATTTTTGCATTTCGTTTTCACCTACTACTGGAAATACTTTCGCGCCTGCTATTTTTAATCTTAGCGCAAATTTTTGCAAGCTCTCATCCCGTTTTTTAAAAATCTTATAGAACTCCCGCTCCGCTGAACCCGCATCTATCTTTGTACCAAATAAATGTATAAGCCAGTCCCGCATTTCTAACGTCGATTCTGGTCATCTATTGGCAAAGAATAAAAATATGACCTAGCGTCCTCCCGTAATTTTAACTTAATTGCAGTAAACGTTTGTAATTCTGTCAAGTGGTAACATTCAGCTACCGTGGCTACGTTGTCTAAAAACGCCTCTAAATCTGGTCCTCCCGAATATGTCTCGATTGACTTTAGCGCATGCATAGCGTTGGGGTTGTCGAAAACAACTTGCTCTGTGGAAGAGGGTGGTGAAACTGGGAAAGGTGCTGTAGGCTTTTGCCAATTTGTTGTTAGCAGATTTGGTAGATGGTAAGAGAACGGTGCGTAAGGTTGGTGTTGTGATGTAGGTGCAGATGGAGTATAGCTCAATAACTGAGCAGGCGGTATTACAAAATGCGGATTTGCAGGTACTGGTAACGTGGAAGTAATAGGTGCAAACATATTGGTCGTGGTGGTAGTCGTGGTTGAACTGGTCGTAAGCGTAGTTGTCGTCGCCGTCGTCACACTAATAGTGGTTTCAGGCATCGTCTCGTCAATAATCTAGCCTACCCTTTTTTTAATAGTAAACGTACTTTTACTATTCTACCGACTGCGCCAATTGTAATAGTGGACTGTGGCAGTGAAGCACAGACCTGTTCACGTGCTTATTATTGAGTAAAACGAAAGGTATACTTACCTGCTGATTCACTGCAGTACGCCTCTCGGAAACAACCTGAAGGAACGGGCGACAGGGAGCACAAAGTATTAACGACCGACAGCGAGTGTATTTAAATAAATATAATTATGATGATAATGATAAATAAAATATAAAACAAATGAAGACAAAATATTGTAGTAAAATATGACTGAATTCCACCACGGACCGACAAAGACTGTCTTTTTGTCCAACTTAAAAATAGCTCCTGCCATCAAGTTGATCGTGTCATCATCGGCTGTGTCTGCAAATATCAAAAGAATTTCTTGACACACGCAATAGATGCTTGTGCAATAATTACAATTGATATTTGCAATATTCGTACAAGCGCTTTTATTGACCTATAAAAAAATACTAAATTAAGCAAATAATAATTTAGAAAAATGCGCTTGTTACACAAGTTCATAAAACATAGACAACCTATGTTACATTTTATCTGAAGCAATACCTAGGGTAATATGTATATAGCAGATATCTGTAATATATAATAGAAAATAAATGCTGCACCTTAGAAACTTACGATATATTTTGAAGGTCACTCAGAAGGAGAAAATACCCTCGACCAAAAGACCAACCCCAGGGGCACGACAATTCTCAATTGAATCTCGAGGAGGTCAAGGCCAACCTCGAAGAGATGAATTTACACCACGAGATCCACCTCGCTACTCCTAGGGTAGAGGGAGAGGCTACTCCCGAAATAATAGGAGAAGGGGCGGCAGAAGAAGGGACGGCAGTGGCTATTTCCGTGGAAGTAGAGGATATTTTGTAAGTAAATACTTAAAAACAATAGTAAAAATATAATACTCAAATTTTTCATCTTTCACAGGCATACAAACGTTACTGACCCTGATTAATAAGTTAATTTAAGTATAGGTAGATTAAGATTAGAACAAGTTTTAGTATATTAGATTAATTTATAACTTTAATAAATAGATTTTATAAATGGATGTAATGCTAAAATAAATATAGTTTTTGATTTAAAGTGTCATTTTAATTAAATAAATAGATTTATTTATGATTTCGATATAACATATCACATTAAAATAAAATTAAAAAGAAAATTGAAGTAATGATCAAATAGGCAAAATGTATCTGTCAAATATAAATTTAATCAATTTAACTGCTTTCAAAACTATTTCAATAACATATCCTCACTTAAATCTAGTGAAAGGCAACGGCTTGGCAGGGTGCGTTGATTCCGGTTCACTTGATAACGCAAGTTAAACAATACTGCCCGCGGTTAGTAGATGGATGGGTGACCGCTTTGCGAAAACCCATACCAACGAACACTTCGCACCGTTGTCACAACATCGAAAACGAGGAACCGAGGCGGTATATAACCTAAGCAGTTGAGATCGCTTTAAGAAAAAAAAAAAACTAATGACGAAAGATTTTCTATTATTTCAAAATCTCCAGATTCATTCACTGGACTGTATGTTGATACAAGATCAATAAAAATTTTATTAGTCTTCTTTCCACCTTAATAGTTTCTAGCGCTTGTAAATTTAACGTTGGATTGCACTGCACTTCAGTCATCTCTTGCTATACGATTCATCTACAAACAAAAATAATTAACTAAACAATCATGTACTTGTACCACATACACAACAAACCTTGTAATACAAAATTCTCCCCCTTAAAGTGAAAAAACATATTCTCTTTGCTCAGTATCACGTTTTCTAGTTCGAATTAGTTTCATTCACGCTGATCTTTCATTGGTTAATTCATTTTTTTCATATTTATTTAATATTTGCACTTTACTTGCACCCTTTCTTTGAAATATATGACAACCATGTACACAACAGATTCTGTAGAATATTTTTTATTATTGATTGTGAAACTCATTATACCACGAATCAAATTTAACACAATAGGGAACAAAAAATAAATTTATTTATCCTGCGTCGTAAATGTCACTTCTCATTATTTTCATAAATGTAAACTATTTTAAAAATATTTTTTGTCTTCTATAAATAATTATTGAAGCCCTTGTATTAAAAATACTATTATGACAGTAGGCGAAATTTTAGAACACATTATACAACTGCAACTACACGAGACCTTTTTTAAAGGGAAACAAATCTACGTGGTTCCCTGTGCTGTGATTGGTCCACGAACACGTGCAAAACATATGTGAAATACAAACATGTATACCTATACACTGTTTATCTTGTGGCTTCTATACTATGTACAATCAAGCATATTAGAAATATTTATGCTTCAAATTTATTTATTTTTATTTATTTATTAAGGATAACTCTTGCCCTATGGCTTAGAGTCTATTTACATTTATAATATACATTTAATTTTCTTATTATGTTAGGTTTAGGTAGCTATTTTTCATATCTTCCGCTTCTTTCCTCTTTTTTTTGTATCATTTGAATGCTGTATGCTTCAAATTATTATTTCTTTAAATCTGTAAATTTTTATAAGGATATGCAATAAACCGAGCAATTTTTTTTTCTTAATGTCAGTGTATAAAGAAATGGTGGATTCATTCTATAAAAATAAAACTATATTTTAAGTGCAAATCTTTACAAATTATATCATAATACGTTTGAAACTTACATATATTACACACAAAAATACATTCTGTTTAAATTTAACATTAATGTATGATTTTTAGAGATGTGCCGATTATGACTTTGGCCGACTAGCCGACTAGCCGATTAGTCGGTTGCAAAGAGGCCGACTAGTCAGCCAAGCCGATCACGGTTTCGGGGATTTAGCTTTACATCATAATTTACCTTTAATTAAAAAATATAAGTAGGTTATAAAAAATATTAGGAGATGATGACATTTTTCATTGTTACTTTGATTTGATTAGGTTATGTACGGTTATAAATCATATAAGTACGTTTCTGTCTTTTTTGTTTTGTTTTTTTGAAGCAGTCAATGTTTAGAATTTTTTGATATATTTTTTACTGCAGGTCATTTACTAATCTAGCTTAAATATTACTTAGATTGTTAATAAAGAAATTCCTACTCTTTTATTTAAATAAGAAGAAATAATTATAGGTAAATTTTAATTGAAGATAAGAAGATATTATGTTGTTTTGTTTGTTAATTAAGACACTAATTTTGTTTGATAAATGTCATAGATTTGTTTTCTTTACAAGTAATTATAAAACTGATTGATTACTAAAGGAAAGATTGGTTTACTTTACATATCAAAATATGTAAGACTGATTATAAAATAAAAATATTAATAAACAATCAAGGTTTTTATTTAATGTAATTACTCTACATACATTTTTTTTTAATAAGCCGGATAGTCGGCGCTCTTTGCCGAATAGTCGTCGAATAGTCGCCGACTACGATAGTGGCCGGATAGTCGGCTTTACCAACTAGTCGGAACATCTCTAATGATTTTCCCTCCAATTTCCTTGTCAAATTTTGTGCAGAACATTCTCCTTAATTTGGTTGACTGGATTATTTTAAAAGGTATGTGGTTGTATTAATTACACCAACAATATAAATTAATAATAAATTATTTTAATTTAGTAAAACTAATCATATTTGTTATTTCAGAGAAACGCATCAAAACCACAAGTCACGGTTATAATATTTATAATAAAACATTTGTAATTGATATCACAATAAAGGAAAGCGAGTTTATTTAATTGTGTAATATTACATTTTATATTACTGCTCATATTTTCTTTGTACGGAAAAAATATCTTTTGGAGATTATATCACAACCAATATTATTTTTGTTCCAGGTGAATTTTTATTTTCTCAAACAGTCATATTTTCATTATCCTTTTTTATAAAATAGCGAAACTTGAAACTTATGACCAAATGGCACTAGAATGTGCAGATTAGCTAATATCTATAGTGTTTTCTCTCTGTCATACATACACAATTTCGAATAAAGCTGTCTCTCTCTCTTTCTCTTACCATTTAAAATGTATGTTTTATGGATTAGCATAAATATCGTGCTTTAGTTCATTTTCTGCTGTTCGATGTGGTAAATGAAAAAAGACATGTTAAAATGTAAGTATTATTATGTTATTCTACACCATGGATGGACAACTTCCGGCCCGTGTAAAGTTCCAATCCGACTCCCGAGATCTTTAGAAGAAGTAATAAACAAATATTTTCAAAACTAAAATTTTAAAATTAGGTTAATACCCAACGTAAAGAAGGAGAGCTACGGCCCGAGTAGGAAACTTAAATCTTATTCTGGCCCCTGTTATACAAAATGTTGTCCACCCCTGTTCTACACTACACATTTAATCTAATTTTAATGAAAAAAAAAGTGTTGTTAAAAACTATATTTTTTTCTGATTTTATTCAAAATGTTTTATCTTTATTTTAAATGTTTGTAATAGCAAATATCTATTGTGATGTCCTTTTTAATAAATAAATTTATGGTCTTTATGTCTGGTTACTTTTTCGCAACAAAGCTAGGGACATTTTTTTTTTGACTTGACAATGTTGATTTTAATGTAATAGTGTGCATTTGAAGCACTGTGTTTAATATTATTTAATCAATAACATAATAATAATTAAGCCTAATTCGTGTCCCGTTGGACAAAGGCCTCCTCCAATTCTGTCCATTCTGTGCGGTATTTTGCTGTCCTTGGCCATGTGTTCCCTGCCACTGCCTTGATGTCGTCTTCCCATCTTCGGGCTTGTCTTCCCCTTCTTCTCTTGGCGTTTCTCGGTACCCAGTTGGATATGAGTTTTGTCCACCTGTCTTCTTCCATTCTCTGAATGTGGCCCGCCCATCGCCATTTCATTTTTCTCGTGTAGCTCTCGATATCTTGAACTTGGGTTCTACTTTTGAGGTTTGTATTGCTCGCTCTGTCTTTTCAAGTAACGCCTATCATGATGCGTTCCATTTTGCGTTGGGTTATCTTAAGTTTTTGGCTGTTATGGTTGGTGAGAGACCAGGTTTGGCATCCATAGGATAGGACAGGAAGAACACACTGGTTGAATATTTCAGCCTTGAGTTGGTTTGAGTAGTCACCTCTGAGGATATGTTTTAGAGACCAGAATTTTCTCCATGCTTAGTTGATCCTTTTTTGTACTTCTAGATTTGTTTTCTGATGAAAGCTTAATGTTTGCCCTAGATATTTAAACTCATTGACTTTTTTTATGTTTATTTCTTACAGAACTAACCGAATTACTTTTGAGTAAAAATGGTAAAACAGAACTGCAAGCGGGACTTTTTAAAAATCTTAAAAAGCTCGGACATGCTCAATTTTATTCCCGTGTCCACCGAACTTTACTCTATTGATCTTACCTTAAATCAATTACAAACATTAAATCCGAAAGAGATTAAAAATTTGCCAAAATTGGAACATTTGAAACTGGTCGGGAACCCCTGGCTGTGTAATTGCGAACTAAAGGATCTTATTGATCTAGGGAAGAAGCGATTCGATAACTTGCATTCTAAGCCATCTTTCGCAGCACCTGGACTCGACTATTGAACACGTATGACTTGTTCCTTGCATCTGACTTTAAATTGACAATTACATAATATACATGTTAAACCTGTTTAAGCCGATCTCGGTGGCGTAGTGGCTATGTCACTAGCCTAGCACGCCAGAGGTCGTGGGTTCGAATCCCACTGAAGAGCATGGTCGTTTGTGTTCACACAAATTTATTACGTCCACTCATGAGGCGGCATATGACCATCGTAGTTAGTCCGCCTCCCATCTTCGTAAAAAATACCTGTATAATTTTTTGTTCTAATTGTAACTATGATTTTATTTCAAAATATTAATTAATATCTTGTCTTTTAAACTTTTTAACTAATTATACAAATATTGCTTTTATAATATTTCAAACGACATATATTTTTAACATTTCATAATTATTTGATATAGATGTAGTTTTCCATTATAACGTTGATTATTGAAATATATTATTAAATATGTAATTTAGTTTTTCTCAAAATTAGAGAAATGTACAAGAAAGGTGCAATTTATACAGGCAACGGGCATGGCAGGATGCGTTGATGTCGCTTCACTCGATAACGCAAGTTAAGCATGCTGCCCGCGGTTAGTAGTTGGATGAGTTTGTCACACCACCGAAAACGAGGAACAGAGGGGAAGTTGAGAGAGATCGCTTTAAAAACAACAACAAAAAAAAACATTTTATATACCAAATATTTTTGCTTACATCTTTCATTTGAAACTTTTTCACAGCTGATTCTATTTAGGAAAAAAATTGAACTTATTGTTTGGGTCCAGTAAACTTCCTCTTCGGGTTTTTCAGTTTCATTCAAAATCAACTTAGCTCTATGTATTTTCATTGAACTTATAAATTTTAAGTTTAGTTAACATATCTTATCTCGTTCATGAGATATTGCGCCTACGGACATCCATCCATCCATCCATCCTAACATACAGACATCATTGAGAAATTGGTCTTAAAGGATTCAAAATATGTATTTCCTAAAAAATCTCGTCAGCGAAACTTTTATTTATTTTTTGTACTGTAAGGCCCGGTATTATAAACGCTGGTTAAATAGCCGGTTAACTAATATGATACTAAATTTAATATGCTACTTAATATTTGTATGGGTATTATAAACCAAAATTTTATTTGATTACCTACTTATTAGTTAATCGAATCTCCCTAGAAAAGTTACCAAATCATATTAAATTTAGTTGGTAAGTTAGAATCCCTATCAGAAGTATACACATATTCCATGTAGATGGCGGAAGTGAAAATTATTATTTACTAATTAAAACTTACATAAAATATGACGAAATCAACTAAATGGAACAATTTCAAATAAAATAATACAAATATTTATTAAAAACATTACTTTATTGAATGATCAATGAGTGTATGAAATATGAAATTTGATATCATCATCAGTTACTGATACCAGAATTATATTCATCAAATATATATTCAAAAAAATTGGAAAAATTTTAATGAGGTAAAAATTACAGTGAAAAATAAAAATTTAAATCACTAGAAATTATGTCCCAATCCAGGGACATAATAAACAAAAAAACAGACGCAGTGCATATGCAGACTAAGACAAAAGTATTAGTAGATATAAACATATGTGTCTAATTTAATTCAATGTACAGTTCAGGAAGGACAAAGATATGGAATATATTTAAAATTATTTTATGAAAATATTAAAATAAAATCAATAAAGCTGAAACCTAAGATGAATTAACTGCATATTAATTAATATGGGGCACGTAAAAAATAGAATATATGTATTTTTATTTAGGTAGAACTGGAGGAAATAATATAAAAAAAAAAAACAGATGAAAACGTATCAATTGTTGAAACGCTATAAATCGATAATACTGCCATCATATTCGAAATACCTATGTAAAAATCTTCAAATTTTTTAAGATTTAAATATCTTTTTCTACGACCACTACTGAAAGTATGTCATTACAGAACAAACTACAATCAATGTAAGTGCGTTGTTACGAATAGTGTTACGTAATGTTCATTCAAGTGTTACGTAATGTTCATTACGTAACACTTGAAAATGAAATTTAAGTTGGCATTACTGACTGTCACATTACCAATATAATTAAAATTTGATGCATCAAATTTTAGATTTAAATGTTATGGATTCAAAGGCTAACTGATAAAATTTTATAACTAAATTCATAATTTGGTGGGTTTATTATAAATTATGACACCAAAAAATATTTCAATAATATATGTAGAGGGGACTATGTTTCGTCAGGTATCCCTACGCTCAATAATTGTCGTTTATTTTTATAAACAGAAACAAAGCTTGTTTGACATTTAGGTTATGTGCGTGATTATTACATGTAAACTGGTAATATTTTAGTTTCCCATCTGCATCTATAGTTATAATCTGTGTTTTATTGTGAGGTAAAATATATTACTAAATATTATTATCCTTTACTTATATTTATTAATATTTTAAGTAAGGAATGTCAAGCGACAGTGATATTTCAATTGGAACACCACTGGAGATACAAGCTAAAGCTAAAAGTGCAACAAATAATATTTTGGTGACAAAATCTCGAGAACGATACGAATTTGTGTATCAAAAATTCATGGATTAGAGAAAACAAAAAAGCATAATAGATTTCTAACTATTTGAATATTGTTTTTAATTTAGAAATAGTATTGAGTGGTCGTAGAAAAAGTATAGTACAAAACTCGAGATGTAAAGCAATTACGCCCTCGTGAAATTACAAACTCGCCGCTACGCGGCTCGTGTGTCAATTTTTTCACTCGTGCGTAAATTGCTTCTTACTTCTCTCGTTATGTAATATACTATTAATATTTAACAATTATTGTCTTTATTTATTATTTTCCATTAAGTATTTATAGAACAAAAATATAAAATAACATTGAAATATACTTTTAATAGTCTACTAACTAAATTTAATACCACCAAAACTGCCCTGCTTATTTAATAAGCTGATTTAGTAGGAGACTAAATTTATATTACATTTATAATACACTTTTTGCAAATAGTAGGTTACTTAATTTATAAAATACGCTATTAAATTTTAACATTCGTTTATAATACCGGGCCTTAGAGTATTAGGCGAGAACTTATGTGTTGAAAATTTTGTTTTTAATATTAAATGAAATTATAAGTAAATTTATTTTTTTACTGACTCTCTCGTCCGAAGAACATTGCTCAAATATTAGAAAACACGAATAACGAAGTGCGAAGTTGATTTACTATTATTTAAAATATTATTTTGTATTTTAATTATGTTGTGTCTTGTTTTTAAGTGTTGACTATAGTCCTACAATTTATGTTATTATTTTCGCATTAAAATAATTTGTAGTCCTATTTTTAATTTTGTAATGTATTCAATGTGAATTTGATTGATAAAAGAAAATCAATTATGTTAAAATAATTTAATTTATTTAATCGAGCTAATGAAACGTGTTGTTTCTTACTTGGATACACAACTTGGAACCAGTCGTTTTGTCCACTCAAGTTAGTACTATAGCAACCAGTTGTTGATTAAAATATCCGTAAATCATAACAGGAATAAGTCAATGTAAAAATATTTAAATTTTAAGAGTTCATTAGATTAGTGATGTGTCGTTAATGAACGAGTCGTTCATTTCGAACGACTCACTTCTGCGAGCCATGAACGAACGGCTCTTTAGTTCTCACAGTACGGCACATGATTCAGCAGTTTAGCGCTCGTTTCCGTGCTATGCCATTGGCCATCGTTCACGTTCTGCACACAGATCATAAATATATACTGCATATTTGAATAAAAAAAATATATTTTTAATTTTGCATTTTTCTCAAATATTTTGTATTATTTGGTCATTACATGTGAATATCATTGAATTCAGAAAAAAATACTGAATCGAATACACAAATAAAAAAAAGTAGGTTGCCATTTAAAATAAGAAAGTTGCACCCCGCATTTTGAAAACCACTGGTCTAAAAAAATTCTTGTTTCGCTCATTTTAATTGTCTTATAATATAGAAATTGTTTGCTAATTTAACCGACCTCGTAGCTCTTATAGTTCTCGAAATAGCAATAGTGTACCACTTAAAATGAACAGCCTGTATATCAATCCAGTGTCACATTTAAGGTAAGAATGCATTGGGGTCTCGAAAACCGTAAGAGATACGAGGTTGGTTATTAGACGAAAGTTGCCTCTTTATTAGGGCAGTTTGAACATGTATTTGTTTTTCAAATTGAATTAATAGGTCACTAGATATTGGCTAAAATGTAAATTTTGCGTACTCAAAAATTTTTTATATCTAAACATTAATGAGTTTTTGGTATCAACTTTTGTTTTTCATATGGAGGTCATAGTAATCTATGACATTTTTGAATAAAGATTTTTTTTTGTTTATTTATTTGTAATATTTCCTGTTTATTTATTTAAACTAAAATAATAAATGTTTATTTCTGAAATATTGTTGTTTGAAGTATAATTGAAAAATGCAACAACTTTTATATCAAAATAGGCAAATAATACCAAATATTTATTTGGATTTGTGAATAAGTATATTAAATTTTGGTATTTATCTAATTTACGTAAATAACCATATATGGTTATTTTAAATTTTCCTGAGAATTGTTAGTTTTAGTTTGCAAATACATGCGAGTACCTATAATAATGACGCGAAGGGATAATTAAAATGCTCGCACTCCTGATTGGCTACAATTTCGTACATTAGATGATGATTTGACCTACATTTACTTACCTAAAATGATTCCTTGGATATTATTATTATTAAATTTTAAAACACTGAAAATAATATTTGAAACCGAAACGACCACAAACGAACTTTAAATCAGTTATACGCTGTGCACGCAATATAAAATTGATTATGGTCACTTTAACTATTAATTTCACAAAGAAACTTATTTGGTGGCACATTTCTAAGAAAAAATTGAAAATTTTTAAATGTTTCCATGCTGTACTAGGAATGCAAGATTTGTAAAATCTAATTTCTTTATATTTTATTACCTCTAAATCTATTGAAAATTAATAAAATTAGTATAATCAAAACACATATAAAATTAATTATTCTTCAACTTTGAAAATAACATAAATTATTGAAAAAGGAAATTTAACCGTCTTTTTCACAAAAAACTGTTAAGGGCTTCAAGTAAACTTCTACTTCCGGTTGACCAATTTTATCCAAAATCTAATCAGCTCTTCATTTAAATATAAGAAGCAATAATTCACAAAATTGTGTTTTTTGGTATTATAGTATTTGAGTTATGCGAAACGAAAAAATTGCCACAGACTACACACACACATACATACATACATACAGACATCATCGCGAAAATAGTAAAATCGTATTGTAGGGACCTTAAAACGTGCTTATTCATTAAAAATTCACTACCCAATTTTTTGACCAAAAACAATACCTCCCTTACCTAGAGCTAGGCGGGAGGTAAAAAATACACAATTTTTGAGTTGTAAAATAAACTTTTGTATTTTTAAATAAAAACACATTTTGATAAAAAAATCTCTTATAAAAATACATAAACGAAAAAAAAAGTCTGTTAAATATAAAAGACTTTTTTTATGAATTTTTATTTACGTTGGGATATTCAGCAAAGCCCTTCAAACTGCAAGACGTCAATAAATTATTATCGAAACATTTCGGCGATGACTGGAAGAATTATAACCATTTGAAATATTATTCAGATATGATAGATAATAATTCAAATTACGATAAAGCTGAAGAGCAAGAAGACTGCGTAATGCCTTCAGAAATACCAGATTTAATTGTATAAGATAAAACAATAATTTATTATTATATAATTTTTTTTATATATAATAATATAAAAAAATCTGATGTGGTCAGCACATAACCTCCCGCCCAATACTACTCTTAAACGGTACAAAATAGTATTTAATGATACAGAAACATACCTTCTTATTTGTTTATTTTCTATTTATATTTGAGAATTTTAATTTTCTTTCGTATATTTATTTAAAATTTTGACATATATTTCACTAAGAAAACAGCTTCACAATCACAATGACATGTGTCACATTTCGTAAAAAATTGAAATATTTTCCATGGTGTTCTAGGAATCAAAGATTTGTGAAATCTAATTTCTTTATATTTTATTATCTCTAAATCTAATGAAAATTTAAAAAAATAGTGTAATCAAGACACATGTAAAATTAAATATTCTTCAACTTTCAAAATAACACAAATTGTTGAAAAAGGAAATTTAACCGTGTTTTTTACGAAAAACTGTTAAGGGCTTCAAGTAAACTGCTACTTCCACTTGACCAATTTTATCCAAAATCTAATCAGCTCTTCATTTATTTATAAGAAGCAATAATTCACAAAATTGTATTTTTTGGTATTATAGTATTTGAGTTATGCGAGACGAAAAAATTGCCACAGACTACACACACACACACATACATACATACATACATACATACATGCATACATACATACATACATACATACATACATACATACAGACATCATCGCGAAAATAGTAAAATCGTATTGTAGGGACCCTAAAACGTGCTTATTCATTGAAAACACACTACCCAATTTTTTGACCAAAAACAATACCTCCCTTACCTAGAGGTAGGCGGGAGGTAAAAATAAATAATATTATATAATAATAAATCTGACGTTTTAAATAATCTTCCTATTGGATAAATGGATATAGCCAGTTTTGCATCTAAACCCCTAGTGGATAGAGTCGGTTTTGAAACTAATCACATATTTCACAATAAGTTAGTTCTAAATTTAGATGTTTTTGAACTTCATCTTCGGGATAATAAAAAAGTATTCATTTTTACGAATCCAGTGGTGTGCATAACTCTATTTTCAAAAAATTGGACATAGCCGGTTTTGATACTAGACCCCTCAATTAAAAGTAACCAGGTATTTTTTTAAATGTATGTTTTTCGTATTTTAAAATAATTCGTATCTTAACCTGACATAAACTTACATCTAATTTTAAATCATTTTTAATCAAATTAATAATCTATCTTATAACTGTACACCAAAACTCAATCATAGTCCTAACCCTAACATAAACTTACATCTAAAATTTCAATTTAATAGTCTATCTTATAAGAACAAAAAAACACACAGTCATCGTCCTTTTCCTCATCTTGGGTTTCTGATTGTGATTCGGGGACATTTTCCTTGTCACCAAGTATTATGATATTTGGATATATAATCGGCATTATCTCAACATCTTTTAAAATTGACGATAAGCCGTCTTTCAATGTTATCAGTTTAACTTTTTTAACTTCCTCGGTTACGGGACTATTTAATTTCCTTTTTTGCCGTGTGTCAGGAACATCCTCTGGAATAAATAAAATTTTAGTTACCTTTTCATAAACAATAAAATAAATTCGGACTTACCGGTTGTTGAAAAAACATCCTTCCATCCACAAACATCCTTCGACACACCGGTGTGAAGTCTACCAACGAAAACGATTCAGACCATTATTTTAAAAAGGCGGCAAATATATATTTTCAGTATTATATTTCTATATATTCCTGGATCGCAGATTATTAAATTTCGTCAAATAAATTATCGGAGGTAATTATTAACAGGTATAAAAATATGGCGTCCCAAAAACCAGGGTATCAAGCTTTTGAAACGTACTTTAAATATGAAAACAGCTAAATTCAATTTAAGAATGACCGTTACCCCATACCGGTCTTTGGGCCATGTTGTTACTTTTAGGGAGTCATTCTGGGACTATTTCTAATAGAAAACAAAATACGGTGTTCCGAAATTCAGGGGTTTAAGCACCCAAAACTAACATTTAATATGAAAGCAGCTAAATTTGACTTAAGTATGACTGTTACCCCATACCGGTCTTTGAGCCATGTTGTTACTTTTAGGGAGTCATTCTAGGACTATTTCTAATAGGAAAAAAAATACGGTGTTCCGAAATTCAGGGGTTTAAGTACCCAAAACTAACAATTAATATGAAAGCAGCTAAATTCGACTTAAGTATGACTGTTACCCCATGCCGGTCTTTGAGCCATGTTGTTACTTATAGGGAGTCATTCTTGGACTATTTCTAAATCCTTCTCTTTTTATTGTAATTTATTTATTATTTATTTATTTATTATAAACCAATCCTACAGGATAGAAATCCCAATTACAGGACGATTATCACATAACAAAAACTATATACAAAATGTTCGATACAGATATTTAACAGAAATAATTATACGTTAGACAGATACACATACACTTTGATACATTTAAATCAAAATAGATACAATAAGATATACAGCATAATTTATTGTGCAATAAAATCATGTAGCAAACGCTTGAATTTACTAAGCGAATCATTATACAAATCAGTAATACCTGACATTTCATTATATGTATTGGTGAGTTGCCTCAAGGGTGATTTTTGCTCATAGTTTGTACGTGCAGTGGTAAGTTAATTTGTTTCTGGTAGTTTGTCGAGGAACATTGAAATAAATAAGTCCTAGAGAAATTGGATCGTCGATTGTACCATGTATCATCTTATACAGATAAATGCAGAACTGAATTTTTCTTCGCGACACAAGTGAACAAATATTCAATTCGTGCAGGAGATTGTGATAGTCATAGTCATAAGCAGGGTATTGTCTGTAAATTTTATAGAAACAGTATTTTGCAAACTTTTTTTGAATTGATTCAATTAAAGAAATATATTTATAGTAAGTAGGACTCCATACTTGCAGACAATACTCTAATTTTGACCTCACGAAAGCAAAAAATAAACTCTTAAGTGTAAATAGTTTACGAAAACACTGGGTACTACGGATAATAAAACCTAAGTTTCTGTATGATGACTTGACAATAGCATTTATATGGTCATTGAAGGTTAGTTTACTATCAAACAAAACGCCAAGGTCTTTGATCTGATTAACTCTTTCCAGGGCAACATTATTCATAATATATGGATAAGTATAAACAAATTTTTTAACCAAATAACTCATAACTTTACATTTACTGTAATTAAAAAACAATTTAGAAGATTGAGACCAAGCTAATACATTATTAATGTCTTGCTGGAGTAATACAGCATCAAGTTCACAATTAATTGTCTTAAAAATCTTTATATCATCAGCATATAATAATACTTTTGAGTGATGAACTGAGTCAACAATGTCATTGATGAAAAGCAAAAACAACAAAGGGCCTAAATTTGAACCTTGAGGTATTCCAGAGGTAGCAAAATAAGGGCTTGATTTGAAATTGTTATAGTAAACATACATTTTTCGATTATACAAATATGAAGTCAAAAAGTTGAGAAGGTTAGATGAGAATTGGAAATTTGTATCAAGTTTATGTAAGAGAATTTGGTGATTAATACGGTCAAATGCCTTCGCAAAGTCGGTATATATGACATCTACTTGGGTATTATTGTGTAGGGAGTTAAGTGTGTATTCTGTAAAATTTATGAGATTGGTAGTAGTGGATCTTCCGCTCATAAATCCATGCTGATGTATTGTAATTTTATTGTTTACAGAATTATAAATATATTTATATAGTATTGATTAAAATATTTTAGCAATATTAGATAGAATTGCTATTGGTCGATAATTAGTTATGTCTTTTATGTCGCCTGATTTAAAAATAGGACTAATTAGAGCTGTTTTTAGGCATGCTGGGAATACTTGTTTATTGAGAGATAGGTTGTATAAAAAATGCAATGGATCAACAAATATATCAGAACAACCTTTTAATATATATGCTGGGAAATTATCAGGACCTGGATTTGATGTTGGCTTAAGTTTTTTAATTGCTTGTAAAATATCTTCTTTAGTAACATGTGATACATTTATAATATTGCTGTAATTTATTCTACTGTTGTCATCAAGGTTGTTGTCAACTAATTCATTAGAATAAACACTTGCAAAGAAATCTGCGAATCCCTGAACTATATCCGGAGTAGTGCTAAATGTTTCTTCATTATTATGCATTTGGCCGGGGATTCTGGTTGAACGTTTTTTATTATTTATGTATGTCCAAAGTTTATTTGGATCGGAAATTATACTATCTTCCACATTGGCCAAATACTCCTCATGTGCAATTTTGATATCGTTTTTAACCAGTGCACGTAAGCGTTTGAATTCACTTAAATGATTCTCATTATTGGTAACTTTATATAGTTTGTGATATTTGTGATTTAGTTTTATGTTATTTATAATATTGGAATTGAACCAAGGGGGATAAGATAATGGTTTCTTTTTTAATCGCGGGATGCATTTGTTCATTACTTCAAATAGTATTTTATAAAATTCATTAAAAGCTATATCAACATCGTCACATGAGTAAACACTACTCCAGTCTGTATTCGATAGTAGAACATAAAGCAATTCGAAATTAGCACGACGAAAATTGTATGCGGCAATATTAGAGTTAAATGTTGCGTTACATGTGTGAGAGCAAGTAATGGCCGGAGAAATAGATAATGCTGGATGATGTGGATCTTCATCTACTAAAGAATCATGATTATAAGTAACATTGCAGTGTATGTTTGAAATAACAACATCAAGGAGTCTGCCATGCGAATTTACATTAAGGTTGTATTGGCGAGCATTAAAAAATGACATAAAATTTTCATAAGTATGTATAATACTATCACGGTATCTACATGTAGTGAAATCATTTAACTTTGTTATATTCATGTCACCAATAATTAAGAAGTTATTATTTATGAGAGGGGAAACTGACTCAATAGATTCAAACAGATATTGTAGTTGTTGACTGGTAATAGGAGGTGGACAATACACAACAATAATAAATATAAAAGTATTAGAAGTTAGAAATATCTTTACACAAACTAAATCACTAGTAGAGGAAGGATGAGACACAATATTGACAGGTATGGATTTAAATTTGTCATTAATAGCACACAAAACACCACCGCCTCTACTTTTACCACTTCTAGAAGACTCTCTGTCAGCTCGGTAGACATTAAAATTGGAAGTGAATAATTCTGCATTAGCTACACTGTCACTCAGCCATGTCTCAGATAGGCAAATTATATCATTATTTGAAGTGCACAAATTATGGTAAAATGTATCAGTTTTAGTGTTCAATCCCCTAACATTCTGATAGAATATTAGCATTAATATGAAATGTCAAAATCTATATATTGTTAAAAATAATGTTTATACAATAATAAAGAAATAAAGTTTACAGTGTAAAATCCAAGCGCTTAGTTTAACGTGTAAATTCTGCGAAACCTGAGCAAAGTCAATGACCCCTCAGTAAATTAAATTAACAATTTTCGTTTATAAACGATAAATATACAAAAGATGTGCACAGAAATCAGCTGTAACGTATAGAAAGTGAATTGGTTTAAATCAATGACGTCTTATCTATAGACAAAGTATGGCGCTGTTTGTTATGAAGCCGGAGGGCTTGGGCGAGACAGGTGCGCGGCAAGAGGGGGCATTAGAATGGTGTGTTGCACGTTGCATACATTTTTGTTTACATTGGTTATGGCAACCAATTGTATTTGTTGTGCGTGTTGAAAGAACTGTTGTTTTGATTCACTTTGACAACAAAGCAAGCGTTGACATAAGAAAGATTCAAAATGTCTGGCGAGTCAGCTACGTTTTATACAGTAGCTGTATGCAACGTGCATTACACCATTCTAAGTCCCCCTCTCACCGCACGCCCGTCTCGCCTACATTTGTTCTATCCTTTTCTGCTTCAAAACATTGCGTTGACTTGGATACGACATTACTCGTCTATAGATGAGACGTCATTGGTTTAAATACAAAAAAAAAAGAAAGTTAAACTTACTTAGAGTCTAATACAGGGAAAAAGAATAAATATGTGTAAATTAAATCTAAATCAGAGTGTATACGTTGAGACTACCGTTTCAATATTTTTAATGTTTTCACAATAAGAGATTACACTTTTATAAATTCAACGGGTGACACTCGCTTAATAGTTCCATTTGCGTTGGCAAAGATTACACCATCTCTGGACCACACTTTTTTCTTGCCGTACTTATTGGACCCATTGTTTAACAGATCTAGCCGTGTTTTAGTTAAGTCCTCAACAATTACAATGTTTGTGCCTTTTAGATTTTTTCGATGTTTTAAAAGATTTGCCTGCGTTTTATAGTTCAGGAACTTTATGATAATAGGGCGGGGTTTAGACTGCCGAGGGTTAGATACTTTTGTTCTATTACCTGTTCTGTGGCATCGATCTATATCAGTAGGATTGACAGTTATATTGAGTTTATCACTAAGCACAGCACACACAAGTTCTTCGGTGTTTTCGGCCTGAGCTTCAGGAATCCCAAAAACTCGGATGCAATTTCTCCGCGAGTATTGCTCCAAATTGTCGATTTTTTCTTCGAGCACTTTATTATCAATGGTGAGTTTTTGGATTATGCTCTCATAATAAAGTCGTTGTTCTTCAAGTTTCTGGTCCACTCTCTCGAAAACTTTATTGACTAATTTATCAATAAATGAATCGTTTGACAGTAACGATATAATTGTATCTTGCAATACAGCATTTTGACCACGAGTCATTTTCGAAATAAATATTACTAAATTGTAATTTACAAAATTATAAATTTAAACGGAGTGACAACCAACACACGTCTACACTCGGCAGCGCATCGAACAACAATATCTATTCTTATATTTTTTAAATTTTGTTTTAAAGTATCATCAAATTCTTTATCCAATTCTTCATCAACTTCCATTTTTTCAACAAAATTAATTTCAATAGGATTCAATGGTTCAATTTCAAGAGGATCTAATATTTCAATTTTAACAGGGTTTTCATTTATATTAATCAAAGTGGTTAATGCAAAATTATTTGAGATGTTTACAAGTGCCATTTTCGAAGTTCATGTGATTTAGTATACCTATACCGTCAGTCATTTTAACAGGGAGTTTGACAACAATTGAAGTTCGAGGTAGTACAGTGATTGAATGTAAAGGAATGGGATTTTTATTATTACTCAATTGTATTTCTTTATCAGGATCAAAAATAATTGGGATGTTAGCATGTGGTGTTGTAGGTTGTCTAGTTGTAACGTTCACGTTTGCGTTTAATTGTTTTAAAAGATCAACACCGATAAGGCCATCATATTTATTTCTAAATTTAAATAAATAGAATTTATGACTTTCAGGGATATTAAAAATTTTAAAAAGTGGAATCTCAGAGACTTCATTATGATATGAAATGTCGTGAGCTGTTTGAATATTAAAATTTTGATTATAAATATAATTTTTATAAAATTTACATGTTTATTCGGGATCCATCAAACTTTTACTACTTCCGGTGTCAATAAGAAAATTTGCGTCAATTTCGGATATATAGATGTGGGATAAATTTGCTTTTAGGACGTTGTTGGCTGTAAGAAAATTTACAGCTGAATCGGCATTAACTGATGTACTCTGCTCGTATAAGGTGTTATCAGTGACATAGTGAGATTCGTCGTATGACACGGCGTGAGAATAATCTTCATAGTACGTGTCGTAATCAAGATGGTTCTCAAAGGTTTCAAATTCGGATTCTTGTGTTTCTTCATGGAAAATTTTGGATTGTTCGGGATGAATGTCTTGGTTAAATAATACGTTTGAGGTTATTGGTTTTCGGAAGGTGTTTCTGGAGTGACCAGATGATGTGTCCATTGGTTCAGGTTTAAATTGTTGGGATTGATTTTGATATGCGAAATTTTGTTGGAAGTTAGGGCGCGGAGAATTTTGTTGGTAATTCATTGGTTTTTGGATGTGGTGAAATGTAGGGGGTCTCATTTGGATTTCAGGTTGTCTTTGCGCATAATATGTTGGTCTGTAATTAGGTTGGTTGATAGGTTTTTGGAATGGATTTGTTCTGAGTGGTTGTTGTGTGTTTTGATAGTTTAAAGTAGTTGGATTTTGTCTAAAATATTGGAAATTTTGTCCATAGTTAGCTGGTATTTGTGGTCTGGATGGTATACTCTGTGTGATGGTTTGAAGTTGGATTGTAAATTTAGTGTACTTTGTCTTTGTGTGGAATAAAGAAAATTTTCTCCTTCAATAAGTAAACTCATTGCTTTTTCAAGACTATCAGGGTTTCTAAGTCTGACATTCGTTTGAATGTTCAATGGTAAACCACGTATAAATGTTTTCAAAGCTAAATCATTATAGATAGCCTGTCTAATGGTTTTCTCTGCAATTGTTAATTGTAAAGTATTAAATTTAGATGTTATTAGGCTTCGTGCGTCTTGACATCTCATGCCAAAGTTATAAGGTGGTTCACTTTTATTAGGACGAAGCGAAATCAAATCTTGGATCAAACAATCTATATTACGTTGATTACCAAAACTGAGGGATAGAGCTTCTTTTATCTCGTCCCAAGTGGAAAGTTCTGTTCGTGAACCAATTAAAATTAATGCTCTGCCTGTTAATTTACCTAGCACAGCTCTTACTAAAAAATTATTTAAAGCAAAATTTGTTTGGGTGCCAAAAGTGTTTGTTAAATTTTGACATGAATCGAGAAATATTCCCAGCGTATGAGGGTTACCTTCATAATTTGGAATCGAGTCTACATATAATCTTAATAATTGGTAATTTACAGGATTTTTTTCAAGTTGTGGTTGTGTTTGTGGCATATCGATATCTGTATCTGCGAAGTTAAATCGATTCAATAGATCAGATAAGTTTTGTAATTCGTTTTCACTCATTAATCAATAAAATTCTAACTTATTTATATTTTTCTACTCTAGTTGAACTTCAAGTTATCTTTTAAAATAGGATTCTTGGAATATAAAAGGATTTGGTTTATATTATGGAATTGAGCGTACTCACAGTATTACTTGTTTCATTTCTTCTTAACCTAGTGCCTATAGGTTAAGAGGATTTTGTTCCTCTCCCAGGTCTTCGTATTCTAGCGGGTCTGGCTACGGCGATGCTGTCCTTCACCAGGCTGGCTTTGGCGATGCTGTCCTCCACCTGTGCGTTGCAATTCTCTCTTCTAACTCTCTTCTCTTCTTCGGTACTGTAGGGCTCGCGACAAACCGATATCCGCTCGATTTGTTAAACGGCTCACTCCCGGACCGAAATACTCGATAAATTGTTGAAACAAAAGTTATGCGTGCGATACGTCTAACTTCGAGTAACCTACAACGACTGCGCCAATTTTAGTTCTTTTCGAGAAGATTGAGTTAAAAAAAAATTAAATTACAACGGACCTTATGTCTTTATTGTACTTGTACAATGGTTGAATGACAAAAGATATGTTTCATACGTTACAACGGAATATATAAGTATTTCTTATCTAAGTATCTTTTTTCTACTGAATAGGCAGGTTATTATCTGTAACTCGTTAAATACCAATTTTCTTAAAATATATCACTAGGAATCACTTTGAGTGCAGGGGTAATTGAATATAATAAAATCAAAAGTTTTAACTATTTAACATATAATGTGAATAATACATTTCCTACAAACTCCGTATCACAAACAGAATATTTATAAATTGTTTTCTTCGTGTATTGTTATATGATTGGTTAATTTATTCTTGTTCACAAACTTCTTATCACAAATTGAACATTTGTAATGTAGAATTCCTGCATGTACCTTCATGTGGTAGTTAAAAGTAGACTTTTGTATAGCGTGTTCGAATTTCGCTGGCGATTGAAATGACTTGCTAATGTTCAGTAGTGGATTATTATAATTTTTGGCTTAGATGCATCAAATCTCTGAAATTTTTAATACGATTATAAAATAAGTTTTTTTTATCAATATATGTTTATATTTACTGAACGACAATGACAATACTGTATTCATATTTAATTTTATTAAAATTTTTCATATTTTGATAATACTTGTGTCTGTTTGTGTAAAACTCATTTGAAAATATTATCCAGTACAACCCTGTAAAGTAGTCCCCCATAAATTTCTTTAATCCTCTTATGGAATACCTGCTGAGATACACTAATGGAATCAATCGCCAGGGAAATTTGAACAAGCTATATAAACGCCTTATCACAAATATAACATTTGTAATCTCGAATTTCTGCATGACTTTTCATATGTGCGGTTAAATGAGACTTTTGTACAAACTTCTTATCACAAATAGAACATTTGTAATCTCGGATTCCTGCATGTACTTTTATATGTTGGGTTAAATTAGACTTTAGTGCAAAGCTCTTATCACAAATAGAACATTTGTAATCTTTAATTCCTGTATGTACTTTCATATGATAGGTGAAAGTTGACTTTCGTAAAAATTTCTTATCGCAAATAAAACATTTGTAATCTCGAATTCTTGCATGTATTTTAATATGTGCATTTAATTTAATCTTCTGCAGGAAAGTCTTGTAACAAATTTTACATTTATAACCTCTTTGCTTCTTCTCCACTTGTATGTGTAATATTATGAAATGCATTCACATCATCTGTGTCTGTACTGAAGTTGGCTTCATCCACTTTCAGTTTATTATCATCGCAATTACTATTTGAAACATTGCCTTCTTTATTATCAGTTACCGTTTCGTTCTTTACATATTTCAAGTAATGTTCGGGATCTTCGTTGTCTGCAATAAATTCTATAACATTACTCTGATCATCTTCCCCCAATGACTCTAATGAATCTTCGGTCTCTCCATCAATATGTAGTTCACTGTCCACGTTCTGGTCACGCTCTATCATTAAGTCTAGGTTATTTATCTGTATTTGTAGCACAGTGAATTTCTGTACTTGCGGGTCGCTGCAGCCTTGTAGTATTTGTATGTATTGCAATAAACGTCTATAATTCTCCAAACAGGTTTGTTTAAATTTATGGAATGATTGGTGTTTTGTGCGGCATGAAGAACAAATGAATTGAGGAATCTCCGACTTTAATGTCGTCTGAAAAAGAGAAAATATGGTAATATTACTTGTATATGTTAATCTAGGAGTTCTGAGACGCATTTTTGACAAACATTTTTGTGATAACTTTTGTAAATTTGTATTCTTATAGACACCCAGTAGCAGTACCTTGAGACATTCCCAAATAAAACTTTGGATCGTCTCGTTTCTCGAATGTTTGAGTCAGGCTGACCTGGCAGTGTTTGTTGCCAATATAGGAACGAAATCTCTTAATTCACTGTCTTATTCTTTTGTGCGGAAATATTAATACTATTGTCTCACTTGCAATCACCTTTTGAAGTAACCAATGAGAATATCGAAATTGCGCGTAATTTGAAAAACTCTGATGTGCAATTTAAATAGACTTGAGATTAATCAAGAAATTAAATAAAAAATGGTCATAATAAAATTGTATGAAGATACTCCTACATGCTAGCAGTTGCAGTTTTTTTTTTGCTCAACGACGAATGGAGTGTTATACAGAAGCAATTTTTCGTGCTGCCATCTATTGATATTTTCATTGAACTACGATGAAATTCACGTGGGCGAAACACAAACAAAACGCTGTCCAAATGACAGTTCTTAAAATGATGCTAAATATAAAAAATAAAGTGTGTGTATGGTTTGTGCAATAGTAACTCTCGTTATTACTATAAAGAATATATGGCCAGTGTTAAATTTATTAAGTTTCCTAAATAACAAACTTCAAAAATAAAAACATAACCTTGTTAAAACACTATCTCAAACGTCAAAACATACATGTTTGTGTTATGAACTTCCATCTCAACTTTTACCTCATCTTTCTCCTTCTTGCCTGTGACGTAAAAATCATAACCCTCCATTGATATAGTTCTATCGTTTAATGAAGTATTGGCGGAATATTTTTTGCAAGAATTCTTTAATAACATAACAATTAGTGCTAATATTGTAAATCAAAAGGTGAAATACAACTCAAATATACTTCACAAAACAGGTAATTAAGCGGAATTATTTTTCTGATTACTTTTATAATGTAAAATAACGCGTTAAGCTAAGGGTTGAAATACACCAATGCTATGAGTTAGTCAGCAACCCCGTGTTACTAAAGATGTAGGTAGTTATTTTACATTTATGAAGAGATATTTTCGAGTTAATCTCAAATCTACTTACAAAAAATATAGAATTTTACAGAAAAAAACGCTCAAGTTTAAGACTGAAATGCAAGTGTCCTACGGCATAGCGACCAACCCTATAGTACTGGAGGTGGTAGAAGGTTATTTCTTTACATTTATGAAGAGATATTTTATGGATAATCTCAAATATTATAGCGTGTTCCATTAAATCATCCAGTAGAGGATGATACATAAAACTGTGGAGGTTTGTAATGCAACTCGCGGGAAAGATCATTACAAATGAAACTGTACCCGCTGCATTTTACCAGAAAAATGCAATCTTAAGTATTTACTGCTCAAATCAATTAATCAAGATTCTAATTTTTATTATATTTGTTTAAAAAGGTACCAAAGTAACATGCAGCGTGAAGCTACAGCATTTATTCCAGTTTAAATTATGTCAATTATACAAACCTACGAAATAGCAAGAAAATAATTTAATAATTTGACAGTTACTAAAATATAACTTTGAATGACGGATAAATTGTTGGGAACTGTTTTATATATGTAAATATTTCTAAGAACGATTAAATTTATTTAAAAAAATGTTATTATGCTGGAAATACGTAACTGTAAAAGATAATAATAAAAATTATTTTGTTTCATTGTTTTCCACAGATCTGTAAATCCGTAATTTCCTTTATAAAATCAGTTTTTCGTTTACTTACTCTTACATAATAAACAATTAAGGAACAAGTAGATACTTGTTGGACGCATATTTTATTTCTTATCATTTTTGTACATACATCTAATTTAATAATGGAAGAAACAATCACCATATAAAAAACATCATTGTATTCCCTGTAACATATTTCGATATACACTGACCGGCAAAAAAAACCGGCCACTTTGAAATATTTTGTAAAGATCCCCTTAACCGGATATTTTACAACTAAATATGAAACTGAGCTGATTGTTTTTAGTTATCAATGCTTTAAGAAGTTTATCTCATTAAAATTTATCTTTAGTTTTAATTTTAACAGGGTAAATTCTCTTCTCAATAGCATTAACATGTTACCGTAAATTACGCAGCAATAGACTACGCATCGTTTCTTTCTAATTTATTTTTGATAAAATCCAAGTAAATTTAGGTTCCTTCTTTACGGAATTGTTTTGGACAGTTAAGAATAATTTTAACGCAATAACAATGCCATTAACTGTTGCGCAAGTTGCACAAATTGTAGCTTTGATTGAGGATGGTCGTAGTCAGCGATATGTGTCTCGTACGTTGGGAATACCTCGCGGTACTGTTCAGGATGCCTGGAATCGTTGTCTGGAGACTAGCAGATTCTCGAGGCGTACAGGATCCGGAAGAAGTAGAGCTACAACTGCGATTAATGATCGTTTCATTGTGCAAAACACATTAAAAGATCGCAGAACGGCAGTGGTTCAACTTCAACATCGCTTGCAAACAGTGCGAGGGGTTAAAATAAGTGAGAGGACCATCAGCCGGAGACTTGTCGAAAGATGTCTAACTTCGCGAAGACCTGCCACGGGACCACAATTGCTACCTAGGCATCGAAGGGCACGTCTTCAGTTATCGCGATTACATGCAAATTGGACTCTTGAACACTGGAGTAAAGTTATCTGTACTGATGAGTCGCGCTTTTGTCTGCGGGCACCTGATGGTCGAGAAAGGGTGTGGAGAAGACGAAACGAACGATATGCAGACTGCACAATATCTGAACGGCTATCTTTAACGGAGTTTCTGTTATGGTGTGGGCGGGTATTTCAACGGAAGCAAATACCGACCTCATATTTGTTAAAAATGGTGTTTTGAATGCCCATAGATGTGTGGAAGGTATTTTTCAAGATGCAGTCGTGCCAGTTTTCCATTTTATAGGAGATGACTCTGTTTTAATGCACGACAATGCCAGACCACATGTTGCACGAGTCGTAAATGAATAACGGAATGAAGTCGGTATTCGAAGACTTGATTGGCCAGCATGTAGTTCGGATCTTAATCCAATAGAACATCTTTGAGATGCACTTCAGAGGCAGTTTCGTCGTCGTCCAGTCGTGCCTGAGACTCTTCAAGAAATACCACTGGTCCTTCAAGAAGAATATGAAGCAATTCCTCAAATGTTCATTACAAATTTGATCAACTCAATGGCACGACGGTTGAACGAAGTAATTCAAGGTCGAGGAGGCCATACACGCTATTAGCAATTACGGCGACGTCCATTGTGTTTTTTATAATTAAGAAAAAAATCTATTTGTATTGTTTCTGTAATTTTTTTAAGTTAAATTTATTTCTTACCTAATTTGTGCATTCCCTAGGTATTTTAAAACAAAATAAGCATCCTAAAACATTGATAACTAAACACAATTAGCACAGTTTTCAATTTAGTTCTAAAATATCCGGTTAGGAGGACCTTTATAAAATATTTCAAAGTGGCCGGTTTTTTTTGCCGGTCAGTGTATATAATAACTTATAAGATCTGTTCTGTTAAACAAGCAGTATTATCCAACACCCCCAACATCATGGGCTTGATTGCTATCCCGTAGCACACTTGCATTTCAGCCCTAACCTTCAGCGTATTTTTCGGTAAATTAATTTTTACTTCATGCCTACCTCTGAGTAAGGGAGGTATTGTTTTCGGTTAAAAAATTAGGTAGTGAATTTTTAATGAATATGCACGTTTTAGACGCCCTACAATACGATTTTATTATTTTTGTCATGATGTCACCTTTATTAAGCTAGCACAACAACATTAGATCACAACAACTGAAATATGTTAAATATTTAAAGCTCTTTTCAAGCTATTTCATTGCTACCTGAAAAAATTTATTGCTCCTACCATTATAGAGAAAAATGCAGTGAGCTGGCTTAAGACTCAAGCTAGCACACTGCAGAAAAAAACAAAAAAAAAGTTAAATATTTAAAGCTCTTTTCAAGCTATTTTATTGCTACTTTAAAAAATTTATTGCTCCTACCATTATAGAGAAAAATGCAATGAGCTGGCTTAAGACTTAAGCTAGCACACTGCAGAAAAAATCAAAAAATAAATGTTAAATATTTAAAGCTCTTTTCAATCTATTTTGTTGCTACTTGAAAAAAATTATTGCTCCTACCATTATACTCACTTTCTACTAAGCACACTTCACAAAAATAATATTGAACATGTTTTAAAACAATAATGAAGCATTAAAAAATTACACATTAAATTATTGCTCCCAACAAAATCAGATTACGACGACAATCCTCAGCGCTCTATCGCGTAATGTTAAACATTAATGTTACTCGATTTATACTAGGGCACTAGGGTTGTTCGATATCTTGTTTTGAATATCGATATTCGATATTACAAAAATATCGATAATATTGATATATCGATGTATCGATATATTGATATATCGATGTATCGATATATTGATATATCGATGTATCGATATATTGATATATCGATATATCGAAATATTGCTATATCGATATATCGATGTATCGATATTTCGATATATTGATGCATCGATATATCGATGTATCGATCTAATATAGTTAGATTTTATTGGTAATTAAACAATGATTCGGGATGTCGATCTGTACTATATAAATAGTAAACAATAGGGCTGTTCGATATCTTGTTTTGAATATCGATATTCGATATTAGAAAAATATCGATAATATCGATGTATCGATATATAGATATATTGATATATCGATGTATTGATATATCGATATATTGATATATCGATGTATTGATATATCGATATATTGATATATCGATATATTGATATATCGATATATTGATATATCGATATATCGATGTATCGATCTAATATAGTTAGATTTTATTGGTAAACAATGATTCAGGATGTCGATCTGTACTATATAAGTAGTAAACAATATAATGCAGATAGATTTTTTGAAAGGATTACAATGGTTCAGGATGTCGGCAATTCTATTGTGAAGAGAAGTAACGGGCGTTTCAAAGGTGAAAAATTTTAACATCTGGGGTGTTTGTGTACTTGTTTTATGGTGCTGGACGTCAGCATTATAAAACAAACCGGAATCTACTTACATTATTTGGAATTGTACTATGCCATGTACTACTGCTTTAGATATTTCTAAAATTAATGAAAAACACAAATGATATGTTGTCAAAAATTATCAATTTTTAAAAAAAAATCAAATATCCACCAATGAACACAGACAACAGACGAAACAGGTAAAATTAACGGTAACAAGTTCTTGGCTGCTTAAGTTTGCCGCAAATTTAATCCTAATATACATAAGTACTAAGATTTAAAATTGTTGTAAATATTTCGTAAATGAAAGGTATACGATGGGCTAATCCAAGACATAAGCTTAAATCTTGATGTTGGATCGAGTGTCGGGTTTTAGGTAGTTTTATGAAAACTTCTGCTGGAAATTGTACCTATACATCGTCCCAATTATTAATTCTCTCCTTAATCCCAACTCCAGAGTGAAAGTAAAAATAAATATCAGCATGCAATGCTATCAATAAATCGAGCACAGCCCCTTTCATTAGATGGCATTATAGGTTCTGAAATGTTAAATTCCGGATATGGTTGGGCTTGGTTTCTCAAGCACAGCTGGAAGTGGAAAACGATGATTTTAATATTTTGAAATTCATTAGATAGATCGTTGATGGCTCTAGGTAAAATATTGTAATAGCATTACACGATTATAATTTTACGCATAAATCTCACCTAAGATTTTAAAGATTTTTGTTAATTACATTTAACTCGTAGGGTAGGTATAAATAGTTGTATTATTGAAAATATGAAATAAGTAATCAATGATATAGATCCTGTAATTATTAATTCTAATGAAACAAGTGGCGAATAGTGATATAAAAATAATGAAAACAAGTATTTGTGAAGCATATTTAAGTGTATGAGTACCACTGATACGCTTAGGGTACATTATAGTGTGAGTGCGAAACAAAATAAACAGGACCTTACTTAAAAATTTTCAATTTATGTTATGTTAATCTTATATTTTATAATTTTATAATACTTCCTTCTAAACAATAAATTGATTATTCTGTCTAAAATAAATGTAAATGTATATGTAAATAAAATGTACCAAGAATAATATAACAAGTCGAATAATAATATGTATTATTAAGTATCATTAAATGCGATACGAATTATATTCGCGTCCAGTACGAATATATAGATCACTATGTAGTCCGTCTCTGCGGCTACTTTACGGTGCACCGTATTCAAAGAAACTAAAAAAGCGCTTGCGCCATGCTATCCCCTCCCGCTAGCCACTAGGCACTCCGCTGTCGCTAGTCGGCCGAGAGTTTATTTCGTTTTCTGTGCACGTTACGGTGTACACTTAGCTTAGTGCACGTTACAGTGTACACTTACCTTAGTGCACGGCGGATTGGACAACGTTGGAAGGTCCAAGGGTAAGAAACAAATCCTTTCCAGACGGTCTCTAATAATATTATGTATTTATTATAGTTAATAAACTAATTACATATAATATAATAACCTAATTTTAAGTGAAGCAAATAGGGATCTTCGGAGAAAGTTGCTTCAGTTGAGGAAGGAAAGTACTGACAAAGATAAGTGGAGTTCCGCTATGTCTCTCGATCTCTTTACCGAGAAGGTCACTCTCCGTGCGAGGCGAGTTCTCGCAGAGATAATTCTAGTTCCGTTACTGCTCTATTCACCGCACATGAAGGTGCTCTCCAAGTCAAATGGCTTCTTACTATAATCCGGAGCAATAGGGAAAGCCACAGGTCGAGCACGGCAGCGGTGTAACTTTGCAGTCGAGGAAGTCAAATTAGCACTGGCTGCGCGCCGTGCGCCGTGACAGTTGCTGGTGATGCAGCGTCTAAGATGATCACGAGCTCAGATCAATACAGTTCTTCGCGACTTATTTTTTGCAGGTGAGGATGTCTAGTCAGCACTGACCGAGTGCCGTGTACTGTGGCAGTTGCTGGTGAGTTGGACGGCCGCATCCGGAGTGGTGCAGCGTCTACAATGACAGGGTCAAAACAAGACAAATTTTCTCAAGACTTGACTACACAGTCGAGTTAGTCAAGTCAGCATCGGCCGCACCAGTTACTAGAGAGTCGGTGAACCGCATCCTGAATGGTGCGGCGCTAACGATGACATGGCCTCAGACTCAGGACGATTATTATTCAATCGTTCTCATATAAATGTCACTCAATCGACAAAAACTTCTCTTTCCTGTAAGGAACAAACAATCAAAGAGTTTAGTGGAAAATACACCACCTGATCTTGAAGCTCTAGAAAGAGTCGGAGAAGATTTCGGATCCAACCGAGTCATGCTTTTGAGAGCCTTAACCATTTGTTTCCTTCGGCTTTAAGGAAAAGAGGAAGGGGGGGAGGGGGGGGGCGGAACAATAAACAGCAGCATGTGACATATAATGCACATTTAAACATGCGACGCCCGGAACAGTAAAAGAGAGAGATAAGCCCATACATAGGGCGAGCCTCACAATTAACCATTCATTCTAAAGAGAAACTGTAAGTATTAAGCAGTTTTCGCAGGACGGTTAAGACCTTTTAGAAACAACTCGAAAACAGTGGCTTATATCAATACAGGTTTGTTCCGGATCGAAGGATACAAAATTTAATTTTATATTGAACCTCCTTTTGCATTAGCTCCACATAAAACTGTTTTTTTTTTCTGCCGACGAGGCCACCCTCATCGATTTGGTCATAAAGGATATATTGACCCTAGGAGTCATTGTCAGATCCTAGCGGAAGCTTCGGCCCCCCTTGCTACCACCTAGTTTCAAAAGTCCCGTTAGATACGGTTGGACTCCGGCCAGCTATGCAGTGGAGATAGGGGGGGTTCCCATACCAAATTGTAGCAAGGATATGTTCCTACGGTTCTCGAATGCCTGGGCGCCAATTGGCCTTTTGGGCCAGTCCAACCTAAGGTCGGCCAATATACCTACGAGTGAGGGTGGTTTCGTAAAGAGTAGACCAAGAGCTAGTGTACTAATTAACATTTATTGACGATCACGAAATACAGTTTATTAAAGGTAGAGTGAAGCTCTCCCGCGTAGAATAATAACAATACACGTACCAAGTAGTATGATCCCCAGTGTAGATTCTCAGCCGAATGGCAATGACTGAATACAAACGCGAGGGGAGTGGTGACCGCGGACGTAGTGACGAAAATCGCCGTGACAACAATTGTCTAGACTGAGCTGTAGCGTAATATCGCAGTGTTCCGTAGAGGTACCTTTACGTTGTTTGCACACGCTGTCTGAATGATCAAGCGATTCGCGATAACCACGCTGAACACAACCAAAACGCCGGTGATCAACTTAACAACGGTAAGTATTGAACTATTGTGCATATATAATATTGGATAATATCAACGAAAATATGACCTATATCTAAACATAAACTCGGCAACTCCAGTGGCGGCGGTATGGAATTTTGTGCAAGTCTCCCAGCTGATTCTCCCGATGTGGACTCAGTGCAAGATGTACGCACGATGTGGATCGTCTCCGTCGACAATACTCAGCTGAACTCAGTACCAAACCCAATATAGGTAACCAATATCCCATAAATTGAACAACCCAGTGGTTAGTAGATAATAAACCACTGAATGGGATTAAATTCAATGGAGTAAAATACGAGTATACCAGAGATATACCAAAAGAAAAAAAATAAAGCCTAAAAAGAAATTCATCATTAGGAAAGGCACGAGTGGGCAGGTACGCCACTGACTGGCGAAAACCGTTGCAATAAAAAATTACAATGACTTAATTACGTGGTTGTACTTTACCTTACTTTACATTACAGAGTTGTGACTGGACTACATTTAAACTGGACTGAATATGACATTAAGTGTTAAAATTTACCTTGAGGTGTTGAGCGGCTTTATGTTTGTAAAATTTTATGTGGATCGACTTAATCCGGAAAACTCCGATGAAGTTAAACTTCGTATCAAGTTGCGAAACTCAAATTATCCAGATTTAATATCAGATACGTAAACTAAACCAATTTCCAAGTTATACTTTTCCAAAAATGGTAACGCAACCGATCACATCAACTTTACTCATTTAAATGTACGTTTTTAACGACTTTTTTTGACTTTCAGGTGCAATCGCGCTTAAGTTAAGTCACAACTCTTAACAGGAAAATGTAAAGGCCAGAGGCCCGCCACAAGTGACTTCGAATGATGTTTCTGATGACTGCTCGACCTGGGGGTTTGAAGGTTTGCCGAGCTCCCAGGCGAATAAAGTAGTCGGCTAAACGTAACACCCTTTTGTGCTTCACCAAATTAACGAAACCGATAGTTTCGCATTTACGTCAATTAGATGCACTGTGCGTCAATTACTCAGATGATTCTCTCGAAAAATGTTTAATAAATACTAAGAGCTTACTAACCTTAAAGATTCCTTAGGTTCCACGGTGAACAGTAAAGAGCCGTTTAACTCCGAGTAAGTATAAAATATTTCTTTTTGATTTTCACCAAAACTAGTATCCTGGGAGACCGTGATTTGACAGCTGGTAACCACACTTTACGCGCAAACTTATTTCAATACCGAGATTTGCGTTTAGCAGAGTGCCACACTTTGTAAAGGAAAATGGCGCGATGATATATTTTTATTTATTATATAACATTAAAAATGATGTTTAAGAAGTTAAGATCTTTACCGATGTCTCCTTATCAGACACGGATCTAAATGATCACATCAATTTTCTAGAATTACAGGCTATTTGCTATGACTTAATATGTTTTGCTAGCAATTTTTAATTTTTCAAATTGCGACACTCTTTTAACAGGTGATAACATAACGTTATGGGCAGCATTCAACTCCCAGAGTTATGTAAGTTGGTGCGAGATAGAATTATTTGTTACGTCTTACGTAAATCTCAAGGACAATAGGGGACACGAATAATTTTCAAATATAATTTTAAAGTGAACTTTATGCTCCCTGTAGCTACATAAGAATTTGTTTATCCTTAAAGGGGTAAATATTAATATTTTAAAAACTAGTTTCAAAAAACGCACAAAAACAATCGTAGAGTGTGCCGTTGTCTGTTGTGACGTCATTTTCCTTGTTCACAAAGAACTTGTGCTTGTGTAACATACTGTTTTCGTCTGTTTTCATGTGTATTTGAAGGTATTTGAATGCGAAAGTGACAATATATCAGAATTGATAAATAAAATAATTAAAAAGTAGAAAATTGTTGTTAAAAGCAATGAGACGAAATAAAAACGATATCTCACAGCAATCAGAAAGTCATGTATGTGAAGTTTTTCTATTCTCCCTCTTCTTCCATATTTACTATTAGAAGCGTATCAGTCTCCGACAACCCATGCCGCACCAGGGTGATAGTAATTTTAGACATGATTAAAACTCTAAATTATGCTTTTTAGTTTCTTTATTAGTAAAGAAAACCTGTAGTAGATAACAAAATTTATATTGTTTAACTAAAAGAACTAAAATTATTAAAATAGCTTCACTAAAAACTATTGTGGAAGAAAACTTTGATCTTCTTCATTATGTTAAGTCATAGAAGAATATTATTGCACCGGAACCCATAGTTTACAATCATAAGTCTCGAAGTTTACTACTACATTAACATATATTGCAAACAATGAGCCAATAGTATCTTGGATGATCGGTACAGCAAGTTATATGTTTGTTTATATACAGTGCGCTATAGTTCTTTAGGGACTGATATGATTTAATATGTTTTTCTAGGTATTTAGCATTAAAGACTAATATTACTACTTTAAAAAGATAGTATTGTACCGGTCTTTAGAGACCGATAATGCAAATAACGTGTTAATATAATTATTATACTTACACTTGTGCTTTAACACCAAGAACTTCTTCCCCACTTTTAAATATCATTATGTTTAATCAATTACATAGGCATTAAGGCATCTATATTTGGCAAATCATTGCTTTGTATCTTGATAAAGCCAGTCTCTGCCTTTATAAATTTATAATAAAATGTTAAAGCAGAGCATATTTTAACGTAAATATACCGTCAAATACATATAGATTTTAATGTCATACATGACAGCTAGGAACTACGTCATATACTCTTCGTATAAACTCGACAATCTACGCACAATGGTCGGCTGTAGGTTAAATTATGAACTTTTAATTATTAATTTCTTATAAAAATTATGACCAAAATATATTTTATGTATTACGTAACGATAAAAAGCGTTTTTGGTTCACTCGTAGATTTGTTCGCGTCCCACATCAACCTTAAAGGTGAAGGATATATTTCCTGACACAGAGGCTCAGGGTGTTAAGCTGTCAACGCGTTTATTCCAGAATGGACTTATTTATATTTTTAGGCATTCCTCGCTTTTTATTTAACACTAGAACCCTTTAAAACATAACCCAGGGAAAAGCTGAATGAATTTTGGTTGCCACACTCTGGACTTCTCAAATTAATATTTCAGACCCTATGAAAATTGCGGAGAACATACTTGCATAGACTTATCTTTGAGGAAAAAAATCGACTTTCTGTATCACAGCAACCCTGAAAAAGTATATTGAAGTGACTGAATCCTTCAAAAAACAAGTCCAAGATATAATATTCCTCACAGTTAAAAAAGTAGATGGGTTAAGCAGACGCTCACTCGGCATTCATCGACATCCGCCGCGCTAAGACAATAAGCTCTACTGGAGACAATCTGTAGGATAGCGAGTTGGTCAGATCACACTGACACCTTCGCTTAATCTTAATTTTTTAAATAAATAATTTAATAAATAATGTGAGTTTAGTTGGTACATCAATATATATATTGTGACGAAGCGCCCCCGTTTAGCTTATTAGTTACATCTGCCCGTACCATCCGGTGTGGCCGAGTCAGTATAGTGCCAGGTCCTGACTGCATACAAAACATAGCCCTCAAAAACCTTTCCCGTAAAGCCCTAGTGCAGTTTACTTACATCATAAATTCCATGATCAAGCTCCAGTATTTCCCAAATGCATGGAAAACTGCACTAGTGGTTCCTATCCACAAACCCAACAAAAACCCCAAACTACCCTCGAGCTACCGCCCCATCAGCCTTCTCAGCACCCTATCAAAGGTCGCTGAAAAGGTCATCCTTTCCCGAATACAGAAATATACCCTTAAACATAAAATCATCCCTCCATTCCAATTCGGTTTCCAACCTAAACACAACACCGTCCAGCAAGTAACGCGAATCGTGACAGACATAACAACTAATTTTAATAAGCAAAATGTCACAGTAATGGTCCTTTTAGACGTCGAAAAAGCTTTCGACAAAGTATGGCTTGAAGGGCTAATTTACAAAATGATTCAAGTGAAATTCCCGCCAATTATAATCAAACTTATCCACTCCTACTTAACCAATAGATTCCTCAAAGTTAAAATTAATAACACCCTCTCCAACCCCCGCCCTATCGCTGCGGGTGTGCCGCAGGGTAGTTGCCTCGGCCCTCAGCTTTTCACCCTCTACCTTTATGACCTCCCAACCCAAAAACCAAAACCGCCCTCTACGCAGACGATACGGCCATCTATGCCCACTCGTTTAGCGCAGAGGTTGCTAACAAGCAGATCCAGATCCATTTAGACATCCTCCAACCCTACTGGCGCCTCTGGAAAATTTCCATTAACCATGAAAAGATGGAAACCATAGTTTTCACACGTAAACACACACACAACAAAATTTATACTCCACTTAAACTAAACCAACACCGTGCTCTCCCTAAACCCAGCGTCAAATACCTCGGTATGACGCTGGAGTCCCGCCTACGTCATAACTCCCACATCAAAAACTCCATTCACAAAGCCTCCCTAGTAGTTAGATCCTTATATCCCCTCCTAAATAAAAACAGCAAAATGTCCTCTCAAAATAAAAAACTTTTATATACCACAATCATTCGCCCCATCATAACATACGCAGCGCCAGTGTGGTGCTCTGCGACGAAAACAGCACTAAAACCGCTGCAACGATTCCAAAATAAATGTCTCCGCTTAATTAATAGCGCTGACAGATACGAAAGAATCGTAGATTTACACTACACCACAAACATACCATACATACACGATTACATAACACATCTATCAGAAAAAATTTACACAACACAATTAACACATAACCCGCTCACTAAAACCATAACACAAATCAGAGAGCACAACACTCCTTTCCCTCTGATACATAAATTACCCTACCAAACACTTCCCATCTTCCACCAGCGCGCCCATGACTTCATTACCACATAACCACACTAACCCCACATTAAATCACAACTTTTAATTAATGTCAGAAAATAGCATAACCGCATTGTAAATATCATTCATAATCACACACCCAGATCTAATATCGCATGCACATAACATTAAAATCACGCATCAAATCACCACAAAATTGCTACCAATCTCATAACCGCGTTGTAAATATCATCAACAATCACACATATAGTTCTAATTCACATGCATAACTCATTTATATCATCCATTGTAATCATAATTACATTATAAAAAGCATAGCCGCATTGTATAAATCATTACAAATCCATTTAGATTTAAGTTAGTTTGTAAGGTCCATTATCTTAAGCAGGTTTTTTGAAATTTTTCCTGCGAACACACTACACGATCATTCATATACACGCACACTCCATTACACGCACACGATCATCAATTGTTTTTAAAATATAAATACAATAAAAATTGTACAGTAAGGCCAACGACCAGGGATGTAAAAGAACAATGTAAATATTAAACACAAAAGGTCGTGCCATTTCAACGCCAGGCGGTGGCGCACAACGCAGATACGTAAACTGATCACCAATCTAAAGATTGTGATCGAGTTTGCATACTGCGTAGTCGGCCACCGTCCTGGAAACTGCCTGAAATGAGCCGAGCCTTATTGTGTAAATGTAAAAAATGAAAACAATAAAAACTGCTCTAAATCTAAAAATCTAGTGCTCGGGAGTGGATGTGACGACCCGCGTTCAAACCCCAGGCGATACAGAGTTTTTTATTTTTTTTTATTTTTTATTAAACAGCGGCGAAACGACCTGTTGAAACCGAATTTCATTTATTTTTCAATTACGGAACGGGGTATATAAGCCGAGTTTTTTGCGACAACAGACAGTTAGTAGCTTTGGTTGCTAGAGCTATAAACGCTTGAGGGTTCCGCGCCTTGGGTCCATTGTGTTTGTTTGATAAGTTTAATAAATTTCATTATTTCCTTTGGTGTAATTTTAGGGTATAAAATAAATCACTTAGTTAAAAGTTTGCGATTATCCTTTAAAAATCCCTGGCCTCCCTCTGACTTCCCGGCTTTCCTGTGACTGTATATATATATATATATATATATATATATATATATATATATATATATATATATATATATATATATATATATATATTGTGAAACTATTTTTGTAGAGTATATAGTATGTTATAATTAAATAACATTCTCAAAACTAATAAAATATTAACGAAAATAGTTATAAAAAATTTACGGCCGGTTCCAACGTTAGCATCGCATAATTCGGTATTGTTCGGTATACTTCTGAATACAATAATTATTCTAAAGAAAATTTTTACAAATTTAATGAAATTTTTAATTTAATTTTAATTGCAGACCAGTTGAACATGTTTGACAAAGATCGGTATTATATAAACAAATATTAGTGAAAGTTGTATTTGATTTTAATTTGTTTTAAAATTCACTTATTTAGTCGCTAAAGAAAGGTCTCGAAGAGACGAGATTAATAATTATAACTGGAAGAATTATGTCATATTGTGTAGTGTGCCGTATATCGTACTAATCACCCTTTTATTATTGTAACTACATAAGTTTTATGAAATTTTCAGAGATGGCGGAGCCCTAGCTGAGACACCCGCCGTAGGCGGGGTTCGACGCTAGTCTGTTACTAAAAACATACATGCTATTGGGCATTACAACCGCATACTATCGTCGAATAGATTCTAAATGGGAAGTATTTGACGATTTGAAATCTAGTTTTGTGTGTAAGTAACAATACTCAAGTTCTTCCGCACCTTATCTTGTACACTGTCTAAATTTTTTTATTTTCAATTTATATAATAATTTTATTTTTTGTTTGTTATGGTTTGAAAAGAGTGGAAATAAATGATTTCTTAATAACTATCTTATTTTATTTTTTGCCTCTCGTCCAATTATTATCATCCTACATTTTCATGTATTTGTACTTTAATCGTTCTAATTATACATTCGTAAACCTTTTTTTTTTTGAAAAAATTTGTAAGAATTAAGTTGAAGCGGACTTACCTGTAGCTGAAATTATATAAAAAAAAATAATATAGTTTTGTGACTACAAGAAATAATAAGTTATTAATATAAATTTCCTATAATACATTTTAAAAAATTAATACATATTTAATTTAATATGAACCTATCAAGGAATTAACGTTTTTTGAATATGGACTACTTTGATCGTTCTAATAATAAATTTATATTTTTCTTTCTTTTTAAATAAAATTAGAAAGAACTTTTGTACAGTTCTTCAAATAAAATAAAAAAAAGATGTTAATTTAAATTTCTTATAATAAAATTTTTAAAATAATATTTATACATGTAAATATGATTCTATCAAAGAATTAACATTTTCCGAAAATCTCAGATGTGGGAAGTAGCGGCAGCTCAAGGCTCGATGGCAGGTAGATACGTACGCCTATGTTTGAATGTGAGACAAGTTTTTCTTATTGTAGAATTAATAAATTGTTAGCATCTCGAAAATCACTTAATTTGCTGTTATCTTGTATAAAACACAAATGAATACTAATAAAGGACAAACGATTGCGCACTGTTTCATTATATTTATTATATGAAATATTGTAAACTTGACATAAAAAAAATTTACGTATAAATCTGAAAGGCGAATAGATTGTAAAGTAGCTATGATGATACTAAAAAGCATCAACGTTGCACTAACCAGCGCCATTAATAATTTGAATTTAATGGAAACTCCGGGCTAGTGTGAAATTGACTCCAAAAAACTTAAACGCATATGTCTCTAAGTGGGGTGAGAATTTGAAATAATTTATGATGATACTAAAAAGCACCAATATAGCACTAACCAGCGCCATTAATATTTTCAATTGAATGGATAGTCCGGGATAGTGGGAACTTGACACAAAAAAAATTAAACGCATATATCTCAAAGGGGGGTGAGAATTTGAAATAATTTAGAATGGCACTAAGAAGCACTAACGAAGCACTAACCAGCGCCAAAAATGTTAGCGCGCTTGTGTTTTATTAATTGTTCAATAGTTCCATGGCGTCATTGATTTTTGTAAAAATGTTAAATTTAATTTATTCGATTTCTCCTCTAAAATAGAACTACGAAATTTCATTTCATTTGTTTTGTTTGTTGGTATTTAAGATTATATTTGTTGGGCTTCTTTACTTGTTTCATAATTTCACTGTTTTATTGTGCTGTGTTAAAAATCTATTGAATAAAATTCTGTGTTGAGCTAAGGTTACATCACTACTAGCGCCACTGTTCTCAAACTTTCGTATGATATTTACTCGAATATAAAGTAAAATACTCTAAAATTGCCAAAAGAATTTTATCTTTATTTATATTAAGTTTAATTGTAGTAAATATTATTGTTACATTAAAAAAATATGTAATATCTACTATCATGAAAAATCGTTGGTTTAGTGCCACTGGAGGAGAACCAGTGACGTCACACAAACTTTAAAAAATCATATCTCGTGTAATATGTGGAATTTTAACATCGGGTTTTCACTGATCGTCATATATTCTAATGAAGTTTCATTTAAATTGGTTTATGGGATCATTATAACAGTTAAATTTATTTTCTTTTTATATAAAATTTATATATATAGTACTATTTTTTGTTTGAATTATGATTTAAAATTTATGGAAATAATTAATTTCTTTATAACTATTTTGTTTTCTATTTACGTCTCCTCCAATTATTATCTTTTAAAACAGTGTTTTTATATTTTTAGGTAAAATTTGTAAGAATTTTTATAAACAGACTTATTTTGCAACTGAATTAATATTGCTAATATAAAGTTCTTATAATAAATTTATTTAAAATACTTATACCTGTTAATATGAACCTATTAAAGAATTGATATTTTCCGAAGATGTTAGATGTTGAAACTGACGGCAGCCAAAGGTTCAGTGGCAGGTAGGTACCTACGTACGCCTATGTTCGAATGTGACACAATTTTTTCTGAATGTAGAATTAATAAATTTTTAGTATCTCGGAAATCACTTAATTTGCTGATATCTTGTATAAAGAATAAATAAATATGCTGAAAAATGAATACTACTAAATCACAAACGATTGAGCACTGTTTTATAATATTTATTCAATATAATCCGGAATATTGTGAACTTGGTACAAAAAAATTGGACGTATAAATCTAAAAGGAGGACAGATTTTAAAGTAATTTATGATGATACTAAAAAGCACCAATATAGCACTAAACAGCGCCATTAATATTTTCAATTGAATGCATAGTCCGGGATAGTGTGAACTTGACACCAAAAAAATTAAACGCATATATCTCAAAGAGGGGTGAGAATTTAAAATAAATTAGAATGGCACTAAGAAGCACTAACGAAGCACTAACCAGCGCCATTAATGTTTTCAATGTATTTGGAAACTCCGGGATAGTGTGAACTTGGCCTCAATATAATTGAACGCATATATCTTTAAGGGAGATAAAATTTTGGAATTATTTATAATGGCACTAAGAAGCACTAACAAAGCACTAACCAGCGGCATTAATATTTTTAATTTATTTTGCAAACCCTGGAATAGTGCGAATTTGGCACCAATAAAATTAAACGCATATATATTTTTAAATATTTCATGATGGCACTAAGAAGCACTAACGAAGCACTAACCAGCGCCGTTGACATTTTCAATATATTTGGTAAATTCCAGGATAGTGTGAACTTGGCACCAATAAAATTGAACGCATATATCTCAATAGGGGGATGAGATTTTGAAATAATTTATGATGGCACTAAGAAGCACTAACGAAGTACTAACCAACGATATTATTGTTTTCAATTCATTTGACAAACTCCGGGATAGTGTGAACTTGGCACAAAAAGAATCAAAAGTGAATTATGACGTCATATGAATGTCTGCTATAAAATTTTTGAAGGCACTAAAGAGCACTAACGAAGCACTAACTTTTCGCATATATTTCGTCGTTAGTGCTTCACATCTATTCGCCAAATTCACGCACCTGTTTTCAAGTATTTAAACTGTCATATTCATGTTTATGTCGTGTATAATGGCTAATGTTAGTGAAATCAAGATAAAATTGCTGTTTTAAGCTTGCAAAAACTTACAACAGTATCTAAACTGTCATATTCATGTTTCTGTCCTGTATAATGGCTAATGTTAGTGAAATCAAGATAAAATAGCTGTTTTCAGCTTGCAAAAACATACAAAATGCTGTTTTCAAGTTTATAAACTCTCATATTCATGTTTTTGTCGTGTATAATGGCTAGTGTTAGTGAAATCAAGATAAAATTGCTGTTTTAAGCTTGCAAAAACATACAAAACGCTGTTTTCAAGTATTTAATCTGTCATATTCATGCTTCTGTCCTGTATAATGGCTAATGTTTGTAAAATCAAGATAAAATTGCTGTTTTAATCATGCAAAAGCATACAAAACGCCGTTTTCAAGTATTTAAACTGTCATATTCATGTATATGTCATGTATAATGGCTTATGTTTGCAAAATCAAGATTAAATAGCTGTTTAAAGCTTGCGAAAACATACAAAATGCTGTTTTCAAGTATAAAAACTGTCATATTCATGTTTCTGTCGTGTATAATGGCAAATGTTAGTGAAATCAAGATAAAATTGCTGTTTTAAGCATGCAAAAGCATACAAAACGCCGTTTTCAAGTATTTAAACTGTCATATTTATGTATATGTCGTATGTAATGGCTTATGTTTGCAAAATCAAGATAAAATAGCTGATTTAAGCTTGCAAAAACATACAAAATGCTGTTTTCAAGTATTAAAACTATCATATTTATGTTTTTGTCGTGTAAATTATATTTTTTAATAACGTCAATCTGTTTTTAAAAATTAACTTTATTGATGAGGAGAGACAAATAGACAGACTTGCTGTTTACAGTATGACAGCCAGATACAGAGTGCCGATTTTGTTTACATGATTCATATTTATACATTTCAATTTTGTTTATATTAACTTGTTTATATAATCTTATTACGCTTCTTATATGTATCATTTAAATCCTCCCCTATTAGAGTGGGGCATCGCCAGGAAGATTAATAGTCGTCATGGGGATGTCCACTTTTCTTTCCTTATTTTTCAATTACATTTAATTTTTCTCCTAAATATAATAAAAATCAAAATTATAACAATTATAATAATCATAACATACTTAATTATATTATGTATATTTATTTTAGGGATTTTTTCTAACTGATTTAGATCATGTCTAATTATTTTCATTTCTTTAATATTTTGTAATTCTATTTCCGAATTAATTTTTTGTGTTTTATAAACATTAAATTTATAATTTGAAATTATAATGGGTTCTCCATTTATTTCATCACTAATAATTTGTTTATTATTTAATTTACAATTAACATTTTCAAGTAAATATATCCCTTTTAAAATTTTAAATTCTTCGTTTTCATTTCCACATTTTATATTTACTTTATATTCATTTAAATAACATAATACAAATAAGTTAGTATTACTTATTTCTACAATATTACTAACATTATTATTTACCTTAATATAATTACATTGATTTAATTTTTTATTAAATACAATGTGATAAACACAATCATTTTCTTTTATAATTTCATTATTTATATGGTTACAATAATATAAATCATTAACCTTTTTACAATTATTTCACACTGAATATAACTTCATATCTTCTTTCAACACTAAATGTTCACTTTGAAATATTGTTAACACTTCATTATTTTGTAGGGTTGGCACAGGGGTGTAATGTAATAATTCCAACGTTTTTTCAAAGTACAATGGCACAAGGATTAAATAATTAATTTTATAATTTTCAAAATTACAATATGTAAAGATTAATTGCTTCATTTCATTATAATTTAACATGTCTGGAAATTCATATTTATTATCTTTATTAATATGAATTAAATTTTGTTTTAACAAATTAAAGGGTATAATGCTTTCATGCAATAATCCCAAGTTACAAAAACTAAAAGAGATTTCTTAATTATTTAATGCGTCTTGAATAATTTTATACAAATGAATTATTTGATTCATAAGGTCTTTAATAAACAAATGATCTATTAATGTAGCTTCTTTATTTAAGAAATTCTGCATATTTAATATTCGAGATGTCAGGATTTTTTGATTATGTTTTATATTTTCAATTGTTTCATTAAATTGTTGTATCATTTGAATATTTAAAATATAATTTTCTAATACATTTTTATTTATTATTTCTTGATTCTTTTGTAAGTTTGCAATCAATACATCATATTTTTGAGCATCCTCGTTATCTAAATTTCCAGTTATACTTTTTAATATTGTACCTAGGCCATTAATTAATCCTCTTTTAGATCTTTTATTTGTTTCTATATTTAAATTTTGAAACTTTAAAGATATATAATTTTGATAATAATTCAATATCTTCCAGTAATTACTGAATTCACGAAATATATTTTTATCATGTTTATCTAATTCTGATTTCACTAACTGTGTTTGTTCATTCAAATCTAAGTATTCAGTAAGTAATGTATTGAAATCATATTTAAAATGAATTACGTGATTATTAGAATAAATTTTAGCATTACCTAATTTATTAATAAGTGCGCCAGGATTATGTGTAATATCCGTCAAATATTTTATTGTTCCTCCTGATCCGAACAGGATGAATCTGAAACAATTGGTTTCATTGTTACTTTCCTAGGTCTTTTTATCTTTGATAATTTATATTTTTTATCTTTCATGGTTCTTAATGTACCGAATTTAGGTTTTATACTTGGAATATTATCAAAATGTAATTTTACGTAATTATTTCCTTTAGAAATACCGTGTGCTGTTGAAAGTGTAAAATTTTGTTTATACAAATGAAATTCTTTAGGATTTTCTTTTATTATTCCAGGATTAATGAATGATCTAGTACTTCCTGAATCAATTAAACATTTATATTTTCCGAGTATCAAATATGGTAATTGAGTTGCATTTTCAATATTCATTATTTCACCGAATTGTAATTCTGGCCTGACTCTAAAAAAAGAATCGTTTTCAAAATTTTGACTTTCTTCTTCTTCTTCATTATTAATATAATAATTTTGTTCTGGTTGTTCTAACATTTGTACCTCTTCTGTTTCGTTGTCATGATCTAGAGTTTCTATGTTATATAAATCTCTTTGTTGATATGGTGGTCTGTATTGTGTTTGTCTGGTGGATATAGACATTGGAGTAGGTTTTGGTAAATTTTGTTTTATATTTACAGGTCCTTGTGGGAATGTATGTACTGGTTTAGGTTGTGAAAAATGTGGAATATATATTTGTTTTGTGAATTGGGTGTTTTGTGGTACATATTTATGTGTAATACCTGTATTTCTATTAAATGTTTGTTTTTTATTAGATAATGTGGAGGCTGATCTCGAAGCTTCCATCTGATAGTCATTTGTAATAATTTTCAGAGCTGCGTTTAGACTCTGTGGATTTCTAGTTTGGAGAAATGATCGTAAAGGTTCTCTTAATCCTCTTAAAAATGATCTGATTGATAAGTTTTGACCATAGATTTTCATTGCTGGTCTGAATGCGTTTTCAATTTGTGTTTCTACATAAGCTGTATGTGAGTTTAATAGTGTAAGCATTTTATTATAATATGCAAAGGCATCCTCAGATCCCTGCTTTAAATTAGTCATTTCAATTGCTAAAGTGTAAATATCGCGTTTGTTCGCGTAAGTTGTTAACAGAGCATTTTTCAAATCTGTCCAACAATTTATAGTAAAATGGGAAATTGCTTTTGCGGCATCTCCTCTTACTTTGTTTCTAATATTCGCTAACAATACGAAGTTCTCGTAATCGTTAGGAAGAGTTTGATTATAAAATTTCGTAATGAGAGCTTCGCTCATACGAATGAAATAGGATAATTCATTTGAATTTCCATTAAAAATAGGGATTGTATTTAAGTATCTTTGTTCACACTGTGCCATTGTCGCTGACGTTAAAGTATAGAATTATTACAAAAATAAACTGTACTTACAATGCGAGAGCAAAGATCATGGGGTGTTGTAGGTATTCTTGGGTGTCGCTTATACTTCCTTAGTGGATTCGGGCACCAGTCAAGAAGATGACAAAGTATCGGCTGTTGTCTCTGGATGTCGAATGTCGCTTATGTTTCCTGAAGTGGATCGGGCACTCGGACAGTCGCGCCTCGTCGAAGTTGTTGCAGTTGACCCGGGGTACCGTGGTAGTTGATGGATTCGTTCACAAATGAATCGTAGAAACGAACCAGAGTGTTGTGAAAATTTTCTTCACTTTTTTGGTATCACTCAGTTTTGGTATCCCATTCTCGTCGCCAATTATATTTTTTAATAAGGTCAATCTGTTTTTAAAAATTAACTTTATTGATGAGGAGAGACAAATAGACAGACTTGCTGTTTACAGTATGACAGCCAGATACAGAGTGCCGATTTTGTTTACATGATTCATATTTATACATTTCAATTTTGTTTATATTAACCTGTTTATATAATCTTATTACGCTTCTTATATCTATCATATAAATTGTATAATGGCTAATGTTGGTAAAATCTAGATAAAATAGCTGTTTTCAGCTTGCAAAAACATACAAAATGCTGTTTTCAAGTATTTAAACTGTCATATTCATGTATATGTCGTGTATAATGGCTAATGTTGGTGAAATCAAGATAAAATTGCTGTTTTAAGCATGCAAAAGCATACAAAACGCCGTTTTCAAGTATTTAAACTGTCATATTCATTTGTGTGTCGTGTGTAATGGCTTATGTTTGCAAAATCAAGATAAAATAGCTGTTTTCAGATTGCAAAAACATACAATATGCTGTTTTCAAGTATGTAAACTGTCATATTCATGTTTCTGACGTGTAAAATGGCTAATGTTGGTGAAATCAAGATAAAATAGCTGTTTTAAACATGCAAAAATATACAAGACGCCGTTTTCAAGTATTTAAACTCTCATATTCATATATATGTCGTGTGTAAAGGCTTATGTTTGCAAAATCAAGATAAAATAGCTGTTTTCAGTTTGCAAAAGCATACAAAATGCGGTTTTCAAGTATTTAAACTGTCTTATTTATGTTTCTGTCGTGTATAATGGCTAATGTTGGTGAAATCAAGATAAAATTGCTGTTTTAGCATGCAAAAGCATACAAAACGCCGTTTTTAAGTATTTAAACTCTCATATTCATATATATGTCGTGTGTAATGGCTTATGTTTGCATAATCAAGATAAAATAGCTGTTTTCAGATTGCAAAAACATACAAAATGCTGTTTTCAAGTATTTAAATTGTCATATTCATGTTTCTGCGTGTACAATGGCTAATGTTAGTGAAATCAAGATAAAATTGCTGTTTTAAACTTGCAAAATCATAATAAACGCTGTTTTCAAGTATTTAAACTGTCATATTCATGTTTCTGTCGTGTATAATGGCTAATGTTGGTGAAATCAAGATTAAATTGCTGTTCTAAGCATGCAAAAGCATACAAAACGCCGTTTTCAAGTATTTAAACTGTCATATTCATGTATATGTCGTGTGTAATGGCTTATGTTTGCAAAATCAAAATAAAATAGCTGTTTCAGATTCCAAAAACATACAAAATGCTGTTTTTAAGTATTTAAACTATCATATTCATGTTTCTGTCGTGTATAATGGCTAATGTTGGTGAATTCAAGAAAAACTTGCTGTTTTAAGCAAGCATACAAAACGCCGTTTTCAAGTATTTAAACTGTCATATTCATGTGTATGCCGTGTGTAATGTCTTATGTTTGCAAAATCAAGTTAAAATAGCTGTTTTCAGCTTGCAAAAACATACAAAATGCTGTTTTCAAGTATTGAAATTGTCATATTCATGTTTCTGCGTGTACCATGGCCAAAGTTGGTGAAATCAAGATAAAATTGCTGTTTTAAGCATGCAAAAGCATACAAAACGCCGTTTTCAAGTATTTAAACTGTCATATTCATGTGTATACCGTGTGTAATGTCTTATGATTGCAAAATCAAGATAAAATAGCTGTTTTCAGCTTGCAAAAACATACAAAATGCTGTTTTCAAGTATTGAAATTGTCATATTCATGTTTCTGTCGTATATAATGTCTAATGCTGGTGAAATCAAGATAAAATTGCTGTTTTTATTATGCAAAAGCATACAACACGCCGTTTTCAAGTATTTAAACTGTCATATTCATGTATATGTCGTATGTAATGGCTTATGTTTGCAAAATCATGATAAAATAGCTGTTTTCAGCTTGCAAAAACATATAAAATGCTGTTTTCAAGTACTTAAATTGTCATATTCATGTTTCTGTCGTGTAATATGGCTAATATTGGTGAAATCAAGATAAAATTGCTGTTTTAAGCATGCAAAAGCATACAAAACCCGGTTTTCAAGTATTTAAACTGTCATATTCATGTATATGTCGTGTGTAATGGCTTATGTTTGCAAAATTAAGATAAAATAGTTGTTTTCAGCTTGCAAAACATTCAAAATGCTGTTTTCAAGTATTTAAACTGTCATATTCATGTTGCTGTCGTGTATAATGTCTAATGCTGGTGAAATCAAGATAAAATTGCTGTTTTTATTATGCAAAAGCATACAACACGCCGTTTTCAAGTATTTAAACTGTCATATTCATGTATATGTCGTGTGTAATGGCTTATGTTTGCAAAATCATGATAAAATAGCTGTTTTCAGCTTGCAAAAACATATAAAATGCTGTTTTCAAGTACTTAAATTGTCATATTCATGTTTCTGTCGTGTAATATGGCTAATATTGGTGAAATCAAGATAAAATTGCTGTTTTAAGCATGCAAAAGCATACAAAACGCGGTTTTCAAGTATTTAAACTGTCATATTCATGTATATGTCGTGTGTAATGGCTTGTTTGCAAAATGAAGATAAAATAGCTGTTTTCAACTTGCAAAAACATACAAAATGCGGTTTTCAAGTATTTAAACTGTCATATTCATGTTTCTGTCGTGTATAATGGCTAATATTGGTTAATTAAGATAAAATTGCTGTTTTAGCATGCAAAAGCATACAAAACGCCGTTTTCAAGTATTTAAACTGTCATATTCATTTGTATGTCGTGTGTAATGGCTCATGTTTGCAAAATGAAGATAAAATAGCTGTTTTCAGCTTGCAAAAACATACAAAATTCTGTTTTCAAGTATTTAAACTGTCATATTCATGTTTCTGTCGTGTAAAATGGCTAATGTTGGTGAAATCAAGATAAAATAGCTGTTCTAAGCATGCAAAAGTATACAAAACGCCGTTTTCAAGTATTTTAACTCTCATATTCATATATATGTCGTGTGTAATGGCTTATGTTTGCATAATCAAGATAGAATAGCTGTTTTCAGCTTGCAAAAACATACAAAATGCTGTTTTCAAGTATTTAAATTGTCATATTCATGTTTCTGTCGTGTAATATGGCTATTGTTGGTGAAATCAAGATAAAATTTCTGTTTTAAGCATGCAAAAGCATACAAAACGCAGTTTTCAAGTATTTAAACTGTCATATTCATGTATATGTCGTGTGTAATGGCTTATGTTTGCAATATTAAGGTAAAATAGCTGTTTTCAGCTTGCAAAAACAAACAAAATGCTGTTTTCAAGTATTTAAACTGTCATATTCATGTTTCTGTCGTGTAATAGGGCTAATGTTGGTGAAATCAAGATAAAATTGTTGTTTTAAAGATGCAAAAGCATACAAAACGCAGTTTTCAAGTATTTAAACTGTCATATTCATGTATATGTCGTGTGTAATGGCTTATGTTTGCAAATCAAGATAAAATAGCTGTTTTCAGCTTGCAAAAACATACAAAATGCTGTTTTCAAGTATTAAAATTGTCATATTCATGTTTCTGCGTGTACAATGGCTAATGTTAGTGAAATCAATATAAAATAGCTGTTTTTAGCTTGCAAAAACATACAAAATGCTGTTTTCAAGTATTGAAATTGTCATATTCATGTTTCTGTCGTGTAATATGGCTAATATTGGTGAAATCAAGATAAAATTGCTGTTTTAATCATGCAAAAGCATACAAAACGCCGTTTTCAAGTATTTAAACTGTCATATTCATGTGTAATGGCTTATGTTTGCAAAATTAAGATAAGATAGTTATTTTCAGCATGCAAAAACATTCAAAATGCTGTTTTCAAGTATTTAAATTGTCATATTCATGTTTCTGCGTGTACAATGGCTAATGTTAGTGAAATCAAGATAAAATTGCTGTTTTAAGCTTGCAAAAACATACTAAACGCTGTTTTCAAGTATTTAAACTGTCATATTCATGTTTCTGTCGTGTATAATGGCTAATGTTGGTGAAATCAAGATAAAATTGCTGTTTTAAGCATGCAAAAGCATACAAAATGCAGTTTTCAAGTATTTAAACTGTCATATTCATGTATATGTCATGTGTAATGGCTTATGTTTGCAAAATCAAGATAAAATAGCTGTTACAGATTGCAAAAACATACAAAATGCTGTTTTTAAGTATTTAAACTATCATATTCATGTCTCTGTCGTGTATAATGGCTAATGTTGGTGAAATCAAGATAAAATTGCTGTTTTAAGCAAGCATTCAAAACGCCGCTTTCAAGTATTTAAACTGTCATATTCATGTGTATGCCGTGTGTAATGTCTTATGTTTGCAAAATCAAGATAAAATAGCCTTTTTTCAGCTTGCAAAAACATATAAATGCTGTTTTCAAGTATTTAAACTGTCATATTCAGGTTTCTGTCGTGTAATATGGCTAATGTTGGTGAAATCAAGATAAAATTGCTGTTTTAAGCATGCATACAAAACGCCGTTTTCAAGTATTTAAACTGTCATATTCATGTATATGTCGTGTGTAATGGCTTATGTTTGCAAAATTAAGGTAAAATGGCTGTTTTCAGCTTGCAAAAACATACAAAATGCTGTTTTCAAGTATTTAAACTGTCATATTCATGTTTCTGTCGTGTAATAGGGCTAATGTTGGTGAAATCAAGATAAAATTGCTGTTTTCAGCTTGCAAAAACATACAAAATGCTGTTTTCAAGTAATAAAATTGTCATATTCATGTTTCTGCGTGTACAATGGCTAATGTTAGTGAAATCAATATAAAATAGCTGTTTTGAGCTTGCAAAAACATACAAAATGCTGTTTTCAAGTATTGAAATTGTCATATTCATGTTTCTGTCGTGTAATATGGCTAATATTGGTGAAATCAAGATAAAATTGCTGTTTTAATCATGCAAAAGCATACAAAACGCCGTTTTCAAGTATTTAAACTGTCATTTTCATGTATATGTCGTGTGTAATGGCTTATGTTTGCAAAATGAAGATAAAATAGCTGTTTTCATCTTGCAAAAACAAACAAAATGCGGTTTTCAAGTATTTAAACTGTCATATTCATGTTTCTGTCGTGTAAAATGGCTAATGTTGGTGAAATCAAGATAAAATAGCTGTTCTAAGCATGCAAAAGTATACAAACCGCCGTTTTCAAGTATTTAAACTCTCATATTCATATATATGTCGTGTGTAATGGCTTATGTTTGCATAATCAAGATAAAATAGCTGTTTTCAGCTTGCAAAAACATACAAAATGCCGTTTTCAAGTATTTAAACTGTCATATTCATGTATATGTGTGTGTAATGGCTTATGTTTGCAAAATCAAGATAAAGTAGCTGTTACAGATTACAAAAACATACAAAATGCTGTTTTTAAGTATTTAAACTATCATATTCATGTTTCTGTCGTGTATAATGGCTAATGTTGGTGAAATCAAGATAAAATTGCTGTTTTAAGCATGCAAAAGCATACAAAACGCCGTTTTCAAGTATTTAAACTGTCATATTCATGTATATGTCGTGTGTAATGGCTTATGTTTGCAAAATCAAGATAAAATAGCTGTTACAGATTGCAAAAACATACAAAATGCTGTTTTTTAAGTATTTAAACTATCATATTCATGTCTTTGTCGTGTATAATGGCTAATGTTGGTGAAATCAAGATAAAATTGCTGTTTTAAGCATGCAAAAGCATACAAAACGCCGTTTTCAAGTATTTAAACTGTCATATTCATGTGTATGCCGTGTGTAATGTCTTATGTTTGCAAAATCAAGATAAAATAGCTGTTTTCAGCTTGCAAAAACATAGAAAATGCTGTTTTCAAGTATTTAAACTGTCATATTCATGTTTCTGTCGTGTAATATGGCTAATGTTGGTGAAATCAAGATAAAATTGCTGTTTTAGCATGCAAAAGCATACAAAACGCCGTTTTTAAGTATTTAAACTGTCATATTCATTTGTATGTCGTGTGTAATGGCTTATGTTTGCAAAATCATGATCAAATAGCTGTTTTCAGCTTGCAAAAACATACAAAATTCTGTTTTCAAGTATTTAAACTGTCATATTCATGTTTCAGTCGTATAAAATGGCTAATGTTGGTGAAATCAAGATAAAATAGCTGTTCTAAGCATGCAAAAGTATACAAAAAGCCGTTTTCAAGTATTTAAACTCTCATATTCATATATATGTCGTGTGTAATGGCTTATGTTTGCATAATCAAGATAAAATAGATGTTTTCAGCTTGCAAAAACGTACAAAATGCTGTTTTCAAGTATTTATATTGTCATATTCATGTTTCTGCGTGTACAATGGCTAATGTTGGTGAAATCAAGATAAAATTGCTGTTTTAAGCAAGCATACAAAACGCCGTTTTCAAGTATTTAAACTGTCATATTCATGTGTATACCGTGTGTAATGTCTTATGTTTGCAAAATCAAGATAAAATAGCTGTTTTCAGCTTGCAAAAACGTACAAAATGCGGTTTTCAAGTATTTAAACTGTCATATTCATGTTTCTGTCGTGTATAATGGCTAATGTTGGTGAAATCAAGATAAAATTGCTGTTTTAAGCTTGCAAAAACATACTAAACGCTGTTTTCAAGTATTTAAATTGTCATATTCATGTTTCTGTCGTGTATAATGGCTAAAGTTGGTGAAATCAAGATAAAATTGCTGTTTTAAGCATGCAAAAGCATAAAAAACGCCGTTTTCAAGTAATTAAACAGTCATATTCATGTATATGTCGTGTGTAATGGCTTATGTTTGCAAAATCAAGATAAAATAGTTGTTGCAGATTGCAAAAACATACAAAATGCTGTTTTAAAATATTTAAACTATCATATTCAAGTCTCTGTCGTGTATAATGACTAATGTTGGTGAAATCAAGATAAAATTGCTGTTTTAAGCAAGCATACAAGACGCCGTTTTCAAGTAGTTAAACTATCATATTCATGTGTATGCTGTGTGTAATGTCTTATGTTTGCAAAATCAAGATAAAATAGCTGTTTTCAGCTTGCAAAAACATAGAAAATGCTGTTTTCAAGTATTTAAACTGTCATATTCATGTATATGTCGTGTGTAATGGCTTATGTTTGCAAAATTAAAGTAAAATAGCTGTTTTCAGCTTGCAAAAACATACAAAATGTTGTTTTCAAGTATTTAAACTGTCGTATTCATGTTTCTGTCGTGTAAAATGGCTAATGTTGGTGAAATCAAGATAAAATAGCTGTTCTAAGCATGCAAAAGTATACAAACCGCCATTTTCAAGTATTTAAACTCTCATATTCATATATATGTGTTGTGTAATGGCTTATGTTTGCAAAATCAAGATAAAATAGCTGTTTTCAGCTTGCAAAAACATAGAAAATGCTGTTTTCAAGTATTTAAACTCTCATATTCATATATATGTCTTGTGTAATGGCTTATCTTTGCATAATCAAGATAAAATAGCTGTTTTAAGCTTGAAAAAACATACAATATGCTGTTTTCAAGTATTAAAATTGTCATATTCATGTTTCTGCGTGTACAATGGTTAATTTTAGTGAAATCAATATAAAATAGCTGTTTTCAGCTTGCAAAAACATACAAAATGCTGTTTTCAAGTAATGAAATTGTCATATTCATGTTTCTGTCGTGTATAATGTCTAATGTTGGTGAAATCAAGATAAAATTTCTGTTTTAAGCATGCAAAAGCATACAACACGCCGTTTTCAAGTATTTAAACTGTCATATTCATTTGTATGTCGTGTGTAATGGATTATGTTTGCAAAATCATGATCAAATAGCTGTTTTCAGCTTGCTAAAACATACAAATTTCTGTTTTCAAGTATATAAACTGTCATATTCATGTTACTGTCGTGTAAAATGGCTAATGTTGGTGAAATCAAGATAAAATAGCTGTTCTAAGCATGCAAAAGTATACAAACCGCCATTTTCAAGTATTTAAACTCTCATATTCATATATATGTGTTGTGTAATGGCTTATGTTTGCATAATCAAGAAAAAATAGCTGTTTTCAGCTTGCAAAAACATACAAAATGCTGTTTTCAAGTATTTAAATTGTCATATTCATGTTTCTGCGTGTAAAATGGCTATTGTTAGTGAAATCAAGATAAAATTGCTGTTTTAAGCATGCAAAAGCATACAAAACGCCGTTTTCAAGTATTTAAACAGTCATATTCATGTATATGTCGTGTGTAATGGCTTATGTTTGCAAAATCAAGATAAAATAGTTGTTGCAGATTGCAAAAACATACAAAATGCTGTTTTTAAATATTTAAACTATCATATTCAAGTCTCTGTCGTGTATATTGACTAATGTTGGTGAAATCAAGATAAAATTGCTGTTTTAAGCAAGCATACAAGACGCCGTTTTCAAGTAGTTAAACTGTCATATTCATGTGTATGCCGTGTGTAATGTCTTATGTTTGCAAAATCAAGATAAAATAGCTGTTTTCAGCTTGCGAAAACATAGAAAATGCTGTTTTCAACTATTTAAACTGTCATATTCATGTTTCTGTCGTGTAATATGGCTAATGTTGGTGAAATCAAGATAAAATTGCTGTTTTAAGCATGCATACAACACGTCGTTTTCAAGTATTTAAACTGTCATATTCATGTATATGTCGTGTGTAATGGCTTATGTTTGCAAAATTAAGGTAAAATAGCTGTTTTCAGCTTGCAAAAACATACAAAATGCTGTTTTTAAGTATTTAAACTGTCATATTCATGTTTCTGTCGTGTATAATGGCTAATGTTGGTGAAATCAAGATAAAATTGCTGTTTTAAGCATGCAAAAGCATACAAAACGCCGTTTTCAAGTATTTAAACTGTCATATTCATGTATATGTCGTGTGTAATGGCTTATGTTTGCAAAATTAAGATAAAAAAGTTGTTTTCAGCTTGCAAAAACATTCAAAATGCTGTTATCAAGTATTTAAACTGTCATATTCATGTTTCTGTCAAGTAATATGGCTAATGTTGGTGAAATCAAGATAAAATTGCTCTTTTAAGCATGAAAAAGCATACAAAACGCTGTTTTCAAGTATTTAAACTGTCATATTAATGTATATGTCGTGTGTAATGGCTTATGTTTGCAAAATGAAGATAAAATAGATGTTTTCAGCTTGCAAAAACATACAAAATGCGGTTTTCAAGTATATAAACTGTCTTATTCATGTTTCTGTCGTGTTTAATGGCTAATGTTGGCGAAATCAACATAAAATTGCTGTTTTAGCATGCAAAAGCATACAAAACGCCGTTTTCAAGTATTTAAACTGTCATATTCATTTGTATGTCGTGTGTAATGGCTTATGTTTGCAAAATCATGATCAAATAGCTGTTTTCAGCTTGCAAAAACATACAACATTCTGTTTTCAAATATTTAAACTGTCATATTCATGTTTCTGTCGTGTAAAATGGCTAATGTTGGTGAAATCAAGATAAAATAGCTGTTCTAAGCATGCAAAAGTATACAAACCGCCGTTTTCAAGTATTTAAACTCTCATATTCATATATATGTCGTGTGTAATGGCTTATGTTTGCATAATCAAGATAAAATAGCTGTTTTCAGCTTGCAAAAACATACAATTCTGTTTTCAAGTATTTAAATTGTCATATTCATGTTTCTGCGTGTACAATGGCTAATGTTAGTGAAATCAAGATAAAATTGCTGTTTTAAGTTTGCAAAAACATACTAAACGCTCTTTTCAAGTATTTAAACTGTCATATTCATGTTTCTGTCGTGTAAAATGGCTAATGTTGGTGAAATCAAGATAAAATAGCTGTTCTAAGCATGCAAAAGTATACAAAACGCCGTTTTCAAGTATTTAAACTCTCATATTCATATATATGTCGTGTGTAATGGCTTATCTTTGCATAATCAAGATAAAATAGCTGTTTTAAGCTTGAAAAAACATACAATATGCTGTTTTCAAGTATTAAAATTGTCATATTCATGTTTCTGCGTGTACAATGGTTAATTTTAGTAAAATCAATATAAAATAGCTGTTTTCAGCTTGCAAAAACATACAAAATGCTGTTTTCAAGTAATGAAATTGTCATATTCATGTTTCTGTCGTGTATAATGTCTAATGTTGGTGAAATCAAGATAAAATTTCTGTTTTAAGCATGCAAAAGCATACAACACGCCGTTTTCAAGTATTTAAACTGTCATATTCATTTGTATGTCGTGTGTAATGGCTTATGTTTGCAAAATCATGATCAAATAGCTGTTTTT